>NADL03000032.1:0-652809 GCA_002205965.3 Kappaphycus alvarezii | reverse complement strand
AGTTTGCGGTGAGTTCGAAAGGACCTGAGGTGCGCGAGTCGCTTTAAGGGGAGAGTCCGGCGATTGAGACATGAGGGGATGGGTACACTTTTGGAAACCGTTGGATGAATTTGTAACTGGCGTTTTCGGGAATGGAGAGGGGACAATAGGACTCAAAACCAAAAAGTTGATCTTGTACCGAGCGTGCCACGAGGACGTGTCGCTACTTTAGGAGGAATTTCTGTAGTATAGTAGCACCTGGATTGGATAGTGCTGGTTGTAAGACGAGTCACCTTGGTGGAGGCCGTAAGCCGGGGAGAGTGGACTGGATCACCATGACCCATGCGGGGGCACCTGGTGGAGCGTTAGCTAATTAGCTAGATATTTTAGTTTAGATAGCTCCTATTGGTGGATCAAGGAGATGGCGGCAGTGGGGCCACGTTTCCTTTAGGAGCAACGTAGAGTATTGTAGGTTTACAGTAGTTGTAGTAGGGTAGCTCACCTTGCACTTAGGACGGTAGGAGTATGAGTCGCAAATTTGTAAAGGTATGCTGTTGAAATCTCCACGGGGACCCTTTATCCCCTTAAGGTTAAGCTCCCGCGCAGAGGACCTACCCCTTCACTAGTGCTATCCTCTCAACCTCCTTTAGGCGAATATACGTGTTCCTGCGGTGCTCGTCTTGGTTCTAGGTCCACGTTTTGTTAGTGGCTACCAACGAACCCTATTGGTTTTGTCCCGCATGTTGTGAGATATTGAGCGTTGGGTATCTCTCTTCCGCCCATTTACCGCTACAAGGACCATACAAAACAACAAAAGTTACTAATGGACTTTTTTTGTTTACAGATATAACGAAGAATATTATAACAACTTTTTAAAAGAAAAACATTTACAAGAATTAGACTGGAAAATTGTTAAAAACTTTGCTTTAAGGTGGCATTTTAGGAAGCGCAGTTCTTTCCCTATTACTGTGTCGATATAATCTTTTTGAGTTGATTGTGGTTGTCTTGAAAACCATGGGATAGACCGGATATATCTTCCAAGAGTAAAACACCCAAACCTTTCCCCTTTAAGCAATCTAGTAGGCCTACCATCAGGATTTTTGACTCAATGAAGTCAATATCAAGGAATTATCATATGTGCATAATCATGTTTCTAATTTTTCTGAAGTACTAAAGGAAAAACATAAGAAATTTCAGGTCTTGTTGAAAGACAAACCCGAAGGGTATTAAATAGAAATGAAAGTCCTATCCATACTCAAAATATCTATGGATGATTATTTTCTAAGCAATAATAAGAACATTGAGAAACAGATACACAAAACATGGTCCTTAGTGCAATTTGTCAGAGAAAAAGATGATGACTACCTTGCGAAGGACTGCAGGAGAAAGAAATGGAAAAAGAAAGAGTATCAAGGGATTTTAAGTTGCAACTGCTGCAATATTTGAAGGGACTACCTGGTCTCAGAATGTCTACCAAACATATTTACAGTAGGTCCATACTCCTTTACATAGATGCTACTTCAGGAGGATCAATTAGATCGGAGCATCCGAAAATTAATTTCTTTGGTTACAGAAGAATCTTTAACGACCATCGAAATCACGATACCGTTGCATTATTGCAATTGATCCAGCAGCACTGAAATTTGAATTAGGCAGCGTAGCGCACAGTCGCATTCTTCATCTCCGCAGTCCCAATATTTTGTCAGTGGAGACGTTGTGATGAGCTAGTTGCAATCACGTCTTGTCTGTTCTCGGCAGCTGCCATATCCCTTCACTAGACTCCATATAAACCCCGGAGTGAGCCGGAAGCCCAGCCTCACCCCGACTCTCGTCCCGCCGCTTTCCTCACACCGCTAACAACTACCCCAGCATACCCAACACTTCATTCTTCATCCTTTTTCACCACAGTCTAACGCTATCCCTCCACGTCACGATGCAACCCTTCGGTAACCGCCCTGCGCACAACTCCGGCTCTGGCTACCGCTCTGGCCCATCTGACTCAACTCCCAGAGATCCCTTCGCAACACCCAATGATCCCTTTTGGAGAAACTCTGCCAGTGCCCGTCAGATCCGTTTGCACCTTTGCCCTCCTCTGCTCCAAACTCTAACCCCTTTGGTAACCCTTCTACCAACTCGCCGTTTCGTTCCCATGATCCCCCTTCATTTGCCCCGGACCCGTTTTCACCGGCTGACAACTCTTTTCCACAACGCCATGAAACCTCTTTCACACGCGACCCTTTCGCCTTACAAAATGCTAACCCACCTCCCAATACCAGGGGGATCCTTTCAATACTGCCCCGAGAGATCCGTTCAACCGTTCTCCACCCGTTATGACACGTCGCGTCATGATCCCTTCAACAAGTCCACACAAGATGATGCCTTTGCCAGCACCGCCAAGGACCCGTTTGCACCAGCCTCTAATCAAACCTGGGACACTCGCAATCATTTTCCCGCCGGTTCCTCCTCAAACGCCGGTGCCAGTGACTTTGGCAACCCTGACACACGCAATGATCCGTTTGCACCACCCGCACCGAATTCTCGTGCTGCTCCTGGCGATCGCCCGCCGAGGGTGTTGGCCAAGGCTGTTCTGGTGCGAGGTGTTAGGCGCAGATTTTTTTTTGTCGCCGTCATCTACAGGCCTGTAGTTTACTGTACTACCTCTCCTTGTCCAAATTTGCTTATAGTTCCGGTCCTTCCTCGTCCTCCCTGAACCTCGCTTATCATTACCGCGGTCCTCCCCAAATTTACTTCCATTTTATCTAGATACTTTTATACTGTATCTACCCCTCTGATTCGATCCCTAATCAAGTTCTTTTTCCCTTTTTGCTTACCTCCTCCTCCAAATTCGTTTTTTGAGAAAAAGGGCGCAAATGCAATACTACAAAATCCCTTGCAGATTTATTTTACCTATTCCTAATCTATAGAACCTGCCCGGGAGCCTATTTAAACCCCTTTATTCTAAGTTCCAAATGCCCCCGATCATTTTACTCATCACCCCTCTCCCCCCACACACCCAAAACACCCTACATTGCCTCCCGTTCCCCGACGTCTATCAAAATGAACAACCTTCGCCCCTCTGTCCCTATTTCCAAAAACCGCCCTTCCCGTCCCATCAATGGCCTTCGTCTCGCCGCCTACGGGCCAACCGATGCCGACGACTACATCCGGCGGCAAACAAAGAAGCAAATCATCGAGTTCGTTCGCCGCCTCTTCATAGAAGAAGAAGCGAGGGAGGTAAGTGAGGGAGAGGCTGAGAAGGTCGAGGAGGAGAGCGGGGAGTCCTTCGAGGAATGGTTAGCCCCTGAGCTAGTGCACGAGGCTCGGGAGAAGGAGGAGGAGGAGGAGGAGGAGGATGAGGAGAATGAGGAGGATGAGGAAGAGGATGAGCAGGATGAGCAGGATGAGGAAGAGGATGAGGAGGAGTATGGGGAGGAGGAGGAGGAGGAGGAGGAGGAGGAGGAGGAGGATGAGGGAACAGGGGAATGGAAAGTGTTGGACTGGTGGGGCCTGGAATGGAGAGTATGGATCAAGTTGTGCCCACGATGGAACCGGATGGAGATATATTTAGTAATCTAGATATCTCCCAGGGGGAATAGAGAGCTGTGAGCCATTCGCAGATATTTGTGGGGACTGCTTGGACAGCATGGATATTTTAGAGGAGTTGTTTGGATCTGATTTAGAGAATGGGAAATAAGAGGACCAAATTAATTGTTAGTTTCTTAAGTATCTTTTGCTTAGAGCATATTGTCCACACAAAGTATTTTTATGCATTTCTTGGTATCTTCTGTAGTTTTGTTCGGACTTTACAGGTAGCCAAAAGTCTATATAAGCTGAGTAAACTGCTTCCTCATGGAGAGGTCAAGCAAGTTGGCAGACAACTTCAGGTCAAGCTCCGAGTAGTAGGAAGTTGAGAGTCAACTTCAGACCCTAGAAAACTTTTTCCTAAGCTGGTCGCAGAGCATCAGTGGTAGACCCTGCCCCTTTTATACTTGCTTGTAGCCCTCTCAACTCTCTCCCATATACACTCCTTTTTATTTGTTCAACTATACCACGGTAGCACTTTTGTCGCTCGCAACACCTCCGTCTTGGGGTAGTTGGTTCTAAGTATCTCTTCTCCCGACGATTTACCCTATCACGAGGCGTGCCGCACTGTTGTTTTCAGAGGCATGATTATGGAACATTTCGGCGCAATTCCAGGTGTCACGCCCTTGAGAGTGACCATGAGAGGCTCATTGAGGGGCCGGACAGCCGACGTACCGCCATGGTGTCGTTTGCCACCCGCAAGAGGCGTCCATTGCTATGTCGAGGGGGCGCAATTTTGAAGGCGAGCAGTTGACGATGTCGTATTTCAGGGGCACATCTACCGGTGGCGATCGTATGGATATGCAGAGGGCACCCCCGCAACCGGTACCTGAATCGAGGGAGTTGCTGTTTTCATATGTTCCGGTCGAACTTTTTCGGAGGATGCTGTAAGACACTTGTTTAATAGTATTTCCCGGAATTCAGTGGTTTCCGTCAGCATCCGTTCGAGACCGCATCGCGGCAATGTGAAAAGGACGGCGATTATTACATTCGGACATGTTGAGGCGGCTAGAACAGCTTTGCACAGTTTGCCGCTTTTCAATGGAGAAAAGTTGCAGGTTAGCTACAGGACGAGGCCCCCTCATGCCGATGGTCAAAGTATTCGAACTGGAATGACGCTGGCCAAGGAGCGAGATGGCAAGCTCCGTCGCCAATGCCTGAATCTCACTCGATGAATGATGCCTCAGTGGATACTGATCAGGTCCCGTTTGAGGTGCATGAGGAAGAAATGGGTGAAGTTGGAAATGGGAACAGTCATGCTGCGTCGCACCCGGAGAGAGAAACCAGGAGAGACGGGCCTGCAAGGGGTGAGAGGTGGGAAAGTAATGGTGGGAGGGGTGGCCGAGGCACAGCTGAAGAGAAAAGGTTGTCTGAAATCGAGCGACTGAAGAAGGACATTGCTGAGAAGGAGAGGGAACTCCAGAGGAGGCGGACTGCCAAATCCAACAGGAACAACAGGAACATGCGCTCTGAGTCTGGACGAAGACAGCCTCCTCAACCGAGAATATCTGAGGATCTGGCCAGGAGCCGAGCCTCAAAAACAGTAGTTCGAAAACCCACCGACACTGGTGAAGGCTGGCGAAAGAGCGAACAAATTGACATTAAGGATGCGGTTCAACTTGTTGGGACATGTCAGACCATGTGCCCCGCCAAGGAGATAGAGGAACGCATCCTGCAGCGTGATATATCAGTCTTTGAAACTGTAAGTGGAAAAGGAAGCGATCCTGATCCCGCAAAAGCAGTGAAGAAGTATCGCCGCTCTGCAGCCATTAGCGAGGAGCCTACACCCGAGGATATACGCCCCCCGCCCGTTTTGTTGAAAACGATGGAACACCTCAAGGCTGTGTGTGACACAGAAGGGGAGTCATTCACGGAAATTCACAAGTTCGTGCGCGACAGAACCCGTTCTTTACGGCAAGACTTCACATATCAAGGTGTGCGTGACGATACTTGCATTAAGGTTCACGAGGAAAGTGTGCGATTTCATATCCTTTCAGAGCATCGGTTGGCAGGCAGTGATCCGGCGGTGTTCTCCTCGAAGCAGAACCTAGAGCAGCTAGATAAGTGCCTAATATCGCTGCGGGAAATGTACGACTTGCGTCGTGAAGAGAATTTACCGACATCCCCCAATGAACCGGAAATGCAGGCTTATTACCTTCTCTTGCAAATGTCTGGACCGCAAACTTGTGTCCGATTGCTCAGGGGATTCAGCCCAGATGTTCGAAACAGTCTTCCAATTCAGTTGGCTCTGCAAGTCGTGAAGTCATGTTCTCGTTCGTTTTGGGACTACATAGGATTCTTCAAGTGTTTGCGTGCAGCACCGTACTTATTAGCATGTATGATGTACACAAGATCCCATCACATGCGATGCCAAGCTTTAAGGATCATTAATTCAAGTCATGGCGCGAGAGACATCATTAATGTCTCGAAACTAACCGAGCAGCTATGCTTCGATGGGGATGAGGAGACGGTTAAGTTTTGTTCGATAGCAGGCTTGGTATTAGAAATGTAGAATCAAGAGGGGCAGATGCACCTGTCAAGGCAGTGTCAATGACATCTAGACTTGACCCAGACAAATGGGATGAATTGTTTCCCAAAGGACCAAGCGCCCTCGTTGAGAATAAGTCGGGACGGTGCAAACCCTCCGAACTTATTGCTGGCTCGTTGAATGATATCTATAACTTGACGTCGCTACCACATGATTGCTCTCCGCGACTCCGTGCCTATGCGACGGGGACACATGTGCAGCAGCACAGTCCCAATCTTCAGCGGAAAGCACCACGGTCGTCAACTCTGGCTCCACCTCCCGCAAGTTTGGCTCTTCTCAAACCAGTCACAACGGCTCTTTCCAAGAAAACTCCGACACCTGTCAAAGAGGACCTCACTGCAAATCGCTCTGCCTCGTCAATCCTCAGTCGGCTCGGCTCTGCGCCTTCAAATATTAGCCAAGGGAGCAAGGAAGTATTGGAAGCTGAAAAGCGTGACCCCAGTTCTTCGTATGGAGAGCCTGTGAATCTGATCTTTTTGGCTGCCTCGCAACCATCGCTTGGGTCTTCTACAGGTCAAGCTGCAAGTTGGAATCCGACGACCCCTGGAGCTGACCCGAATGAATCTGCACTGCAAGAAACAAGAGATCTAGAGCAGGCTCCGCAAATACCAGGGGCGACTATAAATTCTAAAGATGTAGGAACGACGGAGGACAAAAGCAAGCGGGTATCCTCTGGATTGCCGATTAGTGAATCGGAAAATTTTCAGTCCAGCCAGCCTTCTGCAAATATCTTTGGCAGCACTGTTCCAATGCCAATGCAAGGTATGCCATCCGCAAAACCTGTCCATAGTACATTATCCACGCGGCCAGATAATTCTGCTTTGGAGGAATGCAAAAGGGCTAAGGCAGAGGCGGATAGGAAAGGAAAGCTTCGCGCGGAAATGGCTGAAAAGGCACGAGAAGCAGAGCAACAGCGGCGTCTAAAGAAGGAAGAAGAAGTTCGGAAATCGTTCTACATGGAACGTGAGAGGAAAATCGCAGAGGCACGTGCTCAACTTATGGAGGAGAAGGAAGCCGTGCGGCTCATGGAGCTTTTATAAAGCTTGTCCGGGAAGTTTTTAAGGAAATGGAGAGCATGAGGCGCAGACTTGAAAGGGTTGATCAGCGTTTCACCTCGATATCTAAGGAAATTGAGGTAAGATGCATCTCCACATTCTCCGATACAATCATGGATGAATGCCGACAAGCGCAGACAACCATGGAGGTGGTGTCATTTGAGATTAGAACACATTTTTCACATCTGAACGATTGCGATCCCAAGACTGAAGCTACGCAGGAGCTAAAGAAGAATGTAAGCAATGAACTTGACAAGCTAATTGATTTTGGGCGAAAAGTCTGGAAAAAGGTCTGGGAAATAAAGGGAGTGGTAATTGCCACCCCGAAGAATTTCCCGCAACGCAAGCCTCCAAAATCGGACGGAGGTGGAGGATCGTTAAAAAGAAATTTCAGCGAGGCGCGGCTGCATGCGAAATCCGGAGAGGAAGATGGGAGGACACATGGAAAGCGTTTAGAAGAGGCCGAGAATGGCTCAGAAGTAAAGAGGATACGGGCAGAGTCAGACATTCCTTTGCTCAAACATGTCACATCTTTGATGAAAGAGCATAGGGTTATCCGGATGCAAATTGCAGTTACACAGCAGACAACCGGCGAGTCGCATCCTACAAGAAGAACCCAGGACTGGGTATGGAGGCAATTCCGTTCCAATTCTTTCGGAGAAACCGTCAGTGTGTGTACGGAGTCACCAGGACAGATACCTTGTTTTCTGAGTGTCCGCAGGTTCGATGGTACGAGGGTTCCGCCAACCGCCAACGTGATCATTTGCAGTCTGGACTTGTCGTCGTGCACGCAATTTGAAAGACAATGCGAATGGATCAAAAATTCTCTTGCAGGTCAGGATCAATCGAAATTATCCGACAAGAAGATTTTGCCAGTGATGATCCTGCTGCTCTGCATTGATTCAAGCGCGGAGGTCAGTACTGAATACACTGTTCGGCCGCAAGAGGCTAAGGCATTCGGAGAAGGCCTAGCTCATCAAGGCCTGGTCGCCGGATCTGTCCCAGTACACATTCCTACTAAGACTGCACGATCCGATCATTTGAGTGAACAACTCCGCGCTGCGCTAAAAGCTTCGGTGAAGATGGCTGCGGCCGAGTCGACTCGGCTCTCACTTTTTCTGCATTTTACTATTGTTGGTGATAGAGCTGTGCACGTAGGAAATTCGGCATGGATTCGTTATTTGAGCAAATACAATCCAAGCGCCGGGCGGATGAACTCCCATCTCGAAGTAATAGACAGTATCAACTTGGCATGGACCGGTTTAGGTGAGCTTTTGGGTGAGGAACAGGAAAGATGGCCCGAGGAGATGACTGCGCAAGTGCAGAGGATGAAAGAAGTAAGGCTTGGCCTTCGACGCAAACTGCGCCTCCCGTTGCCAGCAGAGATTGGTGCGAAAAACTCTTGTGAGTATTTCAAGCGGCTGGTCGCGTTGTCAAATGTGTGTGTCCCGACGCCGAGTATGGATTGGATGACGCTGGCTCAGTTTTGCAGGGCACTAGGACATTTGATGACGCCGCTTGTAGCACATCTCCTTGGTGATATGTACGGCATGCTTGTCTACCTGCCAAAGTCCGAGTCAAACGAGTCGGGGAATCTGATCGGCCTGAGGCGCGGCGCTTTTAATCTGGATGGCAAGGACATCACTCCTCCAGTAGTGGTTGACCGTACGTGGGATGGGAGGGTGATTGGAACAGAGCCAGTTGCGCTAAGAACTGCTAACAAACCTGAAGGAGGATGGGCGCAGCGTAGGCAACAGTCTCTCCCAGGGATGAGGTGCAATGATATAGGAACCCAAAGAAATCAAGCCGGGACAACCAGAGAACGCGTATCGTTAGAGAATCTCCGAGAAAATCTTGTATTCACTCCAAATGCGAGGCAAAGAAGATTGAGCGTACCAAGTACGGGGTTAGGAAGAAGAGATGATTCTGATTTCCTTGCTGAGCTTTGTGAGACAGAGGAGACTCACCAGGCGCTGCTTGATGAAACGATTGACATGCTTCGGCAGGAGCAAGCTAGGTTGGCTGCGGAGACCAGCCCAAGGCCAGAGAGTGAATCAACATCAAAATAGCTCTTGGGGTATAGCTGCGTCTCCTTCCATCATTTATCCAGCGATGGTCCTGGTTGCGTTGAATTAGCCTTGCAAATAGAATCGCTGGTAAATCCTTGGTGGACGAGAAGTTTGTGAGGGGGCAGCAATGTATCATTATTTATACGGAACGGAACCATGTCAAGTAGGGCAAAGAAGTCCGTGCCTATTTTGTTGAAGTTCGCCTTGCTACAATAGCAATAGTTGTTCAGATCAAGTTTTTTCATGGGACATTCATGAGGTAAATACTATAATAATACGGAAGCCAAGATATTTCGAGCAAAGTAGCAGGGATAGCAAACGCTGGACAACCTTGGGCGCCCACGACGGTTGACTGCTTTACTAAGAAGAATGGCGTATATAATAAACCGCGGTAATATCGCTGGTCCACGTTGCAAGTGGTTTGAGCCACTTTCGAGGATAGGAAGCTTATGCTATCACGTAGACAATCCACCTGCCGCACTTCTGTTGATGTTATGCCATATTCGTAGCTAATTGGCACAGCGTCCCAGTGTTATCATGCTGTAAGGATTGGCGTGGTCATTGCAAGAAATCTTAGATGCTGTCGTATCCAGGACTGCATTCCTTTTCAGAAGATACGCCAGGATTCGCCCGATGATAAAAACGCCACCTTGACAAGCGAAGCTTTATCTTTCGGTGTATTGGATTAGAGAGTACTATAGGGGAAGAAATTGGGGTGCTTCACTGATTAGGGATGCAGGACGGCTGTTTTCCGAAGACTAGGGGGGACAGGTCTGTGTAATGGAGAGTCTGGAAATGGGGCCAGGTCATGAGGTACTACCTCACTGGGCTGGTGTGAGGCCAGCCGTAAGGCATGCTGCGTTGGACGAAACCGTCACCGCAGCGTGTCTTTGCATAAGGACATATCGCACCCGCCCGAAGGTCTCCATGGCTCGTGTGGCGACGGGCCTAGCCACTTCTGTGAGCACCGCGAATGCGTCCGGGTGCCACCCGCCAAGAGTGGATATCGGCACTGGGATCAGTCGGGACCTGGCATGCGTGGTGATGAAGTCTTGGTACCTCCTGCACTTTGACGCTTTCGCGGCGTTCAGAAATGTCAAGGGGTTGAAGCAACGGGCCCTTGTGTTGGATTGAGCAAGTGGATTGACGGATGTAACGTCGAAAGAGTACAATAGTCATGGCAATATTGGCACCGCTGTTCATTAATTGAGACACATGATTCGAAGGCCAGCAATACACCGAGGATGTCCCTGTATCGGCCAGAAAAGCATCCAATGAATTCGCGCCACGTCACAACATCCTTTCAAAACGTCTGCGCTGGAGCTAGCTACAGTACAGAATGTATTCAGAGAATTTTTGCGAATGAAAATTAGAAAATTATAGGGGACTTATTAGGGCAGGGATGCGACTGCAGATTGGAGTGCCATCTACAGTTTTCGATGCATTGTACGGTTTCGCAATTGGCTTGGCCAATATACGGTATCTACGCTCCGGTACAAATTTACTGGTACCAACCCACATATCTACCACAGTAAATTAAGCCCCCATTTCAAGGGATGCGACTACAGTGTCACAAGTGAACAACTTTCATCCCAATTGCGATCGTCCTGGGAGGGCTTCACCGAGGATGGCTGCTACTTTGCTGGCAAGCTTCCTATTTTCCCGCCTTTCCGCTGCATTGACAACGGCGCGCGCCTCGCGCGCTCCAATGGACATGGGCCCCTCTTTGAATGGCGATGTTACTGTTACGTCGTACGCCACCGGGAGGGGCGGCAAGGTGTTAATCTCTTCCGAACTCGAGTACACTGAAATGTCGGCAGGCCGTGCATTCAGTCCGGGCAGTAAGTATTTCACCTCATATTGGACGCCGACTCCTGCGGCTTTGAACACTTGATGGCCATGCCGGTTAGTTCATCCCAGGCCTTTCTCGCAAAAATCCGCTGTATGGTCACCTCGGTTGTCCATACGCCTGTTGCACTCCGCGCATTGCAGCGGCACATTGTCGTCAAACACGTGAACTCCCAGGTGGCGGCGTAGCATCACTGACCACATCTTGTTATAGGTCCCGCTGACCGCAGACGGATGTGTAGTGAGAAACGCTGCAGCAGGCGTCTCTAAGTATGACTGGCGGCGGATACTTCGCCGAGTATCAGCTTCCGTACGCAGCGTTGTGCTTGGAAAATTCTCCCAATCCTCCTCTCTCCAGAATACCTTTGCTGCCGACTTGCACTAGGCTCGATACAAGATGCTGTGTGTATTATCGGGCTTGTTCGCAAGATTGGCCGCTGTCAGCGTTTCTAGGAGATCACCATGTCCGTCAGAGAAGCTCGGGTGGAGTCGTCGGACAAACTCGAGAAGGTGGCTATTGGCGTGTGCATAGCTTTGTGCACGGTGCTGGGCTACGCCAGGATCATCGGGACATCTCACTTGTTCGAATTCGATGATGCTGGCCACATACGACGCTAAATTCAGCGTTGCCACGGGGGTGAACCCGTGGCCTCAGGGGGTGAACCCGTGCCCGCAAAGGCGCAACGGAAGAGCCACTTGCTGCGGACCGCACTTGTCATCGGACGTTGTTTGAACGCGAGTAATATTCCATCTATTCTTGGTCAAATCTCATTGCAAGGACGCTTGTTGCACTCGGCGGTGTTAGCTTCACCACATGATGTACCTTGCATTGACTCATTTGGCGATGGCGAGGGAAGGGCAGAGGTTGGTCATGTTGAGTTCAAAGTGGGTGAGACAATGGAGTGGTTGATGGCAGGCATGTTGCCTCAACGACGTTGCTACAGAACTTTAAATGGGGTAATGTATTCGAAAAATATTACAGCCTGGGGCGAAATAAAAAATGCGAGGCAATGTTGCATCTTTAAATTTGCATGCATTCGGCGCAATACGAAAAAACCTGGCTGGTCAAATATCAAAACTGAATTTGGAGTACAGAGCAAATCACGAGTTGAAATATTTCTTTTAGGGAAAGTAGGACCAAACCTTCAATCATAAAATAGAAAATGGAGTCGTACAGTATATTTATGATTCATAAAGGAAAAGGACTACAGGGTTTATATTTAGTTGAAAGAAAAGGCAGGACGATTGGTTTAAAAGAAGAGGTAAATGATAGATCTCAGTATGTAAGAAACAGGAATCTGTGGAAATATCCGGTTTCGCAATAGCAGATCTTTCTTCAGCAGCCTACAGTCTCCTTATGTACCCATATCTGCTTTTTATGAAAGCGAATTTCTCGACACCTGACGAGACGAGGGTCAATGGTCTCTAGGTCAGTATGTAGAATCATGTTTTACGGCACCTAACACATTGTGAACTTGCTTCCCGAAGATGTTACCTTATCGCAGTGGTGGTGTTGGAACGTGAATGTGCGGAATAGTTATGGATGGAGTTTGTTTAGAGGCTAGCCGAGGGGATAGGACGTGGAGGAGTTTGCAACGAGTCCAGGTGGTATGGAAACAAGAGGTGATTTTGTCGTTAGTGAATGGATTCAGCAATTGGTGAAGTAGTTAGTCCGAAGAATTGGGAAAATGTCGTTGGCGGTGACTGAATGTGGGGATTTTCGGTGTTTAGGTAGTTTCTGAGCATTGAAATGAGGGCGGTGCGTGATTGGGAAATTGATTAAGGAGAAGGTGAGCAGGAGAAAAGAAGAGAGGTTGATGAAACTTTCTCGAAGAGTGCGACAGAGTGTTTGATGTGACCGAGAAAGTCTCCAAGAGTGGAAGAGGGGTATGAAGAGTGGGTATAGGTGGGATGGTTATTGGAAACAGAAAGAAATAGCGGAGGAAGAGAAGTGTTTCCCTTACTTTCTCAAAATACGCAATCAAGTTACTGAACGCATGTTATATGGAATAAGGTCTACCAATGAGCGAACGGAAGTTGACTCACCCTCTATTAAATTAATGTTTCTAGTTTTCATTGCACCGTGGGACCTCAATGAGGGCTTTCCTTCCATTTTCTTTCAAATGGGAAATCATCGGGAGAACACTGCGGGTTCATTTACTTTAAAGATAAGCTGTCTCATGCCTAGTGAACGGGCAATCTTCCTTACCGATTCTCACAAAGTGTTCGTGAATAACTGGTGTCCAGCCGCCCTAGGGTAATGTGCGCGAGATGCGGATCTCGTCGCCCGTGAGCGTACATTAATTATACTTAGTAGTCCAATAGGGAGCAACTAGTCTCCCTTCAGGGAGATGAGAATGTTTACAAATTAATAAAATACTAAAAATTCCCCCTTTCATGAATTAACTAATCGTGGAAATAGTGTTCATGCATTCGCTATCCGAAAATCGCCATACCTGGACTGATACATCAAGATGGTATGTGCATACCCCGAAGTATCCCTACTACTCCTTGTTCTTCCTCTTGGCACTTGAAAATATGGATTATGTATCAGATGTGGGGGCAGTTGCGGATGATATCAGAATTTTCAAGGCGTGATTGATTTATATCGCCAAGAATTAATTACGCTCAAATACTTCTGACGATATAGCACTTTTTGGTATGAGAGTTGGAGAGCTGTCATTTAGAACAGGTGCACAAAGGACATATACCGACTAACTTTAAATCGGTGAGCACCGCACATTGAGAATGATCCAAAAATTTAATCACAGAATTCCCCATGTAGTCTTGGTGCCCACTAATTAAATGCTTCCAAAATGCAGAGATTCTCAAGTTGGTTCCCTGGAATCATTTATTGCCAGAACCCTTCGAGATATATATGCTGTTAGCCCTACAATATTCCGGGTGACTCTCAACAAATCACTGTAAGTGGCGCTTAAGCATGCGTGGCGTCGCATTTGCCTCGGAAGGGGCCTTTAGTAAGGAAACATGTCCTTTTCGTCAGGCCAATCTTAACTGTTACGTGATTTTTGAACTACGCTGATTATCTGATTTATGAATTAAGCTTATTATCTATAAAAATAACTTGGAAATATAGAAAAAAATTGCAGCATTGGAACTTAGTCATGATAAACAATGAGTTTATTAGGAAATGATATCCGCTGAGAATCTCGTCGGAGATATCAACTCTGATGATGATAATGAGTATTTGAAGAAGATGACAGGGAAAATATAAATTAGTTTATTGTTCTGAATACTTAACCCCACGAAGTACAGTCAAAGCGTAACTGGTTTTGGGTGAAATGAATTTTTGAAGAAAAGAACTAAAAAAGCCGAAGTAAACCATAAATAAGGCAAAATATAGGAGAAAACCACAGCAACGCCATGTTAAAGTTAAACTCGTTACTTTTGAAAGTAAAAAAGGAAAACATTGGAAAACATTAGGATCCAAGAAGCCTTAACTGCAAAAGGAAGAAAAGTGCACAAGTACTCCAACTATGAGAGTTTAGGAGGAATTTTCTCGTCAATTGTGCTCAAAATCGGTCATGCTATAAATAGCTGCGACCAGAATTAAACAAAAACAAATTATTAAATGGTTTCAAAATTTTCGATTAAGTGTTCCTAAATATTGTCGAGGATGGAGCTGGGGAGGCTTTTGAGGAGTTGGGGAGCCTGGGACTGGTTTACGAGAATGAGGACAAGGATGAGGATAAGGATGAGGAATACGAGGAGGAGGAGGAGGACGAGGAGGAGGACGGCGGTAAGAGCGGGATAAAGACATGGAAAATGTTGGAGTGTCGGGGTGGGGGCTGGATAATATGGTCCAAGTGGTCCCGACGCTGGAACAAGATGGGGCATCTTTAGTGGTTTAGATATCTCACCAAGAGTAGAGAGAGAATTATAAGCCGTTCGCGGATATTCATGTGGACTGTTTGGTTGGTATGGATATTTTGGATGATTTGTTTGGATCTAGAGTAGGGAATTGAAATTGTAAGGACTGGAATCGTTTCCGCGTCTATCTACAATCTTTTAAGTGTCTTTTGTTGGGAATCTCACGTCCACAGAAATTATTTCCATAAAGTTTATGATATTTAGTATGGTTTTGATAAGACTTTTGGGGTACCCAAAAGTTTATATAAGCTGAATAAGCTGATTTCTCAGAGCGAGGTCAAGCAACTTGGAAGACAACTTGAAAGTCGTACTCGGGGAGGACCGAAGTTGAAAATCAACCTAATACCCAGTATGCGTTCTTTTGACTTCTTGTTAGTGATGGTAGGTAGTAAAGCCTGCCCCTTCTGAATAGACTTGTACAACCTTGGTCCTTTATTCATATGTACCACTTCCTGATCCTGCAACTATACTACAGTTGCACTTTTGTTGATTGAGCACCTCCATTCTGTAGTACACAGCAGTGTAGGGTAAGACTGTAGCACGAGCCCACCTGGGTGGAGGCTGTAGGCCGGGAAAAGTGGACTGGACCGCCATGACCCATGAAGGGGCGCCTAATGGGCGTCAGCATAATTAGCTACATACTTCAGTTTAGCTAGCTCCTATTGGTGGGTCGAGGAGGTGGCGGTAGTGGGGCCACGTGTCTTTTAGGAGCAAGGTGCCGTAGTGTAGATTTACAGTAGTTGTAGTAGGACAGCTCACATTGTAAGGAGGACGGCAAGCGTGGGAGTCGCAAAGTTGTAAGGGTGAGCACCCTTTGCCCTCCAAATCTAAGATCTTCAAGCTGTTGACATCTCTACCGTGACCCCTTTATCCCCTTAAGGATAAGCCCCCGCCCAGTGAACCTACCCTTTACTAGTGCTACCTTCGCAACCTCCTCTAGGAGAATATACGTGTTACTGCGGTGCTCTTCTATGTTCTAGGTCCATTTTTTTTTAGTGGCTCCCGACGAACCCTATTGCTCTTATACCGAAAATTGGTCTCCAGACCTAGAAGGTGTTCGTCATCTAAGTCGGTTGAGCTGGATTCCGCCTTCAGGAAATCTTTCGAGAAGAGATTTGGAGTGAGTAAACCTGCCGTTCTACTTTGTCCCCCGTAATTCGTTTCACCATGTCGAGTAGGAGTGGTCGCTCTACCTGCAGTTCAAGGAAGGAGCCTATAGCCCTTTCAAAAGAACCCGAAAAGACCGATCCCGCACCTATCGATGAGCCGCTGATCCATACCGAATAATTTACGTCAGCCGTCTCCGCTGCCACACCTCATCTGGACGCTGAAGTAGGGCCTAAGCTTTGGGATAACCGCCAAAATTGGTTGCAGAAGGATTTGGCTCCTCGCCTCACCACGTGGTTAAATACCGAGTTGGAGAAGAGGGTCCTGGCCGCTGTCAACCTTTTGGTTGGAACGTACTTCGGAGAGGCTCTCCTAGCGACCCTTCCCGCAATGGTGAGACAGCTGATGGACACCCGAATGGAGATGTGGATTGCCGAAGGAGTCGAAGGTCCGATTGATAGAGCCGCAACATCCTTCCGGGAATGGTAGCCACCAATTTGGCGAAGGCCATGACGAAGGATCCCCTTTTAACCAAGCCAGCTGGGGTGGACAAAGGGCAGTCATCGGAGATACCTTCGTCACCCTCACAAGTGGTATTACCCGAACCCACACAAAAAAAATGCAATTAGGAGCCACGGAGACCCTGATGGTGACCCATAGGACTCGTCGGATTCTGGGCCTGGCCGTGATCGCCGCGAAAGTGGTCGTCGAGGGAATAAATAACGCAAGAAGAAGAAGTCAAAGGGGTCAAGTAAATAGAAAAAGAAGTCAAAGGGGAGTTCGTCGTCCTCCTCAGGGAATTAAGATGGATCGGATTCGGACTCCAGTTCAGGTGAGGAGAGGCGGAGGCATTGATCGAAGGTGAGGATTGAACGTACCATACCATTGAATGGATTGCTCTCCTAAGTTTTGAATTACAAGTCCTATTGGTTGAATGACCGTTCGTCATCGTATTCGAGTAGTGTCTCCAAAAAGGTGTCGTCGTATCTCAAAAGGTTGGCTGTGCAGATGCCCACCCAAAGGTTTACCGAAAAGGACCCTATCACAGGTTTGGGATTCCTAATAGGTTTATGGAACGCCTGTGATCACAACGACGTCAGTGAAGGTCTCACCTTGTGGTTATTTCAGAATTTTATGGACGGGTCAGCAAAGGATAATTTGTAGTCGCGTCTAAACACCTCGAGGAGTATGGTGATCGATGATGATGAGGAAGAATACCTGGTGCCTGCTTATCCCGAAGCGGTGAAACACATCCTGAGGACGTACGCCACCGATGAAGTGATTGCTAAGGCCTACTATCAGGTGATTTCGATGAAGAATGGCGGGTTGATGACGGAATCCACCTTTGCGGAGTTGATTCGAGCCAAGACACGTCGCTGTGGATCGATGTTCTGGAGTCAATTTTTGTGGATGGATTGTCGCCGAACATTCAGGCGCCGAACATTCAGGCCACCGTCCGAAATCATCCGTCAACGAGCAAGAAGGTCACCTTCATGGAGCTCAAGCATTACGTCCAGGCGTTGGGGGATTCTTATTGTAACTCCCGACCGGGTTTAGCGAGGAAGCAAAGAGGTGTTTTATCTGTAAAGAAAGACACAAGGTTGGAACGAAGAAAAGGAAGAAAATGGTTCCTCGTAGGAGTCTGCGGATCTGCAGCCTCGACAGCTGACGGAGCTCCAGCAGGATATTTATCACACCTTATTTCTGTCGTCGCCCACGTCTACCACGACTTCTACCATTTCCACAAGATTGTGCTGGATACGCGCTAGTTCGGAGCATTCCACTGGCGATTATCTTACTGTAGACCCATCGATGCGACGTCATTTTTTAGGAGAGAGGCGCGCGAACCTGATCAAAATGGAGGGATTGTTTCGCCGAACAATGACACCTCGTCGGACAAGCATCTCTTATGGAACGTCCGTCAGTGCCCCCCGTACAGGTGTGAACGCTCGCCTTAAGGAAGAAGAAAAGAATAATGAAGAAAAGGTCTCTTCCGCGGAGCCAAAAACCGTAGAGGAGGGAAAAGGGGTTTTCATAGAGGACAAGGGGTAGAAAAGTCGCCTACGGCCTATGGTATCAAGTGTACACCTTATCCGATTGTGGCCAATGGAGCTGCAACACCAGTTAGTAAGTTCGGATAACTCCGTGTTGGTGTTACGAAAGAGAAACTACCGAGTGTCCGTAACGATCGACGGATGCAGTTACGACACACAAAGTGAGTGATAGATACCGGAGTAGGTCCAAATTTGGTGCACGTTAAAATGTTACATCCGTCACGGAGATCGCAGGCGTTACCCTATGAGGACCCTGCCCGCATCATCGATGCATATAATAATCTCATGAAACCTTTAGTTGTGATCCACTTGTACCTCCGAATTGGAGAACTCGTGCCGAAGACCCAGTCTGTGGTGGTCGATAACCTAGCAGGGTAGTCAATCCGGATCTTTTTGTGGAGGCCATTCTGACCGGGCGCAAGTGCGCTCTGTTCTACGAAACACCCGCGGTGGGAACTACCTCTTCGTCTGGCGAGGAGAACCTGAAACCAGAAGGTGGAGCTCCTCCATCTAGCAAGATACGCGTGGCGGAGGCCCATAATGTTCCTCCAATGTCCCAAGCGGCGTTACAAGTGCAAACGGACTCCGACGGGTTATCACTGTTACAGAACTCCCCAGGAGCTTTGGCAACGAATCATCTCTTAATGATGAATGGAGTTCGAGATGTGATCCCCGCGCAAGAACTTCTAGTGTTGGTGACGAATTTCAGCTACCGACCGGTGCGTCTACGAAAGACTCAGGTGTTGGGCCATGTGCTCCCCAGTCCAAAAGCAATCTTCGCTCTTGTGGAGGGGGAGGGGTATCGTGAGCCGCCTTTGAAGGATGGTGAGGTCACCGACCGGAGAAACGAAGTACATATTGGGGTAAAGTTTCGGGAAGATCGCCAAAAGATGATCGAGTTAGTAGAGAAGTTTCAAGAGATGTGGTTCGGGAAACTGGGCACCGTCAAGGCGACGGAACAAAGAATCCAATCGGTGTCCGGAGCACGGATGATACAACAACAGTCGTATAAAGCAGGGTTGAAAGAAAGAGAAGTGGAACGCAAAGAGATGAATCATATTTCCAAAGAGGGAGTTATCGAGCCGTCCCAAGCGGAGTGGGCAACTCCTGTGGTGCTTATTCGGAAGCCGGATGGGTCTTCGCGGTTTTGTGTGGACTTTCGCCACCTGAACTCCTTAACGGTGCGCCACGCTTATACTATCACTGGAATGAAGGAGTACATCGACTCCTTAGGCGACGCCGAGGCTTTTTCTACAGTAGACTGTAAATACTGGGTATTGGTAAGTACTCATCGATCCCGCTGACTGAGAAAAGACATCGGTCACCTGCCATTCTTGTTCTTTACTGTTTTTTCCGCATTCAATTCGGGTTAAAGAATGCCCCGGCCACCTTTTAGAGGGCGGTTGACATCATTTTTTCAAGGTGCGAGTGGAAGTACGCGTTGGTGTATCTGGAAGACGTCATAGAGTACTCTAAGAACCGAAAAGAGCACCTCAAACACCTTCGTGCGGTTTTTTCACTCCTCTAGGCGGTCGCATCATCGCTGAAGCTGAAGAAGTGCAAGTTCTGCGAGCACGCAGTGTATTACCTGAGACCTGTTGTGCGCCAGCGCAAACTTGAACTGGCATTGAAGAACCCAAAGGCGCTCGATAAGGCTCGGCCACCTCAAAATAAGACGAAACTACGCTCCTTTCTAGTTTTATGCAATTCCTATAGAAGGATCTTCAAGAAATATGCGCGCATCGCTCATCTCTTGACGAAGAAGCTGTCAAAGGACCAGCCCTTTGAATTTGAATTGCTCACCCGCGAGGAGTTCGAAACGTTTCAGGAGTTAAAGAAGGCGCTGACGTCACCCCAGGTGTTGTCTCTCCTAAAGACAAATAAAAGGTTTTATGTTGACACAGACGCGTGCAATCGCCAGCTTGGTTGCTGCTTGCTACAGGAGCAACCTTCAGTAGAGCTGTCACCTATAGGATACTGGATCCGTACGCTGCCTAAAGCGGAGAGAAAATACAGTGCCACCGAAAGGGAGTTCCTTGCTGCATTATAGAGTGTCATCACCTTACGGCTTTAACTTCAAGGGCAATGCTTAATCCTTGGCGCGGATCACCAACTGTTACAGTGGTTGCTACATATTACGAACTGTAACGGGAGGTTGGCCCGGTGGCTACTCCGATTAGCGAATTTAAACTTTGAATTACGATGCAATCCAGCCAGGAGACACAAACTCGCGGATGCTATGTCTAGATTGGCCACCAATGGGAGCTATTAGTCACCTTTGGATGAGTAGATTCCGTGCTTCACCTTGGGGTACGACGTGGACGCCCCAGTTTATTTCTCTATACCGGACCTCCGAGGAGACGCGAGCACCATTGACTCGGAGCCGCCGGCTACTCTTAAGGAGATTTTGTAGACGCAACGAAAAGACCCTTTGTGCCCGTAATCGATGACGCTCGCCGAACAGGAGCAGTCACCCTATCACCTCGGGGCGAGCGGACTCCTTGCTCGGTTGTCTAAATTGGATGACACCTTGCAGGAGGTCGTACTGGAGTCGATGAGGGTGAATATCCTCGCTCGCGCTCACCACTCTAATTTTTCGGGAAACCCAGGAGGTTCGAAGGTGTATTACAGCTTACGGCGAGAATTTTACTGGCCGAAAATGGCGAGTGACGTCTTCCGCACCGTAGGAGATTGCGGGAGCTGCGTCAAGAATAGAGGCGCCATAAGGAGTCACCTAGACTATCTTGAGTTGCTCCGGGTGGCCGGCCCATTTGAGTTTCTGGGAATGGACCTTCTCGGTTCTCTCCCCCGAACAGATGATGGGGACCGCAATGTTTTGGTGATCTCCGATAGCTTTTCGAATCTGTACCGAAGCCCTCCTTTGAAGGACACTAGGGCAACAACTGTGGCCCAAGCCTTTCTTACCCATTGGGTTTAGCCTCATGGTGTACCATTTTATCCCTAACGGATAATGGGCCACAGCTCGCCCCTAAGTTCTTTTTGGCTGTCTGTCAACTCATAGTGGTGCAAATTTATTTTACTACAGCGTATCACCCAAGGGCGAACAGTCAAGTTGAACGATTACACAAAACGATCGTTTAACGCCTCCGGCAATTACGTCGCCGAGAACTAGAAGGATTGGAATCGCCTATTGGGGCCTCTCTCGCACGCGTAAAGCCATCAGGTGAATCAAATGATTGGGAAGACGCCATTTGATTTGGTGCTAACGCGTCATCCACCGCCTACTCACGTGACGAGTCTCCCATCAGCGGACTTATCCAATTTGGCGAACAAGTAATTGGCACCCGCGGACTTCAAGAAGTACGCACCCCAGAGAGGTTGCGAATTCTCTCCAGAAGGTGTAGACGAAAACTTATGACTCCCAGAGGCGATAAAAAGCGGTTTGATAAGAAAGCTCTGACTCCATTGACGGTGAAAGTGGACGATTTAGTTTACGTTGATTGTCCCACTTTCAAGAAGCGGTGCCTTGAGGATGAAGATGTCCAAGAGGAAGAAAAATATCAAATCCGCCAATTTGATGGTGAAGACGACGGGCCCCTTTAAAGTGTTGAAAGTGCATTCGCACTCTATTACAATAGAGGAGAACTGCATCGCCATTACTGTGAGCCAGGGCAGAGTCTAGGTATCGCCTACTGTACAGGAGTAAGATATATCTACATACGAGGGGAATGCGAATAATGCACCAGAGGAAGATAGAGTGGCTCCACCTGGGGCGTGACCCCCGTTGGAGAGCGACATGTATCCCGTGGAGAAGCTCGTGAGTCATCGGCATCACGAGTTTGGGTACAAATAACGTGCTATGTGGTTCGACTACGCCCCTAAGGGTGATGAGTGGTTATATGAAACTTACGTTCCACACCACTTCATCGTCCAATATTGGCGAGCGAAACGAATGCCCCTCCCGGAGAGGTATCTCTGTTAGAAGACTGCATCCTGAAGGCACCCGGCGATAAACCGGCACCCTAAGGAGGGAGTAAAGACGATTTTCGGGATCATTAAGAGGAGAAGCACGCGTTACCCTATCGAAGTCATAAATAGGCTAGAAATGCTGTATCGGGAAGGTTTCCGACCCATATAGTACCACCTTAGCAGAGAGATAGGAGCGATATCGCCCGATTTCACTCATAAATGTGGCGCGTGACGACTACGTATCACGCCTTTTGGGGTTCAGTATGAAGAAAAGGAGAGACCCTCGCCAAGGGTAAGGCCGATAGCACGTTTAAGGTGAGACAAGTCTCGTCTGAAGGGTTTGAAAAGGGATTGCCAAGAGGAAACGATTCGCCGATATGTAAGCTAGGCCTTGACGACGCCTGGTAGATAGAACACTGTTCTGAAGGTGGCAAACTCTGAGCATGGGGTACTCCTAAGGCCGTCGGAGTCTTCACCAGAGAAGAACGCATTCACCCCATTGGGGTTAGAAAAACGAAGAGAAGGTCATCGAAAAAAAGGGAGGATCTCTTGCATGGAAGTACAGTGGCCTTCCGAGAGTCATTGTCACCCAAGGAGGCCGTGCTGTACACAGAGAAGGATGTATCCCTGTGGTACGGCGAAATCAATTCGTCATCTGAGCCTGCCACCTGGAGGAGAAGAAAGGGTACAGTAGGAGAGTCTCCTTAGAGGGAGCTCGATATGGCACCAGAAAGGAGATAGAGGAACACAATGAATATAACAGAAAGGAGTTTAATGAAATTAAGTGGTCACCCTTCCTTAGGGAAGGGAAGAATTGTTACAGATCAAAGAACCTAAGGATGTACAGTACATTGAATAGAACGTCAATGGTGACGTTGACGTTTACCTCCCGGAGATGACGAAGATGCATCCAAGGGCTGACGATGACGAAAAGAACGGGCGGCTCCTAGGTCTGAAAGTTCGCAGTCGTAACGTTCTCCCAAAGAATAGGGTACAACACAGATTCCTGATGGAGGTGGGTCACCAAGAGCGACAGTTCTTGAACGCGTTTCGCTTGCGCCGTCGACATCTTGGTGATTTCGTTACGCAACCATCCCTCAAGGGCGAAAGCGTCCCGCTCAAGGGCGGGACACCTCGAGTTCTTGTCCCACCCAATCAGGCGCAGAGACATGAAGACTTTGACACAACTCTTGGGGATCAGCGGGAAGGGCCGCTGTGCGGTCCACCCTAGGCTCAAACGGCACCAGAGTCGCAAGTATTTCTTGAACAGCCGGAACTCCCACGAGATAATCGACCTGCGGAGACAGTGGAGACGGATCTCCATACGGACTACCCCTTGCACCACCACTAGGAGCCGCCGTCGGTGAAGGAGGCGTAGTCGAGAAGGGGAGCTGAGTATCTGGGTCTCCTCCGTGTTGAAGTGCCGTTGACACGATGGGGTAGGAGCGATACGCCGAAGAATTGTTAAGATGCTATAAAACGCCTTTCCCGTTGGGTAGGAGGTACCATTTTTGACTGTCGCGCGTCCACTTCATTTCGGTTTCGGACTTGAGCGCCACCCATGTTTCATTTTCCTTCCAAGGGTAGGCGCGCACCACCGCAAAATGAAGATCGACGCAACAAGCAGTGAAGTACATACCAAGAAGGATGAGCTCGATCCCCATTTCGGTGGTGCTTTCCATTAAGGTGGTCAACAAACGAAAGAGGCACCCACCGGGGAGCTCGAAGGTCGCGTGGTATCCCGCTTCGTGGTTCCAAAAGTTGAACCAGACACCATTTCTTGGCGCAGACGCAAAAAGCCAGGAGTGCGCTCACCAGGAAATCCGACCTGCCGATTGTCTCCACCAGGACGGAGAAGGCACCTGGAGTGAGAAGCCGACTCCCGAAGTAAAGAAAACCCGGAGGAGTTAGAGTCGGCATCCAGCGAGGAACCTCAATGTCGCGACACCAATACGGATATACAGCTTCCCACAGAGGCGACCCGGATTCATCCAAAACTCGATGTTGTGGAACCCAAAGTGATTCTGTTGCTGACGAAGACAAGTCTCGCTTTCCATATCACCCGTCCACAGCTCGGAAAACCGCAACTGGTGATCGAAAGGACGGGAGAAGCATGAAAGAGATTCGCGCCTTGAGGGGTTCATAGTTCCCAGGGGGATAGCGCAAGGGATGGTCGAGGCGTTGGACGTACTCCTCATTGGCGGGAAAGTGCAGGAACTCCAAGTTGGTGGCCGCATCGCCAACTCGCCGTTTCGGAAGAGCGTGTTTTCTGCGCTTTGTCCACTGATCGCGGCCCTGCACCGTGTTTGCGGAATCGAGGCGCTCCAAATCAAATCGATGCAAACAGAGAGTGCAGTATTCATCCTCAAGGAGATTTCGTTACTCAACCGAGAGGAGGACCCGGGCGTCGACGTGGCATAAGGATCGTAATACGGGCCGGTCGGAACCCAGGCACCAGTGTGGGTTTCGGTTGTAGGCGTGGCTGCCGCGGGTGCAGTCGCGAGAAGAGAATACAGTGGCAGGGGAGTTGATCCGATGGCTTAGATCTTGGTCACCAAAGGGTGAGATAAGGAGGAAGAGGCTGGCGGCGCTGTCGGGATGGTTGGCATGGGAACAGAGGAAGACAAGGCCGGAACAGGTGCAGAGGCGATTATCGGAACCGGATAGGCCGAACTCTGACGAGGTGAGATGTAGGCGTAAAATGAGTAAGGCTTGTTGGGATCGGGAATGATGCACTAGGGAGGCGAGGGGGAAGTCGAGAAAGCGTATTAGGGAGTTTGCGGGTGAGTTCGAAAGGACCTGAGGTGCGCGAGTCGCTTTAAGGGGAGAGTCCGGCGATTGAGACATGAGGGGATGGGTACACTTTTGGAAACCGTTGGATGAATTTGTAACTGGCGTTTTCGGGAATGGAGAGGGGACAATAGGACTCAAAACCAAAAAGTTGATCTTGTACCGAGCGTGCCACGAGGACGTGTCGCTACTTTAGGAGGAATTTCTGTAGTATAGTAGCACCTGGATTGGATAGTGCTGGTTGTAAGACGAGTCACCTTGGTGGAGGCCGTAAGCCGGGGAGAGTGGACTGGATCACCATGACCCATGCGGGGGCACCTGGTGGAGCGTTAGCTAATTAGCTAGATATTTTAGTTTAGATAGCTCCTATTGGTGGATCAAGGAGATGGCGGCAGTGGGGCCACGTTTCCTTTAGGAGCAACGTAGAGTATTGTAGGTTTACAGTAGTTGTAGTAGGGTAGCTCACCTTGCACTTAGGACGGTAGGAGTATGAGTCGCAAATTTGTAAAGGTATGCTGTTGAAATCTCCACGGGGACCCCTTTATCCCCCTTAAGGTTAAGCTCCGCGCAGAGGACCTACCCCTTCACTAGTGCTATCCTCTCAACCTCCTTTAGGCGAATATACGTGTTCCTGCGGTGCTCGTCTTGGTTCTAGGTCCACGTTTTGTTAGTGGCTACCAACGAACCCTATTGGTTTTGTCCCGCATGTTGTGAGATATTGAGCGTTGGGTATCTCTCTTCCGCCCATTTACCGCTACCAAGGACCATACAAAACAACAAAAGTTACTAATGGACTTTTTTTGTTTACAGATATAACGAAGAATATAATAACAACTTTTTAAAAGAAAAACATTTACAAGAATTAGACTGGAAAATTGTTAAAAACTTTGCTTTAAGGTGGCATTTTAGGAAGCGCAGTTCTTTCCCTATTACTGTGTCGATATAATCTTTTTGAGTTGATTGTGGTTGTCTTGAAAACCATGGGATAGACCGGATATATCTTCCAAGAGTAAAACACCCAAACCTTTCCCCTTTAAGCAATCTAGTAGGCCTACCATCAGGATTTTTGACTCAATGAAGTCAATATCAAGGAATTATCATATGTGCATAATCATGTTTCTAATTTTTCTGAAGTACTAAAGGAAAAACATAAGAAATTTCAGGTCTTGTTGAAAGACAAACCCGAAGGGTATTAAATAGAAATGAAAGTCCTATCCATACTCAAAATATCTATGGATGATTATTTTCTAAGCAATAATAAGAACATTGAGAAACAGATACACAAAACATGGTCCTTAGTGCAATTTGTCAGAGAAAAAGATGATGACTACCTTGCGAAGGACTGCAGGAGAAAGAAATGGAAAAAGAAAGAGTATCAAGGGATTTTAAGTTGCAACTGCTGCAATATTTGAAGGGACTACCTGGTCTCAGAATGTCTACCAAACATATTTACAGTAGGTCCATACTCCTTTACATAGATGCTACTTCAGGAGGATCAATTAGATCGGAGCATCCGAAAATTAATTTCTTTGGTTACAGAAGAATCTTTAACGACCATCGAAATCACGATACCGTTGCATTATTGCAATTGATCCAGCAGCACTGAAATTTGAATTAGGCAGCGTAGCGCACATCGCATTCTTCATCTCCGCAGTCCCAATATTTTGTCAGTGGAGACGTTGTGATGAGCTAGTTGCAATCACGTCTTGTCTGTTCTCGGCAGCTGCCATATCCCTTCACTCGACTCCATATAAACCCCGGAGTGAGCCGGAAGCCCAGCCTCACCCCCGACTCTCGCCCCGCCGCTTTCCTCACACCGCTAACAACTACCCCAGCATACCCAACACTTCATTCTTCATCCTTTTTCACCACAGTCTAACGCTATCCCTCCACGTCACGATGCAACCCTTCGGTAACCGCCCTGCGCACAACTCCGGCTCTGGCTACCGCTCTGGCCCATCTGACTCAACTCCCAGAGATCCCTTCGCAACACCCAATGATCCCTTTTGGAGAAACTCTGCCAGTGCCCCGTCAGATCCGTTTGCATCTTTGCCCTCCTCTGCTCCAAACTCTAACCCCTTTGGTAACCCTTCTACCAACTCGCCGTTTCGTTCCCATGATCCCCCTTCATTTGCCCCGGACCCGTTTTCACCGGCTGACAACTCTTTTCCACAACGCCATGAAACCTCTTTCACACGCGACCCTTTCGCCTTACAAAATGCTAACCCACCTCCCAATACCAGGGGGGATCCTTTCAATACTGCCCCGAGAGATCCGTTCAACCGTTCTCCACCCCGTTATGACACGTCGCGTCATGATCCCTTCAACAAGTCCACACAAGATGATGCCTTTGCCAGCACCGCCAAGGACCCGTTTGCACCAGCCTCTAATCAAACCTGGGACACTCGCAATCATTTTCCCGCCGGTTCCTCCTCAAACGCCGGTGCCAGTGACTTTGGCAACCCTGACACACGCAATGATCCGTTTGCACCACCCGCATCGAATTCTCGTGTTGCTCCTGGCGATCGCCCGCCGAGGGTGTTGACCAAGGCTGTTCTGGTGCGAGGCGTGCCGCCACTGTTGTTTTCAGAGGGCGTGATTATGAAACATTTCGGCGCAATTCCAGGTGTCACGCCCTTGAGAGTGACCATGAGAGGCTCATTGAGGGAGCCGGACAGCCGACGTACCGCCATGGTGTCGTTTGCCACTCCGCAAGAGGCGTCCATTGCTATGTCGAGGGGGCGCAATTTTGAAGGCGAGCAGTTGACGATGTCGTATTTCAGGGGCACATCTACCGGTGGCGATCGTATGGATATGCAGAGGGCACCCCCGCAACCGGTACCTGAATCGAGGGAGTTGCTGTTTTCATATGTTCCGGTCGAACTTTTTCGGAGGATGCTGTAAGACACTTGTTTAATAGTATTTCCCGGAATTCAGTGGTTTCCGTCAGCATCCGTTCGAGACCGCATCGCGGCAATGTGAAAAGGACGGCGATTATTACATTCGGACATGTTGAGGCGGCTAGAACAGCTTTGCACAGTTTGCCGCTTTTCAATGGAGAAAAGTTGCAGGTTAGCTACAGGACGAGGCCCCCTCATGCCGATGGTCAAAGTAATGATGCTGGAGAGGGCGCGAATTCGAACTGGAATGACGCTGGCCAAGGAGCGAGATGGCAAGCTCCGTCGCCAATGCCTGAATCTCACTCGATGAATGATGCCTCAGTGGATACTGATCAGGTCCCGTTTGAGGTGCATGAGGAAGAAATGGGTGAAGTTGGAAATGGGAACAGTCATGCTGCGTCGCACCCGGAGAGAGAAACCAGGAGAGACGGGCCTGCAAGAGGGGTGAGAGGTGGGAAAGTAATGGTGGGAGGGGTGGCCGAGGCACAGCTGAAGAGAAAAGGTTGTCTGAAATCGAGCGACTGAAGAAGGACATTGCTGAGAAGGAGAGGGAACTCCAGAGGAGGCGGACTGCCAAATCCAACAGGAACAACAGGAACATGCGCTCTGAGTCTGGACGAAGACAGCCTCCTCAACCGAGAATATCTGAGGATCTGGCCAGGAGCCGAGCCTCAAAAACAGTAGTTCGAAAACCCACCGACACTGGTGAAGGCTGGCGAAAGAGCGAACAAATTGACATTAAGGATGCGGTTCAACTTGTTGGGACATGTCAGACCATGTGCCCCGCCAAGGAGATAGAGGAACGCATCCTGCAGCGTGATATATCAGTCTTTGAAACTGTAAGTGGAAAAGGAAGCGATCCTGATCCCGCAAAAGCAGTGAAGAAGTATCGCCGCTCTGCAGCCATTAGCGAGGAGCCTACACCCGAGGATATACGCCCCCGCCCGTTTTGTTGAAAACGATGGAACACCTCAAGGCTGTGTGTGACACAGAAGGGGAGTCATTCACGGAAATTCACAAGTTCGTGCGCGACAGAACCCGTTCTTTACGGCAAGACTTCACATATCAAGGTGTGCGTGACGATACTTGCATTAAGGTTCACGAGGAAAGTGTGCGATTTCATATCCTTTCAGAGCATCGGTTGGCAGGCAGTGATCCGGCGGTGTTCTCCTCGAAGCAGAACCTAGAGCAGCTAGATAAGTGCCTAATATCGCTGCGGGAAATGTACGACTTGCGTCGTGAAGAGAATTTACCGACATCCCCAATGAACCGGAAATGCAGGCTTATTACCTTCTCTTGCAAATGTCTGGACCGCAAACTTGTGTCCGATTGCTCAGGGGATTCAGCCCAGATGTTCGAAACAGTCTTCCAATTCAGTTGGCTCTGCAAGTCGTGAAGTCATGTTCTCGTTCGTTTTGGGACTACATAGGATTCTTCAAGTGTTTGCGTGCAGCACCGTACTTATTAGCATGTATGATGTACACAAGATCCCATCACATGCGATGCCAAGCTTTAAGGATCATTAATTCAAGTCATGGCGCGAGAGACATCATTAATGTCTCGAAACTAACCGAGCAGCTATGCTTCGATGGGGATGAGGAGACGGTTAAGTTTTGTTCGATAGCAGGCTTCGGTATTAGAAATGTAGAATCAAGAGGGGCAGATGCACCTGTCAAGGCAGTGTCAATGACATCTAGACTTGACCCAGACAAATGGGATGAATTGTTTCCCAAAGGACCAAGCGCCCTCGTTGAGAATAAGTCGGGACGGTGCAAACCCTCCGAACTTATTGCTGGCTCGTTGAATGATATCT
This sequence comes from Kappaphycus alvarezii, assembly GCA_002205965.3. NCBI lineage: Eukaryota > Rhodophyta > Florideophyceae > Gigartinales > Solieriaceae > Kappaphycus > Kappaphycus alvarezii. The sequence continues at coordinate 623,243 of NADL03000032.1, read as the reverse complement.
ATAACTTGACGTCGCTACCACATGATTGCTCTCCGCGACTCCGTGCCTATGCGACGGGGACACATGTGCAGCAGCACAGTCCCAATCTTCAGCGGAAAGCACCACGGTCGTCAACTCTGGCTCCACCTCCCGCAAGTTTGGCTCTTCTCAAACCAGTCACAACGGCTCTTTCCAAGAAAACTCCGACACCTGTCAAAGAGGACCTCACTGCAAATCGCTCTGCCTCGTCAATCCTCAGTCGGCTCGGCTCTGCGCCTTCAAATATTAGCCAAGGGAGCAAGGAAGTATTGGAAGCTGAAAAGCGTGACCCCAGTTCTTCGATGGAGAGCCTGTGAATCTGATCTTTTTGGCTGCCTCGCAACCATCGCTTGGGTCTTCTACAGGTCAAGCTGCAAGTTGGAATCCGACGACCCCTGGAGCTGACCCGAATGAATCTGCACTGCAAGAAACAAGAGATCTAGAGCAGGCTCCGCAAATACCAGGGGCGACTATAAATTCTAAAGATGTAGGAACGACGGAGGACAAAAGCAAGCGGGTATCCTCTGGATTGCCGATTAGTGAATCGGAAAATTTTCAGTCCAGCCAGCCTTCTGCTAATATCTTTGGCAGCACTGTTCCAATGCCAATGCATGGTATGCCATCCGCAAAACCTGTCCATAGTACATTATCCACGCGGCCAGATAATTCTGCTTTGGAGGAATGCAAAAGGGCTAAGGCAGAGGCGGATAGGAAAGGAAAGCTTCGCGCGGAAATGGCTGAAAAGGAGCACGAGAAGCAGAGCAACAGCGGCGTCTAAAGAAGGAAGAAGAAGTTCGGAAATCGTTCTACATGGAACGTGAGAGGAAAATCGCAGAGGCACGTGCTCAACTTATGGAGGAGAAGGAAGCCGTAGCGGCTCATGGAGCTTTTATAAAGCTTGTCCGGGAAGTTTTAAGGAAATGGAGAGCATGAGGCGCAGACTTGAAAGGGTTGATCAGCGTTTCACCTCGATATCTAAGGAAATTGAGGTAAGATGCATCTCCACATTCTCCGATACAATCATGGATGAATGCCGACAAGCGCAGACAACCATGGAGGTGGTGTCATTTGAGATTAGAACACATTTTTCACATCTGAACGATTGCGATCCCAAGACTGAAGCTACGCAGGAGCTAAAGAAGAATGTAAGCAATGAACTTGACAAGCTAATTGATTTTGGGCGAAAAGTCTGGAAAAAGGTCTGGGAAATAAAGGGAGTGGTAATTGCCACCCCGAAGAATTTCCCGCAACGCAAGCCCCAAAATCGGACGGAGGTGGAGGATCGTTAAAAAGAAATTTCAGCGAGGCGCGGCTGCATGCGAAATCCGGAGAGGAAGATGGGAGGACACATGGCGAGCGTTTAGAAGAGGCCGAGAATGGCTCAGAAGTAAAGAGGATACGGGCAGAGTCAGACATTCCTTTGCTCAAACATGTCACATCTTTGATGAAAGAGCATAGGGTTATCCGGATGCAAATTGCAGTTACACAGCAGACAACCGGCGAGTCGCATCCTACAAGAAGAACCCAGGACTGGGTATGGAGGCAATTCCGTTCCAATTCTTTCGGAGAAACCGTCAGTGTGTGTACGGAGTCACCAGGACAGATACCTTGTTTTCTGAGTGTCCGCAGGTTCGATGGTACGAGGGTTCCGCCAACCGCCAACGTGATCATTTGCAGTCTGGACTTGTCGTCGTGCACGCAATTTGAAAGACAATGCGAATGGATCAAAAATTCTCTTTGCAGTTCAGGATCAATCGAAATTATCCGACAAGAAGATTTTGCCAGTGATGATCCTGCTGCTCTGCATTGATTCAAGCGCGGAGGTCAGTACTGAATACACTGTTCGGCCGCAAGAGGCTAAGGCATTCGGAGAAGGCCTAGCTCATCAAGGCCTGGTCGCCGGATCTGTCCCAGTACACATTCCTACTAAGACTGCACGATCCGGCCATTTGAGTGAACAACTCCGCGCTGCGCTAAAAGCTTCGGTGAAGATGGCTGCGACCGAGTCGACTCGGCTCTCAATTTTTCTGCATTTTACTATTGTTGGCGATAGAGCAGTGCACGTAGGAAATTCGGCATGGATTCGTTATTTGAGCAAATACAATCCAAGCGCCGGGCGGATGAACTCCCATCTCGAAGTAATAGACAGTATCAACTTGGCATGGACCGGTTTTGTGAGCTTTTGGGTGAGGAACAGGAAAGATGGCCCGAGGAGATGACTGCGCAAGTGCAGAGGATGAAAGAAGTAAGGCTTGGCCTTCGACGCAAACTGCGCCTCCCGTTGCCAGCAGAGATTGGTGCGAAAAAATCTTGTGACTATTTCAAGCGGCTGGTCGCGTTGTCAAATGTGTGTGTCCCGACGCCGAGTATGGCTTGGATGACGCTGGCTCAGTTTTGCAGGGCACTTGGACATTTGATGACGCCGCTTGTAGCACATCTCCTTGGTGATATGTACGGCATGTTCGTCTACCTGCCAAAGTCCGAGTCAAACGGGTCGGGGAATCTGATCGGCCTGAGGCGCAGCGCTTTTAATCTGGATGCCAAGGAAATCACTCCTCCAGTAGTGGTTGGCCGTACATGGGATGGGAGGGTGATTGGAACAGAGCCAGTTGCTCTAAGAACTGCTAACAAACCTGAAGGAGGATGGACGCAGCGTAGGCAACGGCCAACCAGAGAACGCGTATCGTTAGAGAATCTCCGAGAAAATCTTGTATTCACTCAAATGCGAGGCAAAGAAGATTGAGCGTACCAAGTACGGAGTTAGGAAGAAGAGATGATTCTGATTTCCTTGCTGAGCTTTGTGAGACAGAGGAGACTCACCAGGCGCTGCTTGATGAAACGATTGACATGCTTCGGCAGGAGCAAGCTAGGTTGGCTGCGGAGACCAGCCCAAGGCCAGAGAGTGAATCAACATCAAAATAGCTCTTGGGGTATAGCTGCCTCTCCTTCCATCATTTATCCAGCGATGGTCCTGGTTGCGTTGAATTAGCCTTGCAAATAGAATCACTGGTAAATCCTTGGTGGTCGAGAAGTTTGTGAGGGGGCAGCAATGTAGCATTATTTATACGCAACGGAACCATGTCAAGTAGGGCAAAGAAGTCCGTGCCTATTTTGTTGAAGTTCGCCTTGCTACAATAGCAATAGTTGTTCAGATCAAGTTTGTTCATGGGACAGTCATGAGGTAAATACTATAATAATACGGAAGCCAAGATATTTCGAGCAAAGTAGCAGGGATAGCAAACGCTGGACAACCTTGGGCGCCCACGACGGTTGATTGCTTTACTAAGTAGAATGGCGTATATAATAAACCGCGGTAATATCGCTGGTCCACGTTGCAAGTGGTTTGAGCACTTTCGAGGATAGGAAGCTTATGCTATCACGTAGACAATCCACCTGCCGCACTTCTGTTGATGTTATGCCATATTCGTAGCTAATTGCCACAGCGTCCCAGTGTTATCATGCTGTAAGGATTGGCGTGGTCATTGCAAGAAATCTTAGATGCTGTCGTATCCACGACTGTATTCCTTTTCAGAAGATACGCCAGGATTCGCCCGGTGATAAAAACGCCACCTTGACAAGCGAAGCTTTACTTTCGGTGTATTGGATTAGAGAGTACTTTAGGGGAAGAAATTGGGGTGCTTCACTGATTAAGGATGCAGGACGGCTATTTTCGAAGACTAGGGGGGACAGGTCTGTGTAATGGAGAGTCTGGAAATGGGGCCAGGTCATGAGGTACTGCCTCACGGGGCTGGTGTGAGTCCAGCCGTAAGGCATGCTGCGTTGGACGAAACCGTCACCGCAGCGTGTCTTTGCATAAGGACATATCGCACCCGCCCGAAGGTCTCCATGGCTCGTGTGGCGACGGGCCTAGCCACTTCTGTGAGCACCGCGAATGCGTCCGGGTGCCACCCGCCAAGAGTGGATATCGGCACTGGGATCAGTCGGGACCTGGCATGCGTGGTGATGAAGTCTTGGTACCTCCTGCACTTTGACGCTTTTCGCGGCGTTCAGAAATGTCAAGGGGTTGAAGCAACGGGCCCTTGTGTTGGATTGAGCAAGTGGATTGACGGATGTAACGAAAGAGTACAATAGTCATGGCAATATTGGCACCGCTGTTCATTAATTGAGACACATGATTCGAAGGCCAGCAATACACCGAGGATGTCGCTGTTATCGGCCAGAAAAGCATCCAATGAATTCGCGCCACGTCACAACATCCTTTCGAAACGTCTGCGTTGGAGCTAGCTACAGTACAGAATGTATTCAGAGAATTTTTGCGCATGAAAATTAGAAAATTATAGGGAAAGAAGAAATCTTTTACTCTTTTTGCTTATCTTGAGTGTACACCGACTGACCGACTATTCAGTTACGAGCTAACTGGATGGACCACATCGGTCACGTGCAATGGGGCCAGCGATATGATGGCCATAGCCACCGACGACCACAAAGTGCAACTGATACGCTGGTATGTAGATGCGTGTGCGAATCGTAGCGTCCGAGGTGTGGCATTTCGTGGCTACACGTGGCACAAACTCTTCGATAAATAATGCGGTATCCGGAGAAGGGGCACCGAGGGAGTCGAAGACCAGAGGTTGGAATCGGAAACCTGGGTCCCGGGAGGGCAGAGAGGGGGGACCAGGCGCCTTGACACCTGAAGGTAGCATTTTAGGAAGCGTAGTTCCTTCCCCATTACGCTGTAGGTATACCCTTTTTGAGTCGATTGCGGTTGTCTGGAAAACCATGGGATAGGTCGGAAATATCTTCCAACAGTAAAACACCCAAACGTTTTTCCTTGACAGCTTGTGCTGTAGGTCCTGGATCTTGCGATGGTGCATGAGGGCGGCAGCCCCACCGGCGACTTGCGTCGCTTTGGTGATGGAGGTCTGCTAGAACGGAGACGTGACGGCGACGTCACATGCAATGGGTCGGTCTGGTAGGGCAGCTTCAGTGTCACGGGGGGATGCACGAGGAGCATGTCAGCGGGCCTGTAGTCCGTCCCGGGGAGGAGATTCTCAGCTTCGAACTCGTAGTCAAGGCCGGCGGCACGGAACACGTGCCACGCGAACACATTGCGAACGGAGTTGTGGCGGTGAATGCGCCCGAACTCTGAGACGCAGCGGTCGGCGGCATGGTCACCGTGGAAATCCATGTCCTGCTGGCAGTGGTGGCATTTCAAATGGCACCGAGTCTGTGTAGACTGGGAGACCGAGGTGCCTGCGCAGCATGATGCTCCAGTGTGCTGATGACACCTTCGTCGCTGTGGTGGGGTGGGCCCATAAGAACGCCGCCGCACCGGTGTTACGGAAGGCCAAGCCTCGAATCCGGCGACGTGTGGACGTGTCGGCGTGGCAGCTAGGATGTGGCACTCTCTTCCATAGTTCATCCTCCCAAAACTCCTTTGCCCTGGCTTCTTGCTGCGCCCGATTTAGATGAGATTGCAGGTTGACGGGCATGGCGGCAAGGGAGGCGGGTTCAAAGGGGCCTAGGTCGGTGGCAAAGGTTTGGGTGTTTTACTCTTGGAGATATATATCCGGTCTATCCCATGACAACGACAATTATAGGGGACTTATTAGTGCAGGGATGCGACTGCAGATTGGAGTGCCATCTACAGTTTTCGATGCATTGTACGGTTTCGCAATTGGCTTGGCCAATATACGGTATCTACGCTCCGGTACAAATTTACTGGGTACCAACCCACATATCTACCACAGTAAATTAAGCCCCCATTTCAAGGGATGCGACTACAGTGTCACAAGTGAACAACTTTCATCCCAATTGCGATCGTCCTGGGAGGGCTTCACCGAGGATGGCTGCTACTTTGCTGGCAAGCTTCCTATTTTCCCGCCTTTCCGCTGCATTGACAACGGCGCGCGCCTCGCGCGCTCCATTGGACATGGGCCCTCTTTGAATGGCGATGTTACTGTTACGTCGTACGCCACCGGGAGGGGCGGCAAGGTGTTGATCTCTTCCGAACTCGAGTACACTGAAATGTCGGCAGGCCGTGCATTCAGTCCGGGCAGTAAGTATTTCACCTCATATTGGACGCCGACTCCTGCGGCTTTGAACACTTGTCGGCCAAATACCTTGACTACGGCATTGTGCCGGTTAGTTCATCCCAGGCCTTTCTCGCAAAAATCCGCTGTATGGTCACCTCGGTTGTCCATACGCCTGTTGCACTCCGCGCATTGCAGCGGCACATTGTCGTCAAACACGTGAACTCCCAGGTGGCGGCGTAGCATCACTGACCACATCCTGTTATAGGTCCGCTGACCGCAGACGGATGTGTAGTGAGAAACGCTGCAGCAGGCGTCTCTAAGTATGACTGGCGGCGGATACTTCGCCGAGTATCAGCTTCCGTACGCAGCGCGGTGCTTGGAAAATTCTCCCAATCCTCCTCTCTCCAGAATACCTTTGCTGCCGACTTGCACTAGGCTCGATACAAAATGCTGTGTGTATTATCGGGATTGTTCGCAAGACTGGCCGCTGTCAGCGTTTCTGGGAGATCACCATGTCCGTCAGAGAAGCTCGGGTGGAGTCGTCGGACAAAGTCGAGAAGGTGGCTATGGCGTGTGCATAGCTTTGTGCACGGTGCTGGGCTACGCCAGGATCATCGGGACATCTCACTTGTTCGAATATGATGCTGGCCACATACGACGCTAAATTCAGCGTTGCCACGGGGGTGAACCCGTGGCCTCAGGGGGAACCCGTGCCCGCAAAGGCGCAACGGAAGAGCCACTTGCTGCGGACCGCACTTGTCATCGGACGTTGTTTGAACGCGAGTAATATTCCATCTATTCTTGGTCAAATCTCATTGCAAGGACGCTTGTTGCACTCGGCGGTGTTAGCTTCACCACATGATGTACCTTGCATTGACTCATTTGGCGATGGCGAGGGAAGGGCAGAGGTTGGTCATGTTGAGTTCAAAGTGGGTGAGACAATGGAGTGGTTGATGGCAGGCATGTTGCCTCAACGACGTTGCTACAGAACTTTAAATGGGGTAATGTATTCGAAAAATATTACAGCCTGGGGCGAAATAAAAAATGCGAGGCAATGTTGCATCTTTAAATTTGCATGCATTCGGCGCAATACGAAAAAACCTGGCTGGTCAAATATCAAAACTGAATTTGGAGTACAGAGCAAATCACGAGTTGAAATATTTCTTTTAGGGAAAGTAGGACCAAACCTTCAATCATAAAATAGAAAATGGAGTCGTACAGTATATTTATGATTCATAAAGGAAAAGGACTACAGGGTTTATTTAGTTGAAAGAAAAGGCAGGACGATTGGTTTAAAAGAAGAGGTAAATGATAGATCTCAGTATGTAAGAAACAGGAATCTGTGGAAATATCCGGTTTCGCAATAGCAGATCTTTCTTCAGCAGCCTACAGTCTCCTTATGTACCCATATCTGCTTTTTATGAAAGCGAATTTCTCGACACCTGACGAGACGAGGGTCAATGGTCTCTAGGTCAGTATGTAGAATCATGTTTTACGGCACCTAACACATTGTGAACTTGCTTCCCGAAGATGTTACCTTATCGCAGTGGTGGTGTTGGAACGTGAATGTGCGGAATAGTTATGGATGGAGTTTGTTTAGAGGCTAGCCGAGGGATAGGACGTGGAGGAGTTTGCAACGAGTCCAGGTGGTATGGAAACAAGAGGTGATTTTGTCGTTAGTGAATGGATTCAGCAATTGGTGAAGTAGTTAGTCCGAAGAATTGGGAAAATGTCGTTGGCGGTGACTGAATGTGGGGATTTTCGGTGTTTAGGTAGTTTCTGAGCATTGAAATGAGGGCGGTGCGTGATTGGGAAATTGATTAAGGAGAAGGTGAGCAGGAGAAAAGAAGAGAGGTTGATGAAACTTTCTCGAAGAGTGCGACAGAGTGTTTGATGTGACCGAGAAAGTCTCCAAGAGTGGAAGAGGGGTATGAAGAGTGGGTATAGGTGGGATGGTTATTGGAAACAGAAAGAAATAGCGGAGGAAGAGAAGTGTTTCCCTTACTTTCTCAAAATACGCAATCAAGTTACTGAACGCATGTTATATGGAATAAGGTCTACCAATGAGCGAACGGAAGTTGACTCACCCTCTATTAAATTAATGTTTCTAGTTTTCATTGCACCGTGGGACCTCAATGAGGGCTTTCCTTCCATTTTCTTTCAAATGGGAAATCATCGGGAGAACACTGCGGGTTCATTTACTTTAAAGATAAGCTGTCTCATGCCTAGTGAACGGGCAATCTTCCTTACCGATTCTCACAAAGTGTTCGTGAATAACTGGTGTCCAGCCGCCCTAGGGTAATGTGCGCGAGATGCGGATCTCGTCGCCCGTGAGCGTACATTAATTATACTTAGTAGTCCAATAGGGAGCAACTAGTCTCCCTTCAGGGAGATGAGAATGTTTACAAATTAATAAAATACTAAAAATTCCCCCTTTCATGAATTAACTAATCGTGGAAATAGTGTTCATGCATTCGCTATCCGAAAATCGCCATACCTGGACTGATACATCAAGATGGTATGTGCATACCCCGAAGTATCCCTACTACTCCTTGTTCTTCCTCTTGGCACTTGAAAATATGGATTATGTATCAGATGTGGGGGCAGTTGCGGATGATATCAGAATTTTCAAGGCGTGATTGATTTATATCGCCAAGAATTAATTACGCTCAAATACTTCTGACGATATAGCACTTTTTGGTATGAGAGTTGGAGAGCTGTCATTTAGAACAGGTGCACAAAGGACATATACCGACTAACTTTAAATCGGTGAGCACCGCACATTGAGAATGATCCAAAAATTTAATCACAGAATTCCCCATGTAGTCTTGGTGCCCACTAATTAAATGCTTCCAAAATGCAGAGATTCTCAAGTTGGTTCCCTGGAATCATTTATTGCCAGAACCCTTCGAGATATATATGCTGTTAGCCCTACAATATTCCGGGTGACTCTCAACAAATCACTGTAAGTGGCGCTTAAGCATGCGTGGCGTCGCATTTGCCTCGGAAGGGGCCTTTAGTAAGGAAACATGTCCTTTTCGTCAGGCCAATCTTAACTGTTACGTGATTTTTGAACTACGCTGATTATCTGATTTATGAATTAAGCTTATTATCTATAAAAATAACTTGGAAATATAGAAAAAAATTGCAGCATTGGAACTTAGTCATGATAAACAATGAGTTTATTAGGAAATGATATCCGCTGAGAATCTCGTCGGAGATATCAACTCTGATGATGATAATGAGTATTTGAAGAAGATGACAGGGAAAATATAATTAGTTTATTGTTCTGAATACTTAACCCCACGAAGTACAGTCAAAGCGTAACTGGTTTTGGGTGAAATGAATTTTTGAAGAAAAGAACTAAAAAAGCCGAAGTAAACCATAAATAAGGCAAAATATAGGAGAAACCACAGCAACGCCATGTTAAAGTTAAACTCGTTACTTTTGAAAGTAAAAAAGGAAAACATTGGAAAACATTAGGATCCAAGAAGCCTTAACTGCAAAAGGAAGAAAAGTGCACAAGTACTCCAACTATGAGAGTTTAGGAGGAATTTTCTCGTCAATTGTGCTCAAAATCGGTCATGCTATAAATAGCTGCGACCAGAATTAAACAAAAACAAATTATTAAATGGTTTCAAAATTTTCGATTAAGTGTTCCTAAATATTGTCGAGGATGGAGCTGGGGAGGCTTTTGAGGAGTTGGGGGCCTGGGACTGGTTTACGAGAATGAGGACAAGGATGAGGATAAGGATGAGGAACGAGGACGAGGAGGAGGAGGAGGACGAGGAGGAGGACGGGCGAGGAACGTAAGCGGGATAAAGACATGGAAAATGTTGGAGTGTCGGGGTGGGGGCTGGATAATATGGTCCAAGTGGTCCCGACGCTGGAACAAGATGGGGCATCTTTAGTGGTTTAGATATCTCACCAAGAGTAGAGAGAGAATTATAAGCCGTTCGCGGATATTCATGTGGACTGTTTGGTTGGTATGGATATTTTGGATGATTTGTTTGGATCTAGAGTAGGGAATTGAAATTGTAAGGACTGGAATCGTTTCCGCGTCTATCTACAATCTTTTAAGTGTCTTTTGTTGGGAATCTCACGTCCACAGAAATTATTTCCATAAAGTTTATGATATTTAGTATGGTTTTGATAAGACTTTTGGGGTACCCAAAAGTTTATATAAGCTGAATAAGCTGATTTCTCAGAGCGAGGTCAAGCAACTTGGAAGACAACTTGAAAGTCGTACTCGGGGAGGACCGAAGTTGAAAATCAACCTAATACCCAGTATGCGTTCTTTTGACTTCTTGTTAGTGATGGTAGGTAGTAAAGCCTGCCCCTTCTGAATAGACTTGTACAACCTTGGTCCTTTATTCATATGTACCACTTCCTGATCCTGCAACTATACTACAGTTGCACTTTTGTTGATTGAGCACCTCCATTCTGTAGTACACGAGCAGTGTAGGCTGTAAGACGAGCCACCTGGGTGGAGGCTGTAGGCCGGGAAAAGTGGACTGGACCGCCATGACCCATGAAGGGGCGCCTAATGGGGCGTCAGCTAATTAGCTACATACTTCAGTTTAGCTAGCTCCTATTGGTGGGTCGAGGAGGTGGCGGTAGTGGGGCCACGTGTCTTTTAGGAGCAAGGTGCCGTAGTGTAGATTTACAGTAGTTGTAGTAGGACAGCTCACATTGTAAGGAGGACGGCAAGCGTGGGAGTCGCAAAGTTGTAAGGGTGAGCACCCTTTGCCCTCCAAATCTAAGATCTTCAAGCTGTTGACATCTCTACCGTGACCCCTTTATCCCCCTTAAGGATAAGCCCCCGCCCAGTGAACCTACCCTTTACTAGTGCTACCTTCGCAACCTCCTCTAGGAGAATATACGTGTTACTGCGGTGCTCTTCTATGTTCTAGGTCCATTTTTTTAGTGGCTCCCGACGAACCCTATTGCTCTTATACCGAAAATTGGTCTCCAGACCTAGAAGGTGTTCGTCATCTAAGTCGGTTGAGCTGGATTCCGCCTTCAGGAAATCTTTCGAGAAGAGATTTGGAGTGAGTAAACCTGCCGTTCTACTTTGTCCCCCGTAATTCGTTTCACCATGTCGAGTAGGAGTGGTCGCTCTACCTGCAGTTCAAGGAAGGAGCCTATAGCCCTTTCAAAAGAACCCGAAAAGACCGATCCCGCACCTATCGATGAGCCGCTGATCCATACCGAATAATTTACGTCAGCCGTCTCCGCTGCCACACCTCATCTGGACGCTGAAGTAGGGCCTAAGCTTTGGGATAACCGCCAAAATTGGTTGCAGAAGGATTTGGCTCCTCGCCTCACCACGTGGTTAAATACCGAGTTGGAGAAGAGGGTCCTGGCCGCTGTCAACCTTTTGGTTGGAACGTACTTCGGAGAGGCTCTCCTAGCGACCCTTCCCGCAATGGTGAGACAGCTGATGGACACCCGAATGGAGATGTGGATTGCCGAAGGAGTCGAAGGTCCGATTGATAGAGCCGCAACATCCTTCCGGGAATGGTAGCCACCAATTTGGCGAAGGCCATGACGAAGGATCCCCTTTTAACCAAGCCAGCTGGGGTGGACAAAGGGCAGTCATCGGAGATACCTTCGTCACCCTCACAAGTGGTATTACCCGAACCCACACAAAAAAAATGCAATTAGGAGCCACGGAGACCCTGATGGTGACCCATAGGACTCGTCGGATTCTGGGCCTGGCCGTGATCGCCGCGAAAGTGGTCGTCGAGGGAATAAATAACGCAAGAAGAAGAAGTCAAAGGGGTCAAGTAAATAGAAAAAGAAGTCAAAGGGGAGTTCGTCGTCCTCCTCAGGGAATTAAGATGGATCGGATTCGGACTCCAGTTCAGGTGAGGAGAGGCGGAGGCATTGATCGAAGGTGAGGATTGAACGTACCATACCATTGAATGGATTGTTCTCCTAAGTTTTGAATTACAAGTCCTATTGGTTGAATGACCGTTCGTCATCGTATTCGAGTAGTGTCTCCAAAAAGGTGTCGTCGTATCTCAAAAGGTTGGCTGTGCAGATGCCCACCCAAAGGTTTACCGAAAAGGACCCTATCACAGGTTTGGGATTCCTAATAGGTTTATGGAACGCCTGTGATCACAACGACGTCAGTGAAGGTCTCACCTTGTGGTTATTTCAGAATTTTATGGACGGGTCAGCAAAGGATAATTTGTAGTCGCGTCTAAACACCTCGAGGAGTATGGTGATCGATGATGATGAGGAAGAATACCTGGTGCCTGCTTATCCCGAAGCGGTGAAACACATCCTGAGGACGTACGCCACCGATGAAGTGATTGCTAAGGCCTACTATCAGGTGATTTCGATGAAGAATGGCGGGTTGATGACGGAATCCACCTTTGCGGAGTTGATTCGAGCCAAGACACGTCGCTGTGGATCGATGTTCTGGAGTCAATTTTTGTGGATGGATTGTCGCCGAACATTCAGGCGCCGAACATTCAGGCCACCGTCCGAAATCATCCGTCAACGAGCAAGAAGGTCACCTTCATGGAGCTCAAGCATTACGTCCAGGCGTTGGGGGATTCTTATTGTAACTCCCGACCGGGTTTAGCGAGGAAGCAAAGAGGTGTTTTATCTGTAAAGAAAGACACAAGGTTGGAACGAAGAAAAGGAAGAAAATGGTTCCTCGTAGGAGTCTGCGGATCTGCAGCCTCGACAGCTGACGGAGCTCCAGCAGGATATTTATCACACCTTATTTCTGTCGTCGCCCACGTCTACCACGACTTCTACCATTTCCACAAGATTGTGCTGGATACGCGCTAGTTCGGAGCATTCCACTGGCGATTATCTTACTGTAGACCCATCGATGCGACGTCATTTTTTAGGAGAGAGGCGCGCGAACCTGATCAAAATGGAGGGATTGTTTCGCCGAACAATGACACCTCGTCGGACAAGCATCTCTTATGGAACGTCCGTCAGTGCCCCCCGTACAGGTGTGAACGCTCGCCTTAAGGAAGAAGAAAAGAATAATGAAGAAAAGGTCTCTTCCGCGGAGCCAAAACCGTAGAGGAGGGAAAAGGGGTTTTCATAGAGGACAAGGGGTAGAAAAGTCGCCTACGGCCTATGGTATCAAGTGTACACCTTATCCGATTGTGGCCAATGGAGCTGCAACACCAGTTAGTAAGTTCGGATAACTCCGTGTTGGTGTTACGAAAGAGAAACTACCGAGTGTCCGTAACGATCGACGGATGCAGTTACGACACACAAAGTGAGTGATAGATACCGGAGTAGGTCCAAATTTGGTGCACGTTAAAATGTTACATCCGTCACGGAGATCGCAGGCGTTACCCTATGAGGACCCTGCCCGCATCATCGATGCATATAATAATCTCATGAAACCTTTAGTTGTGATCCACTTGTACCTCCGAATTGGAGAACTCGTGCCGAAGACCCAGTCTGTGGTGGTCGATAACCTAGCAGGGTAGTCAATCCTCGTTTTCTTTTGTGGAGGCCATTCTGACCGGGCGCAAGTGCGCTCTGTTCTACGAAACACCCGCGGTGGGAACTACCTCTTCGTCTGGCGAGGAGAACCTGAAACCAGAAGGTGGAGCTCCTCCATCTAGCAAGATACGCGTGGCGGAGGCCCATAATGTTCCTCCAATGTCCCAAGCGGCGTTACAAGTGCAAACGGACTCCGACGGGTTATCACTGTTACAGAACTCCCCAGGAGCTTTGGCAACGAATCATCTCTTAATGATGAATGGAGTTCGAGATGTGATCCCCGCGCAAGAACTTCTAGTGTTGGTGACGAATTTCAGCTACCGACCGGTGCGTCTACGAAAGACTCAGGTGTTGGGCCATGTGCTCCCAGTCCAAAAGCAATCTTCGCTCTTGTGGAGGGGGAGGGGTATCGTGAGCCGCCTTTGAAGGATGGTGAGGTCACCGACCGGAGAAACGAAGTACATATTGGGGTAAAGTTTCGGGAAGATCGCCAAAAGATGATCGAGTTAGTAGAGAAGTTTCAAGAGATGTGGTTCGGGAAACTGGGCACCGTCAAGGCGACGGAACAAAGAATCCAATCGGTGTCCGGAGCACGGATGATACAACAACAGTCGTATAAAGCAGGGTTGAAAGAAAGAGAAGTGGAACGCAAAGAGATGAATCATATTTCCAAAGAGGGAGTTATCGAGCCGTCCCAAGCGGAGTGGGCAACTCCTGTGGTGCTTATTCGGAAGCCGGATGGGTCTTCGCGGTTTTGTGTGGACTTTCGCCACCTGAACTCCTTAACGGTGCGCCACGCTTATACTATCACTGGAATGAAGGAGTACATCGACTCCTTAGGCGACGCCGAGGCTTTTTCTACAGTAGACTGTAAATACTGGGTATTGGTAAGTACTCATCGATCCCGCTGACTGAGAAAAGACATCGGTCACCTGCCATTCTTGTTCTTTACTGTTTTTTCCGCATTCAATTCGGGTTAAAGAATGCCCCGGCCACCTTTTAGAGGGCGGTTGACATCATTTTTTCAAGGTGCGAGTGGAAGTACGCGTTGGTGTATCTGGAAGACGTCATAGAGTACTCTAAGAACCGAAAAGAGCACCTCAAACACCTTCGTGCGGTTTTTCACTCCTCTAGGCGGTCGCATCATCGCTGAAGCTGAAGAAGTGCAAGTTCTGCGAGCACGCAGTGTATTACCTGAGACATGTTGTGCGCCAGCGCAAACTTGAACTGGCATTGAAGAACCCAAAGGCGCTCGATAAGGCTCGGCCACCTCAAAATAAGACGAAACTACGCTCCTTTCTAGTTTTATGCAATTCCTATAGAAGGATCTTCAAGAAATATGCGCGCATCGCTCATCTCTTGACGAAGAAGCTGTCAAAGGACCAGCCCTTTGAATTTGAATTGCTCACCCGCGAGGAGTTCGAAACGTTTCAGGAGTTAAAGAAGGCGCTGACGTCACCCCAGGTGTTGTCTCTCCTAAAGACAAATAAAAGGTTTTATGTTGACACAGACGCGTGCAATCGCCAGCTTGGTTGCTGCTTGCTACAGGAGCAACCTTCAGTAGAGCTGTCACCTATAGGATACTGGATCCGTACGCTGCCTAAAGCGGAGAGAAAACAGTGCCACCGAAAGGGAGTTCCTTGCTGCATTATAGAGTGTCATCACCTTACGGCTTTAACTTCAAGGGCAATGCTTAATCCTTGGCGCGGATCACCAACTGTTACAGTGGTTGCTACATATTACGAACTGTAACGGGAGGTTGGCCCGGTGGCTACTCCGATTAGCGAATTTAAACTTTGAATTACGATGCAATCCAGCCAGGAGACACAAACTCGCGGATGCTATGTCTAGATTGGCCACCAATGGGAGCTATTAGTCACCTTTGGATGAGTAGATTCCGTGCTTCACCTTGGGGTACGACGTGGACGCCCCAGTTTATTTCTCTATACCGGACCTCCGAGGAGACGCGAGCACCATTGACTCGGAGCCGCCGGCTACTCTTAAGGAGATTTTGTAGACGCAACGAAAAGACCCTTTGTGCCCGTAATCGATGACGCTCGCCGAACAGGAGCAGTCACCCTATCACCTCGGGGCGAGCGGACTCCTTGCTCGGTTGTCTAAATTGGATGACACCTTGCAGGAGGTCGTACTGGAGTCGATGAGGGTGAATATCCTCGCTCGCGCTCACCACTCTAATTTTTCGGGAAACCCAGGAGGTTCGAAGGTGTATTACAGCTTACGGCGAGAATTTTACTGGCCGAAAATGGCGAGTGACGTCTTCCGCACCGTAGGAGATTGCGGGAGCTGCGTCAAGAATAGAGGCGCCATAAGGAGTCACCTAGACTATCTTGAGTTGCTCCGGGTGGCCGGCCCATTTGAGTTTCTGGGAATGGACCTTCTCGGTTCTCTCCCCGAACAGATGATGGGGACCGCAATGTTTTGGTGATCTCCGATAGCTTTTCGAATCTGTACCGAAGCCCTCCTTTGAAGGACACTAGGGCAACAACTGTGGCCCAAGCCTTTCTTACCCATTGGGTTTAGCCTCATGGTGTACCATTTTATCCCCTAACGGATAATGGGCCACAGCTCGCCCTAAGTTCTTTTGGCTGTCTGTCAACTCATAGTGGTGCAAATTTATTTTACTACAGCGTATCACCCAAGGGCGAACAGTCAAGTTGAACGATTACACAAAACGATCGTTTAACGCCTCCGGCAATTACGTCGCCGAGAACTAGAAGGATTGGAATCGCCTATTGGGGCCTCTCTCGCACGCGTAAAGCCATCAGGTGAATCAAATGATTGGGAAGACGCCATTTGATTTGGTGCTAACGCGTCATCCACCGCCTACTCACGTGACGAGTCTCCCATCAGCGGACTTATCCAATTTGGCGAACAAGTAATTGGCACCCGCGGACTTCAAGAAGTACGCACCCCAGAGAGGTTGCGAATTCTCTCCAGAAGGTGTAGACGAAAACTTATGACTCCCAGAGGCGATAAAAAGCGGTTTGATAAGAAAGCTCTGACTCCATTGACGGTGAAAGTGGACGATTTAGTTTACGTTGATTGTCCCACTTTCAAGAAGCGGTGCCTTGAGGATGAAGATGTCCAAGAGGAAGAAAAATATCAAATCCGCCAATTTGATGGTGAAGACGACGGGCCCCTTTAAAGTGTTGAAAGTGCATTCGCACTCTATTACAATAGAGGAGAACTGCATCGCCATTACTGTGAGCCAGGGCAGAGTCTAGGTATCGCCTACTGTACAGGAGTAAGATATATCTACATACGAGGGGAATGCGAATAATGCACCAGAGGAAGATAGAGTGGCTCCACCTGGGGCGTGACCCCCGTTGGAGAGCGACATGTATCCCGTGGAGAAGCTCGTGAGTCATCGGCATCACGAGTTTGGGTACAAATAACGTGCTATGTGGTTCGACTACGCCCCTAAGGGTGATGAGTGGTTATATGAAACTTACGTTCCACACCACTTCATCGTCCAATATTGGCGAGCGAAACGAATGCCCCTCCCGGAGAGGTATCTCTGTTAGGACTGCATCCTGAAGGCACCCGGCGATAAACCGGCACCCTAAGGAGGGAGTAAAGACGATTTTCGGGATCATTAAGAGGAGAAGCACGCGTTACCCTATCGAAGTCATAAATAGGCGAGAAATGCTGTATCGGGAAGGTTTCCGACCCATATAGTACCACCTAGCAGAGAGATAGGAGCGATATCGCCCGATTTCACTCATAAATGTGGCGCGCGACGACTACGTATCACGCCTTTTGGGGTTCAGTATGAAGAAAAGGGAGACCCTCGCCAAGAAGGCCGATAGCACGTTTAAGGTGAGACAAGTCTCGTCTGAAGGGTTTGAAAAGGGATTGCCAAGAGGAAACGATTCGCCGATATGTAAGCTAGGCCTTGACGACGCCTGGTAGATAGAACACTGTTCTGAAGGTGGCAAACTCTGAGCATGGGGTACTCCTAAGGCCGTCGGAGTCTTCACCAGAGAAGAACGCATTCACCCCATTGGGGTTAGAAAAACGAAGAGAAGGTCATCGAAAAAAAGGGAGGATCTCTTGCATGGAAGGACAGTGGCCTTCCGAGAGTCATTGTCACCCAAGGAGGCCGTGCTGTACACAGAGAAGGATGTATCCCTGTGGTACGGCGAAATCATTCGTCATCTGAGCCTGCCACCTGGAGGAGAAGAAAGGGTACAGTAGGAGAGTCTCCTTAGAGGGAGCTCGATATGGCACCAGAAAGGAGATAGAGGAACACAATGAATATAAAGAAATTATTTAATGAAATTAAGTGGTCACCCTTCCTTAGGGAAGGGAAGAATTGTTACAGATCAAAAACCTAAGGATGTACAGTACATTGAATAGAACGTCAATGGTGACGTTGACGTTTACCTCCCGGAGATGACGAAGATGCATCCAAGGGCTGACGATGACGAAAAGAACGGGCGGCTCCTAGGTCTGAAAGTTCGCAGTCGTAACGTTCTCCAAAGAATAGGGTACGACACAGATTCCTGATGGAGGTGGGTCACCAAGAGCGACAGTTCTTGAACGCGTTTCGCTTGCGCCGTCGACATCTTGGTGATTTCGTTACGCAACCATCCCTCAAGGGCGAAAGCGTCCCGCTCAAGGGCGGGACACCTCGAGTTCTTGTCCCACCCAATCAGGCGCAGGGACTCTACACATGGAACAAGACACACAAGGAAGTCGTCAAAGGTCTCGGAGAATTCGACCAACAGGGACGATATTGCCCAGCTTCTAAGCGATCTCGGGCATCTAAGAACTTGGCGAAGTCGGAAAGGATCAGGTGGAATGCATTTGGGATATTTCAAACATCAGATATATAACTATCTTGACATAAATCTGCTTCTCTTCCTAGTTGTCTGCTTCATTCTCCATACGTCTAGCGTGTCCAATTGCAGATAAAGTGACTGTATCGACCGCCCTTTAGCCTCAGCAGCTTCAAACTTGGTTTTTTCCCTTTCTGTCTCCTCTGTTTCCCGTGCTACGTCTTCCGAACAAGATTCGAAAGCGGATGACCACGTTTCCATTCCGGCGATGTTGATTTCTTTCCTCGCCCTTCTCCGCTTCATTCCAGAATCTAACCCAGGAGAGAAGCAACTCCCAACGCCCTCTTCGCGCTGCGCATCGCTTTGAAATGCCCGAGTGGCAAGCGGTTGCAGTGTTTTATGCGTTCGTAAGAGGCAATACGTGTACATTATATAGGGTTTGCCTTGGGCAAAGTACACAAATGCGTCCCGGTCGCCTTGACTAGACGCCTCATGCCTAGAAAGACAAGTACCATACAGCGATTTAAACTCCCAGAATATCGTCTTTAGCACATCTACTTCACGTTCATACGGCCGAACAACAGGATTGAGCGAGGCTATATCTAAACGACTAACATCTCCCGATAAAGTTGACACGGTTGCCGGTTTGAAGGAACATCGTTGAACAGAGGTGCAATACTGTCTATCACGGATCGGTAGACTCCGTATCTAGTTCAACACGCGGTCGTGGTTCCATTAACTGTGTACGTACCGTCTTCATTTGTGTGTCTGCCAGTATGTGGAGAATCCGGCAGAATTCGGACGCTTCAAAGTCGGGATCCCGCACGAGTGTGGGTTCTGAACCAATATTCTCATCATTTGATAACACGGGCTCCCATATTTTTACCTCGCAATCACCATCGAATATGGGCTTATTGCCGCGTTTTCAAGTTATTTCTTCACCGCCCCAACCATCTGCAGTTGATTGACCACTCTTCGTCACCTTGACGACTGTTGGTTTGAGCCCTGCCAAACGTTGCTCCGTAGTGATAAGACGACAGAAGAGTCTTCAGATTTTTCGACGAGTTCAAGAGCATGCACTACAGAAACTTTGCCAAGGACCATATTAGTAGCAATCACCTAAAGCTTAGTACCGACTTTAGCATTAGAGATTACGGAAACTTTGAATGCTGTGAGAATAGATTCGCAACTATAGTTGTTGAGCAAAAAAAGGCACAGAGCATGTTTGGGTTGCTCAAGATTCTCGGGAATGACCTTGCGCGTGTCAGTGGTCTGCAGTACAGAGGTAGTGCTGTCTTCATCGTTCTACAGATCGAGCACCGTGGGAGCAGCGGGATATTTACGAAAGTCGGGAAGTTCGGTTCGAGGTACCGGGAGATCGTTTGGTCTTGAATGGATCATTGGTATTGCCAAAACGGGCGCATCTGGCTGCATCGTTGATGTCGACAGAATGATTGGTGTAGATGTTGTCGGAACGGATGGTGCTAGCGGATTTGGTGGCGTTGCAGGAGTCGCTGGTTGAACAGCGAGATTGGTCGTCAGTTGTAGGGTGGATGTGCTTTTGGTGACGGGTACCTGACAGGCAGGATGATCGTACGTCATGCTGGTCCGGGAGGGGGAGCTCTTCGTGGAAAACGTGGAGAAGCGGTGTGGTCAACCTTGGCAGGGAAGCAAAAGGCAACCCAAGGTTTATTGGTAACCGCGAGGAACCAAGGAATATCTGTTCTTTCTGCGTTTGCCGTCAAATTTCCATGTCGAGGAAATCCAGATTTCCCCGACATGACAAGAAATCGGAAATCTATGAGTAGTAAATGGTGCTATTTCATTGGTCAACCAGATTATGATAATTTTCCATTTTTTAAGCCATTTCCAAGTCGTAAATCCACCCTGAGGTGATCGTTTACGGTGAGTAACCATCCAAGGGAGCCCGGGCAGCGCGCGCTGCTGCCAATACGGCAGAACGACGGAAACTGAGGGACTTTGCCACCAAGATCGCCGCCATGCTTCTCGGCTGGCAGTTTGTCCCGCTAGCCTTTGATTCCCTGGGATGCCCATCGGAGACCACATCCAAGGTGGTCGACGAGTATGCGGCCGCCATCGCGGCCCGTATCGGAAGCTTTAAGGCGAAGGTATCCTCTCGGATTTATCAAAAGCTCAGCTCTGCCATTTGGTACACGTGTGCAGCTTTAGCGATTGGTCGCAGCCCGCAACATGCAGAAGTTTGCCTCCCGTTCCAAAGCTAGTCAATTTTAGTGTCTCTTTACAAGTATTGAAGAAAATTAATGCATTACTGTCCATTACTGATGAAGTTACGGTAAGTGCTTCGTCAAATTTAAAGTCCGGTACAATTCACGACAGTTCATCATTGATCAATTATTAGTTATTCGCCGGTCCACCGGCCTAATATCTTCCTAGCTCAGCGCTCTCTGGCTCCATGCCCCTTGCCTAGAACTCAGGCAAAATCGGCCTACAACCAGTCTTCCAACCAAGACTAAACCTTTCAGCGTTCCGTGGAGGTCTTTTGCCCCAAGTTTCCCTCAAAAGCAGTTCCTCTTTGCATTCCAATCCAACCTCGCCTGCCAACTGTCAGCACATCTTTATCTACCCGTCCCCAACTCAAAACCTTCACCTCACGGACCTGTACTCGCAATCGTGTCGCTCTCGTTCCGACTGCCCTACGCCCCCGCGGAAACCTCTTCGGCTTACAGGTTTCCTTACAGAACTCATACAAATGCTTCGCGTACCAAACTAAAACTATTGCAAAAAATGACAAGACTCTTGCACTATTAGGTAGTGCCCACTCATGTCCTACGCCATACTTGAACGCTCAAAGTCATCCCTCTCTTTATATACCCTATGCGTCCCGCTGGAAAAGCTACTGGAGTGTCGAAAGAGAGGAAAGCGTAGCGTGTATTTACTAAACGGATGGCTATAGGTGCTTACGTGGGTGGTCAAGGCGTGGGCAATTCTCGCATCATTAAAACCCTTCCTCTCTCGACCGATTTATCCTGTGAGCAACCCATTTGCGCCGCTTCTCCACCAACTCCAAACCCACCAAACCATTTCTGCGCCGACATCTACAATCCAGGCCAAAGTCTTATTCCCCGGTTTTCCCACAGGCCAATCCACCCGTCTTCCTCCTAAACTGTTCACCAAATCCCCAACACATGCTAACGTCAAGCCCCACAACAAAACACCCTCTACTTTGTCACCCACCTCAACCACCTCTATCGCGTACGTCAGGACATCCACCGCCGCCATTCTCATACATTCCAAACCTAGCCATCTCTCCCACATGGTCGTTTTCTCTCTCCATAATACATGTTCAACCGTCGCCCTGCCATGCAACCGCATCAAAGGCACCCAGAAGACTTTTGCCACCTCCGCTTCGTTCACTTTCATAGTCCGCCATTCTTTCGCTGACTGTTGCACAAATACAAATGCACACAACGCACTATTCGTATTTACATTCCCTTTACCGCGGATTATGCGATCTGATAAACGGCCTACAAGCGTGTAACACGCGGAATTAGAAAGATCTATGCCAAGCTCTTCATGTGTTTCACGGATCGCAGTTTGCACATCAGAAGCATCTGACGCGTCACACGACGTCCGCCAGGAAATGCTATATGCCCGGACCATGGATCTGTGGGACGTACTGACCGTTGGATAAAGAGAAGGTCAGGGGGACCTGCGGTGGCACGGAGGATAAGTGCCACGGAGGCGCGTTTTGCATGTGGAAGAAGTTGGGGCTCTGGTAGAAGGCGAGGAAGAAGGGAGAGGAGAGGCGATGCAGACGTGATATCGTCAGACATCTGAGCAGAATTTCACGCTGTTCCACGTCGTGCTTGCTCGAGACGTTTGGTTCTTGTCCGAAGGGCCTTAATCGCTTTTCAGATCTTCATTTTTTCGGTATTTTACTGTACCGCAGCGGAACCTGGAGAGTGCTAAGCCCTCTGCACGTGGCCGACGTGGCACATCAAATTGGTTCTTTAGCCGAGTAGTCGGGGGGCTATCTGTATCTGACGCAGCGCCTATCACCAAGTTCTACCCTCGCTTCGCTCGTCTTCCCTTCCTCTTCCTCCAACGCTCCCCACAAATCCTCGATCCAGAATGGAAAGAGCCGCCAAGGCCAAGGCCAGGCGCGCCCGCCTTCGTGGGCACAGATCGTTAAGGCCCACACGAGCCCTCGAGTTGCTACTGTCCCGTCTACCGTACGATTTCTGTCGACTGCAGACAGGATCGCTTGACCTGGCCACCCCACCGCAGGACGAGACTCCAACGCGCCGGAGTCGCGCCCCCACACCGAAAGCACCTGTCCCCCTGAATGGTATGACAGGCTTACCTCTACCTTGGCCCCGATGATGTCTACGCTGGCTTTCTCCGCAGGTCCTCCAGGCAGCGGAGCCCTACCGGCCTATGAGGATGCGCAAGCTAGCTTGCTAATTGCAGCTGAAGATGCTGGAGTACCCCTGCCTAAGCACGCCCTCCTTACATCGGGAGACTGGACAATTGTTGTGCACTACGCCGCGGACTCCCAAATCTCCTGAAAATACTCCAGGAGATCCCCAACATTTACAATGTGCTCGCCTTTCCCCAAACTCGCTTTCTGAGCTCATCGCCGAGCTCCCCACAACCGAGTGGAAAGTTGGCACTTGCGTCGCTGCTGCGCGCGAAGTCGCAAAGCTCAAGACCGTGGCCTCCGAAATCACAATGGAAAACCGCAAAGCCCTGGCGGGAGCAATCACCCGCCTCGTCGACGCAGCAGCAGCAACCCTCCCAAGAGGGGATGCCTTCGTGGAAAACTTCATCACGAAGTTCTACGCGGGATGCGAGAACCTCGCTCCCCAAAGATTGACTCAGATGCTGAAGCATCCAAGGACAACACTTCCGGACCCGAAAGTCCCACTGCGACCAAAACTGATACAGCCCCACACACCCAAATCGACCAACAAGAAAATGATGCACCCTTAGAAGAACCCGAGGATGAAATGCCACCCGTGACAGGCAAAACCTCCAATCCCGACACAACTGCAGACCCAACGCCTGCCAAGACAGCCAACGGGTCGCATCACAACAGAAGGGATCTGTCGCCCAACGGCCAAAGGACATTCACTCTAATCGTCCCGGGAACCCCTCTACCTCGGCGAAGACGACGGAACTGCGTGCAAACCGCACTCGCGCCCCTTCCCAACGCATGCTGGACATGCAAACGAAGAAGGCAAAGCTCTCCCGTGGTCCTACTGCAGGAGACAAGGGAACTAAAGCATCTCGCAACTAGTCCCTCCTCCAGCTTCGCTTTCCCCCCCCACCCCTGTACATATGCCCACCCACAACCAAGAGAGCTCCCCGTTGAATGTTCTCCTTCCGTCAGTACATGATGCGCTGCACAGCCCGCTGCGGCCTTCTGACATCTTTGACCGCATCCCCGGGACCTGCTTGCATAGCCTCGCGATCTTACTGATCTCACTTTTTCGCGCCGCAGCCAATGCTCGGAATCCCGATGTCGTCCACTCTGCCTTCCTCAGGATTCACCTACTTCCCACTGCAGTCTTACGACGGTTAATGCGGGGGAAGCCGGGTGGCAATCCAAGACAAGACAAAGCCAAGCACTCCGCGAGCGAATACGCCGCGCTTCTGCAGGTGAATGGGCCGATTTGTGGACAGAGGCGATTCAAGCACACCACGTCAAAGAAGAACGAGTGGTCCGACCACGTCCTCAACAGAACGACGCAATGCGCGAAGCAAAATTCCGCAGGGCAGCCCATCTTGCTGCAGATGCGCAATATGGGCGTGCAATGCGCACCCTGCACCAGTCGCACATTGCTGACGTGCGTGACCCGCAAGTCATCGAAAGCCTGCGAAAACTGCACCCAGCACCGCAGTCTCCGGTGAGAGCCATAGAAGCGAGAGACTTGCCGCTCCCGGTGGACATTTCGGAGGAAACGGTTCTACGCGCGGTCCGACGCCTGAACCCTAACTCCGCACCTGGCCCCGACAGAATGTCACCGCGACTCCTGCACCTGCTGGCCAACACACGGGTGAGCCCTGAAGCTGGGGTGACGGGTATCTCGGTACTAACAGCTGTTGTGTCGAGACTAGCTCATGGAGACCTCCCAAATGAGACAATCCCCCTTATCTCCTCTGCGACACTGTTGCCGATCCAACCCCGGCCAGACAAGATCCGCCCCATTGCAATTGGGACGGCCTTGCGGCGACTGGTGACGAAAGTGCTCTTACCCCAGGCATTGGAAGACACGAGGGAATACCTCGCTCCACTACAGGTGGCCAACGGAGTGCACTGTGGACTGGATTCTATCGTACACGAAGCCCGAAGACTGGTCTCCACCCAAGGTGAAGATGAGGACTACGCGCTGGTTTCAGTGGATGCACATAATGCGTTCAACCGCTTTTCGAGACAGAAAATGATCGACCTCCTGCCGACCAAAGTGCCGTCGTTATGCCGTTTTCTGAACATGGTGTATGCCCGTCAAATGCCGTCCCTAATCTTGCCTGCGGCATCGACACAAGACATCCCCAGCCAAGAAGGGATGCAACAAGGGGACCCAGCAAGTATGTTGATGTTCTCCCTTGTCATACACCCACTGGCAAGAGAAATTTCCGATCAGACCCAACTCCATTTACACAGATGGTATGCGGATGACTGCACCCTGGTAGGCAATCACACTGAGCTCGACAAGGCTGTCGAGATCCTGAGGTCTAAGGGACCTGATCATGGCCTGTATCTAAACCCGGCGAAGACACGCCTATTCTGGCCGCGCCACCCTGCCACTGAGACACCCTACTGCACCGCTTTCCAAATGAGAACTTCTCAAATCACGGCATTGACCTCCTCGGCGCCCCGATCGGTTCGCCTGAATTCATGGAGAACTTTCTCAATGAAAAAATTGCAGGATGCAAAAACACGCTATCGCTGATCGATGGGATTGGGGATGCTCGCATCCGGTTCCACCTCCACCGCGTTTGTGCCTCGGCATGCAAGCTACATCATGTGATGAAGCTAACACCGCCGAGTGCAACAAGCGTCCTGGCAATGAGATTTGACCAAGAACAGATGGAATATTACGCGCGGTCAAACAACGTGCCGATGACAAGTGCGGTCCGTCAGCAAGTGGCTCTTCCGCTGCGCCTCGGAGGCCACGGATTCACACCCGTGGCAACGCTGAATCTAGCGTCGTATGCGGCCAGCGTCATCGACTCCGAACAAGTGACATGCCCCGATGATCCTAGCGTAGCCAGCACCGTGCACAAAGCTATGCACATGCTGATACCCACCTTCTCGAGTTTGTCCGACGACTCCACCCAAGCTTCTCTGACGGACATGGTGGTCTCCCAGAAAGCTGACAGCGGCCAATCTTGCAAACAAGCCCGATAATACACACAGTATTTTATATCGAGCCTGGTGCAAGTCGGCAGCAAAGGTATTCTGGAAAGAAGACGAATGGGAGAGGTTCCCAAGCACTACGCTGCATACGGAAGCTGATATTCGGCGAAGGATCCGCCGCCAGGCATACTTAGAGACGCCTGCTGCAGCCTTTCTCACCGCACATCCGTCTGCGTCAGCCGGACCTATAATAAGATGTGGTCAGTGATGCTACGCCGCCACCTGGGAGTTCACGTGTTTGACGACACTGTGCCGCTGCAATGCGCGGAGTGCAACAGGCCCATGGACAACCGAGGTGACCATGCCGGATTTTTGCAAAAAAGGCCTGGGATGGACTAACCGGCACAATGCCGTGGTGAAGGTATTTGGCCGACAACTGTTCAAAGCAGCAGGAGTCGGCGTCCAATATGAGGTGAAATACTTACTTCCCGGACTGAATGCACGGCCTGCCGACATTCTAGTGTACCCGAGATCGGAAGAGATCAACACCTTGCCGCCCCTCCCGGTGGCGTACGACGTCACAGTAACATCGCCATTCCAAGAGGGGTTCATGTCCATTGGAGCGCGTGAGGCGCGCGCCGTTGCCAATGCAGCGGAAAGACGGAAAAATAGGGAGCTTGCCAGCAAAGTAGCAGCCATCCCCGGTGAAGCCCTCCCAGGACGATCAAAACTGGGATGGAAGTTTGTGCCGCTAGCCTTCGACTCACTTGGATCGCCGTCTGCGACAACGTCGAAGGTAATAGACGAATACGCGGCCGCTGTCGCGACCCGCAGCGCATGCGCGGCCGAGTCTTGACTCGACCCGCAGCGCATGCGCGGCGGGAGGAGTAAAGACTCGGCTTTATCAGCAGCTTAGTTATGCGATTTGGTCCACGTGTGCGGCGTCTGTATTATGTCGCGCCCCGCAACATGCAGAGTTTAGCCACCCTATTCAAACCTAATTATTTTAGGTTTGTTACAGTGGGGTATTCAAGACTATGCATGTTGCACCTGCATATGTCTGTGGTAAAGTTATCTAGTACTTTAATTTGATTTTTAGTGGGCCTGCTAAACAGACTCAACCAGCACCGGCTAATCCGATGCCCACGCCAACAGAAGGTTGGCTGTCAGTTTTGTGTCTGCCTGAAGTGAGTAATTAATTGTACTACTGTACTGTATTAACTTAGTACTTTACAGTACAGTACAGCAGTAACTGTGTACAGTAGCATGTACACCTGTGCATCATACATGTATTAATATACAGTACTGTAACGTGCGTACGTGTACAGTTGTATGACGTCCCCACCCACCCACCCAGTGTATGGGTTAGGTTAATAAGTGAGGATTCTGTAAAGAAAGTGTAAGCCTGGTTTACAGCCATAATTACATGAATGTAATTACGATTTAATAATTACTCTAATGCAATTACGATGCGAAGAAATTTGTATTGTGAAAAAACAATTAAATACACAATAAAATTGCTCACGTGTGGTTTTAGCAATTCTTTAAGAAGTGTATTAAAATACAAATGTTAGTAGGTGCTGTACTGCAATCAAATTTTCTACTGTAATAATTAAATTATTACAGTATTCGTACACATGATCACTGTAATTTTTTCGTAAAATATTTTCAGGTTATCATGGCTACACTTACATGAGACAGCATTGTCGTCACAGGGACGTACTTAATAATGATAATTTAGGAAATATTTCATCGTTGCCCATGTAAATCGGTTATTTAATGAGAAAATGAAATAGTCATAAAAGAATGGACCATGTAAGGAATAAAGTATTTTTGTCATCATCATACTGTAGATATCATACAAGGTACAGTAATGAGATGAAATCTAAACAATAGATCATTCCTGGTATAGAGGGGGACCCAGGACCATTGACTGGGGGACTTTAAATCTCTTTCAACCATATGTAAGCAGGCCGCACAAAACCGCACTCCCAAAACCCCCACCCTTCTATCGTTACCAAGCCGCGAATGATGACCGGGAAATAAAGTCCGCTTCATAATCTCAGCCAAAAATCCCCTCCCATTGTGGTCATAATTCGTTCGACAACAAGGAATTTCTTCGAAGCGAAGACGGTGAAGCGGTAAGTAGGAGATTGAGTCATCGTAATTTGCCAATTTTTCTGTTCTTTTGGTTATTTTGAGTACTCAGCGCTTGGAATGCAAGACATTTTGACACGTTAATGATTTCTTTCAACGTTATCAGTGCTATTGTCGTACGCTTGGCTTCAACCGGAAAGACTTATCGAACAGAGGTCTAGTAGTTTTTTTTGCAACGGTCTCACGCCAGCCCCTTCAAAAGCGGGACGAAATGATAAGAAGAAGGTGTTTTTGTGAAGAACTGCTTCTTGAAATATCAGTTCCAGGTATTTTTATTGATCGAGAAGGGAACAAATCAATCTTTTAGGATAACATTCGTTCAAATATTCGAAGATTCGTTGAATTTCTCGTCGTTTTCTATATTGGTCCATTCACTCAAAAGACGTCATCGATTGGGAACAAATAAAATGGCGCTTGTTTTTGTTGAAGCATTATTTTGTTGCGGAAATCGACCACTTCTGCGGAAAACGAGGATGAAAACCGTTTGTAGTCCTTTCAAAGCGAAAAAGGTATCAAAAGAATTGTGTCGGCGATGGGAGCAAGACTTGCCGGAGTTTTGTCGCAAATTTTTCTGGAGGAATTTTCAACCATTAAAGATTTGAATATCAATGTAGATTATGGGAAGAATGTTAGGAATCTACTCTTGAAAATAACTAAAATTGGTTTCACCACTAACACTGTGTCTATTTAATCTATTTTGGTATTTCTGCGAGATGTTTTTTTCGCTGATATAACATCTGGGTCTGAAAGTCGTGGAAATGGTAATCGCTAACTCTGTTCGAGAAATATACTCGAAGTTAGTGGTAAATGAGATTCATAACGTGACTGAAATACTGATCGCCCCCCCTCTCTTTTACAGAGATTGCGAGCTCCTTGCTACATTTCGCTGTAGGTAGTGTAACCATCAAACAGATGTGACATGTCGTCTTGCAATATCTTCAGTTTAATGGAATGCGATGAGAACGTTTACATTTGTGGATAGGCTTTTGAATCGTATCCAAAAGAGTAGGGAGAAAGGCGTATACCACAGTTAGCTAGAATTGGTACAGGACGGAAAAATAATTGCTGATAATCTCGGCAGATTCTGTTGCACATAAGAAATATTTGCGTAATTGATAACCACCCTTCAATTTTCGACAGCCGTTGCATTGGATTGCACTCTTTCCTTGCGTAGGCGTTTTGTATGTGGATCTGGAAGCGCAGCGTCTGAAGTACTAAGATAGTCATTTCTGGTAAAGAATTGGATGAACGGATGACGGAACACATGTCAACTCGTTTGGACAATGAACAAGGTATTCTTGGGAAGTTAACGTTACAATGTGAGTCAAACATACGTATCACTCCCGAGAGAACAGGTTTCGACGAACTAGTACAAATACACAAAGACATTGAGGCAGACATGCTCAGATTTGTTTGAGTGTGTGTTGAGATCGCAGTTCACATATTTTCTGATTCCAAAGGACTCGAAGGAAAAAACAAGCATTGTTTCAAATACTTTGCCTCGAAATAGGGGACTTGCGTTTCTCTTTCAATGGTCGGTCGAGATCTCTGCGGCTTTCTAACTCGCTGCTACGAAAAAGATTGCCAAAAAATAACTTGAAAAGGTTAAACCAAGCTAATGGTCTCATAGTAACATCTATACAGAACAAACCAATTGATAGTGTTCATGAGAGCAGGGATTGTATTGAGAGCTGAGAGAGTAGCAATAGGGTTCAAGTAAATATGTTTATCCATGAATGTGAGAGTTCTCCTCTGTGATTAAACTATTGCGCTAGGGCACAGCGTCAACTTAAAATAAATGAAAAGGGGTCAAAAGATACAATGTTGAAATGGTACCGTCTGTTATTATGAAACATCTCATTTTCAAGGGAGATTTAGCGTGAGAAAAGTGCTGCCTGTTTATCATGCTCTCAAAACCGGCTGACCGGCAAAAACTGGTAATGCATAGTTGGAACCTGTATTCAGCGCCCTTCTGCATGTGAAATATTCATTTACATACTGGTACATAAGTAAAAGCGAAATAATGTAACTGCGGAGGTGCTTCAAATTTATATAAGGTAAGGGTAAAGTGCACCACACGAATAAGAGAAGGAATATTTTGGCCGCAGTGAAGGAGATAAAGTTTACAAAAAGCTCAAATCAGACAAGGTCAGAGGAAATACAATAGCAGTTTACCCTGTTACTTTTACGGAATAGCTGCAAAAACCTTGTATACGAAGATAAAGTACATGAACTACGAGGTATATAATACAAGTCGAGCAAGCCATATAGCGTCCTATGGATGCCCCCAACAATGCAAAGTGATTAGGTAGGGGTGAAGGTTAGTAGCGCTCTGAAAATGATGCCAAAATCGAAGTTGCGCTCGAAAAGGGGGAAATGTGGGGTGATTTAATATTTGAAAGATATGGTCGGTTGCGGCCCGGAATATCCTACACGGTACCTAGAATTACCTCTTGAACTACCCTAAAAAGCCGTTTCAAGGCTCCTCAGCAGACAGGCTGCGTTGGACATTACGACCGCGGCAGCGTGCCTCTGAGTAAGTACTGTGCGGACCTTACCATATGCCTCCATCGCTCTACCTGCCACGTTCCGGGCGACTTCGGTTAGCACCATATAAGGGTCCGGGTGTCACCCTCCGAGAGTAAATATAAGGATAGGCACGAGCTTACTTCTCACGGAGTTTGCAATAAAAAATTCATATCTTCTATGCTTCGCAGAGACGGCCACATTTAGCAAAGTTAGCGGATTAAACGTTTGGGCCCTCCTGTGGGAGGGAACCAGCGAAAAGTGCTGCCGAAATCGAAGTTGCGCTTTGAAAGTGCTGCCAAAACAGTATTTGCGGATCCACAGTGGGGACTGGGGTAGTGCAGCACAAGTACTATAGTGTGTAGGGGCATAATATGCGAAACGAGGGCGCAGGCAGCATAGCTAGACATGAAAATTTAGTTTATTAACAGGTACAGTAAATACAGTATGTCGGTGGAACAGTTGGGGCGGTACTGTACAGTGTGGAGTGCCGCAAGTACAAGTCGAAAAGTGCTGGCAAAATCTAATTTGCAGTCTGAAAGTGCTGGCAAAATCGAAGTTGCGGTCTGAAAGTGCTGTCAAAATCTAATTTGCTTCCTCAAAGTGCTGCTAAAATAGTACTTGCGGAAGCGCACTGGGGCAAGGGCTAGTATAGTAGGGTATAAAGGCAGAATATGGGAAGCGAGGGCGATAAAGCAGCATTGTTGCCAGTAAAATTTAAAATTATTAACATGTACAGTAAATACAGAATAGCGGGTCGATTAAGTTCTTAACAAGTACCTTTGTAGGAAGTGAAAATCAAAGGGGGAAATTGTTTGAGGTTTTACTTTTTGAAAGGAATTCTTGCTTTTCCACACCGATACAGTTGGCGCGTGTTGTGCGGTTTTTTTGGCGTACTTGCTTAGAGAACTGGCGGAAGGCCAACTAGAAGTCATGTAGCATTCTACGTTACGCCTGGCGCGGATTGCCCCTGCATAAGTACGGCCCATACCCAGCCAACAGTCTCCACCGCTTGCACAGCGACGCTCCTAGCAGTTTCCATGACGACAGCATGTACCTGCGGGTGCCAACCTCCCAGGGTAGAGTTAAGCGCGGATACAAGCCGCGAGCGTGCTAATAGGGTGAGGAATTGCTTGTATCTCCTGCTCATCTACAATCAAAGTGATATGTCGCTTGAAAAGAATGGCCCTAACACTAGAGTACTGGTCCGAGGTTGGCTGACTATCGATCGCGTGCAGTCAAGAAGAACCAGTCGGTGTGCTACCCTCTGAGTGTAGAGATTGTAACTGGAACGAGCCTATTCCTGCCGGGCGAACTAGCTAAAAACTACTGGTATTTCTGTTGATTCTCAGCAAAATCAACGTTTAAGCTTTGCAGAGAGTGAAAAAGAAGGTAATATAAGTTCTAATTTTGTCACAGTCAGAAACGCAATCAGATGGACTCCAAATACCGATGCTACTAGCCATCTTCCCGACGAAAATAAATACATTCTTTTACACAAACATTACTACCCTATAGCAAGCAGCGTCCTACTAGTATACTTGGCAAATATAATGATCAAATGTATGAATCATTTCACCAATGGTAGAGTCCCACCTGGAAGGAAAGTTGAATGTAGGCTTTGGATTGAAGATTTTTTATTGCAATTCTTAGAGGCAGTATCAAGGAAATTTGAGAAAAGAGAGAAACGCTTAAGGGATAGTGCTCGTAGGAATCAACAAAATGTAAATAATTAGCAGCTATATTGTATATGTATTCCTTACAGCTTAAATGTTCGAAATGAACAGGGAGGAAACTGTTTTCGACCTATTGAAAATGCATTCTGTGATATGAAGCCTTTCTAAAAATTGGAAACGGAGAAAAGGTAAACAGGAATCGAAATTCAGCTGTGCAAGATATCCTATAATTGTCTTTCGCACTGAAAACCCACCCTAAAATAGTGATGTGTGATGTATTTGTTGGGTAGGAAGCTTATTGTGTTATATTTCTCGAAAAATAAGGCCAGCTGTTTTCTGAGTGATTCGTTGTAATGAACAGGCTGACATAAACACTTGTAAGGCAGAAATTGTTAAATTCGTACAGTACTTGGGGGCCAGCCATCAAGAAAGTTTTATTTGAAACTTTTGTCGTTGTGACATGCAAAAGTGTCTGACCTTGCCTTTTCTTTTCATTGGTCTCTATAAACCTTGTTTGAAGGGGTAAATTTTGGAATGTTTGAATGCATGAAAAGTGGGGGGAGTTGATAGCTGAGGGATGTGATGGCATGAGTAGAATCATCCAGTGTTTCACCCAAAAGAGTACTGTACCAGGTCAATCCCTATAATAATAATATTAATCTTTTAATTTCTTCGATAATATGGTGCTGTTTCTTTTATGTGATGATTTGAGCAAATCTCGAATGGTTCACAGATATAAAGACACCAAATCGGGCTCATCAAACCTGGTGAATTTTGGAATAAAATTGTTGTATAATTTCAAACCGACTGAACTGCAGGGTCGCCAAAATTTGCGTCGAGAAATGCACAAACCAAATATTGAACGGGTGATTTGGACAAAAATCTAGACCCGGCTGCATATAGAAATGACTAATCACACGTTTATCGACTGTGAATTTAGAAGGGTGTCGAAGGTAACGTTTGAAAATTTAGTTGAATAAGTGGCAGTAGATGATCAGTAATAAGCGTGTAACACGTAATTTCAGTGATCCAAGTGGCAAAAATATAGCATGGAAGATTACACTACATATTATTTTGTACCTATAGTCGATCGCACAAAGAAAGTCCATAAATCCATGCATCGTGCGTAGAAATAACTTTCCTCTATGCAAATTTACAGTTTTGATTCACTTTCATTAGTATATAAACTAGGTGTCCGAACAGAAAACTTAAGCCGAAAAAGGGGAAATAGCAGAAGGAACAATTCAGACTTGAAATTAAACGAAAATTACCAGACAATAATGTACGGAATACTATTCATGAATTAAGAATACGTTAAATTTGATTGGAAAACATAAAAGGAAAATAGGATCATATTCTAAGGACTATAAATTGAAATAACATATGAGAAGCCGGCCTTTCTGTTATAATGCATAAAAAGTGGGGCCAGATGGTACCTGGGAGGTATGATAGGATAGGTATAAAATTACAGATAATCAATCTGCGGGAAGTCGTGGACTCGCTAGAGAACTGGTTGGGGTCAGTCAACAACCAAAATGCGCTGCAGATCGCTTCCGCAGAGGCATGAAACAACAAAAACGTTGTACTTAGAAATAAAAGCCTTTATAAAATGTACTACTACCCATTTGAAGTAATGAAGGTTGATCGAGGCCCATAATCTGACAGTCATTCCTATCGATTCTCTACTATTTTTGTTTATGAAATGTGAGTCAATGAGATTCAAATAAACACAAACTCGTACGATTTCCAGAAATGGGACATTTTCTGGATAGTAAGATGCGTAGGTTCATAGTTATACAAAGCAAACACGAAGAATTAATTAACATATCTATGATCGAGAACAAAAATGACAATCAGGTCCAACTTGGCATTAAGGGACAGGTCTATACCAGCTATTAAACACTTCACCCTATTGCATTCAGTGTTCACGGTAGTTATGCTTACATATCTGGTCGTCTGGTTAGAATTATATATGCAACTGATTGACAATAGCGGCACCACGGGCACCAGCATTTCGAACGCCAAAACGCACAGTCACATTTATAAATTCGGCACAGATTCCCAGACACTCATTACGATCTCATTCATTGGTGGTAAAGTGCCTATTTGGCATATCTTACTCATCGATGGTGAAGATTACTTTATATTACACGCGACTGCATGATGTTCTGTGTTTCTTTTCATGCATCATAGCAGTGAACATATTGAATCAATTATTACAGTACTCACCCAAAGGCACGCTGTTGCAGCCGTAATGTCCAACGCAGCATGTCTGTTGGAACTCTCTTCGTACCAAGCGCACTCTGCGGACAATCTCTTTCCAGAATTCGTCAAATCGAGAGGACCTCGAAGCAACGGGGGTGAGATGACTGCATTTTCAGCACTGAGTCTTACAAACAAAGCAGTAAGAAGTCCACAGAGGGTCTCTGTGGTTTTCTGGGCCCCCACACACTCCCGAACACGGTGTTACACAAAGTGGTCTGCGTACAACTTGACCACATGGAACTCTTCTGCTCCTTTGTATAACCATGTCTTAATCGATAATTACACAAAATTCGCTGAAATGAGAGATCTTTCTTCCACAGAGTCCAATTGTTTGATAGTTTTTGTGTCCAATTGCAATGACCGGACCTGAGAAAACGCAGAACACTACACATGCCACGAATACGGACCAACGAGAAATGGTCGTTTGAAAGAAGCGGTATAAGAAGAAGCGAAGAATTGGAAATGGTACCCCAAGAGACACAGCCAGATGAACTCGAAGATCCGGCAGTTGGCCTCGAAAGTGGTGACGTGATTAGGTCAAATCGAAGCACAACAACCGCATCTCTTTGATTGATACCAGATCCGAGAGCCAAATGAAGAACGTAAAGGAAGGCGTCGTTGTTCAGTTAGATTCCTGGAGCTTTCAAGATGCTTTTGTATTCGGTAACTGTGAGAGAATGCTGCTTCTTGTCGGAATCCCTTTACTTAACAGCCGTTGATGTTTCTGGTTCTGAATCCATTCCAGCAACCTTACTTCTCTTCTTCTTTTTTCTCGGCGTTTCCTTCGGGGATGACTCGAGGTCTACGATTTCTTCCCGGTTTCGCTTCGTTTTGGAGCGCCCAACACTTCGCGTCGCCTCATTTGTATAGCTTCGAATTTTAGAGGACGGTCGAGGGGTGACATCCTCTTGGGCAAGAGTCCGGGACAAGGGAGTATTTCCAATCAAATATTCAGCGTCATCCTTGCCCTCTTCTCGAGTTTCTATTTTTTCCTCATCTTCAGGGGGGAAAGAAGCTGGTTGGAGTGGTGTATCAGTCGATGCAGAAGCAATTGTGGATGGCTGTACCCCACTTTTCTTGATTGCTTTCGACACTAGCTTCGGCGGCACCTTCCTGTTCTTAGGCCTGTCCTTCTTATTCGTCGTTCCTTCTTCTCTTGGAATGAACATTATTTCTTGATCTGAATCGCTCGATTCGACTACAACTGTCCTTTTACGTAGGTTCCTTCTCGTGCGTGGTGGTGGGAGGGTCTCAATCTCATCCCTTTTACGCCGGGTTGAATCGCCAACTCCTTGATCTGAGGAGATAAAGTTGGTTCCGGTTGCGCTTGCGGGGATGCGACAGAAGGGGGGCATTTCTTGGCGTATTCCTGCGACGGCCTGTCTTGGATGGAAGCTGCGACCGAATACTCATCTTGCGCACCATGGCGACGAAATAAGCAGGGAGAACAAAAGTAGGGGTACTGAGGAAAGGGAGTATGTGACACAGTGACCCTGCTGTGGAAGGTTTTAAACAGGAAACGATAAGAGGGAAGAAGAAGAGGTGTAGGTCGGGTATACCAGATGTGATGGAGGTCGGCCAGCTCAAGATAGAACTGAGTCCGTTAAAACCCATGTGATGAGTACAACTCAGTGCTGACTGATTCACACATCAACTCTAACCGAAATGTACAGAGAAATTAGTAAAATTAAGCAAAATCTAGGGCGAATATCAGAATTTATAGCCATTTCTGTGCTGTTGGTAGTAAACTGTGGAACCGTACACTGTATTGCAGTTAAACTACATTAAAAGCTGCCAAAACGACGCACTAACGGTACTTTCAGATCTTTACAGGAGTTGGGAAAGTAACGACGAATAAGTAACTTATTAAATGTGAAGTTCTATTATGAGAGTAGATTTTACATTGTACTTCACTTTAACAGGCACTTTCAGAAATATTCTTCGATTTTTCCAGCACTTATCTCTTTTAATTTGCCGTACATCATTCTTTGGTACTTTAATTGGAAAATTATGGGTGAATATGGAGGGGGGTTGAACGTGGCCTTGATCTGCCACTCCGGATAAGTCACGCGGTCACGGTTGCATCAATTGACTGTAAGCACCTTTTATGATGTCCACGTAGGCAGCTTACCGTTGTACACCCTACACTCGCTGCCGCGGCCGCATATGCTTACTGGTTTCCACGTAGCAGCCGTACCGCTTGCGCAAGGGGACTTGGACCACGATCAAGACCGGTTCAACAGGGCTATATATAACCGCCAACTTGGAAACCTCTAGCGCAACTTCTGGTTCCTCAAGTCGTCGCTTGTTCTCCCGCCCCCGCCCTCCATTCATCCTTCATGGCCCAATCACAAGTCATCGTTGTTCTTTGATTGTTTCATTTGTTTGAATTTTTTGAGTATTGTTTCTTTAATGGTTTCTTTCATTTCGATATCATACCTCGCATCATTAATCGCTCTCAAGTTCGCTTGCAGGAGTATCGCTTTCGCAACACGTCAACTAAACAAGTCGTAAGCTTCCGCAAGACAGAAATCTTCTATGAGGGTGCTAAATTAGTGGTCAACCGATTTCTCGGTTCTCTGAACGAAGATCGCCACGAGAAGGCTTTAGCGTGAAATTCATGTTACGGAGACGGGCCGATCGGCCCGCGACAGATGAAGGCACTTGCGTACCTCCGATACACCCCCGTGAGAAGGATGGACACCTCAAGATGACTGTCACATCTCGTGAAATCTGGGACTGACGATACCTCAATTTTTAGCGTGATTTGGAATGGGACGCTAGCACCCTAACCATCTCATAGAAATCGTCTTTTCCAAAATTTGACTCACCTAACCCTTACTTAGTTTCGCCGTCCCTGTCGAGATGGCTACTGACGACGTATGCGACGAGAACGCGGGGTATGTTATACGTCATGTTTCAGCTATTTTACCTTTAGTGAATCTAGTAAATGTGTTTGTGTTTCTCTATGTTTAATTCACAGTACCGAAACAACCGTCTTACAACTTCTACTGTATTTACTGTACATTTTAATAAATTAAAATTTACTGAAAGTGATGCTGCCCTACCGCCCCGGTTTCGAACATTCTGCCTCTACACACTACTGTACACTACAGTACTGTACTGTACTACCCCCTTCCCACTGCCAATCGGCAATTTCGATTTTGGCAGCACTTTTAGAGTTCAAATGTCATACTGTATTTACAGAACATGCTAAAGAAATACTGTTTACTGCCATCAATCTATAAGGTCTTTTTACCGTACTTTCTAGTTTCATATTATCGCTGTCATCGCTCCTCTGTGATACTAAACACCACTGTATTTCCTGTATAAGAAAGATGATCAGGTCTGCAATCTGAAGCCCTGCCCCCTTATTCCCGAAATGCAGCTTTCAATCTACTTTGACAGTCACATACCTGCACCTACTGGTAAATTATCGAAAGCCTAAGTCAATTAGCTCCGAGGGTAAGACTCATACAGGAATGCACCTTATCTACGATTCTTAATCGCTGGGAGGTGTACTGGTGTATTGCGGACTTGATCTGTATCAGTAAAGAGCGTTCATTGGACTGTTTGCTTTATAATTTTATGCTTCCTCTGCGAAAATCCGAGTACGTCCATATATTACAGCAATTGTAAATAACTTTGACATATTCTACTGACCAGTGAGGTTGGATCGAATGTGACTGCATATTCACTGGAAGTGCTTCTCCAAATTTTTGATCTTCATGTAAATCCTCCCAAGGACCTCATCGACATATTCATTCGAATGTAATACGGGAAAAGATATTCCACCCATAGGTATACATGTTGGACTTTTTCTATATAAAAAGTTCTGTCGAATATTACCATCCTGGTTGCTAATTTGTAGAAATTATCACGTTTTCTCCAATTTTGTTCTGATAAAATGCAGCAGTTGCCACAGTAAAAGCACCAGACATAAATCTACTGTTTCCGTGGCCAGGTCCCCGAACGGCAAACAACCGACACATCAGAAGAGAAACGACTTTTGCAATTACAAAAGTCTCCTTTTTCGAAATTTTCTATCGTGACCATGTTTGGATACAAGATGGCTCCGGAGGAAGCCACTGAGAAAATTTCTTTAGAGTCAATAAAGTTTCCACAGAGACTTCGAACTTACGATTTCAAATTATGAAAACTGCTCCAAAATCATCAGTATCCAACACTTTTTGTTTCAATAAATTTTTCTCAAATCACACAGCTCCGCGATAATCAGTATATGTATACAATTATCCAGTTATCTCCTCCACTGCACCATATTAATATATAATGAGAGGTCCGCGGCGGATATGATTGTATTTTCTCCTCTTTCATGACCATTTATTTTACTGTGACATGGTATTGACTGTATATCACTGAGTAATAAATTGATTCGTTATACACTGAGTACGCATTTGCGTCCGAATTGATGTATATTGTATCCAAAACGTTTCAAATTCCAGTGATATCATGGTAATAATCTTAAAACCTCTGTATGTAACGTATGGTTCTCATTAAACAACAGACGTCAATGGCAGAGATCCTTACACAATACAATATAGCCCTAATTCATAAAATCATCCAGTTTGAGCGGAATAGATTTCTAAATCTACAACATCATATCAGAGATATCGTAGACGCTTCCAGTGGTGATAAATATATTGACAAGAGCTCTCATCAAATTTGAGAAGGGGAACCCATCCCAAAATTTGTTCCGACTTTTATCAACAGCTAGTTACCACTTTCTCTTCCTCGTCCTCAAACTCACAGCAAATGCTGTCCCCGTAATGACCTATCTCCCATATTAACCGATCTATGATAGTCTCAAGCTGATTATTTGACTACAAAAAATATTATATTATATAATTATTGCACACAAATTGGTACAGGTACTTCATTTTCTGCGGAGAACAAATGACTTTGCATATTTTTCTTACTTCTGCTTTATGAAGTAGCATTAAAAGGGAACATTGGGGCATTTTATGATTGCAAAATAGGTTTGCCCGCGGCCCGAGTAAAGTAGTTCAGTTACTTGCTGTTGTAATATGGAAATGAGAAAGCAGTATAAGAACGATCAAAAATCGCTAGAGAGCTGCCAAGAGGCGAGTTACGTATAATAGGTGACAAGAACCATTCTTATGATTTAAATATGCAGCCGAAGACCAAATATTCGCCAAATCATATCGGAATGCACTGCTGTCACTTTAACTCTCTAGACAAAGTTTCATTAACGATTTAAAAACTAATAATGCAGATAAAATATATACTTGTGCAGTACTCAAGCTTTAATGTATCTTTTATTTGTTGTACATGGAAGGAAGTACCTACGCACTCATACCCTTCAGGTAGCAAATGGCCCCACTTTTCAGACATGATCCAAAATTCCGCCCTCATAAGAGAATTAAATGCTTTTCTACGTTTCATGAAGTTAAATTATTGCAATTGACTTTTCCATTGGTTTTTGATAAAGTAAGGACGCCTGAACTTCTAGAATAATTATTTTAGTGAGAGTGAGATATTATATCAGAGTGTTTAAGAGAAAAGTATAAACAAATCTCAATATATTTTTCACTGACACTCTAAACTGCTGAGAGGCAGTGGTAAGGATGAAGGCCAATTTTCAAATAATTTTACATATGGCTATAAACAAACCTTTTCACTGTACAACATGGTCAATATCTTAAATAAGCTTAGTAATAACTATTCAATGTTTCCCATACCATTCTTACAGATGATTGTTTCGGTAGGTGTGTGATCAACATTACATAAAATGTTTGTGATGAAGTGATATTCTATCATTTTCCACCACCATTTGCAGTCCAAAAAGTTTTTGCACTCCTCATTCCTTATCGCGAAATACTGAACATATACAATATGGTTGCCTACCTTCTTGAATGTGAAATACATAAAACATCCCGGATTCATCGGAGCAACGTGCAGCTCTTTATGGCATTTCCAAATGGATTCAAATTCATTCCAATTCAATTAAATGATTAATGCATTAATGAAATGGTCAATTCTGACCCTTCTTGTCGAAAGCCACCAAGTTTCCATCTCTAAAATCTGCATGGTTTTATTCTATATTTATTTATATATCTCATGGAAATGTTTCTTTGTTCTCATGATTTCACATCTAGCCGTTAGACACGATGGTATGAGAATAATACGTTTCTGCTCAGGATGAATCATCATTAATTTTCTAGGGTTCAAAATTTAATGATTTCCCTTTCATCTCAAAGACAGGATTTCTGATAACGAATTCCAAATTAAACCTTTCATAATATCCGAAAGCGAGGGAATAGGGGGTGTTCTTTACTGCGAATAATGGTATTGGATGAAAAAAATCTCGAATGGGTATCGCATCGTATTATGATTACAATCGCCGCATATCACATATATATTTTTTATTCCGTTTTCAGTATTCATCGACAAAGGATTTTTTCAAAAAAGAAAGAATTGACCTGGAAGTCCTTATTGTAAGGTTTTCTTGATACAGGAATGAAAACCTGGGCTAGGGCATCGAATTCACACCCAATCCCTTCAAATTCTATAGTATAGATTTATCAGCATTCGGCTAGGGTAAGTTCGATTACGGCAGCAAAATACATTCCATACCTCAGCTTTCAGGCAGAGTACTTACTGGGTACGTAGTAAAGATATAAGAAACTTTTCCACTACATATAGATCTATCTAATTCCTTCTCTCTAGTTCGACCTCATTCCTTACGTATAAGTCTAATTATTCTTTACGATTTTATTTGACTGCTTTTCTCTTTCAACAGTCCACAGGCTTTTCGAGCATTGTTTCGCAGTTATCACCAACTTCAAAAAGGTCATTTTATCGAGTGCGTGGTCAATAGATTCTTATTAGTAAACATAGAAAGACTACTTCCTTTTCAAATAGTTTTCTGGATTATAACCCTTTAAACGGTAAAGAAATTGACACAAATGTAAATTATTGAATCTCTTATTGAATCCTAATCTTTTCGCCTTGCAGAGGATCAATAGAATTAATAATCGATTAAACAACACTATTTTATTTGAGTATAAGTCATTGATTCTTCAGTATTCACTTTTTGCCCTATTGTTGCTACCTTCCATCTGAAAAAGATCTTCAGTTCTTAGTCTTAAGGGATCTTCTTCCAAGTGTTTCCTTCTCTTACTCACTCACTTAAGTTAAAGTAAACTGTAGAACCTATTCTTAATAATCTATGGCTTTTCCTAGCCTATAGCTCCGAGATTTTTCTTCGTTGGCCAGTTTCTTCATTTGAAGTGCAACTCTACTACTATTTAAGAATTTTGAAAGATGGTAAAGCAATTCCATTAGGTCCAGTACTCATTTGATGCATTTTTATTCCTGTCACAGATATTTTTATCCAATCTCTGTTATTTGAACATTTCTTAGCGGCTATCTACACATTCAGGATTTAATTACTTCTCATTCCTTAATAATTAGATGGTTCCCTTTCAAGCTTTATCGCTGGAAGATTATGTCTTTTATTCCCCATATTGATGTACAAATTCCAGAACTAATGAAACGGATAATTCTTATAATTTAAACAGATAAAAAGTAAAAGGTAGGTAGGAGAGGCCTTCCCTCTTAGTATCATTTCTTCTTATTTTGAGAAGGAGATTGTGGCTTTGGGAAGAACCTTCATTCCCTTTCTTCAAGTCGTAGAAAGTATGTCCTTCCTTGTTTGAAACGTATTATTGTACTACCTTTCAAGGAAGCTGCAAACCCGTTGTATTCATGTACTACAGAGCATTAGTTGTCTTAATATGGTTTATTTACTTATCTGGCATTATATACCACCCTCTGCTTTTCCGCCATACATTAGTTTACCAACGTCTACCTCTAACTTGTAACCTCATAAAAAAGACTCTTTTATTCTTAGGAAAATGAGTAGACCGGTCCATTTTAGCAAAGTTGGTTCCTAGTTTTGGCACAAATTTCTTTCAAACATCAGTCCGCGCCGCAATCATCTCCAGATAAATATCTCAATGAAACTGCTCACACTTTCCTGTTGAGAATTTACTGAGCTCTATTCTATGATAGTCAGAATAGTCACTCATCGACTTCTGAAAAAAATCAAGTCATAGTTTCCTACAGTTCTTATACAGCGCCATTTTGCCTATTTACTAAAAGGTCCCCTGCAGCCGAGCCACTAGTCAGGCTCAATTCAATATGAAAGCCGCTGTGGAATGTCTTCACGCCGACACTTTTAGAACCTTACTTTTGTATCCGTGGACGGCACAGTCGAATTTATCGCAACTTGATTTAAAAGCGAGTCAAAACTTGATTTAAATCCTGGTCCCAACCCCCGAGTGTGACTATTTGCACAAGCATGATTCTGCCTCTGGCGTAAATCACGATAAAGGATTGGTATTTTCTGCGAATCACGTAATTTGCAGCTTTCAGGAAGTTCATCGAATTCAATTATGGAAATCTCCTCTTTGTATGCTGCAACCTGGTTGAAGAAGGTGATTTGAGAGTGGTTTAATTGTTGAAAAAACTTGGTTCGGCTTTGTTACTCAGTACATTATATCAACAAACATAACACAGCTTAGTGCCTCCCGTTGCCTATATGTCCAGTCCTTTCGTGCGTTGTGAAGTACTTCTCGTGGCTCAACGATGGGGTGACGTGCAGCCTTTGTAGGGTCACCAACAAAAAGGGTCACTTGACGGTCATGGGTTGATTCTTTGCGGCCCCATAGAGGCAATTCATGAGGTCAGCAGGGAAGAGGTGGGGTAATCTATTGTTTGAAGGATACGGTCGGATGTGGCCCGGAGTCTCGTGGACGGTGACCAATGTTTCCTCATTACTTTCCTAAAGAAGCCTGCTCAATACCGGCAAAAAGACTCGCTGCGTTTAACATTAGGGCCGCAGCAGAGTGAGTTTGTGTGAGAACGGCTCGAACCTTTCAATAAGTCTCCATTACCCTAACCGACACGTTCCGCGCGACGTCGATTAGCACCCTGTAGACATCCGGTTGCCTGCCTCCGAGAGTGGATATAGGATTGGCACAAGCCTACCCCTTGCGGAGGTTGCGACAAAAGATTCGTATCTTCTATTCTTCGCGGGTATGGCGGCGTTGACGGAAGTGAACGAATTGAGCGTGCACACCCTCCTGTGGGTGCCAAAGGGTTGACGAACGTGACGTCGAAAAAGTCGGTACCTACATTGCTCCCCGTCGCTCGAATGTCTGGTCTCGTGCAATGAAGCCCCTCCCACGGTTCGACAGCAGGGTGGCGGGCGGCTTTCCGCAGGTATTGTGCAAGGAGGGCGACCTGGCGGTCGTATCGTCCTTTCTGTGCCCGCCATTCCTACAGTGTAGGAGGTGGTCTCCGAAAGAATCGAGTTTTTCGGGGCAATGACGTCTCGGGCACGGCACGCCGGAAGAGAACAGCGGACTTGAAAGTAACACTGGAGCAACACTTCTAATTCGCGGTGGTCAATACTGGCCTTCAGGCCAGGGCACGGGGCGCAGTACACCCATTATTTAGCACCAGGGAGGGCTATTGGAGCTCGGAAACCCTGCCCTCTTTGTTTCCCGAGGGAATCTGTTTCTGCACTGCTGAATAGACTGCGTCAGTTAGTTTCTTTTGCGATGGTGTGGTATGCGAGAATAGGGCACTAAATGGAAGAATTATTGATTACAGACACAAGAGTGACCAAGTCCGGTAGGCGTGTAAAGTATCGCCGTAGATAGCAAATATCAAAGTTCCTAATAGAAGTTGGCAGGGCGCCCTGCTCAACCTGTTGGTGCCCGAGCTGGAGGCAAGGAATGCCGCTGCAGCGATGTTTTTTGCGGAAGTGAGTCCAATCCCAAGGGGGTTTCTTTGCATCCAGTGGTTTCACTGGAAATTGGAGTTCACGGAAGACCTCCGAATCTAGAACCCCCCTGCCAGTGTGCGGACGCAACGCTCCATCATAGCGTCAAACGTAGCTGCAACCTCGGCGGTGGACGACGTGGGAACTACACGTAACAGGTAGCTTATTTTGGATACACCAAAGCAACTTCGCCGCAGCTGGAAGGCTACTTGCGTATCCTCAAGGTCAATGATGGCTTCGAGAAACTGCTCGAGGGACTGGACATGGCTAGTGAACTTTGCCGAAGTGAATGTCTCTGAGGTCAGCAGTGTACTACTTTTATTTTTATTGTCAATGCTCGTTCGTAGTACAGCATGCAGATACTTGCGTTGTCGCTGCTCTGTCGCACTATGGTTACCCATTACAGTACGGTTTATGTAAGGAGCCATTTTCTGTACAGTGCATACTGTACAAACGGTCGTGTCCAATCGCGGGCCACGACTGCAATGACTTGGCAACTTCGATGACTTGTGCCGTATTTGACAGGTGGCAGTACTGGTGTATAGTGCTACCGGTAATACAGTACTTCTCGAGCTGTTACCACTCCTATATTGCCATGCGAACGGCTATACAAGGCATCACTCTCCGCC
This sequence comes from Kappaphycus alvarezii, assembly GCA_002205965.3. NCBI lineage: Eukaryota > Rhodophyta > Florideophyceae > Gigartinales > Solieriaceae > Kappaphycus > Kappaphycus alvarezii. Next base: position 578,512 of record NADL03000032.1, on the reverse strand, counting down.
CGATCGGGGCGATAGGAGGGAAGACAGAGATATAGGAAAAAAAGGTCAATCGGACTACCTACCAACCTGCGTGTTAACATCTACGGCAATCGGCATTATTAAACACACCAAATACGGGACTGCAAGGGCATCCCGGGGGCTTTTGTACCCGTTCACTGTGCCTTCTTTCCTCGCTCCCCTCACTTTCACTACAAATACTACAGTTATGGGCCCAGGGAAGGACTTCGAGAAATTTTTTGGCATGAAATCCTCCGGTATTCTAACCGGATCAAGACCTCTTCGTGTGGAGGGTGAAGGTTGCGAGCTGGGTTGACTTGATTGCAAGCGCTGCACAGAAGGGAGAAGAAATGTTCTACAAAACGGTTTTCCGTACGCTTGGAGATCAGCTCTATGACATATGTCTTCGCCAAGCTCAGCAGAGTCTCGTCTACGAAGCACAGCAGCAAGGCAAGATCGATTACAAGCAGGATGACCAGGTCAAGGCTGTCCAAGAGATTGTAGACTTGATCGCACAAGATCCTTTCATCTCTGTTGTTAATAGCCTTATTTACTCTTTCAATAATGTCGGTTCTTGCAGAGGCAAGAACAATGAGGATTTGAACCGCTATATCTCAAGGTTTCGAGGGTGCGCCGCCGAACACGTGATGAAAGCCGGTTCAACCAGTCAATCTCAAATTGAAGAAGTACTGGCAATAACACTGCTCAATAACGCCTCTCTCTCAGAAGCGTCCCTTACCAACGCCAAGCTCCGACTTATTAGAATGGCCGAGGAACGAAACAAGGGAACGATACGGGCTGAGAAAAAGTTCACATTGGCATTGGATGAGGTACAGAGGATATTTTTGAATACCAGAAAGCTTTCTGTTTTGATCGCAAGATCTTCCGGGAGTTCTGGTCGCAATGCAAATCTCTCGATAAAGAAGATCTCTGGTCGCTTCAACGAAATGTATCGAGATGCTAAGCCTATCTTCGACATAATCAAGAAGCTGAGTGGTGCTCAGGATGTAGCCAAATCCAATGCTTCCTCTGTTCTTCGTTGCATTTTAAGTCTTTTTGATGCGGTCGAAGTACTCCATTCTCTTGCTAAGACTACCAATAGGACTATAACCCCTGTCAAGAGGGCTCAAATTGAATCCACTTTTGACCCTAAAGTCAGAATTTTTTTCGGTAGTCATGAGACAGGTCACCAAGAGACGAGGAACAGAAACTCATCAAAGATTCGCCGTTCAACAGAAGGAAGCGGAAAGACGTACAGCGGCGAGAGCAATAAAATTGGGATGCGAGGAGAAATAAATCGATGATGCTGTTACAAATCGTCGGAAAAGCCTGCATGGACTGCGGAAAGAAGGACCATGTTCTTGGAGATTCGAAATGCCAGCGTCCTAGCTTTGCCACTTTGAAAATATGTGAAGCGAATAATCGCCGTGACGAAGGGTTCGCTGCGAACTAAGACCCCGAAAAATTCGACGGATATTTTCGTCCGGGCTCCAAGCATTCCAAGGGAAAGGAGCCTGAAAAGCGGAATCCCTACCAAGTCCGATCTGATTCCATTGCACGAAGACCCAAATCCTATATTGGACGGGGTATTCCTCAAATTTGTTGGCCGAATAATGTCAGCAATAGCGGTGTTTTTGGCGATGGGCATCCAATTCAAGTTGGAGTCCTTAGATTGTGAGCCATTCTACCATGGTTATGAACAGAACTGCAGAGATGCGGAGCTTATATTGGCATAGAGAGACTACCTCTTGAAGATTTGAAAGGGAATAAAATCGTTTTTCTGTTCTATGTCACGAACGGCGATGGTCCTCTTCTACTAGGAAATTGTGTTTTGGGCAAACCGGATGTGCTCAATTCTCATACACCTCGTGTTCTTATTATAATTCCAGGTATAACAGAAGAATTGGTAGCAAAACCGTGCTTCCGATCTACGGTACTGAAGGTAGAGAAACTAGAACTCATCTTCATGTCGTCATGAGGCAAATATCCAAATTCCAAAGCTATCTTGCGAAATAGCGGGCTTTGCTCGGAAAAAATGGAGATTGAGACAACTATAGTAACAAAAATTCGCGCTTCATGGGAAAATCTGCGAAATAATTTGCATCAAAACTTCGCCTGTACTCGCACTTACCTCTGAAGGACATGGAAGATATCTACAAACTGGGCAGAGTTCTTTCGCCAGTCTTGGAGCAAGCTCTAGAGGAAGTCGTGCAGAAGTGCTCTGGCTGAAAGAAGACTGGAAGGCCACTAGACGTGCGCAAGATATCCTTGCGGAGTCCACTTCGAACCTTTAACGCGGAAGTGAAAATCGATTTTATGTACGAGGTTCAATTAACGAAGTAACCAATATTCTATGAAATATCTGTCTTCACGCTTTTGCAACGCAGTCGTTGTGTCGACCAGAGATATGGAAGAAGCTGCAAGACTCATTGGAACTCACTGGATCGCGGTGAATGGAGCGCCTGCATCAATATCGTTTGATCAGGAATTCGATTATGATGATTTTTGCAAAACGTTGCAAAAACATGGCATCAAACCAAAACCTCGTCCTGCGAGGAGACGTAGCAAAATAGGTTCAGTAGAAAGTGCAAACTTCACTCTACGTCAGATGTAACTGCATATTCTCAAGGATGCAATGAGCGAACGAAACACACGTGGTACTGCGTTCAAGGTACAAGAAATCGTCTCAAGAGCCGTACTTGTAAAGAACCTTTTCGTGGAAATAATCGTTTCAGTGCATTTGAACTTGCAAGAGGATACACACCATCTATCCTTGGTCTACTAGAGATGCCAGTGTATTCTAAGTTAATTGACTCACATTATGAGCAAGTTGCACGTCGCACGCTTTCAAAGATGCTGTAATCCGATCACCAAAAACTGTTCCCTCAAACATTCTCACACGGGACTCCATTATATTTCTCCGAGAAGAAAATGTTGTATTTCACTTCACAGACCTTACAGCTTTACACGAATTCACTGCATCTACAGTACTGTAGATTCAAACCACTGGTAACCTTGCAACCAGGGCTACTAGGCACTTTTCTGTCATTACACCTTCCTTACAGTTCTGAAACACAGCGTTTGACCCCATTGGTACACTTGGAATAGTCACGGGCGAGTTGCACACTGGGATAGTATATCATTGCTTTACAAATCAAAAGTCGCCTTGCTATCCCATGCCACCTGGACCAATGTACTTCTTACATCTTGTCAGAGTATGTCACTCGTGCCGACTACAATTCTGAAAGCGCTACTTACCATACCGTCAGGGCTGTTTAACGGGAACAACTTTGAATTCGCTACTGTTAGACTTCATTTCCTTTAGTTTGTAGCTATCTTCAGTTCTATATAAACCTTAGTTTGGAGCGGCCGGCTTAATCCAGCCAGCCTCAACCAAAGTTTCAACCACAGTTCTACCTTGATCTGCTCGTGTGCGCTTAACACCCCACATCGTGGTAGCATCGCAAGTAAGTTGTGCCTTATTGTGCGTTTTTTCGATCCGCCAGCTGGGAAAAAATCTCTACTAGATTTATCTCAGCTGCCTGATTGCAAACAGAGACTAGCCCTGTGTTTTTCACTCTGACACTTACGTGGTAACCCACAGTGTCGTACAACAGCAAGTCAAAGGGCCGCCCTCTGTCGCCGTCTGAGTACGACTCAGAAGACCTCGCCGACTTTCGTTCCCCGCCCACCTTGCCATTAGTACCGATTGGCGAGGAAGAAGGCCCCAAGACTCCGCCTCGTCCGTCGACTCCGAGAACCCCGATCGCCTTACTCAGCACCGAGGAGCCCAAGACTCCGACGCCGACTTGCCAAGCTCTTGTCTTACCCCGAGCACTTGCAGGGGCGCCTGCCTTTGTTACGTCGAAGAGCCTCGCACCCCTTTTCGATCGTTTGCCCCACCCCCATCGACCGGCCTTCGATCCTTACCCCCGGTCCCGAGAAAGTCGTCGCATCCGACCGTCTCGAACCCTTCAAGGCCACCGACAAGTCCAAGGGCTACTCCGAGAAGGCTTCAAGTACTGCCGGCCGCCACCTCTGTGTCGATCCAAAAGGTGGTAAACCATCGAATCCGCAAGGCTAGGCCCTCGAAAGGCTGCGGATGAACAAGAATCCGAAGTCCTCCCGTTCCATTGTTCGTCATTGCCAAGTGACCTGTTCCGGTCGCGTTCAGTACTTCGAGCACCTCCGTTCCCGTCGTCACATCCGCCGTACAAGCAAGAAGGAGTACAAGTGCAAGGACTGCAATATTGAGGTTTTTCAGTGAAACAGACCTTGTCCGCCATCAGAACGGGGCTCAGCATCGACTCACAGTCAGAGGTCAACAATTAGTATCTTTTTTTCCATTAAAATTGGCTTGTTTTTAGTAAGAAAAAGGAAAATAGAGCAATAAGTTCATTTCTCAATCGACTTCGTGTGTGTGTTGTGTTCACCCTTCGGCTGTGATTGCAAGCTTTCCTTTGCTGCCCCCAGATCCTTGTAGTAGGACTTACAATTGTAAGTCCGTATCGCCATCAGGACCTAGACAGGACAACCACCGCAAAGCAAGAATCGGAAGAAGGTCTACTATAACGCACCCGACGTGACTGACGTCAACCCTTACGTCAGAGAAGGAACTTTTTGTAAGTGCTCCTGGCGGATTTGAACCCGCGACCACTTCATCAGGAGCTGCTTACACTTAACCACTAGGTCACCAAGACCGGAATTTGAAGGTGCAAGGAGAGCCAATCAGGTTATAAATCACAATTTTTTCAAAAATCATTCCCGTCATACCAAGTGCCCAGGGCACCCAACAGGGTGACCCGGCCAGCACGTTGTTGTTCTCGCTAACGATCCAACCCCTCATCCGTCGGGTTGCTGAGATCCCCAACATTGCTCTCTGCCAATGGTACGCCGATGACGGCACGATCGTCGGGAACCTTGGCGCCATCCGTCAGGCGCTCATGCTCCTTGCCCGAGATGGTCCACGGTTGGCTTCCATGTCAACCCACGAAAGACACGCATACACTGGCCTCACGTCATGCCGCAGGATCGAGCAGCCCTCTTAGCGGAATTCCCTCTCGCAGAATGCTCGCGGGACGGCTTTCCGCTTCTAGGGGCCCCATTGGGAACAAAGCGTTCACGGAGAGTTTTCTCCGGTCCGATTGCTCAGTGCCGCCGGACCCTGGACCGCCTCCTGCTGGTCCGCGACGCCCGCGCCCGGTTCCACATGCACCGGATCTGTGCCTCTGCATGCCTCCTATCGCATGCATTCAAGCTCTCAGATCCGCGCTTAGCCGAGTCCGCCGCAGAAGAATTTGATGATCTACAACGGTCATCATATGAAAAGTTACACGGCATAGCTCTCACGGACCGAGCCTGGGACCAAGTCTGCCTCCCCATGCACCTCGGAGGTCAGGGCTTCGAAAGCATCGCCTCGTGCCTCCACGGCGCTGCCGCCGCCAGCATCATTGATGCTGCGCCCGCACGGCAGCGAACTTCCGCATACGCCACGCCGCGTGCTTGTGCACTTGCTTCTGGCCGCTACCGGCGACCGGTCCTTCCTCCTCCGTCAGGCTGGGCCTTCTCTCCGCCGTTTCGCCCTCTCCATCCCCGGATAGTCGACCTTTCCACCCTTGACCCTCCAACTCTAGCTGCTTCACCCACCAACACTCTAACCCTTCTCAAACGGGTGCAGCAAGAGGCGCGGGCAAGAGTACATTGGCACGACGACTCCTGGGCGAATGCCCCAAACCCGACCGCACACAGCGACGCCGACATTCGACATCGCATCCGTGGCTTAGCGTTCCGCCGCAGCCCCGCTGCGGCGTTCTCTTCGCTCACCCCACGGCAGCTACGAAGGTCCACACCACACACTGGCAGACCATGCTCCGCCGTCACCTCGGACTGCCAGTGTATGATGACTCCATGCCCCTCAACTGCCACCACTGTGACCACCCTTGGACACCCTCGGGATCACGCCGCCGACCTCTGCTGCCCTGGTTTCGGCCGTCGTCACCGCCATAACTCGCTCTGTAATGCGATTGCGACACACGTTACCCGCGCCGCGGGTCTGGATACTCGGCACGAGGTTCCGTTCCTCGTCCCGGGCACTGAGCTCCGGCCCGCCGATATCCTTGTACAACCGCCCCCAACCCCGGAAGGCACAACGTTGCGCCCCATTGCCTGTGACATCACTGTCGTCTCACCGTTTAAGGCCGCAGTTCGCACCAAGGCGACCCAGGTCGCCGGAGGCGCTGCTGAACTGGCGGCCCGCGATAAGGTCACAACCCTGGAACGCAACATCGCCCGACGCCTCCCCGCTCCCTCAACTGGTCCATCTTCTGCGCCTTACACGCCGAACTTCACGTTTCGACCTCTGGCGTTTGATTCCCTAGGTGCCCCTTCCCCTGGAACTATTGCATTTATCGAGGAGTTAGTTCCGCGGATCGCGTCCAAGTGTCACTCGACAGTTGGCGTTATCCGCCGCCGTATCTACCAGCGACTGAGTTGCACCCTCTGGTCATCCATCGCTGAAGCTATCCTGTCGCGAGCCCCGATGCGCATGGACGACGAAGCACACCCGGTTAGATCTTAACCGTATAGTTAGGACGTGCGCAGTCCCCAGTAGATACTGAACGCATTAAACTTCTTTCTTCTTGGCATTTTGAAAAACCAGCTTGCTGGAGGCTTCGCATCGTGGGTAGTTTGCCCAGAACCATCTAGGAGACTCTCTGTTACTCCAGGTGTTACAGAAATCGTGTACACGTATCACCACGTGTACACGTGTAAGGTCGGAAACTTCTCTCAGATACCAGGCCAAATACTGTTACTGGCTTTGTGAACCTAATCGCTATGGATCAGCCGCAAGTCACCCTAGAGTCCCTTACGCAAATGGTACTTCAGTTGCAGCAGAGTCTCGAGCATGCCAATAACCAGATTGCGGCACACAGATCAGAGCTTTCTATTGCAGCGCAAAAGGTATCCTCCTTAGAATCTGAACTCGTAAACGCCCGAAACCAGGCCAGTTCGTCAAGTAATGTCCCAGTGGATAGTCAGGCTGGCCCAAAGAAAAACAAGCCAACTACATTCACTGGGAAAGGATCAATTGGCAGCTGGTGTGTTCAGATGGACAACTACCTCGGAGGAAATGATGGCAATGGACCCCTACACATAGCGCTCAGCTACTTGGCTGGCAATGCCCATGAATGGTGGATGGTCACTCCAAGACAGCAGAAGGGAAAGGAATAAATTCCTGGCAGACCCTGAAGGATGCTTTGATCCAGCGTTTTGAAACACTGAACAAGGAGAAGATCGCTCGAGACAAACTCGCCCGCTGGAAACAAGTCAAAGATTCCTACCTTCAACGAGGACTTCAACAAAATTATACTCGACATCCCCGATATTGGAGTTAAAGACCAGATAGATCGTTACTCTCGCGGTTTAAAGCCCTATATCTGGAAGGCGTTGTGCACCAAAGAATACGTCAACCTCTCCGACCTAATGAGGGATGCTGAGCGAGTGGAGTCGGCCTATCGGCGTTCTGGACCCGGTACCCTACCAAAGTCTTCTGGAGGAAGAATGGAAATGGAAGCTCTTTTGCTGGAACCAGCAGTCCAGTACCAATGGAAATTGGGAACGTAGAAGTAATACCGGGGCTGAAAAGAAACACTCCCAACTTACAGAAGCTTGACAAAGAAGAACGTGAAAGATGTATGCGCGAAGGTCTCTGTCTCAGGTGCAGACAGAAAGGACACATGGCCAAGAACTGCCCAAAAGCCCGGAGGAACTGATTGAAGGTCCCCAGTCAGTTCCAGTCATCGAAGAACCATTAAAAACCTTGTGTTAGACAAAGAAAGTCGAGATTTATCATTGAATCAAACAAAAAGGTCCATCGTGTCCACCATCAGATCGAATGCAACGTTCATTGAAACATTCTCCCCTGCATTCGAGAGAAATCACAAGGGTCTTCTCATTGTCAAGGGTACAATTGCTGGTGGGCCAGCAAAAATCCTCATAGACCCTGGTGGTGAGATCAACTTCTTGAGTGAATCATTTTGCAAGAAACATCAAATAATGACCAGAGACTCCAGAGAGCTTGCTGAAATGGCCAACGGTGCGGACCAGATACTTCAAGAATTGGTAAATGCTGTCAGTGTATATTAACGCCTATACTGAACCTCTGTACTTTGCCGTAAGCCCATTGAAGCGTTATGATGCAATTCTTGGGAAAGAATGGTGCGCCTCGCATGGGGCAAAAATCAATTGCCTTAATAATGAGGTGAAAATCGAACATAAGGGAAATTCATTCATATTTATTGCTGATGATGCCGTAGTGAGTCCTTTTGTATCTTTCAATACCATAGTTAGTGATTTCGATGAGAAAAAAGAGTTATTTGCAGTTTTACTTAGACCTTTACATTCTAGTGAACCAAGAGCACCCGTATACCCTCGAGACATACAGAAGGTTCTGGAAACATTTGCTGATGTGTTTCCAGAGAAGCTCCCAAGAGGTTTGCCACCGAGAAGGAAACAAGACTTTGAAATAGAATTAAAGGAAGGAGCAGAACCACAGAAGAAAGGTCTCTATAGACTTTCTGGCAAAGAGATGTCAGAACTCCGAAAACAGTTGGACGAGCTACTGGAAGCTGAGTTTATAAGACCAAGTAAGAGCCCCTGGGGGCTCCTATTCTATTCGTGAGCAAGAAGGATGATAGTCTACGGATGTGTGTGGATTACAGAGCCTTAAACCGGCTTACTGTAAAAAACAGCTATCCCTTACCACGAATTGACGACATTTTCGACCAGCTTAAAGGAGCAAAGTTCTTCAGCAAAATTGATCTTAGATCTGGTTATCACCAGATTAGACTACACGAAGATTCGATTCCATTTACCGCCTTCAGAACACGATACGGGCACTTTGAATTTCTTGTTCTGCCGTTTGGACTCACTAATGCCCCGCAACTTTTATGAACCTAATGAATGACATTTTCAAGGATCAGCTCGACTTATTTGTGATCGTCTATCTGGATGATATTCTCATCTACAGTAAGACATGGAAGGATCACTTGGATCATATTCGAACTGTACTCGAAATCCTCAGAAAAGAAAAGTTGTTTGGAAAATTATCTAAATGTGTTTTTGGAGTTACAGAAGTGGAGTACCTAGGACACATCATTTCTCAAAGTGGTATTTCTGTTGATCCAAATAAGATAAGTGCAGTCATGGAATGGCCGATACCAAAGAATAAGCAACAAGTACAGTCTTTTCTTGGTTTTGTCAATTATTACCGGAGATTCATAAAAGGCTGTTCAATTCTTGCAAAACCTCTGACAGAATTGACGAAAAACGTGAATTTCCAGTGGAGCCGCACTCAAGATGATGCCTTCAAAGTACTCAAGCAAACACTTTGTAGCGCACCGGTTCTCAGAAATTTCGACGCCACACTGCCTATCTACGTAACCACAGATGCATCACAGTATGCAATTGGTGCAGTGCTGGAACAGGAAGAATTAGGTTCTAAAAGGCCGGTCGCTTTTGCGTCCAGGACTCTTAATGATGCGGAACAAAACTATGCGGCCCATGAAAGGGAACTTTTGGCCATTGTAGATTCCCTAAGTGGTGGAGATCCTACCTTTATGGTAATTCATTCACCATTCACTCGGACCACTATCCCCTAAGATACCTAGAAACCCAAGAAAACTTGTCCCGAGACAAGTGAGATGGCTGGAAAGATTAATTAATTTCGACTTCAAGATAATCCCCATCTCAGGAAAATCAAATGTAGTGGCGGACGCACTATCGAGGCAACCACAAGATGTGCCGTCACCTGATCACGAAACAATTCATTACTCCAAGAAGTTATTTCCAAGACATCCTCAGAATCCAATAACATTTCGACCATATCATTCACAACACTGAGTTAGTGGGGTTGGCAGAAGATATGGTAGGGATGAGAACCTCAGAACCCATTATCAAGATCCTAAAGCTCCCTTTGAGCGTCGAGGGGTGCTTCTACTTAGAAACAAGAAGATCTGTGTACCAGAAGGAAATTTCAGAGTCAAGCTCCTGCATGACTATCATTCCACGCCTAACACGGGACACCTAGGAATAAGCAAAACTATCAACAGAATATCACCAAAGTTTTATTGGAAAAATTTAAGATCGGATGTAATCCGATACGTACGTTCCTGCCAATGCCAGAGAACCAAAGCAACCAATCAGAAGCCCGCAGGTCTTTTACAACCACTAGAACCACCGAAAACCAAATGGACCCACATAACCATGGATTTCATCACACCTCTCCCAAAGTCGAGAAGTGGAAACAACGGCGTGTTAACAGTCGTTGACAGACTTTCTAAGATGATCAGAATAATACCAACGAAACCAAACACAGATGCTCCTGAAACAGCACTGCTGTTCAAGAATCACGTATACCGAAATCATGGATTACCAGAGAATATCATATGTGACCGAGATCCATCTTCATGAGCAAGTTTTGGACAAACTTTTTGCTCTACTAGGAACAAAGATATCCCCCTCCTCTGCATACCACCCACAAACTGATGGACAATCGGAGATAATGAACAGGAAAAAGAGGAAATGATCCGTGCTTTCGTTAGCTTCGACAAATCAGATTGGGATAATTACCTGGTAGACTTTGAAGTTGCTTACAACTCCTCTGTGAATGTAACCACAACTTTCTCACCATTTTTCCTCAATTATGGAATTCAACCACGAACAGTACCCTTAGATGTTTTAGCGTCAGACAATCCAGCGGCAGCAGGTTTTCCTAAAAGATATGCAAGAAGCATTAAGGAAAGCCCAGAATCAGATCCGAAAATCGAATGAGTCCACCGCTAAATATGTAAACAAGAAAAGAAGGCCGTCTACGTTCAAGATTGGTGATAAGGTTTGGCTATCAACAAGAACTTATCACTTGAAGATGCGGCTGGATCACGCAAACTGAACCCAAAGTATTGTGGTCCCTTTGAAATAACAGAGGATATTAACGGTGTGACGTACCGTCTGCACTTATCTCAACCGATGATTGACAGAGGAATACATAATGCGTTCCACGCTAGCCTCTTGAAACCGTTCTTTGAAGATGAATTCAACCGACAAATTCCACCCCGCCACCACTCCAATTTCAAGATGGACATGAGGAATACGAAGTTGAATCTATACTCGCTCATAAAAAAGAACGTGGAAAAAATAAATTCCTTGTCAAATGGAAAGGGTACGAAGATCATGAAACTCGTGGCTTCCCGAATCATACCTCAAGAACTCACAAGAACTTTTGAATAAGTACAAGCAGAACCTCAAGAATCGGGGCGATTCTTCTCTGTAGGGGAGTGATGTTGTATTTCACTTCACAGACCTTACAGCTTTACAAATTCACTGCATCTACTGTACTGTAGATTCAAACCACTGGTAACCTTGCAACCAGGGCTACTAGGCACTTTGCTGTCATTACACTTCCTTACAGTTCTGAACACAGCGTTTGACCCCATTGGTACACTTGGAATAGTTACGGGCGAGTTGACACTGGGATATTATATCATTGCTTTACCAATCAAAAGTCGCCTTGCTATCCCATGCCACCTGGACCAATGTACTTCTTACATCTTGTCAGAGTATGTCACTCGTGCCGACTACAATTCTGAAAGCGCTACTTACGATACCGTCAGGGCTGTTTTACGGGAACACCTTTGAATTCGCTACTGTTAGACTGCATTTTCCTTTAGTTTGTAGCTATCTTCAGTTCTATATAAACCCTGGTTTGGAGCGGCCGGCTTAACCCAGCCAGCCTCAACCAAAGTTTCAACCACAGTTCTACCTTGATCTGCTTGTGTGCGCTTAACACCCACAAAAACAAAGCATAGTGTTTGGAATTTAGGATACTTCCAAAACGCAAAAGAAAAATTCGTGGAGCTCACTCGGAGCAAATATGGAAACGGTAAACGGAATAGAGTCGCATACGAGGACATACGGCTTTACCAATCCTCATCCTTTTGCAAGAGTTTGACAGTATCGAACATTCAGAACAAGGACAGGAGAAGCAGAACCCGTTGGATGAAGAAGGTGATTCTGTTGCTGCTGCACCCATTCTGTCTGCTTCTGCGCCAAGATCAATACCAGAGATTGAAAAGTCTCAGCACCAAACTGTCAATGAAGAAAATACATCTTCATTGTTCTCGTGTCGTGTCAATGGCATCCATAGTACTCGGATAATTGTTCCAGAGTTAAAATCGTTCCTTGTGACTGAGAATACTGCCAATCGGGCAAAGTACAAGGACGTCGAAGTCGATATAAACAAAAGTACTCCAACTAGTCGACCGGGCAAAACTGTTGGAATTATCTCTCTTGAGGAAGTAGCGAAGTTTCCAAAAGAGTCGAAGTTACAGAAGCAAACAATAATTCGCCAAATTCGAAACGCGATTGGTGAAGAGCCTGTGGCGGAAATGAAAATCGCTTCAATCTGACCAAGGTGGCTTGTTGGCGAATCTATCGCGAAGCAAAAGTCCAATTACCAGGATAAAAACGCGTATGAGGAAATCAATACTAGAAGCTTACCAAGAGATGCAAATCTTATATCGTCGCATTGTCTCTTACAAGTCAAAATTGATGGAGAATAAGAAAAACTGAAATTGAATTGCAGATTAGTTCCACCGGGAATAGGGATAAGGAGAAGCATTTCATCCGTAAAGACTCAGCAAGGGCTCAGTTTCCAGTTATAGATGCTTTTCTTTCCGCTGCAGCGATACTTCTACTTTCCTTGGCAACGATAGACATCTCTGGTGCAATTCTCCTATCAGTTCCGTTGAATTGCAAAGTATCTATGACCGCCTGCCCAAAGGATGGACTACGATTAGCTTTTTCGTGTGGAAGCTTCTTGTCCCCGCATACGGTCTCGTAGAATCAGGTCGTTTGAGGCAACTTGCTATCGAAGAATGGATGTTCGACATTGGACTTGAAAACTTCCCTGAAATGCGGCAATTATTTCTGAAACGTGGCTCATCTGGAAATCTGCTTCTCATTTATGCTAAAGTTGTAGACGACTTTCTATTGGCTGAAAATGCACAAAGGATTCAAAATTTCCATGCGGCGATTTCCAAACTTTTTTAAGGTCGGCAGATTCATGTCTGATTCGAACTTGGTTTTCAACCAGGCTCCTCATTCCAGGACAGCAATCTCGGAATAAACCTCTCAATGAAGGAATATTTGTACACTGTTGTAAAACTCCCATTAGACCGCAATAGAAGGAAATGTCAAGAAGCTAAATGCTCACCGGATGAAATTAAATTGTTTTAAGCTCTTGATGGAAAGATGAATTGACTTGGGCATGGTTTCTCAATCCTACAGCATTTTTATCCAGTAATTTGCAGCAATGGACCCCCGATCTCAGAATGCGCCACTTAGGTGAAGCTAATCGGGCTCTTCATGAGATTTCCCAACTCAATCCGGTCCTCACATATATTGTGCCTTCTAATCGTCACGTCAGCGCTGATGATACGGCATACTTCGCATTTCCTGACGCAAGCCAAGGCAAATAGTCCTACAGCCAGACGGGATCCTTCTCGGGAATATTCTTTCCACATTCTAAAATATTCCATGCAGTTGACTAGCACAGCTCCAAGCAAGGGCAGATCCCGTTCTCGTCCATGGGGGAGGCAATAATTGCAGCGACGGAGTCAGCCAATCAGGCTGACTCCGTCGCTGCAATTATTGCCTGGACTCATGTCATACTGCTTATCCAAGATGTACGCTTCCGGTTGTTCCCTGCCACTTATCTTGACGGTTGATTCACATGGACTCCACTCGACCATCACTACTCTTCAAAGTAGCGACTACAGGCTCCGTTCCACAGTCGAACGGCTCACAGACTCTTTCTAATTCGGAGAGATCGCTTTCATGCAGTGGATAAAAGTCACAAATAACTTGGCCGATGCCTTTACAAAGCGGAACTTAAATCCTTTCCGAAAACTTAACCGGACTTGTGCACTTGGATATCTAGATTTGGAGATACTTGATGAAGCTGAGAGAGTCAAGACAAATCGAGAACTTGAAGAGCGAGCAGGGAAGGCTTCTAAATAATCTGATCATTGATACTCACAGTTTCCTTCAGTAGCTCCTGGTTTGGTCAAGTTGCTATTCGGATAAGTTTTTCTCTCTTTCTCACTGAAATTTTGCTTTCCATATAGCTGTAAGCAAGATTGCACAAGAGTTAGTGCAAACCATTTGCCATAGTACTGGTGCAAAATTCATCTTCTGTAACACGCGGGAGTTGTTGCTGGATGGATTATTTGCGCCTGAAATTGCTGGCACAGTCTGTCGACAGGTGAAAATGCACATCTATGGCAGGAGCTTCTCTTTTATAGGCAAAACTTCCGAAAATGAAGCGTTGAAAGTTACTTACCCCAGCAGTGCTTTATGTCGTACAGTACAGTATTACGTAACGTACTGTACTTGACTAACTCTCATGAATAGGGTCTACTGCTGAATTAAGGCCGTTTACTCGATGTGAAAATACTGCACTGTCCGTGGCAAGGCAAATGGCTAGTTTCAAGATATTCGATATGCTCAGTAATTATTTTGGTCTTCTAATAATATACTTTGTTAATATTTTACTTGGGCCTTCTGCCGGTTAGGACTGTTTCGGCCCAACCGGGGGTATATTGTACAGTGTATACTGTACAAACGGCCCTGTCCAATCGCCGGCCACGACTGCAATGACTTGGCAACTTCGATGACTTGTGCCGTATTTGACAGGTGGCAGTACTGGTGTATAGTGCTACCGGCAATACAGCACTTCTCGAGCTGTTTCCACTCTCATATTGCCATGCAAACGGTTATATAAGGCTTAACTCCCCGCTCGATCGGGGCGATAGAGGGAAGACAGAGAATAGAAAAAAAGGTCAATCGGAATACCTACCAACCTGCGTGTCAACATCTACGGAAATCGGCATAATTAAACACACAAAATACGGGACTGCAACGGCATCCCGGGGGCTTTTGTACCCGTTCACTGTGCTTTCCTTCCTCGCACCCCCGCTGACACTACGCATACTACTATTTCGAGGGAGAAATATATGCAGTGACCTGTAATGTATACAATTTGCTGTAATTATGGATCTGTCGTACTGTCCTTTCAGTTGTAATGTAGCAGTTGATCTATCTATAAGCGGTTTACTAGGGAGCAAGTACAAGTACACCATTTTCGGGGAAATGGTCTCGGTGGACTTAGGGTTAGATACGTGGGAGAACCGGTTATATTGAAAACTCTAAATTACTGTAGCACTGGTGCAATTATTCAGTCAATTCAGACGACAACCCGGTAGTCGGGCAGTGCACTGCCCCACCAAGACCCATTTCAAATATTACAGTACTGAAGGTGTGTGGTGTAAACAAGAATACTGTAGTGGACTGTCCGTTAGAGAATACTGTAAAGTACTGTAACCAGACGGACTGAATGTGTCAATACGTGGACAGTTGTGCCCTTGGCGTCCGTTGGCTAGAGCAACAGCCTCATATATGTACAGTGCAGTACTGTACATTACAGTACCTCTAAACATGACAATCTACGAGGGACTACAGGTGAATTCCAAGAAGTCTGAAAAGGCATTGTCAAATCTGTACAGTACTGAGGTCTACCGACGCTACAGGCAACGGTACAGTAATGTCACCAATTACTCTTGGCAAGGGCAATCATACCACCTGTAATCTTGATTAACCTCAGTACAGGTCGGATATCGCTGTTGCTTCATGGACCACCCGGTTAGCACTCAGCTAGCAACGTAGTCGGTTTCTGTACTGCACCCCCGATGCTAATACAGTAAAGTATTATTGTTATTTTCAAATATACTACTTGTAGTATTAACAGACTTCAGTACAGGTTTGGTGTTCCTTTTTTCACTCAGTGATAATGAATTCAGGGGGAACTTCAAAAGGCCATAAAAAGACAAAAGGAGATCTGATGTTCCACCGCGAGGACCTTTTCCGGCCCAGTACACCGAAAAGTGGATATGAAAGTCCACCAACAGAACTTACCGCATCTTCATTTACACCTCTCCTCCACAATGGTACCAATCATATAATCGATGTTAGAGGAATAAATTTTGGCTAAATCCCTAAAACCCTCTATATTTCGGCCGTCTAATATCTCCCCGGACTAAAATGATGCGCAAGTCATTGCTTATTGTACGATGAGCATCTGACTATGTTTTCGGGTGATAAATTGGCCAAACTTATCATATTAAGATTCATCCTCTTGGTGTTTGTCTTCTACTTTTACAGAATTCTATTTCTCCCTGTTATTTCGGATGATTTTGCACATCAAAAATATCGTTCGAATCTTGAAATTTTTGGAGAGATTACGGAAGAATAATATTTAAAGCCTAATATTAATGTTGAGAGACGTATGAATGAAGCCAGGGCAGAAAATAATGTGCCACGCGTAATAACTTTTTGGAAATCATGCTAGTAAGTACCTAGTTCTTACTTAATTGAAAATTCGTATATTTAGCAATACTGCGAAAGAGGTTAACGGAAACTGCAAAAGGAAAATTACGAAAACGTCGCTATTCGCCTTTACAGCCACTTGATGAGGAGATCGAGGGGTTTTGATGAGTCGAGACGTTCACGTTAAGCAATTGGGCGTGAGTTGTACTTAAAATGTGTCCACCGAAAAAGTAGCAGGATAGAGGATCATTTTGGAGTGCAGGTTCTGAAATTCCAAGACATTTTTTAATTTGGCTGAGTTTCGCAAATTCATGATCTTTTATTAACTTACTACACTTTGGATGACAGTGAACGCCAAGGGTTGGGAAAATACCAAGACAGATTAGGAAAACTCGATATATTTGCCATTACAGTAGAATAAAAGTCTCTCTTCTAGTCATTCTCGTGCAAAAAAATTCTTTAGCTGATTTTTATGGTAATTTGTGCGCGGTTTTAATAATTTTGGTTGGCCTAAAGTCTCTATAAGCTGTTTGAAAAGCTTTTTTTGGAGAGGACCAGCAATTTGGCAGACAAATGAAAGTGCAGAGACAAATAGTTGCAAAGTTGAAAGTCAACTTCCGACCTAAGAAGCGTTTCGTTTACGTTTGTCACTACGCATTGGTGGCAGACCCTGCCTCTTCTACAATCACTTTTAACCCCTTGACTTTCGGCCTTACGTACTTCTTTGTGTTCCCAATAATATACTACAATAGCACTTATGTCGGTTGAAGCGCCTCTGTCCTGGAATAACTGGTTTTGAGAATCTCATCCTCGCCGATCTATTCATATCGAATTAATCAAACTAACGAAGTATTCGAGACCCACTGAACTTGAAGAGTTCGTGAATTCATGGAAACAGTTTAGATCAATTTCCGCTTACAACCAGACCTGCTTTGCATAGTTTATTTGGCTCATCTGTATCCTCGCAAATCCCATACTTTTCGAGGTTGGGAGACCTTGCGTAAGAGATTAAATTATTTAGCTAGAGATATGCTAAAGTGATATAAAAGGCCCACTTGTTTCCAGGGAAAAGGGGAGAAGGGACTTTAGAGGGAAGTTACTACCTTAGTTCTGCTGCCAGATTTTGGTAGTTTTACCCTTCTATACTACATACATTACTTCAACTGTAGCTCTTTTAGACTTAGGCTGGAGCAAAAAATTAATTATTAACATAAGAAGCAATTCTTGGCGACAGACTACCAAATATAACAGAGGACACACGAACGAAATATTGATAGATCCGATCAAGAAATCCTATAAAAGGGAGAAAATTGGTGTTTCTAAATACTTAGTAGACATTATCAGCTGTTTTCAGTCTATATGAAAGCATTCGAAAGATAAAAATAAGAAATGAAGAGGTACAGTATAAATAACTCTCTTTAAAGGGCCACCGGTGGTTCGAGGCACATCAGGGGTAAGGCTTCTTTAGATGTGAAAACGGCCGCATAGCATTGCATTAATATAACTAGCACAATTTTACAAAATTCCATGGAACTCATGTTTAAGCGCCTCAAAATTGCATAAAAGCGAAATAATCTTCTTGAAACCACGACTAACTAAGCGTAAACATAAACCGTTTACCTTATTTTCCGAGTTCCTTTTTGAAAAATAGCGTAACAAAGAAATTTGCTCGGAAAACAGCCAAAATTATGTTACATGCTAATTTAAAATAGATTTTTACTACCTGACCTAGTTTTAGGAACAGCTTTTAGTCAAGTGAAACAAAATTCGTGCAATTTTTTATGACTAGTGGTGTCGATGAATGTAAGCAGTGGCATTTATGAGCATATGAGTGTCCAGTAAGGTATGTATGTCACACCGCACACAATCGATGCAAAAAGGCGTGATAATAGTGGCCCGGGTACGACAGAGAACGGCATTATTTCCCACCTATTATTGATTACAATGTTATATAATTAATTGTTACTCGATGGTTTTAGTTGATGTTCTCATCATTTATGAATTAGTATTCACTTGAGTTTATTTTACCTGCAATATCTACCCAATTTTGTACGAACTAAGGCACGTTCTCAATGAAATATCCAACCTTCATTCAAGCATCAATGATTCCTCTCCATGTCTATCGTCGCTTGGCTGGTTCCCCATGTGCACTAATCATATGAAAGCACATTATTCATGGTTATTACTCGCTATTCATTGTTGTTAAATATAATTTTCTGGTTCAAATTGTCCGCAAAGTCAATCGGATTACTCTCTATTGAACTCAATAACCAGTCTGCGAAGTTTTCACACCTTTAATTGAATTCATGGTTCCCAAACATATAACCGAAATAAACCTTGAACTCTGAATCCTCATCCTCCTCTATACGGATAAGGAAAGAGCGAACCTTCAACTCTCAGTTCTTTCTGACGGGCTTGCATACTATCGAGTCAATCCAAACAGAGCTTTCTCTCTATGGAAAGGGCACAGGCTTTTACTGTGTGTCAGTTCATAATGTTGGATAACAATTAAATTTCCTCCTAATTTTAGGGTTAGTCTTAGGCGCATGTACATATTATTACCTTGCATTTGATGGATTCTTTTTTATCTATTGTTGTCGCTCTAGATCAGAATAACAGTAAATGCGCTTTCGAAGTCGAAAAAATTTTCATCTGAATTTATGTAGAAGATCTTGGAAGTAAGTGAGAGTATACCAGCTAGGTGATGTTGAAGGAGACTGAGCAAGTGGTCATCATTTTATCATATCAACGTCTATGAAAGCTACTGGTACCGCCTCTGTGGAGTTACACGTGGCCGTACATTTTAGTGAGTAACAAACGCGTGACCCCTGACATCAGTCTGATTTTTTCTGAACTGTTGAGAATGGACGGTATCTTTGGCAATTTAGTACTTGAACAAAAACTTGAACGATCAATATATATATATATGATACTCAGCAAGCCATTTCAGACTAGATACCTACAAAATTTTATCCCGGCGATCGATTTTAAGTCCTTTGGTTTGACTGAGTACAACGTTCTAGAACGGCACGGCATACCCTATTGAAACGTAAATATATCAAGAATAAAGCTTTATTATTAATATCGTAGCAAACGAAACTCAATTAATCACAAATAGCATAAATTATAACAGATGCCTATGAAAAATAACGCCGCAACCGAGGTTCTTGTAGATTTTTAATGAATTTTGGGAAAATATTACTTGATATTGATAAAAATATCTTCAATGTGAGATCTTGAGTATGATTTGCTGAACCTAAAATACATAAATCAGTCAGAATTCGTTTAATCTTACTGAACTTAAGAGGTTCCTAATGATACACCAGTTGCTCAACAAGCGATCTGATACTTTAGATATCATCTTTTGCTGAAGAAAGGATTCGTACCTTTTTGAAATCTTAATCCCCTCCGCATATCTCTGAATATTTTGTTCTATATTGATATGTGCTCTTCAAATCCTCCCAGTATGAAATTATTGCTTTAATATGAGTAGTATACTTTGCTGTCCGTTTTCTTAGTCTCCTTTGATTTTTTAAGATTTTGGAGTGGTGTGGGATTTGAAGCGCACATGAGCAGATCTAGGTAGAACCGTGGTTGAGGCTGGCTGTGTTAAGCCGGCCACTCCAAATCAGGGTTTATATAGAATTGAAGATAGCTACGTAGTAAAGGAAAATGCAGTCTAAAAGTAGCAAATTCGAAGGTTTTCCCATAAAACAGCCCTGATGGTATCGTAATTAGCGCTTTCAGAATTGTAGTCGGCACGAGTGACATACTCTGACAATATGTAAGAAGTACATTGGTCCAGGTGGCATGGGATAGCAAGGCAACTTTTGATTAGTAAAGCAATGATATAATATCCTAGTGTGCAACTAGTCCGTAACTATTCCAAATGTACCAATGGGGTCAAACGCAGTGTTCAGAACTGTAAGGAAAGTTTAATGACAGAAAAGTGCCTAGTAGCCCTGTTTGTAAGGTTACTATTGGTTTTAGTATACAGTATAGTAGATGCAATGAATTATTGTAAAGCTGTAAGGTCTGTGAAGTGAAATACAACAAGTGGAATATTCATTTATTGTCCATTAAAATGTACCCATTTGTGGCATACATGAAAAATTTTCTAGAATGTTTTGTACACTATTTTAAAAGTTTTTTTCAACGACTCCGCAACGGATAAATGCTCTTCTATATTATAGGTACAGCCAATTTTTCTGTTTCCTTTACATATCTGTTTCTCCAAATATGTGAAAAGGGGACTATTTCTTTCTTTTCATTATACTATGCATTATGTATGGAACTCAATGAGAAAAGAAAATGAATCAGTAGATTTTTTCCCTTTCAATACCCTAAAATTTTCCTCTGTCACTACGGAGCTTATCTTATTTTTGAAAATAGCATAGTGAAGACGTATATAGCATTCTAAACACATTGAACTCGCTTCCGTCGGTGATTTGAATAATTAGAACATTATTATGACAGTAAACTTGTTTTAAAATCTTGAAAATATCGAAAAGTATACGGGTAGTCTGAAAAAAGGTCAATCTGCATTTTCGTGCCTCTTTTTTATAAATTGAGCCCTTGAAGGAATTATTTTTATTATGCAATTAAAAAACTAAGAAGGGAAGATAAGGGAAGATTTAATAGCTGAGCGCATTACTGTTTTCAAATATATAATCTACTAAAGAAAAAATGATGAACAGTTCTTCTGTCGAAACAACTGGCTAATGCGTTGGATAGCTTGCCATTTGCAAAATTATCTTTTTTATAAACACCTTTTGAAATTTTGTCCGAGGTTAAGTTGTTTTCTGCAGGAATAAAACATCAAAAATTAAGAACTAATCCTAATGAAACCAGGAATTCTGAATGCAAGTTAACCTTACTATCTGTAACTTAATAGATAATAATTATTCTACGGAGGTCAAGCAGGTGTCGTGCTCAATGCCATGGTTTCATTTCTAACGGGAACATGGTTCTAAATTATTTCAGAAGAGCTTTAGATGAAGATTCGTTCCTGATAATTGCACAGGCGAAGCTTGAAAGTGTGTTTAGATCAAAAATGTGACTATTTTGAATTTTTTCATTGAAATTTCCGGTCCTCGAATGCTCCCATGCTACATTTTCGCTCAAAATATTCACTATTAATCTTAAAATTCCTTCTATACTTTCTTTCTTCTCTTTAAGAGCTTTTGAGAGATGAAAATATATTATTTTGTGCTATTTCGATTATATTGGAGCTGGAGAAATTGCTCAGAAGCCACTTATAAATGTCTTCATCCAAATGATGTTTACAAACCTTATGAACCTCTTTATACTATGTAAATTGGAGAAACCCATTGAAGCATTTAATGTTCTTAAAGTCGTTATAGAAAACCATGATGTGAATTTACTTACCTCAAAGAAAATTAGTAAGCTTGAATAATAATTCGTGAAGTGTACACACCTTCGTCTCTAGAAAATATGCTATTACCGTTAGATATGTCCACTCATTAAGTTAAAAGAGAGCCACATCTAGTATCATCAATAAAAGAAGGTGTTTAATAGGGTAAGATTGCAATTTTGCACATATTCTCGATGAGATATCAATACTGTGAGAAGTTGAACGATTTAGAGGAGGTCTATTAAGGGTTTAAAAATTCCTTTGGGACCATACATTAATTGGAAACAAAACTAAGGAACTATTCTTTCATATTACATATACGAGAGTATGTAAATTGTGCGCGTTGACTTCTTTACATTTTTCATTTTTTCGAGCGCTATGTTCTCTGGAAAGAAAATCAGTCATTTCAGATCCACACTTTTAGGCGCAAACCCCTAAGTAATTAAATTTTAGTTCTGGCTGCTTACAGAGCTATTTGTAATGACTTGAAGTATTCGTTATTTTTCGGCTACATAATCATTTCTGAGACCTCTTGACTTTTAGCATAATATTTGTCCGAGGAAACTCGGTATACAAAAGTCTCTGTCCGTAATAATATGCTCGCATTTAGAGAAACATGAATGCAGTAGTAATTTGTAAGTTGCTGAATGACTGAAATTCATGAATGCAATAGTAATTTGTACGTGCTTAAATTGCCGACAGTGACATATCGTGTATGCTACCAACACTGTCGGCTTACCTACGAATACGTACATGATATTTTTCTCAATTCTGAGGGTAAAAACACGTACAACTAGGCCTCCAGAAGACGGTAACGGTACTATAGCAGAATACTTGACAGTAGGGCACTACCAACTCCGTCAGTCTACCAAGCCACTACGTACACTCCAAGTTTTCTCCCAACTCTGAATAAAAGGGGACGTAGAACTGGAATCGACCAGGCTCTACCGGAACCTAGGGAACATTATCATCTCTTATTCAAAAACGTTAACCACTGAGCCATATGCGCTGGCTCTCTAGTGCCACTGAGCGGACCACAACATATATAACTCAACAATGTTTCCACACTAACTGTTTAAAACTCTGAGGTTTATTTTCTTAGTTAGTTTCTTTTTGTAAATAGATGTGGTAAACAGTCTTTTTGCAACATGGATACGGATAACAGAGAAGCACCATGTCTAAATACGTCTAAATTTTCACTTTATGTTTGGGATACATATTTAGTGTACAAAGAAAGCTCTTTCGAGAACTTTAGGCTCCTCCACTAGCTCTTTAGATATTTTTTGGTTAGAAATAAATATAAGTTTGCATTTATGAGTAAACGTAGGTGAGAAAACAAGGAAAAAAATCTTTTCGGGCAGGACTCTTAAATTGAAAAGAATAAAAGTGTCAGTGAGGACCTAAATAAATATTTGAACGTATTTCAGATATATCTATGGCTCTTAGAGATTAGATATACGCAATTGAAGTATATCATTCGGTATTCTGGTACTAATTGACTTTTTTATGAAGATACAAGTTTAAAAATGATGTATCCTGCAAATACCCTCTCTATTTCAATTTTTAAAATTGAACGAAAAAACGAAAAATAATGATACAGGGGGTGTGTAAAATTACTTAGAAGCTACTATTAGTTTTACAATACTGTAGTATAGTAAGTCATTGGAGATGCAGCAGCTGTAAATTTTATTTTCTCTGTCCTTTGCTCACAGAAATTGAAATGACCACAAACCCAATCAGAAACATCGAAAGCTGCTAATTTTTTGCATGTAGATCGGATATGACAAATTAATTGCTTGTGATTAATAGTTCGGGCATCACGTGCTCCAAAGGAGGCATGAATATAGGAGAGAGAAAAGGCGAAGATCGAGTGACAGAGACCAGTTCAGGGCGACTGGATGGAAATGGATGTAAAGAGAGAGATAAATAGAGAGAAAAGGATTTTTTAAGAGAAAAAGATTTCTTAAAGGAGAAAACATTGAATGAGATTTACCCAAACCGACGAGGGAGAGAAATTATTCGTAAAAAGTAATTCGGAGTCTGTTTATTGAAGCTCCATATCTGAGTCTAGAATTTTCAAAGGGATTAATAAAAGATAGCCAAGGAGTATCCGAAAACGAGATGAGCTGATCTGAAACTGATGAGCTCACAGATATACAAGAGTAAAGATTCTGTTTGTGTGATAAAGTTTAGTATCAAACATATCTGTAAGTTGGAATGTAGTCCGTCACTACAAAACTCTTCAAAATAAATTATAAATCCATAAAGACCTCTTAAATCCAGTTTGCAGTAGCTACATTACCTAGAGAAGAAAATGATTCCAAGTTCAAACCGAAAGCGGTTTACCTTGAAATTAATTAAAAGTTTAGTGAAAATAGGAAATTTAATCATCGTCTCGACATTATGAACTAGAAATTTTTTTATGATGAACATGTACAAACAAAATTTACTGGGTATCAGTACGATTTTTCACCCATCGAATGACTGGTACTGGGAAGAACTTATAATACTGAAGTTGTCATCCGAAAATGGTATCGGGTGCGGGCTTCTTCTTTTATTGTTTCTAATTAGAGTAATTGTCATTGTTCCCCTGCACTCCGGCTTTTCTAAAATATTTGGACGTACAAGTTTTTCGGTGGTGTAACTGACCCAACAAACCATTTGAAACTGCAGCTGAGCTGCTTCGAATCGCAGTGAACCAATTTCAAACACCACAGGTGCATCAGTTACATACTTTGAACTCTAAGGATCCCAAGTTACAGTAGTTCACGCCCCTACCTTACAACCTGGAGGGTGACCACGCTACCCGCCCGTTCAAGAAATTTCTGGTCTGCCGAAACCCCGCACAAATCGCCACCAGCAGCTGACCTTCTGTACCGCAGGGTGCTTAAAGACCAAGAAGGAGTCTGATGCTCTGACGGTCCTTGCGTGTATGTGTTTATGTCTCATTATCTCAAAAAAATCTGTCCTGCGGAGACTACACTTCCACATCCAGCATTTTAATACACTTCGAACTCATTCAACATCGTTGTGCACGAAGTCTGAATATAATTGCGTTTGATGGGGATTTATCAAAATTTTGGACTTTGAGACTCTCTTTGGCGTAGCTTGCATATAAGGGGTCACATATATTCTGTGGAAAAAACATGGCTGCTCACGTGACTGAAGTCAAATTATCTAAGGATGAAATTAGTTTCATCATCAAGAACGCCCGGCATGTGAAGGAGGACTTATTAGTTAGTCTTAAGTGCTATGAGCTCGACTGACCGCCCTCAAACCTCTCCGGTGACTCTACAGTACCAAGAACATTAAATAAGGGTCTATAATCGAAACATTGCTCTCCTTGTACAGTACGTTACCTGCTGGTAGAAGTCACCAGCACGAACACAAATTGGATCAAAAAGATCGCTAAAACCAGCTTTGCTGGTGGCATTACAGTACGAGTGCCACAAGTACCACAATACGTGCAAAAATGTACTCTTTCATTTATGTCATCGATGCGGCTTAATAAATAAAACACGATCAGGAGCCAGTTACCGTGACAAATATACAGTTTTAGATGTTCATTGACTGTAAGAGCTTATTAGATTTACTCACGAAATGTTTGTATACCTTAAAGAAACTACTGCCTATTTATGCCAGTGTCGCTTGTCAGACTTACGAATGGTTGAGATATCTGAAGCAGGTTTTGTGAGAACATCGTAAAATCCTGCCAGCAAATTTAATAGGGAAATTAGAATCATACTCCACAGTTATAAATCAAGACGTGTGTGGTTTATCATTTGTACAATACACTCTCCGATATGGGGTATCATGTATAAAGAATAGGACCGAAAGAGAGGATGTATACCAAAAACACGTGCATATGCACTACACCTAACTGTATTGGAGGCCTTACCAATACGCTATGCTATGATGATTTAGTCTTACTCTATCTATAAAGGGATATTTCGCTGATTTTCAATGTTTCGTTCGGCCTGTCTAAACCATAAAATCTGTAGATATTTGCTACAAATATTTGTGGAAACTGAACGAAGATCTTTTTTATAGTTGATACAACATTTTGCGCGTTCTAGTGTCTTTCCGCGATGGCTTTGTTCTCATATGAGTAAAAACCTCTTTATCGTACAAAATTGTACTGTAAGTAAAACAATTTCGGATGGCCGTAAATATTTACTAGAAATTTAGTCTAAATATATTTACAGTAAATATACGCTTAGTGCTTTCTACTCTACTGTACACCACTTCGGCTAAAGCATCCAAACACAACATCAAATGTGGAAAATTGGGACAAAAAATCAAATTTTATCAAGTAAAATAAAGTAATTCGTACCCCGGCTAGCGCCAAAATCACCAAAATGTTTTCTGATTGAGCTTTACTATTGTTGAAACGAGAAGAATTGATTTAGTTCTTTAATTTTTGAAAAAAGAGGTTCGGCTATCCCCTGTATATACTAGTTTCTATTGGACCGTTGTCCTCATATGAGGACTACTTTTAGCACTCCTTTTTAAATACAAGATTTTTTAACCTCAGCGCATTTCTTGTCCCTTCGGATTAGTTCATGAGTGTAGATGGCCGATCAAAACAAACTTTTCAAGATTGTTGACCTCGGTGAAGGCTAGACCAGTTTTCCCTCACCAGCTTCCGCTCTTCGCAAGAAGTTGTGAAAACGACTTCATTTTGGAAAGTAAAATAGTTCGTATTATCGTGGGGGGTTTCAGAAACGAAGGCGCATGTACAGTAAAAATTACTGTACTGTAACTAAACATAAAAAAATTTTTTCCAGTAAAAATTTCGGGCTTCCAAAACATTTTCCTTTCCAAAATGTAACGGAAATTGTCCTCATATGAGGACAAAGTATGCCAGTGCGTGGTCGGATAGACACTAGACATGCTGAAACTATAGGTTGGCAATAAAAGACAAAAGAAATATTTCTCAACCAAAAAAAGAAGCCCTTAACTATGTCCTTATATGAGGATAATGGTCCTACAGACACTAGAGCTATACTACAGTATGATGCAAGGATTTTGTATAGGCAGTGCGATCGCGCTCCAGTAAATTCAGTGAGCAACCAATTCATCTATTTCCAACCAAGACCCAAATAAAAATAAAGCTTTTTTTTCAGAGTCGCCTGCAGGCGCCATTCCGCTTTTTACCTTGAAATTCAAGTTAGTTGCAGAGTGCATGTACAGGATAGCGATCAGCTGCTTGACTCCCTTTTTGAGATATCATGATTGTAAGCGGCCGTTCATTACAGTACTATCCTTAGAATTTAATCTGTACGCACGGCATCTGAAGGGTACACTGGCTAGTCTGACTACTCGGCTAAAATCTATCCAGATGTCCCACGTCGGCTACGTGCACTACAGAATACCGTACATAGTTCTACGGCACGGTATGGTACAGTACGAGATGTATCGTACCCAGCATTAGTGTGACCTTAGCAAGTTCATCTTAACAACTAAATTTAAATTTTACTTTTTGAATTTTGGTCTTCCGGGAACGGCGACTGACTTCCAAAACAGACCTACTGTAAGGAGAGCCAGTTCCTACAGTATAGTACTGTAGCTAGCTACACATAAGCAATAAGTAAAGATATCTTCTTCAGTTTAGGTACATCCTTTGCTTACTGTTCCCACGTAAATTACAGTACAGTATTTCCTTTCCAATACTCCCGCAAACTTTTTCAGACTGTATTTTTCTATTTTATTTTAGCCACTTTTTGGGCACAATTCCACCCCCTACAGCACAACCATACAGTACATACGTACTGTACCGTACAGGATTTCGCCTCCGAAAGATCGCTTTCAATTTCCTCTTGCCCCCCTTCCAATTTCATCTTTTCCCAGGAAACGACGGTCGCCCGTCCAGGTGAATGGTTCGTTCTTATTGGATGAACCTTGCAATTGGAACCCCAGCCATCCATCAATCAAACCATTCAGACGCTACTGTCAGTAGTTCGGACTGTAATTTCCAGTAGTTTTCAATCACGTTTCCCCACCGGAGCAAATCCTAAACATAAAAAATAAAAGAAAAACAACTTCACTGCACATGTACTTGTCCACGTGGTCCATTTCGCGTGGTCTGCCGGTTTTTTATGTTTCATTCTCGGAGGGAGGTCCACAATTCACTGTACAGTGAAGTACACTACCACGGAGCTTGATGGAAGCGCCGGGCTACATTGAAACCTTTTCTCCTCTCCGCGATTCACCCGCGGCCTATCCAGCACCCATCTTTCACATTCCCAACACCTTTTCCTCTATCGCACCACATTCCAAGCTTCTCCGTTCCAAACTTTCACTTTCTATCCTTCCCAACCGAAACCGCACCTCCTGCCCCACCAAACCATCTTCCAAGCCCAAAATTTCTGCCAATTCATTCCGCTCTGACTTGCCACGCTCTGTCTCTGTCCATCCTTCCCCTTCGACCTTTCCTGTTCCTCCTCCCCCCTCCCCTCCTCCATCTTATCTCTGTCGTATGTAACTATGCCATCGACCCCACCTTATCTGTCGCCGGAGTCGTCTTCGAAGCCAACCGACGCCGGCGCCGTCGCCCCACCTGATACAGCCCCTATATCAGTCTCGCCTGAGGCGACTCCGTCGGATATCGTTCCGCCTCCGGAGTTTCCGTTGCCCCGTGTATAGCTTCTTACATGGAACTGAAGACTGGAGAAGAGGATTGTTTCACAATGAAGGTAGATGAAGAAGAAGAGAATGGAGGGGAGGGGGGTTGTGAGAACACGTTATTGCCCAGTGTTGGCATCGAAGAAGATAGAAGTGTTGCAGCTGATGTAGGTGAGGTCACGGATCATTATTTGATGGAAAATGAGCGCAAGGAAGGAGAAGAAGCAATACTCGAGTATGCTGCGCAGAGAGACGCAAAATATAACCAGGTGGAGGCAGATGCCGAAGATGTTGATGGGGTGGAGATAGACGAAACGCGTGGTCAGGAGGCAAATGCTGCAAGCAATAATTGCGCAGAGATGGACGAAAAGTTCGGAAGGGAGGTGGGTGTTGCAACTGATGCAGATGTGGTAACCAGCGCCGGTACCAATGTAGAGGACACACGTACCGTAAGCGGTGTTGCTGAGGAGACTGCCGCTCTGGAGACTTTCGTCCCGACTGATGATGCGAAGGAGCAATCTTGCGCTCCAGGCGATCTAAAGGAGGCGAAGGAACCGGACGTCAACGTGGCACCAACGGGTTCCGAATCAGAAGTTTTGTTGCAGGCACGTTGCGAAGATTTGGCGGCGGAGAACGATGTTTTGTATCGACGGGTGGCACGTTTACGACAGCGGTTGCATGCGGCTTTGGATACCGCACAGACACACGGGCAGCGATTGTTGCGGGCGGCATTTCAGGAAAAGGTAAAGGAGTTGACGACGGAACATACGGTGAAAACGACGGAGATGCTGAATATGCAGAAGAAATGCTTCGAGGAAGAGCTTGAGGCGATGGGGATGGATTCTCAGATGGCGCTGAGGGAGGTGCAAAGGGAGCTGGAGGTGGAGAGGGGTTTGAGGAGGGAGAGTGAGGAGCGATACCGGAAGGAAAGGGAAGTGACGTTGGAGAAGACGACTGCTACGATGGTGGCGGTTCAGAGAACTAGCACAGCTCCATGCGAGGGCGACCAGATTGGAGAGGGAGAAAAAAGAGTCTGGCGGGGCAGTAGCGGAGAAGCAAGTGATGATTGAGTGCTGGCTAGTGCAGCGGCGGCCAAAGATGTGAGAGGCGTAGAGTGGAATTACTGTCCAGGACAAGGGAGGAAGAACGAATTAGGAAGGAGGGAGTGGTGGAGAGGCTTGAGGTAGAAATCAGGGGTTTGAGGGAGATGTTGGCTCAGGAGAGGAAGGTGAATGCGAATTTGGTGGCTAGGATTCAGGAATTGAAGGGGATCATGGAGGTTCAGAGAAGGAAGTGAAAGAGGGAAAGGTGTTTGATGGAGTTGGTCAGGATTTTGTGAATGTTCAATCAGATGTATCGACTGGGGAGTAGCCGGGAGAGAGTTTGGAATGTGGAGGCCTGCGAAAGCTTGAAGAGGTCATTGTATAGATGCAGCACTTTTTCATTTTACCGTTGGATGGCTTTTGTTTGGCATGATGGATGAAGATGGTGATGGATATCTTCCCAGATGGGCGAAATATTTGTAACGATGGAGCCGATGGTGGTAGCTAATCACAACTCGCATCTCGGGAGGTTGTACTGCTGTTTATCTTCTCCGGAAGATTGTGTAATGTGCTCGCTGGGATGCGTTTTCCATTTGCCTTTTTTGTCGCTATCACATAACTATGGACGTCAGACTTTTTGTTTGTTGTCGTCTTACACGTGTAGCTTGTGAATCTCAATTGGGATGCTGTAAGACTAAATGTCATGTACTGTACTGGAAAACAGAGAAAAAGTACAGTACCCAATTCGTAGTGGTGGGCTGAGTCCTTTGCAATGGAAATGATATCTGCGAAAGATACTGTATCATCAGCGGAAATCCATGCCTTTGATCCAGTTACTGACGGATGTACCGATAACTCAATATGTAACGCTGCGGGTAGGCTACCGTGATTGGCTTTTTCCATCGACAGGCATTGTCAACTCCCAATGTCCCAAAGAATTTCCTTTAAACCCTTGACATGGGTCCCCCACCCTCTGCCTCTCCGAAACTCTATCTTCCTCACGAACCTATTCCAGCCCAAAGCTTGCGTCCCCATACATCCTGACGAACCCACAGACCAACCAAACTGCCCCCTCACCCTCAAAACCCTAAAACTATTCCTACACCCATCTTGTCCGCTCTCCTCTCCGAATCCGATCGCATCAATGCCAATTTCTTCTGCCCGGCCACAAACAAGGCGCCCACACGCATTCCGCCTTGCTCTCCTCCCTGAATACCTCCAATCCCCTCTCTCTCGACCTTCCCGAACTTCCCGCCCTCGACAATCTCTTCTGTCCGGAAGGCGTCATCGAAGAGTCCCAACATCTCGCCGCAGATACTTTCCTCCCTCAAGGCTCTCATCACTGGCACACATTTTTCCTCATCAACGGTTCTACCTGCGGTATCCAGGCCGCCCTTCTTGCCACCCTTCGCCCCTCTCGTCGCGTCATCCTCCCCCGCAACGTGCACCAGTCTGCCGTCCATGCCTTGTCCTCACCGGTGCCATTCCCGTCTGGCTCGACCCTTTGTACGACCCCATCTCGATCTCTTACACGGCGTATCCGTCGCTCCGTCACCGCAGCCTTAAGTCAATGGCAGGACAAGTCGACGCTCTGCTGGTCGTCTCTCCTACCTATCATGGCGTTTGTTCCGATATTGCCGCCATTGCCTGCGTCGCGCATGAACACGGAGTCGTTTGCATTGTCGATGAGGCGCATGGCTCCCATTTCGCCTTTCACCATTTGCTACCTGAAACCGCAGCTACTTGCGGTGCCGATATGGTCGTCAGAGTACTCATAAGACGCTGGGCGCTATGTCCCAGGCGGCGATGCTGCATGTGCGGAAAACAGTAGTGGATCGACAGCAGGTGGCGGCCGCATTGCAGCTGGTGCAGAGTACGAGTCCCAATTACATGCTACTGGCATCACTAGAGGCGGCACGGGCAGAGATGGATGCGCGAGGGGAGAATTTGATGTCGGCGACTATGGATTTGGCAAGGAATTGTGCGGTTCGAATCGCGTCGCTGAAAGGGTTTGAGGTTTTAGGGGTTGAGCAGGTGGGTATGAATGCAAAGGATTGCGAGGGGAATCGTATGGTGTTTGCTCTGGATCCAACGAGGGTAACGATGATTTTGCCGAGGGGATTTACTGGGTATGAGCTCGACACCCACCTGATAGACCGGTTTGGGGTGTACTGCGAACTGCCTTCGTTTAGGCATTTGACATTTGTGCTAACGCCGGGAAACACGAAAGAGGATGTCGATCGACTTGTTCTGGCTCTGTCGCTATTTGAGGCGACGAGTGTAGAGCAAGAGGTGTTTGAGGGTTTGCATATGAGCGAATTGCCGTCCACAGAGTCAGTGTTTGGGGAAGAGACGGGAATGACACCGCGAGAAGCGTTTTTTGCAGACTTCGAAGTGGTGGATGCGGATCAGGCCGTGGGGAGGATTTGCGCGGAGACATTGTGTCCATACCCACCGGGAGTGCCTGTATTGGTGCCAGGGGAGCGAATTACCGCGAGGAGTGTACATGCGCTCAGAAAGGTTTTGGATATGGGAGGGAGCGTATCTGGGGCAAGTGACGAGTCATTGTCGACGATTCGGATACTTAAAAATGACCCGTAATGTGGTGGTTGTTACAACTAGTATGTGGAAGGCTTTGATCACTAGGGGTATTGCAGGGTCTAGTTAGTGACCCACTGGTTGCGAGTGGGATTTCAGGTGGGCGATCATCACTTGGTATGGGCATTAAGCTCAGCTTCCTTCGAAGTGAGGGCATCCAGAATGGCTTGCGGCGGACGTTCAACCTCAATACCGCAAGTTCTGGCGGTGGACAGAATACTCTTGCAAAGTGCCTCTAATGAGAGATGTGACAAATGGCGATCCTTTTGCTTGATCTTGGCAATCTCATAAACATGCTTTAACGACACCTTACCAACAACCTCGTGGCCGGGATTGTTCGCCCCCTTTTCAATACCGGCGGCCCGTTTGAGAAGAAAGGAAACTGGAGGCGAACGAAGAGTAAATGAGGCGGAGCGATCATTGTACGCAATGACTTTTGTGGTGACCGGAGTGCCCTCGACGTAGGCAGCAGTGGCGGCGTTAAAATCCTTGCAAAACTGCATGATGTTTACACCCATTTGACCCAAACGGGGACCGACAGGGGGGGACGGAGCGGCTTGACCCGCAGGAAGTGTCATCTTGATTACCTGTTTCACTGCGCGGGAGGTCATGATTTGCGATGCGGAAGGGATCTGCCAGGCGGTTGGGTCTGCTTGCGGCTGTCAAGATGGCCACTGGTGGTTTTTACGTTGGATTGTCCGAATCACATGGTTTTTCTTGCTCACTACGGCGACAAGTACGGGACAGCACAGTACAGAGGCGGCAATAAACATATGTACTGTACAGTACAGTACGACAGTTATCCTAATTTTAACTACAGCACAGTACTGTAATACTTCATCCAAAAATATTTAGGTTTGAAATTCAAAGCAGACCTATGAAAATGAAATCGCTGGAAATTATGAAATTGAAAGTACATCTGGCAATTTCGGCCACTAAAAAAGTCCACTTGTCCCTTCACGACTTCCATTTTTCGTCCATGTCGGGGAAATCTAAAATTTCCCCGGCAAAGAAGTGAAAGTTGAAAACCCAATAGAGAGCTTACGCACAAAGAATTCAGAAATAAAACTGCCAAATTTCAGTAATAGAATTACAGTCTGTAATTCAATTGCAGAATTCTGGAATGAAGTCGTGAGGTAAATTGCTGAAATGTGACCAGTTAGTGAAGACCCGTGAGAAATGGTTGTGAGAAATAAAGATGTGCAGTAGGAGTTTTCGCGCCAGTTCACCAAGCACCCATCCCGTCATCATGGACAAGGTTAACAACGTCAACACTGCGCATGTTCCCTCCTCTTCTCCTTCTCCTTCTCCTTCCCTCTCCCTCCGACTCCCCTGCCACAGACCTCAAAAGGAAACCCCCGTCCAACCACGCCGCACCTTCTATCTCGCGAGCGATATTGCGGAGAAGAAAGGCCCACTTCCCTTTACATCTTGTGAGGATCTCATTATCGTGCGGGAAGTGGCGGCCGCCAAAGCGCATATAGCGTCCTTTGGGGAGACGCGGACGCGATTCCAGGCGGCAGCGACGCGTGCGAATGACAATCGTCTTTAAACCGCGCGTAACGTGGAAAAGTGTGCAGGATCGGTACAAGCGCCTTCAGGAGATCTTGATAAGAAGACCGAAGGGATCAGCGCATGTCGGGGGTTGGAGGCGAGGTTGGCGAAATGGATGAGCTGTGATGACGATGCGGGAGGCGCGAGATGACCTGGACGCAAAGAAGACAAGCGGAACGGGACGCAGCGAAGGCGTTGGACGATGAGAAGGAGCGAGTTGGGCGGTATTTTAGAAGCGCAACGAAGCGAAAGAATGGCGGCAGCGACGGGAGTTATAACGCGATGGGGGAAGTGAGGGCGAGGAGCGAAGCGCTAAAGTGCGACGTTGGTGCGGGAAGGAACGGGGGAACGGGGGTACGATAGGCGGGGGAGATGGAACGATTTGGTATGTGTTTACGCGATGCGACTTGCACGGGTGGCCTGGACCGCGAGCGTTTGGCGTTTGAGAAGGATTTGGCGATGGAGCGCGAAGCGAGAGTTAGAGCGTAAGGAGCGCCGCGATGAACGCGAAGCGCAGCAGAAGCTAGAGTTGGAGAAGTTCAAACTTATGCTAGACGCTTTTCAGCGAAAGTAGGGGTTCCGTTAGTTAGTTGTAAAAGTGTGTTTTTGCGTGTTTGTGCCTCCCTGAGAAGCAATAATACTACAGGACGTGTGTCTAAACCTGCGGAGCTTCCGCTCGCGCGGACCCTGGGGCGCAAGTCCGTTAAAGCTCGCAAGCTCGCATTCGCGGACTTTGTCCTCGCTCTCGGGCGTCGCGCTACGCGCACGAGGAGCGAGTTGTCATTTTAATTTCTACTCTACTAAAGATAGGTACTCCTCTAACGTTGGGGGAGCGCAATTAAAGAAGCTCGATATCTGGTTGGGGTAGATGCAGTTGCGGATGTTCGCGAGAATCATAGACGCATTGTAAAGCGCACCTACAGGTGACTCTAAAGTCTTCAGCTTCCTCTTGAAATCCATCGTGGTGAAGAACAGCTTGATTTCCTTGAACAACCACTCTACAGTAACACGTCCCTCGGACATCCCCTTGTTGAACGCCCTCTGAAACGGTTGGAGGTTGCTTCCCTCATACTACCTCCAGAACCACCTCCGACATACCCAGAATCTCCGTACAAGCAATTCTTCCTCTCCCGATTTTAACGTCTCCGGCAAGAGCTCCTCCAATCCACTCCTTACATAAAGAGTCCAGTCGTGCCTGCGACCTTCAATTGGTCCATACGCATGCAGGATCAATCCATCCGGTGCACCGACAACCTGATACTTGAGACTGTGCTTCCTTTGTGTCCATTGTAGGTTACCATCTGTTCCATCTGCCCCGTCGGTCTCGCAATCCCAATGACCGTTCATCTATAAACCGACACAGTTAGGCATTCCATTTGTCTTTTCGTAGATAGCTTGCATACGTAGACGCTCGGGTTTCCATAAATTTCTTGCTAAGTCCGTTTCTCAATAAACATCCCCTTTTATCAATCAAATGCTCGATTCCTTCCCAAAATATCTCCGAAAGCTGTGCAGCAATGCTTTCCAAACATGAGTTCCATATCCATCCAGCGAGCAGGGGTAGCGAGTCTTCGAAGTATGATGCAGGTGACCAGCAATGGATTGACTGCGTAACGGTTTCTGCTTGTAAGCAATTGCTCAATTGGCCAATCCACGACGTCAACAACTTTCTTCATATCGCATTTCCTAAGCGAAAAAGGGCCAGACACTCACCCTCGCTGAAGCGATTAAAGTTGAATTCAAATTGCACTGCTGATGCGGTTACTTCTGTTGATGACTTGAGATAAATCCTGACGATACTTGACCGCATGACATGCCATCTTTCCCAATTTCTGGAGGAATTGAAAGCGGACTGTGGCACTCCTTGGCGACGCCTAGCAATGGTTACAAAAGTTAGACCATTTGCTTGCTCTTTGTTGACAAGCGTCCTTGAGAAATCCTTCTGCCTGGCTTTCACCATGTCGGATGGATGTTGGAGGGCGCTAGTAATACTCCTAGGCTCTAGGTAATACTCCTATTTTTTTCCCATTTTCCTTGCGTAAACACGTTTTCAAATTTCAGAAAATAATTTCAGAAATACTTTTCAGAAATTTATCATACTACCTATTTCTGAAGACCTTTAAGAATTCTGTTTTTGCGTAAGCTCACTAATGTGACTTGGGATGGGCAGTGGAGGTAGAATTCAAACCTCATTTCCGATTTTCATAGAGTAGAGCAGGCAGTGGAAATGTTAACATGATGAAAATTGACGACTTTTCCAATTTCCGATTTCGAACAATCAACGATTGATATATTGGTCCTCACTCACAAATGAATTTCTGCGCAGTAATCGGGATAAAATGCAGAAAGAATGATATTAGAGTTTACTCCATTGGTTTTTTGACTTAAATGTGAGTAAATCTGGCAAGAAAAAATTACAGGCTGTTATTCTTGGCATAAATCTGGAATTGACCGTGACAAAGCTTAAGTCGCACCATTTACTGAAGAGTCATGCAAAATTTTTTTCGCGCGAACCTGCAGCAGAAAGTCTAATCTTCGGTCTCTCAACCGCTCAATTCCCAACGTACCACTTCGTCCCCGACACCTCCCCCACACATCCACTACCCTTGTTTTCACACCAGATCGCAGGATCCCCGAGTCCGCCTAATTTCGCTGCGACGCAAGAGGAGCTCAGCCCTCTTCTGATCAATTCTACAGCCCGTCAGCCCCTACTCATGCAATCGAGCACGCTAGGAGCGCAACAAAACAAACGGCAAACCCTCATCGACTTCCGGAAACGAGAAGGGGGAAAAGGGGCTTCATTCCCGATTCAACGCTGAGGAGGACTTGATCATCGTGAGAGAGGTCAATGCTGCTAAATCCCACCTTGTATCGTATGTAAATGTATCGAAGCGGTTCGAGATGGTTGCAGGGTGCGTCAGTGATGCCATGAAGATCAGAGAGAACGTTTCTGCAAAGTGAGTGCAGGTCAGATACAAGAGGATTCAAGTGGATTTCGACAAGATGGACGGAAGGTATCAGATACTTTCGGGGTAGCGGGGAGATTGACAAGATGGATGAACTAGGATGACTATTAAAGGGACCAGGGACGACATCGAAAGGAAAAAGGAACACGAGAAGAAAGCAGCCTAAAAATGTGATGCACAGAAGGAAAGGGCTGGGCGCGAGTTGATGACTATGGCGACAAATCGGCTTGGGTTGGACCTGTCTGATGTTGACTGTTAATGATTCAGACTCTCCGAATAGGGCGAGGCCGAAGAAAGACGCACGAATAATAAAGGATGAACTTTCGTTTGCGATCTATCTCAGGAATGTAGACTTCCTGGTGTGGAGGTGGACAAGGATCGCCTCAAATTTGAACCCGAGATGCTTACTTTTGAAACATGCAAAAGCGAGAAGGACCGCCCGCAGAGGCGTCACGAGATTGAAGCGACCAAATAGCTCGAACTGGAGAATTTCAAACTTATAGTGCAAGCGTTCGCTAAGAAGTAGAAGTGGAGCCCTTAATTCTTTGTACTACCGAGACGGTATAGCATTCGTCTGTAGAACAATAATAAAAATAACGTGGGCGCGGAATCGGTAGGAATAAAAAGTATATAACTTGTCGAGTAATCCTACTTGGAGACCCTAGAGTAGGAGACAAAGGGGTGCTTGCCTCCTTACTATTTTCGTGTTCCCCCACCGCCGGCTCTCCTTATAGGGCTAGCTAACTACCCTACTAGGACTACTGTCGCGTATCTCCTAAAGGAAAATTTGCCTACCTTCAGCCTCAATGTCCGGCAATAGGAGTGTTAGTAATTCCAACCGCTCCTCCATGGTCCACCTGTATCCCCTTGGCCCCTACCGTTCCTGCCCTTGGTCCACCCGCCCCGTTGGCCCAGCGCTCTCTCTTTCTGCGATAATGTACCCGGTTCTCATTACGAAGGGGCTCTCCACACTGAACTTTCTCCTCACATGACCGTTACCCGTCTACAGTACTGGGCCGTTCCACTCCGGATGCCCTACTGCACGACAGAGCCCCTCCCAAATGGCCACAAGTCTCAGATCGCATCGTTTGTACCCGCGGCTCCAGGCGCAGACCCCGACGATTCCATCGCTCCCGACGCCTCTGCCGTTCCTGAGGTTTTTCATGCTCCCTTAGGGACGTTCACCCGGTGTCTGCTGTGGTGGTCTCGAGTGTCCGCCCAATTTCTCATTCTCCCTTAAAGTACGCACCCGTGCCCCATTCATCAGCGATGGCCGGTCCTCCGCGACAGGAATTCCCTTCTGGCGAGCACTCCGACCACCTTGGCGACATCCGATGCTCCGAGGGCCCCGTACCTCTCAACTGATCTTGGTCCTTGGATTTGAGTTCCGTGCGCGGGGGGTTGCTGTACCACGTACGGTAGAGCAATTTCTTGTCTCTCCTTCCCTTGCCAATGTGTGGTCTCCTTTTCGTTGGAAGGTCGGTTACGTAGCTAAATTACTCTCCTCGCGGTTAACCAAGAGGTGCGTACGCGGTGCATTGCGGAGCAATCCAACCGGGTCCAGCAGGATTTGGGCTCTTTCCTTTTCCTGGTAGTGGCGAGGTACGAACGCGAGCTTGCGTACGTCCAGAACGACCGTCCTTCGGACGCCCGCTTTCCTTGATCGCCCCTTGTCTCTTCCCGGTGCTAAACGGCGCCGTCGCCATTACAGGTCTCCTTCTAGTCCTCCGGTAGGTTCCCAATAGAGGAATGCCCTGCTCAGTTGCAGAGAATTCTTTGCCTGCGACCTTTTCGTATTTTGAGCATGTGCCATCCTTAGCTCCGAGGTCTTGAAGGCGACTCGCCTTTTAACTAACCGCGGGCGTACTTTCCTTCATGCCCTGAAGGCTGCTCCCGCCCTTCCCCGTGTCCTCTTCTCCTTGCGTTACCCTAGAGACGATAGCGCAACGGTACCGGCTTACGCTTGCAGCACCAGTACAGGACGATGAAGTGGTGGGGGATTTCATTCTCATATAGCCACTCATCGTCCTGTGGGCCATACCCGGTCGAGTAGGAGGGTCAAGGAGGAGGGGGTTTGAGTTAGAGATACGGACCAAGATAGGGTTGCGAAAAATATTCCGTTATCCGATGCCCAATCAGAAGGTTGGG
The DNA here is from genome assembly GCA_002205965.3 of Kappaphycus alvarezii. NCBI lineage: Eukaryota > Rhodophyta > Florideophyceae > Gigartinales > Solieriaceae > Kappaphycus > Kappaphycus alvarezii. Next base: position 539,768 of record NADL03000032.1, on the reverse strand, counting down.
TGTACAATAGTAAGAAGTTTTGACGACGAGGGGAGAGTTGTTTATTAGGTAGCTATCCGATAAGATAAACTGAGGTGCAGTCGAAGGGTATTGGAATTTTCCGTTCCGTTCGGAAGATAATCTGCGATCTTTACCTGTGCAGCTCCTAGGTTGATGACGGCGGTGAGGCTTTTTCACGTTGTAGCATTTGCTTTGAACTATCTATGGCGCCAAATTTTAATCAATTTGGACATCAGGGATGTCTGTAAGCGTGCCGTGTGAAACAGGTTTTTTTGCGCCATGGTATAGATATTCTGATGGTAGCGGGGGGTCCCGGGGGGCAGTCGGCCTCCTTTCCAAAATGCGTTAATATCATAAAGTAGAGACTATGGCGAGATATTGATATGTCAACATTGCATAAGACACACCACCTCAGCTAACAAAGTAAAAGGAGAAAAATTTTTTCTGCCCGAAGGGATCTGCTCTGATCTAAGGACCAGATCAGAGGACTGGATCCGAGAACCAGATTGATATAGGGTATATTTTGAAGACACGGTAGACTCACATCCTTTGTTCTCTGTATGCTACTTCAGCAGACGGGCTTTTACATGTTTCTTGTCCGGGAAAGGCTTTCTTGGTTTTTCTGTTATTTGGAAGTGTTATTGTTGTTTTGTTATGAGCATCTTGGCTGTTCCGTCAGTTCAGGGTGGAAACGATGAATCACGCTTGCAAAACAGTTTACACAGGGCGTTGTCTTTATACGGATGAGGTACGTTAATGGGTTTGTTGCGACTGGAGGGTGATGTCGGTGGGTTTGGGATGGTTTGGATGCAAAGTTTTGAGGCATGGCGGGCTGTTTTGATACGGCCTACAGCCTTGGCTATCACGCCAGCAGCGTTCGTGTTTGTGGGACATGGTATACTGTGATGTCCCCTTTTGGTAATGTCTTCCACCAGGTGATGGTCCTCAATATAGATAAGCTTGCGCCGCTTGGTGGTGGATGTGTGGTTTGGGACTTGTATTGTGGAGTTATTGTCGATTAGCAGTTTGCATGGGGCGCTGCTAGTAAGGCCACAGTCATTCAAGAGGCTGCGGAGCCAGAGTTCTGGGTGTGTGACATCGGAGCCAGCTATATATTCAGAATCGCACGTTGATCTGGAGAAAGTGTGTGGTTTGGAGCGTTTTAGGCGATTGGCGCTCCCCCGGCAGTGTATGTAGCTCCATTTCGCGACTTGTGGTAGCTTTTGTTCGCAAAAACAGCATTGTTATATGTCGTGATGGGGTGTGCTCGCTTTTAGTGGAGGATGCAGCAATGAGTATACCGGTACGTATACTGTCCGTAAGATATCGCAGGTCACCAAGAATGGACTGGTATTGTTTGGTTTGCTCGGCTGTTCGGAGGGGGTTCGAAACGGCTAGTTTCCAGTTCGCGATTTCGGGCAGGGGTGGGGGGCGGTGTTTGCATTGATTCATGCGTGTCTTACACAGTAGGGCTTTGATTACATGCGGCTGGTATTTGTGAATACTGCCGTCTTTGGCGGAGTTGATATCCCACTTGAGGTATGTAATGGAGTACCCAAGGTCAGTGATTTTGTACTCGAGTTTTAGTATGTTGAAGAGTTCTGTGATGTTCTGTTTCATCGGTGAGACCAGCATAAAATCGTCCATACTGGCGGCTACGAGGATAGAGTGATTGTTGCTAGTTTTGTGAAAAATGCATGGGTAACTGGGGCTTTCTTGTACCCGCGAGTTGTAAGGTGTTTTAGCAGGCCTCTTTAGTAGATTTTGGTGGCACGGTGAGTTCTGTACAAGTTACGAAGCAATACGCCTGTATGTCCGGGGTTTTGAAGGGACCCGTCGAAGCGTAGTTGCTCTTTGATGTACACTGGTTGATCGTGTCTGTACGGTTCCGTGGAAGCATGCTGTGCTGATGTCAAATCAAATAGTACTATTCTCCATAGGTGCTGGATCGCGATGGCGAGGAGTTGGCGGATGGTTGTTTTTTTCTGCCATGAACGAAGAATTGTAGTTCGGGTCATAGCGTAAGTTGGGCTGAATGCGATCGCCCTCACGTAATATTATGGCTTGCGGGCTAGTGTGAGGTCGGGCGCATGTTTGTAGTGATACGTTTTTGGTGGGATGACTCTGGCTTTTTTTAGGTACCTGTTGTGCACCCATTTAAACTTCTGGGCGTCGTCGAGCGTGGCTAACTCTTTGTCATGAGCCGCTGCCCATAGTTAAGCATCATCATATGTACGTGATTGAGTGCTTGGGCAGAGATTTAGTGTCGTTCCGGGAGTCGTTTCCGGTGGGTTTGGAGGGTGTCAGAGGCGCGGGCGGGATCTTGGGCGGCATGATATAGTTGAAAATCGGTGGCGCGGACTTGATGGTACCGGTTAGTGGAGGAATTCCATACGCTTATAACAGTCTCATCGATGGGTTGCTCATACCTTACTAAGCGGGCGCGGCTGCTTAGTTTGGTTTTGAGTTTGTGGATGGTCACGTGGCCGATTGAGCCGTATATGAAGATCTTGCTTGTGTGAGTTTCGGAATGGAACCATAGTTCCGTGAGTGAGTACTTGGTGTGCGATTTCATCATGAGGTTATATTTTTAGGATGTATAACGAAGTGATCCTCCCATAAATCGTCCCGGAGAGAGGCTGTCGAGAAGGCTGCGAGTGTGGCGTTCATGAGTGTCAGGTTTATCCGTTCACATCTATAGATTCCTTGCAGTTAGTATTGGGTACGGTGTTTTAGTATTTTGCCGTTGCGTTGGTAGAGGGACTTCATTGCGGCGGTGAGGAATTACTTAGCGTTGTTGCTCTGACGCTGTGCGCTGGGGATCCATGGATGGTATGGATGACAGCCATGTTTATTATAGTCTACCATGGGACTTTGTTGCGGCGAGCTAAGAAGTAGACAGCCAGATAGAAAGTCTCCGCATGGACAAAGGTGAGGCATTGTTTTTTACCGTGCTTAGATTGGGGATTCATCGGCCCACGTTTATCAGTGCTGGTATAGCTACCGATGGCGTAATGTTTGAAGTTGAGTAAATGAGGTAAGACAGCGCGCTTGGTGTGCATACATGGGAAGAATTTTATTGGAGGGATTTTTTGCTTGAGGAAGGCTTGTATTGAGGTTACCTGTATTGCAATGCGCGGTGCGCAGTTCTTCTCGTCTAGGAACGGAACCCCGTCAGACAATGAGAATACTATCACATACACACCAAGACTCACAGGGTGTTCGCTGTTCCTCTTTCTCTTTAAGCACCCTACGATGCAGTAGCACAGCTCTCCGATAGCGAGGAGAAGTCGGGCTGGAAGAGGGGGGTTGATTCCTTGGATGGCTGGACGGTATACTTGTCCTCCGTGTTGTAAGGCCGGATCGTGATCCGTCGAATGCTAGAACCTTGACCAGAATCGATTCCAAAGAATCGTAGAAACCAGGGGTTTAATAGTGGACAGAGAAGATGTAGTAGTGGGTCATCAGTGCTGAATATCTCCTTTGAAGGTAAGGATGTTGTCACCAACGACAACCTTGAAGTTCCTATTTTTATATAGACGCCGTATTCCGGGGCGCCAAGTGTGAGTAAATATCACAAACAAACAACAAAAGTGGTATAATAATTTTAATAGAGAGGGAGGAAATAAAAAGGGGGACCCTGGCGGATAAACGTGGCTATAGCCAAAGTTGCCGTTGGAGAGGTTTCTGCAAAGGACGAAGTTGGGAGTCAAGTTTAGAGCCAACACCAGGGTAGCTGTCTAAACGGGGTCCCTAGTGTCCAGGTGGGTATAAATACTGCTAGTCAGCTAAGTTAGGACGACCGACAGCGGTGCGGTAAGTAAAACCAATGTCAGCCAAGAAATAATATCGAAGTTAAAGATGAGCTGGTCGACACTTGGCCCAATTAGTGGCTTACGCCTACGAAAATATCAGGTCCAAGTTTAGGGCCGAGTGGTCCGGACTACACGCCCTCAGGCCCTTTTGGTTGAGTATACAGTCCGAGACTAATTGTGGTCGACAATAAAAATTTGCCGTTACTGTACTGTAAGATAGCTGTTAGTAGCAATGCGATGCCCTGTACAAAAAAGTGGATCATAAAAATATCACCAAAATCGGCTCTGCCTGTGGCAGTACAGTAGGACTGTCACTTGCACTACAGTACAGTCCTATGCTTTTAAATATGTTTTAGGGCACGTGGTGGGGCATTGTTTAACTTCAGGTGCCATTTGTGCATGATATCTGTAAATTTGGTGTTAGGCTGGGGTTCTATAGATGGTGGTTTGGTGGAGGATGTTTGGGCAGTTTGGTGCGGGCGGTGACGTGTTGGCAGGGTTTTGACAGAAGTTGGTCTTATGGGGTTGCCTGTGGTAAGGGGGAGGCCGGGCGTTTTGTGTTGCTTCTTTTTACGCGAGCTGTAGTGGTCGAGTGTGTAGATCTGGGCGGTGGGGGCGGGGTCGAGGTCGGTCCTGGCGTGGATTGTATAGTGTTGGTTCTTTTTGTTCCAGTGGGCTTGAGCGAATATGCGTGTTTTGCTGTGCCGAATTTCGGTGGATATGTCGTTGTGGAAGTATATACAAGCGAGCCAGAAAGTGACGCGAGGGAGTGGACGGAGAGTAAATTCGCTCGAATTCTTTGATTGAAGAGAGCGGGGAGACACCATGAGCTACTTTTTGATCTGAAAGTTGCCGGTGAAGGATTGAGAGCATTGAGACGATTCGGAGACGGCAGAGATTGTGGGATGGGGCGGTGATTTTTCGCATATTCTTTGTAGGGTGATTGAGGAGTGTTAAATGGGCGCCGAAGTAGAAAATGAGTGTAATTTCGGGCCCGTCGGAATTGCTGTCTGAATCATCGTCGTCAGTACAGATACATTGGTGAGGATCGCGGGCTAGTGCCGCGTAGTCGTTTTTCACTTCCTGGGCCTTAGGTTTTCCGGCGCGATTTCGGGGTAATTTGGATCACGCCACCTTTCATCTTAATAGCGGGGTTTCGTGATCCCTAACGAGATGTGGTAGTGGAAAGGATTGAAATTCTGTCACGGTAGGCGTTTCTCTTGCTTCAGGGTACGCAGTTTCTTAAATAATTTTGCCAGTGCAACATTTGTGGTGGCGGTTTCCGTTTGGCAATTGGTTTTGCCCCTGGATTGTTCGTACTTCGGTTTCTATTGTGATGAGCTCATTATATTTGTAGACTAAGTCTTTGGGTCTCCTGGCTTATTGAGTAGCATCAGCATGCCAATCTTTTCCGCTTCATGGGTGCCGCCGAGGCCAGTAATCATAAAGTAGACTGTTATAACCGAATTAACGATGTCCGGGAAGCGTGCTGCGAGCTTCTTGGCTCTGGTCGCTTCATGACCTCGTTAGTATTCCGTGATTGTTATGTCGGCGGTGAGGTTGATTTTTTCGGCCGACTACTTCAAGTACGTGTGATCCTCGGCCTGAGTTGTGTCGAGGTGGTTCTTGACTGCCTCGATGAGCTCGTAAATTGTGTGCTGCCTTTCGATAGGGACGATCAGGTTGAAGATGCCTGGTGGGATGCTCTCAATGAGGGCTCCGAGGAAGAAGTCTCGCTTTTCATAGAAACTTTGGATGATGGTAGGGCATTCAGGGGCGATAGGGTTGGGCTTGAAATGGTTTCGAGCTTGGAGACTTGTGGCGGGAGCGGTGACGGAGATTAGCTATGGTGCGTAACTGTCCTTGTCGAGTTGGGCTATCTTGAATAGATACGGTGGATTTATTGTTTGGTTAGTGCGTCGTTTGGCGGTGACTTGTGTGTTGTTGGCTGTAAGGGGCGCGAGTAGTAGAAGTTCGCTGGTCAGCTCTGTAAACCTTGGGTTAGCGGCCCTTCTTGCGGCCCGCTCGGCGCGTTGCAGGGGGCGGATATTGTGAATGGGTCAAAGGACGGCGGTTCCAGTATGAATTTGTATGCCACGTTGATTATTGCCTTAGACGCGAGAAGTTGGCAGTGGTTTGGCAGTTCTTGCGTTTGGCAGTTCTTGCGTTATTTTCTATAGCCTGACGAGACGGTAGACTCATACCCTTTATTCTATGGATTTATTGGATGGCTGGGAGTGGTCAATGAATTTTGGCCACCAATTCATTTCTCGAGAGCCATATATAACACTGCAAATGGCCACAGATTTGGAGCACGAGCCATGTACAGTACTGTTCATGGTTCCGGGCTAATATTTGTGCATGCAGCACCGCTGTTTAGTACAATACTCCCGAAGATTGCTGAATATGGAGTATATGAGCTAATTTTCGGTTTTTGTCAAGCCATCAGTATCAAAACGGGGATTTTGATGTTCTGAAGATCTCCTACATAATGTCTGATCGACGTAGGGTCTGGGCGCCGACCTGTCAGAAGCAGACCAAGCAAAAGAAAAAAAAGCCAAACCACTGTACCAAAGCCACACCATACACCAAACCCTCACCATCCACCAAAGCCAAACCACCCGGCAAAGCCATACCACCCCACCATCCATATTTAAAATACCCCAATATTGATCCTCAAAGCAGTAGTGTCCCTATTCCACTTGGACTTACGGTGTTAATATCGAACTCCAACGGAAATACCCTTTATACTGATAGTGTCACTTTTCTTTTTGGACTTTCGGTGCCTAGCTCGAAGTTAAAACGGGCAATAACCAACTGACTGCTTGGCTTCGAAAACCTTCACGCCCCCCGAAAGGAATGTTCGTATGGATAAGGAAGCCACTTCGGACTTCGGAGAATCATAAACTTTACAGTGAGCTGCGTCGGCGGGAGGAAAGGGAAGGGCTTATCAACGACCCTACCGAAGAAGATGTATTAGGGAGAACTCTACCGTCACGGCTTACCCGAGGCATCCTCTAACTGAAGACAAAGCCTAGGAACAGTTAGAAACACCCAAATCTGAACCAAACTCTATCCGCGTCGGGTCTTCTTTGTAGGCCTCTATTCATGCAAGAACGGCCTCCCGTTCTCCACAGCCAGCCTCTCATCCTTCTCATCTCACAACCGCCCATAGATCTTCTTCCGCGGCTACTTCTTCCCGGGCCCAGGCCCGGATTGACCTCATCTGTACTACTGCACTCAATTTTGTGACAGATCAAGAGAGGAGGGAAAGGAACAAGAACAGGAAGAAGCCCAAATTCTGTTGCCGCACCTGCGACATCGAGTTTGTCGGTGCCGGGCAGCAGGCTGTTCATGAGGCCGGTGGGGGCACCAGGGGGCAGAACTGAGGCTATGGGAGAGAAAGGATCCCCCACAGTGTACACATTCTGAAATCACTTTCGCCCCGGAGATCGACCTAGAGACCCACCTACGTGGTAACAAGCATCGTGGGAGATTTCCTTCTTCACCGAGAATAGACGTAATTAGAATTTTTACCGAGTTTCTATTTGCTAGGAACAAAAAGAAAAGAAAGAACAAAAAGAGAAACAAAGAAAACAGGAAAAAAAAGAAAACAAAGAAAAAACAAAGAAAATTAGAAGTCATCAAGTAGAGGTGCAGGAAAGGAAAAAACCAGAACCCCTTCCCGTGCCTAGCAAAAACCTGCGCTGATAGGAAGCTACTTCGGCCGACGGGCCTGTGTACTGGTTCTTGCCGAGGACAGGCTGTCTTGGGATCCGTCCGATTTGTAGGGAGCACTGTACAGTGGTGTACACGGTTCTGTACAGTACAGTACAGTAGAGGTAACATCGTGCTTTTCTGTAATCTGCTTTGGGTAACCAAGTCCATTAGCCTAATCAACTGATACTGAATATCCTGCCAAGAGAGGTTACGAGAAAAGGCCATGCAGCAACGCTCCGTCAATATAGTGATAACAGACTACTGTTTCGCACCCTCCCATGATGCCGGAGAGGGTGCATTGTTCAGCCGTCGCCTGGAGATGTCCCCAGTCTAGTAACCCACTACCTGCATGGTTCAGGTTTCTGAATACATTAAAAGATTCCCCCCCATGGTGATTCCATTGAGTTGTGTCTCCTCAGGGGTCATTGCGCTTCTTGGCTTGCAGGGAGCCTATTGCGGGCCTATCCCTACAAAGCCACCTTTCCAGACTTAGCCGCAGTTTTGGTTTCCCCCATCAGCCATGTTGGCATCTCCTGCTCAACCACCTTTTCCAACAACTTTCCCAAAGCCATAGGATGTGGCATTGGCCAAGTAGAAACCGGCGTCACACTACACACCTTTCGATCCAATACCGCCACCACATCCGACCCAGCCGCCCTCATATACTCGCCCGTCGCCCCTCGAATTCTCACCTCTACTCCGTCAGTGGTCGGCACCTTTGGAATTCGCATGGCCCCACGGTACAACACACAATCCAACCTTGTGAGCTCAAATTCTCCTCCCCATTCCAACGGCACATTCACATTCCACACGCAATCACCTCTTACAAATGCCTCGCGCAACTCGTCTTCCGCCTCCCTGTCTCCGTCATACGCTTGTGACAACGGCATCGCCTCCACCCTTTGCTTTCGTTGTACATCCAACTCTACGTCCTTGACCACGTTCCAAGCACCTTGTACCAGCTCAGCGGTGGCGTCAATGGCCCGTTGCACACTGTTTTGATGACGGCCCGATTCCCATTCCGATGCAAACAAATCTACCGATGTGGCTATAGCTGGAACGCCATACATACCTGCCTGCCTTGCCGCTGCAAACGTACCTGAATACAGGACATCATTCCCCAGGTTCTGTCCCAGATTAATTCCCGACACTGCCAACCTCGGTACCAAGTGCAACATTGGAAACAATTCTAATCCCGCAATCACGCAATCAGTAGGCGTACCAACATCCAATGAAAAGACAGAGAGTCTTCCTGTAGGCTGAGGAGGTGGATGACAGGCAGTGTCAGGATTTGTGAAACGGCGCTCGTGATCAGGATGACGTCGTAGTGAGAGAGGTCGGTTGAGAGTTAGACGTTGACCACAGGCCGAGTTATCGGCGCCAGGTGCTACGACAACGACTGTGTACCTAGGTGGGCCAGTCGTTGAGCAAGCGGAGAATGAGGGCTCGAGAAGGGTGTATGCCGTCGTCGTTTGTGAGAAGGATGGCGGGGGTCGGGGAGATTGAGCGGGCTGTTTGTGACATTGTGAATAATCGGGATGGAGAAATTAGGGGCGGGGGGCGGGAGACGCGATGGGGAGGGGATGGGGAGGATGGAAAAGGAGGGCGGGCATTGAAAGGCGGTGAAGGTTCGAGGTGGGTGCGTGAGCGGGTGCAACTGGTACTTGCGGACTGATGATCGCGGAACAACAAAGTGTCAGTCAGAGGGCAGGGCGGCGGACTTCATTGGTCTCGGTACAGAAGACAGAATTTAAATGAAGGAGAGATTCCGCTTGGAAGGGAATGATCACTTTTTTGTCCCAACCTGACCTAGGCCTCGCGAGCAAAACTGTAATGTTCCTGTCCAATGTGCAACGTTATACAGCACGGTAGAAAATCAGATAGTGCGCGGAAACAGTACAGTACTGTACAGTACTGTGCTGTACAGTATTTACCAAGCAGTGAGCGAATACCCCGGCAATGGACAGTTCCTGTACCGTACTGTACAGTATGGTACATTGGAGGTGGAGATCTTTTTTCACTTCATGACTTTCTGGGTGAGCGCACTGACCGAGCAGACCCTACGGTGGGGGGGGGCAATCTTTTAAAGTGTACAGGTAGGAACTGAGGTGTTCAAAAACCTGAACCATGCAGGAAGTGACGTCACCATATCTTCGCCATTCCAGGCGAGCTATATGTCATTGGGAGCACGAGAAGCGCGAGCCGTCGCCAATGCAGCAGAAAAGCGGAAGAAAAGGGACTTGGCGGCGAAAGTGGCAGCGATTCCTGGTGAAGCACTGCCGGGACGTTTGAGGCTAGGATGGAATTTTGTGCCACTAGCCTTTGACGCCTTGGGATCACCTTCCGAGACAACGTCCAAGGTCATCGAGCAGTACGTGGCAGCCGTCGCGACTCGTAGTGGATGTTCTAAGGCAGGCGTGAAGACCCGGATCAATCAGAAGCCAAGTTATGCAATATGGTCGACGTGAGCGGCGTCCATAATGTGTCGCGCCCCGCAACATGCAGAGTTTGGCCACCCTATTCAAACCTAATTTATTGAGGTTTGTTTTTTCAGTTACTTTAGGGGTCTTCAATGACTTCTCATGTTGCACCCAAGTAGATCATTGGTAAAAACTTATCGTAAATGCAGGAAGTGGGTAGACTGAAAGCCATCTCCAGGCGACGGCTCAACAATGCACCCACTAAAAAACAAAAGGGGGACCAGAAGAAAATGCACCATCTCAATACGAGATAAAGACAGCATGGGGAAAACTTCTAGTTAAGCATGACGGCTTACATTCGACGACAACCACAACGAACAAAACCCCTGACAAACGAACCTGGCGACGGATTGACAGGGCTGCGCAAACCACTTTCCATCAAAGACTGTACCAGAGACAGTAGGTTGAAAAGCAATGGGAAACAGCGAACTTTGCAAACCCTGTTCGAGTGGAAGAGACGTCCTTACACGCCTTTCCCAGGTCGTCCCGTGTGCGCTGAGGCGCGGGACGACAATCCACTCGTAATAGCCATAGGCAACAACGGCGCAGCGAGAAATCTTGAGGCATGATTGAGCCATCGCAAGGACATACAAACGGACATAGTCCGGCGCCCGCGTCAAGTGCAGCGCGGCAGCGCAGGCGCAGAGGAGAGCGAAAACAAAATTTGAAGAGGTCAGTAAGGAAGGGAGGATGAAAGAAACCAAGCAAGCAGAGCCGATGATGGATAGAGGAAATAGCAATGGACGACCATTGGAAATCTAGGAAAAGCGGATTGTTGAGGTAATCAAGCTCCTGTCTTTGTATCATCAGCTGCGCCTCAGTAGGTGTCGGATCGGGTCTTGTGTACCAACGGGTTGCCATCCTGACGGGCGAGGGCGATCCTTTGGCGTGGGCATCGTTATGGTTGCTGGAGCCCGCGTTCCGGGGCTACCTGGGCTTTTGACGCAATGCTGCAACGCCCTTAATGTGGCCACGGAGCACCAATCTTCTGTCGTCTGTGACAGCCCTCCCGGTAGCCGTGAACCGTGGATGCCTCCGCTACCGGCGGCGTGGTAACTACCCTCACGAAGGACCAGTTACTACAAAACGCTGTCCGTCGGGCGGACGGCCGCTTCGCAAACCCCTACACCCCGCAGGCCCAGCAGTTGGTACAGACGCAAGCCCAAAACCCCCCGCCGACCTCTGCTTCCCGTTCCCAAGGAGCAAACGCCGCAACGCCACCCGCCCTCACCGCCTCCGCTCCTCACCCCTGTTATGTAGAGGTCCTGGACCCTACTCTTCGACTCCTCTCGAAAAGACATGCTCTTCCCCGCGGCAGCACAAAAACCTCGCTGCCCCGTGCGCATTTTTTTACCAGAGCAGACCCGCCCGGATACCCTTATGGCCCCGTCCACTCTGGTGCGTGACCATGACGCCACCCAGTCCCGGGACCAAAATGGGGATGCTAGCCAACTCCCTGCTCCCGGATCGTTGTCCGACATGGAAGGTGTGGTTCCACACGCCGACCTACAAGAGCTTCCGCCTTCCGTCTCCTTTTCTGCCATAGACGGTGTTGAGCCCCGGGCGGCTGAGAACCCCTCTCCTCGGCTTTCACCGCGGGCCACTCCACCAAATGTCGGCCACGGAGTCGTCTACAACATTCCCTGTTTCCCTGTCCTCTTACCCTTTGCGGAACCCGTATGACATCCTACGCACCCCTTGTCGAGAGGCGGAGAACCTCCAGGACATCCCCTCCGCATGTCTCCGCCAGTTCGTCCTCCTCCTTATCAAGCTGGTCATAGCCGCTGCCAATGCGCGTGGTGAGCTGCCATCTATTGCGCTTTCCTGCACCTTCATGTGCTGCCCACCGCGGTCATGCGGCTCAACCATCGGGGTGAGGAAGGGCGGAGATCCGCCCAAGGACAACGCTGCGTTCCGGGACCGGATAAGGCGGGAACAAACTGGCTCCCAATGGGGCGCCCGTGGGCTGATGCTTTTAACGCGTATCTCCACCGGGCAGAGTGGATCATCGAGCACTGCCCCAGTGCTCGCGCTCACGCTATGTCCACTAAGGCCAAACGTTCGCGTCGGCTGAGGCCATCTGTGCAGATGCTCGCTATGGCAAGGCGATGCGGACACTCCACAGTGCTCCATGCGCCGACGTCAACGCGCCTATTACCACCCACCTTCTGCGGAACTTCACCCGTCTCCGCCGCGGCCTATCGCGCCGCTGCCCGAGGACACCCTCTTACCACCCCCGCAACTCACGGAAGCCGCCGTTGCATGGGCTGCGCGTCGCATCCCGCGGGGCACCACGGCGGGCCCGGACCGGACGCCCCCGCGGTGTTTGCACTTGCTCGCTAAGACCGCTCTTAGCCCCGAAGCTTGTGTTACCGGCATCTGAGTTTTGACAAAATTGGTCAATCGCACAGCACACGGAGACCGCCCCCATCGGTTCTTCCCCTTCTCTCCGCGGCGACCTCCTCCAGCTTCAGCCGAGCCAGGGACGGTCCGTCCCATCGCGGTCGACTCTGTCCTCCGGCACCTGGTCGCGAAGACGCTGCTCCCGTCGGCTATTAATTACTCCCGTGCCTTCGTCCCCATTCCAATCGGCCAACGGCATCAGGGTTTGCAAGGACGCTATCGTCCATGACGTGCGCACCATGATCCGAAGGGTTTCATCGGACCCACGTCGCAACCGTCCCATCGATGCCCGCAACACCTTCAACTGCGTTGATAGGCAATCAATGCTGGACATGCTGCCGTCCCGTGGCCCCTCGCTCCCCGATTTGCAAACATGGTGTGCGTTCGCTCCCAACACCGCTCATTGTTCCAAATCGCGAGCGGGCGATTCTTTCGAGCGCCCAGGGAACCAGCAGGGGGACCCTGCGAGCATGCTGCTTTTCTCCCTGGCGATCCAGCCGCTCATTCTGCGAATCACCGGAGAGGAGGGCATCATACTGAATCAGTGGTATGCCGATGACGGCACAATAGTGAGGTGACTCAAAGGTCTCCGGTGAGCCCTCTGGTCCCTCGCGCTCTTTGGCCCGTCCCACGGTCTCTGCACCAACCTCCACAAGACCCGCATCTCCTGGCCGCACACTTCGCCAATGGCCGCGCGAGCTTGATGGCCGAGTTTCTGTTCTCCAAGTGCCCCGGCGATGGTTTTAAGCTCCTCGGGGCTCCGTTTGGCAACGCTTTCTTCACCAATGCGTTCTTTCGCAGCAAGGCGGATGGGTCCCGCCGCACTCTGGCGCTGCTGGAACAGGTCCGGGACCTCCGGGCACGGTTCCACATGCACCGCGCTTGTGTCTCGGCATGCCGTGTTATTCACGTGTTTCGGCTTGCTGAACCTCAGCACGCCGCTGAGTTTTGACTCTTTGCAGCGGTTCCCCCTTGTCGCTCTCCATAACTTCTACCCAACGGAAGACGCCTGGGAACAAGCGTGTCTCACCCTTTGCTCGCGAGGACATAGGTTCTCGATGATCCGTCCCTCCTGAACGGCGCCGTCGTTGCCAGCATTCTGGACGCTGTCCCCGCCCGCCTACGCACGGTCGCCTACTCTACAACTCGCTCTCTCGCCGTACTTGGGAAACGCGCTCGTGGCGACAGATCCTTCCTTGTTAGCCAGGCAGGCTCGCCGCTGCTGATCTTTGTCCGCTGGATCCGAGGCGATCCGTTCGTCACCGGCCTAGGCACCTGTGACCCTGCCTCCGTTGCTGACATGATCGTCAATCTTCAATCCCATCTAAATCGGGCACAGCAAGAGGCCAAGCCAAAGGTGTTTCAGGAAGACGACTTGTGGAAAAGAGTGCACGGTCCCAGGTGCCACTCCGTGAAAGCCACCCGTCGCCGATTACACGGCCTGGCCTTGGCTTTCGTCACAGCTGTGGCGCAAGTGGCTTTCCTACTTGCGCTTCCTATCACGGCGACGAAGGTGTCGTCTGAACACTGGAGCATCATGCTGCGCAGGCACCTCGGTCTCCCAGTCTACAAAGACTCATTGCCCTTGAAATGCCAACACTGCTAGGAGGACCTCGATATCCACGGTGACCATGCCGCAGACCGCTGCGTCTTGGAGTTTGGACGCATTCGCCGCCATAAGTCCGTTCGAAATGTGTTCCCATGGCACATTTTCCGCGCCGCTAGCCTGGACTACGAGCTTGAAGCCGAGAATCTCATCCCGGTGCGGGCTACGGGCCAGCCGACATCCTCCGTGCAATCCCTGAAGGCGGCCTCCTAGACCGGCCATCGCGTGTGACTCCGCTGTGACGTCCCCATTCAAGCAGTCGTCCCTCTCGAAAGCGACTTACGTCGTCGGTGGAGCTGCCGCCCTGACGCACCACGGCAAGGTCCAAGGAAGAGTTCGTACCTTGCGTAGCTAGGAAATGCCGCAACTCTGACGCTACTATGTATCCGAATGCCCATCTACCAGCGCATCAGTTACACCTTGTGGTTGTCGCTGGCTATGGCCATCATATCGCGCGCCACACTGCACGTGGCCGACGTAGTCCATCCGTGAGCTCTTAACGGAATAGTCGGACAGTCTGTGCACACTCCAGATAAGTAATGAGTAAATATTATCTCTGCAACACAACAACTAGTTTGAGGTTTCAGTTACAGTGCTTGTTTCTCCCAAGATCGTCTCTCGAGAAAAGTAGACCTCGGGAGATGACATTATATATTCTTCGCTTGGATACGCATGTCGTGATCGTGTTTTTAGAAAAGAGCGAGCTGAGCATGGTCGGCTGGTTATACCGGGCTGCACAAACAGGGATTTCCCTTTGTGCCTCATGATCAACAGATCAGGAGACTTCCCTCTCACTAGTCCCAGGAAGCGGACCTGTCATTGCTTGAGCATCATTCTCCGTACTGTACAGAGGTCGAACGACAACCAGATAGACGAATACCATTGCGTGAGATGCGCAAATGACCCAGGAACGCTTTGAGAGAGGTCAAAACAGAAACCTGGAAGAAACGGAGGCCATCGGGCGGCTCTTATATGAAGAACTCTGCAATCTTCTCAGTCACTAAATTTCAGTGCAATCGACTTTTCCTGATAAGTAGAATATATTCGGTGGGGATGAAGCAGGGAAGATTAGTTTTGCAAATGGATTGCGAAAGGAAATTCCTGCGGAGCAATTGGGGAGATTTCGAAGCTACCGGAATTTGACCTACAAGTTAGTTTATCGCACATGATTTCCTAGAGTCTCTCGCTTTGCCAATTCAGATGGCGAAGTGTATTCAATTAGCCCTCCATACTAGTCGAAAATTACAACATCATTAGTACAGTGTGCACACCGCCTATTCCGGTATCACCTTTTCCCCGCAATTAGATCCTGCGTAAGGAATACTGCAAAATTCCAGTAATTGAAAGTCACACTTTGCATCTTCAACCACGTACTGTAACTACGGCATTTTCCTTCTGAACATTGAAAAATTTTCTACAGAGCAACGCAAAGCTCTGAAAGTTGAATTTCGTTTGTCAAGCTGAGCCTTGATTGTGTTCCCGCAGAAACGTTTGAGGGTTTTGCATTGCCTCTGTCTGTTCTATCTATTGTAAGCAATGATTGCATCGATGCCACCCAAGCACCTTTATTTTTTACCGGTTGCAATGGTAATCGAACCAAATTTAATTTTGGTACCGGCAATATCTGGTAGTCTCGACAACCCAATGGTGACTGATAATCCCGGCAACTAACACTGCTTTCAGTGTGCGACAGAAGCTAAATGTCTACACTACGCTTTAGGTACATGTGTACAGAATTATCAGCAGTCTCGACACTTTTCCGGAGGCTGAGACCGCCACTGTTTCAGACCACCGTAGTTCCCACTATGCTTCCCATAATTCCAATCACACACTTCGAGAACAAGTGCTCGGGATCTAATCAGTTGTTTGTTGCCGTATTTAATCGTTCTACCTCTTGTGAAATCACAGAGAATTGTGGAAAGACATCGATGCATTGAGAGATAAACCATCACTCGAAGCAAAGCTGCATCACCCATCTTTTATTTCATCGCTTCAAATCTCTCTTTCATCCCTAACTCTTTGTCCCAACCACAAAGGACTCTTTACCTATCCTCTTGTGAATCACCTGCATCAGTACTATCCCACTCTCTAGAAAACACCAGTCCAGTGTCTTTGCCAAATGTTTTGTGTCCGCTCTCTGTTTTATTTTTTCATTTCTATTCTTCTCTATCACAATGCGCTCGCTAAACCATTGCCCTTCAAGGGTCTATCCTCTGGTGACTTTCTTGTCACCACCAAAAGGTTGGAATATCCAAAGTTTCTCTCGCCACACGCAGCTTAACCTTTCCTGACTTCATTCCGTTGGTTTTTGGCAACTCAATCTACACGTTTATCCCCATTGGAACCGGATATGAAATCTCCATTCACGCACGCAAATCACAGAAGTCGACCCCTTGCGCCGGAGACACCGCTCTGTCAATGCAGCCGGTTTTGTCATGAAGCGATCTACGCTGGGAGTGTATCCTGTCCCTATGGAAAACTCTGTTGTTATCGCACGTTTAATCAAAGTCTCGGGCAACTATGGTATCGTCCACTTGTGGCTCGCTAGTCGTGGAATATATTCACATTCTCAGAAGAAAAAACAGCTGCTCCACGCTAGGAGCTTGCTGTCCGACTTTGCCGATAATGTTCAAAGATCACTTGGTGTCCGGGATTTTGCCTTACCCTAAAGTCTCTGGCTTATGCAATAACCGTTTTAACACGCTTTCTGGTGTTACTGTCCAGAGATTTCGCCAGGATACACCTGATACAAGAGTGCCCACACCCAGTTGATTAAGATGCAGCCAACTGCCCGGCAGATAAGCGATGCCATGTTTAAGAAAGAAAGCAAGGAAATTGCCCCGATGCGAACAAACGCGCTGATGGTGTTCTTCGGGCAGTTTATTGATCATGAAATCGTAGCCACTCCAAGTGAGCAATCGACAGCGCTCTTGCCGCGGCGATTCCCATGCCCGACGGCTCGACGAGTATGGAATTCACTCGCTCTGCTGTACTGCGTTTATCATACTCAAAATGCTGCCATGTACCGTATTCTGAAGGGAGGGTTTGGGAGAGTACCCCTTTCAATGTGCTCACTTCCTTTATCGACGGTGGTGCTATTTATGGGTCCGATAATCTGCGGGCAAATGCACTACGATCGTTTCATGGTGGGAAACTGATATTACAAAGAGGGGTGGAGAACACGATTTACCAGTCAACGGTCAGGACAATCTGCCCTTTGTGTTAGAAAATGAAGGCGAAGAAAAACACGGGGCTTTGTTGTTGCTGGAGATGTACGTGCCAATGAGAATCCGATTCTGCTGTCGTTGCATACGATTTTTGCACGCGAACATAACAGGGTATGTCGAATGTTGCGGAGATGGGTCGGAAGGAAAAGAAGGAGGCGGGCTGTAGGGGAGATGGCTCTATCGTGAAGCAAAAGATTGTAGTTGCGGAATTGCAGAGCATTACATTCCATGAGTTTGTGCCAGCGATGCTGGGTGAGAATGCTTTGGGAAAGTACGAGGGGTATGATGCGGGTGTGTGACGCGCGGATTTCTACAATGCATGCGTCATTTGGATTTCGATGGGGACATTCAGGAGTACCGGAGGTGATGAGTATTAGAGATCGTCGAGGCAGGACAGTGGAGCTGAAGTTGAGGGATATGTTTTTTGATAAGGGGCTTTACACAGCGCATGGATTGGAGAATTTAATTTTAGGGGCTATGAATAGTGCGGCGGGAAAGATTGACACAAGCGTGGCGGAGTCGTTGCGGAACTTTTTGTTCAATAAGGAGGCAGGGCGATTGGATTTAGTGGCATTGAACATTCAGAGGGCGAGAGACTTTGGAGTACCAAGCTACCTATCTGCACAAGCGGCATTTAAAACAGGAAAAGGATTGGAAAATATTGCCGGGGGGCTTCAGAAAAAATTACTGGATGTGTATGGAAAGGCCGAGAAGATTGATGCGTTTGTTGGAGGACTGGCAGAAACGACGAAAGAAGGGTCTGTGCTGGGGCCTTTATTCCATGCGATTAATGTAGATCAGTTCAGAAGGTTACGGGATGGAGATCGATTTTACTACGAGAATGTCGCGTGGAAGAAGGCAGTAGCAGGGATGCCCTTAGTGAAGAGGATTCGGAGACATGAGATTCGGCTGCTGGATATCATCTATGCGAATACGCGGGTTTCCCGAAACGATATTGGGGCGAGAGACTCGGCGTTCAAGACAAAGACGACGCATTAGCGTTGCGAATGCTCCGACCTTCAGTATTGTACAGTACAGTACTGTATGTGTACTGGACTATATTTTGAGTGTTGTGATTTCGGAAGGAGATTGCCTCCTCGTAATACCCATGCCCTCCGCCCTCAATGAGGGAGGAGAAATCTTGGCGGTAGTGAGAACAAGCACTCAAGAGGCGCCAAGGAACTCAATAAACCATTAAGTCTACTGTACTGTGCGAGCAAAGGTACTGTACTGTAACCTGGTGGTTACGTATAATTGTTCCTCGCAATAAACTGCAGCATTTTGGTGGGTACTTTACATTTCTGGAATACTTTCATCGTGAATACTTTCATCGTGAATACGATCGTCCTGGGAGAGCTTCACCGGGAATGGGTGGCCTATGCTGGCAAGCCCTCTATGCTTTCGTCGTTCCGCGCTGCCATCGCACCTAGTTCGCTAACTGGAGGCTCAGACCTACAGTATGTAGGCGTATTGGCTGAAGAAATAAGTATCTCTTGAGTAAAATTATTGTATGACTGAAGCTGCAGCGTCTGTGACAATACCGTGGCCAAATCATCCAGCACTAACACGTGCAATAAAAAATGATGTCTTCTCAATTGCTGTACATGGTCGGATTCTCTGCGCTGTATGCAAAAGAAATCCATGCCAATCACTAGACTGCACCTGTCGCATCAATCGGACCCAACTGTCCCCTCGTGTCTACGACATTCAATCCATCTTTGCCAGTACGGTACCCTTCTCACGGATCATAATCCATCGTCTTCCAAAGGCAACTCATCCCTGCTCCGCACACGCCGCCAAGCAACTCACCTTTAGCTTTCATCTCAACAAGCCACAGACGACTGTCAAGCGTGGGTCACCTCTCGTCTTTGTCCGCAATCAACACTTCATTCATTTCCTCCAGTACCGTAACACAATGGAAGCCGTCCAATCGTTCATGTTCTACTGGCGCCGATTCAAGGAACTCAAGAAGCGTCAGGTAAGCCCATGTCGACACGAACACCGACCTTTCCCCGTATCCATTTTCCCACTTTCCTACCAACTCTTCATTGAAAGCTGCAAATAACCACGACCATGATACTTACCATAACCAATTAACACGTCTCCCAAAACTCGGATCGCACCATATAATCCCCTGCCCCCAGATGCTCATGCAAGCCGTTAGTCTTGGCATGCTTCTGTCCGGCGCACTTATCACGTACAAGATCTTCATGATCATTTCCAACTCGGAATCCCCATTGTCGTGGTTCTTTCCGGCAGCATGGAACCCGGTGTCCATCGCGGCGATCTCCTCGTTCTTACCAATTACGACAAAACGCAATCCCTTGTATCCGGGGATATCGTTGTTTACAAACTCCCCGACAGAAATATTCCGATTGTCCATCGAATAATCAAAATCCACGAGGACTATGACTTTGACATAGACGTCCTATCAAAGGGCGACAACAACATCCCCGATGATCGCGAGCTATACGGCCACGGCCGCAAGTGGTTGCAACGCCCCATGATCGTCGGCCGCGCCTTTGCTTTCCTCCCGTATGCTGGCATGCTCACCATTCTCATGAACGATTATCCGCAACTCAAATTCGTTCTTCTCACTGTCTTATCAGCCCTTGCCCTCATCGGCGGCGAATAACTCTACGCCCACTAGTCTTTTACGATGTGCACAACCGATCCCGCACTTTTCTATGTGTACAGGTACCTACAGCTCACCGATACCTACACAGGAAAAAGCAAAAAAAAACCCATTAACTTTCTCCTGCAATCAACGCTTGCTCGCCTCCTCTGGACTCAGCGCCTCGATTTGCAATGCGTGAATTCCCCCCGCTATCTCCTCCTCCAAAATCGTGTAAATCAACCGGTGCCTCTGCACCAGGGACATGGGCTCGAACGCTTCAGCAACCACCCGTACTGCGAAATGCGACTCCCTTCTGCCCCCTTCCGATGCCCAGCGTGCTTGGCGCTATCGTCAACCACCTTCAACTCCAGCGGTTTCAAGCTTTTCAACTTGCCCATTATTCTTTCATAAGTCGTTACTTGCCTGCCCTCCCTTGTGTCAGCCCCATTTTCTGAGGACTCATCGGCCAGCGATCCACCGCGATCCAATTTTGCCACACTCTGCTTAATCTTCGCGAGCATGTTGACGAAACCGTTGTTGCGACTGGGCGTCAAACTAACGCTTAATCCACTCTCCTGGATAAACCGCGGATCAACCTTTTGAACCTCCTGAACAGTAGCGCCGTTAAGACCATTCACAAGAAGGGCCAATAGACCCTTTGTCAACTGTGCATCGGAGTCGCCTTGCAAGCGGACTCGTTTCTCAGAATCCAAGGACACGTGGACATGAACAATGGAGGTGCAACCACGCACACGATTGGCCTCTGTTTTGAGCGAGGGATTCATGGGAGGTAGCTTGCGGGCGAGGAAAAGAAGTTGTTGGTAACGAAGTTTGGGGTCCGGAACTATGGAAAGGGCATCAATGTCGGATCGAAGGGGAGGCGGAAGACCGAGTGGATCGGCTGTGGATACCATCTTGAGGGGTCGTCGGGGGACAGAAAGGACGGAGGGGAAGAATTGGGGGGTAGAGAGGGGGAGCGGAGAGGAAGAGAAACGGGCGGAGAGGCATGCTTGGCTGTTGTTTGGTTTTGCGGGGAGGTGCGACCAATGGGTGGAGACGTGCTGTGAAAACGGTAGTGTGAGAAGAAATGCTGGGTGCTGGCAGGTGTTCGCAGGTGGCGCGCGTTCGGGTTGACTTTTTGAGTTTGAGTGAGCGGAAATGAAATGCGAGCCTTGTACGAGACGCTTACTGGGAGGTATCAACCGCTTGATGAGTACCTCACGTCTTCTCGATGAATTGAAAGAATTGTCCCTCACTCGATACCAATCAAGTGAAGCAGTGGCCGAGGTTACTTCTTGCAGCATTTGAGACACTGTAATACTGTAGCGTACTGTACTGTACTGTACTGTACAGTACTGTGCTGCACTGTATTGTGGATAACCTTCAAAATGTAACCGGTTAGCGAGGGCAGGAAACTGCATGAGAATGCTTTCTTGTTCAGTGCTGTACTGTTAATGTACTGTAGTGCTGTGCAGAACAAAACTATGGACTCGAATGCACTACTGTATGTACCATGCAGCCCATCTGTACTGTACTGTAAAGTAGAGTCTACTGTAGGCAATCCGTAAGGAAGTGCGTCTAATCAGCAATTACAGTATATCCAAAAGGGCCCAGTGGCAGATAGACAAGTGACAAGGCAAAGCACGGTGGGTGGCTATGAAGGGTCGAATGGTTTTGTTCTGCCTACCAACACAACATAGCACTCTAGCTAGTGTCCAAAGGACAAGCAAATGTACTCATATGAGTACAGTAATGTACTCATATGAGTACAAATGATTGTTCGAAATTACTAGATTTTTTTAATTAAAATTATGCACTGGCACGCTGAATCCCTAAAAATAACTTCCCCTAACTATAAAAGAAGTAGTTTCATCCTCATTCACAACAACCGCTGTGGCCTAATGGGCTTCAAGTAAAGAATGAACAAAGAAATCGTGAGTCCGACTCGCTGCGCTCCACAGGAGGGCAAAAACTTCCTTCAGGAAGGTCGACATTTCTGCGACAGCTGCTACCTCAGTTTGCCTTAGCGCGCCCACTTGAACATGAGCAGAGGGGTTAATTCACTGATCACTCATAAAGGGGAATAACGCCACAGGTAAGTATGCTAATTCCGCAAGTCGAACGACGCGAATCAGAAATGTAGGCGGCTATAGTCAAGGACTCAATTTTTTTCATTTTTACTCATTCAACCTACATAAAATGTAAGCGTAGACAAGTAAACATCACTATAGAGTAGTATAAAGCATCTTCTAATTATGACAGAAGTGGACATCGCGTAAGTGATTTTGAAAGCAGTTACGTCCTGTCTCTGAATGGCATATCCAAACCTCTTTGTTCAGTTTCAGGCACTCAGAGCAGAGAAATTTGGACTTCTTGTCAGATTTGCAAATTTTGCATCTGCTTTGAAACGCCGCTTTCGTTGGGGCCCCATTGGCTCCTTTGCGCCTTTTCACTGTGGGCACCAGGTGGATTCCAGTACCGCAGGCCAATGAGGGAACAGAATCCTCTGGAACGTCAATGTCAGATCTGCGGAGGCCAATAGCATCAAATGAATTGTCAATGAGTTGCTCTGCAAGTTTTGCATAAAAATCTTTTTGAGACATGCAATTTCTTGCACCCATCAAACCCTTGTATAGAAGCCATGAGTCAACGATGCAAATTGCAAGCAAAGATGTATTAACCCTCAACGACCAATCATTGACTTCGAATTTCTTCTCCAATCCAAGATCATCTGTCTGCATCTGTTATGCCTGTCAATCTGGGAGCACGTTTGATAATATGTGCTGACAACCGCTGGAACTGGAATTTCCATTTCCACAAGTAGCGTTTCATTACCAGCAGATCTCCAACGAGACCTTCTGATAGGCTCTGACGGAAGTGTTGTACCGGAGTGCTGACAAAGTATCTTCTGTCTCTATCCATCCACAGAACGGCCATCATAGAAGGGTGGCTTTCCGTCCTCGGACTTACCATACAGATATGATCTCCGCGCCTGAAAAGTTCCAGCCCTGACAAAAATGACATAGGAAACTGCCTTGTCGCATTCTTGACGACACCTGTAAACCTCAGTCCATATTCAAAAAGCGCATTTGCTGTGGCCACGAAGCAAATGCAGAGTCTGCACAGACAAGTCGATTCGAATGAAACCAAGGCTCTGTAAGGCGAAGAACAATAGCAGTACCATGAGGGAAATTTGACTCGTAACGCCGATTACTGCTGTCAGATGCTGACAAAACAATCTCCAAATTCAATACAATGCCACTGACACCACAGCACGCAGTCTTGATCTCACATCCGTTTTCAGGCTTACGGTCCATGGCGACATAGTGCGGTAGTCCTTCTGACATCCAATCCCCCCCATTCCGTACCAGCGTGACATGCTTTCATCCACGCAAATTCTCTCCGATGGCGAAAAACTTGACCTCCTATGCCGTTTTATGGCCTCCACGAATCCGCTGACCAAAGACCATCTTCTGTCAGTGCTTTCAGTTTCAGTGTAGCGGCTGAATGTAATACATGAAACCAGTGCTTCGAAACGGTTCCTCGAAATGATTTTTCCAAAAGCCGCCAATGGAATGTATTTGGATGTAGACTGTGTACTCCAAAGTGACCTTCTGCTTGTAAACTCGAATCTGCATAGCAATATGAGAATTCCAAAAAACTTTAGAATTTCACCAGCTGTGTACGCATGTGCCCACCATTAGCGAGTTTCCGGTTTGTAAGTTCGGTAATTGTGGAAAGGTGTTCGATAGGAAACATGCAAAGGAAAAAATCATACGGGGTCTTCTCATACTCGGTATGACCTTGTATGTACGTGTTCCCTGCTGGACCAATTACCTTCCATGGCCGATATGCCGTTGATCCATTCAACGGTAATACTACCTCCTGATTGGTCCAAATTTTTCCATGCACTTCTTTGCATACCCCTCCTACTCCGGCCATCCCATTGGCTTCTTCTCGAGGTTCTTCAACAGAAGGTTGACGATTCGGTAGCTCGACCTCAGCAGCAGTTGTCTCCATTTCATTGGACGTTGCGAGGCCACCTTCAGATGCTTCTCCTGGCTTGATGTTGACGAGTTTCAAGCTGACGCGCTTTGTCTGTCCTGAATGGACCAGTCTGCGGTGACCGAAGTCTGACGTCTTCCGGTAGATGTGTCAACTTCGATGCCGACCACGGTTCCGTTGACGCGCTTACTTCTCCAAAGGGAACCGAATAGTCGCTTACACTCAGCCGCTGACGTGACAAGGGTTGCGCGAGTGTTGACAAGGTTTCCGGGCTGTTGACGGGGGTCATTTGGATTCGTCATTTTTGGTTAAATTTTTCGATGTTGACAAACTTGTTGTGTGGTCGAATGAACAGTTGAGGAGTAAACTCCGAAGTTTTGCACGGTTGACTACCTAAGGGTGCGACTAGATATAGTGAAAAGCTAATGGTGTCATTATGTTAATTTTTTGTATAAAATCTAGTCGTTAGAAATATGGACTCATATGAGTACATTTGGACTCATATGAGTACAATTGTCCTCTGGACACTAGTGTCTATCCGACCACGCACTGTCCTCATATGAGGCACACTTTGTCCTCATATGAGGACAATTTCCGTTACATTTTGGAAAGGAAAATGTTTTGAAAGCCCGAAATTTTTACTGGAAAAAAGGTTTTTTATGTTTAGTTACAGTACAGTAATTTTTACTGTACATGCGCCCTCGTTTCTGAAACCCCCCACGATAATACGAACTATTTTACCTTCCAAAATGAAGTCGTTTTCACAACTTCTTGCAAAGAGCGGAAGCTGGTGAGGGAAAACTGGTCTAGCCTTCACCGAGGTCAACAATCTTGAAAAGTTTGTTTTGATCGGCCATCTACACTCATGAACTAATGCGGAGGGACAAGAAATGCGCTGAGGTAAAAAAATTTGTATTGAAAAAGAAGTGCTAAAAGTAGTCCTCATATGAGGACAAATGTCCTCATATGAGGACAACGGTCCAATAGACACTAGAGGCGGCTTTTAGTCAGTAGAATAAATAAATATTCACCACACTAACGGCACTGCACTCCTCTGCACCGTAGACAGGCGGAACAATCCCAGAACCTCTCAGACAACACCGCGACATCGAAATGCTCCGATGCCTCAGTCTCGACGACGAACGGCTTCCTAAAGTTCAGATATACGAGTACACGTGGCTCGCAAAGCCTTTGTTCCAGCGCAACGAAAGATTTCTCCACTTTTTAGTCCCACTTGAACTGTCCATGATCTCACGTTACAGTGTGTACAGAGGCAGCGATATTTGTACGACTTAAACCGGACTTTACTCGTATTTAATGAACGATGATGATTCAGAAGTCGCGAGCGTAACAAAGTCCCTAATAAGCGGTATAAGTACCACCGCTCGAGCTTCTGTGAATCTAAAAAGAGGGTGTAACCCACTTGCTCTTGTCTCCTAAACGGTTCCGAGTCGTTCACCTGAACCTTCCGACAGGAGGAGCCGTACAGAATCTGCGGTGAACGACGCGAAACGTGTAAACGGGTGGTAAAAAGCACGGTAGATCATCCACATGCCCGTAACGCACAAAAAAATTGCATAGATTCTTGCAACGATCGAAAACGTTACATGGAATCTTAGAACACCTAGAAGCGTTGCAGGGACCCTTGTGCTGATCAAACGTAACGGGGTGATGGAAAAATTTCGTCACGACCGAAGTGCGTTAACGGAAACGACTCGCGTATTTCACCACTGGGGTACAATTGAATTGCAACAAGAACTTCGGTTTTCGCACTCATTCCTGCACCAACACATTCGGTGCACTACAGCCACGGAAATGATGGCGCCTTGCTGTCGAGTTTACTGCATTGTATGAATAACACGATCCATGTACGGCCTCCGCCATTTTCAACGGCGAAGTACGGTATCAGAAATCGCCGATCTCTACAAAAACGGCAAAAATACGAACAAAACGCCCATAGAATAAAAAAAACACAAATTCTTATTCAACGCTGGTCTAGGAGCGATTTTGAGTAAAGAGGTCTTTTCAGGATCAAGTTTTATACAACGTCCGTCTACAAAATGACTAAGTAGTTTGATAGATGGGTGCACCAATAAAAACACCCCAGTTTGACTCTCAAATTATACAGCGAGATATTTTCCGTCAAGTGATTAATGTAGTCTTGTTTGGAATTCTAAGGTTTCTGAAAATATCACAAAATTTTCTGTGTACTTTATGCAAAGGGAAGGTCATTCACTACTTCATTTATCGTTCTCCGGAATGTTTTTGCTGCATTCATATATTTTTTTCTAATTTATTTGAAAAGTTCTACTGTCGTGTACTGCCGTTTAGAATGCTCGTCGGCCTTGCAATCTTTTTTTAGAACCTTCAGTACCTCAACCCAGGGCACTTGGACAACATCACCTCGTAGTGTTCTCTTTCCCTCAGTGACTATACTTTGAAGCCACTAGATGCGTTCGGTCAAAGCTGTGGCTTTGGGCTGCCAAAGAGTAGGTCTCTGTTTCTTATTCTTACAGGGCTTTGCGCTATCTGACTCATCGCACCCACTGTTTCTCCGCTTTGATGCGCCCATACGTTTTAGCAAGATTATTAAAATCTCTTCAAGAGCTTGTTTTAGTCTCTAATTTGGTGTTTACAGCGTGATAAAGTTCCCCAAATTGCGATAAAGTGAAAATTTGGATAATAGAGGGTTTACGCACTACGAAATATGCCCTACTTTTCGTAATTGTCCTTCACACATGGCAGAGTTAACGAAAAGTTGGGCTGAATAAGAAACAAAATTTTCTTTAATCTGTTCCCATTGCGAAAGTATTTTCGAGTAGATCCCGCCAAATCTTCACTAAACTTTTATCCAATTCACCTCCTTAACGTTTCCATCACGCGCCCGCCCGTTCCACAACCCATTGGACTCGCTGTCACCGTCCTCACAATCACCAAACACACTCGCCCGACACTCGTTATCGCCACAAAGCCTTTACCGTTTCTCGTCTCTCGCCATACCTCCCCCGTCCTCACCTCACCACAAACCCTTTGCCAGTCACATCTCGTCACCGCACTCTTTCTCACCCTGGTAGTCGCCACAAACCTTTGCCTAATCCTCCTCTCACGCCATACCCCGCACGGCCTCGCCTCACCACGGAACAAAGCCCCATAACGCCTCGTCACCGTACCAGAGTACCAATTGAGTACGAGGGTGCTGCCTGCAATATTGTACGAAAAGTGCCAAACGAACTGCGTAAATTTACTCAATCACGAAATTCGGAAAAACGGCTCCTAGAATGATCTTCAGAAAACTATCGAAACTCGCAGTGCGTAAATCCTCTAATTTTCTCCATTTCGTCAGTCTTGTCACAACTTGCATCATAGCCCGGAGTTTGTTCAGATGAAAAGTTCCCGAAAATTGAAATAGAATTTCCTCCTTGGGCTCATTTCAACAGATTAAAAAAATATTGTCCAATGGTTGGGGGACTGAAGGTACGTGTAATGGTAACGGATTGTACTCAACTCCATCTAAATCAGGAAACTTCTGTCCGTGTGCAGAACAGTTGACAATAATCATGCGAAACGTACCACTAGTCCTAATTTGAACTTCCGGATACCAAATACCTCACAAGTAGTGCAAGACTGGCTCTCCATTCATCTATAAATTCATTTTTGATTGATTGAATCGATCCGTATCGGGTTTCCGTATCATGCGGTAAACAAGAGGAAACATTTAGGTTCCAGGAGTATTTGTACAAACTGAACAATTTAGAACTGATTTGATCTGTGTGGGCGTTACAACCCATGGTAATGCTGGCCCTTCCGAAGAGCTAAGTGTGAATCGTTTCTTAGTAGCTGGTACAAAAACGCTGACTCATCCTCGTTATACTTACTAATCTGTTTATATTTGGCTAATTTACTTTGAAAATTAACTAAATCTTTCCAAAAAGCTGCCTTAGCAACTTGTACGACCTCTCCACATAACTTTATTTACCAGCAGATTCTCTCTAGATAAAAGAAATTAAGCAGCCACCTTAGCTTGTGGAAAATTCCGCAGCCCTTAATTCAAATTTTAATATGGTCTATTTTGCTCTTATTATGATGATTGTTCCAGTAAAATTAACAGATTTGGGCGATCCATTTTTAATACCAACAAAGCAGCCTTTTCTAGCTCATAGTGCTTTTCCTCTTCAACAATGTTTTCCAAGATGGTCTTGAACGTGAAAACTTTCCATGCCATTTTTAGTTCACCTTTTCGACTCCTACAGTGTGAAAATCTCACGCGCAACTGATTACCCACACTGTTTTTTGTAGGCCTCATAGTATGTGATTTTTTTTCACCGGACTGATATCTCGTACTCCACCTTCTTGAATACTGCATTCGCTCGATTTTTTTTCCCAATGACTACTCTAATCCCTACCTGTAGACCAAAGAGTTGTGAAAGATTTTTTGAAAAATACGACTTCAATGAAAAACTTCAAATGTTCTTCAGCACACTTTATTAGTTCATTTTTATGTTTGTTTGACTGCACAATATTCAGCGGCTATGAAAATTTTTCATATATCATAAAAACGAAACCAAAACCTTATCTTCATGGGTGTATTTGAAGGCCTTGGAAAGCTAATTTGCCTTTAAAACTCTATGAAGGCTTTTTGATTTAATACAAATTTCATTAACAGCACTGCAAGTTGAAGTTCGAAAAAATATTTTAACCCAGTGCTTGATAGGGCTATTATCAGTGCATCATCGAAGTCATAAATCACTGAATGGGCCGCGTTGCTGTAGGTTTGTGGTTAGGCTGCCTAAAATACGTATGGTACAGTATCCGATAAAAGGCCAGTCTCTTTAGTAGAGCACCGCCAGCTTTTGTCACCAGCCTGTTATACTAACGCAGAATCCATGAATTGAAGTTTCGAGAACCAATAACATTGTGGCCTTGAAGGAATGATTTGAAATTTCATCATAAGAGCGGACTGTAGATCGTATTAAACTCGAAAAAGAATGATATTTATATCACAAAATTAGATGCCGATAAGGCTTTCGTCAATTTTATAGCAACTGAACTTATCGAAAAATTTGTATCGATCCTCATTGGCGGGGATAGCTCATGATCAGAAAAATGTGATTGACCACTTGATTTGATCAAAGAGGTGGCAAGGATAATGATTGGAATACATGAGGGATAGATGCACCTGAATGAGTCTTTAAGTTCTAAGAGAAGCAGTTAAGACATTGAATTATTTAACGGGGAGACACTGAAGATCAGCAGGAGGATTCCTAGTAATTGTATGGTTACGTAAACGAACTGATTAAAGGGATGTCTAAAATGTGCGACTATCATAGCTCAGCATTTTATCATGCATGATATGTTTTTACGGACAGCGGAAGAAAAGCTTTAAAAGTTGCGGGGGCTTCCGTATCTATTTTTGGAGAGGTAAGAGATTTTATGATACAAGCATATTGATTATTCCAGCATGAGATGGTTGTGTGGCGGTAATACTTCCTTCTCTAGAGGAATAGGAGGGTACATAAGGATGACCTGGCTTTGACATACGTGAAGACTTCTGTCGAGTGTTAACGATTTGAATGTTTTTGTGCTTTTTGTGTTTATTTCTGTCTTTTACTTTCCTTGGACTGAATTTAAAGAAAAGAATATATTCTGGCTTTTTAGGAGCTATTTCGGCGATAATTTTTATATTATGGCTGAGAGCTTATGCATGCTCGAGAACCAATGTTTTTGCATCAAACACTGTACTACTCTGTGTTTGGATTTATTTATAATGCTGGACCTTACGATTAGAGTTTCCAAATAAAAATTTTAATTGATTAAAATTGAAACACTCAATTTCGAAGTGTATAGTGTAACATGTTGCGGCTTTTTGCTCTAATACAGCTCTCAGGGTGATAAAGCATGTTAGGAGTCTCGAGCAAAGGTTAGATCTTCGGGAGAGGAAAAATTGCTGGGGTGGAAATGAAAGGGGCAGGTCGGAAAACGAAGATGACTAGATGAGATGGCTAACGATGAGATTGACTGGGAAAAAATCAGGAGCAGATTTTTCGATTTTCCGAGGAATTAATGCCAACAAAATGAAGTCAGAGGGTCGAATAGGAGACAGTGAAGCCAATAACTTCGAGTTTGTGTGGTTTTGGGGGAGCGTAAGGGTAGAAAGTGAAGTTTGCGGCTTTCAATTTCAATTTTAGTACCGGAAAACTTCCATGAGGCTCAGTAAATGTGTTAGAGTATTATAACGTTGGCAATTTGTACGGGGGGACTGCGCAGCAGACGTGGTCTTCTTGACAACTACTTGAGTATCTGTCGAATCCCTTCTCATATCTGCAACTTAAATACAGACAGCTTATTAAATCCATATATAGGCCATAATATATCTTTGCCAGACGCCAAGCTAATACTTGTCTATCTAGGAGACATATTGACTCCAAAATCTTTCCAAAAAGTATATCTTTAGATAATGGAGTCCAGGATCAGCGGAAAGCGGAGCACTTACAGGAATTGTGGAGTCAATTATTACAGCAGAAATATGTGCGGCAAATAGCAGTGTGAAGAAGAAGGTATCAAGAGGGAAAATGAGAATAAATCGTCGAGAATTCTGTAATCGACATCCTCATTGTCCTCATCTCGTTACACAGACAAAACCCGACCCCAGTGGAAATCTCTCCGTAATTATACCGTAACTGCTCTCACGGATCCACCCACTTATGTTACTACCCCTAAGTTTAATCTTCCTCATTCTTTTCTACCCGCTATGCATCTCCTAAAAATTGTCGTCGAACCAATCCATAATGCGTTCCCGATACGTACCTTTTCTCTATTCTTCGTAGTCCGTGGGCCCATGCTGAAGCAAGGATAGTTCGTTGATGTATTCGACCCTGCGAGTTGGTTATTTGATTATCTGATAAGGAAGGAGGCTGGTTATTCTAGTAACAGGGTGGAGAGGAAATCTGATGAGTTCATAAAGTTGTTGTTAGTTGGAAGCTAAGGGGAGCCTTCTTGCTGTTTCAAATAGGTTCATACCGTCGAATTTTTTCAAGGCCCTGATTGACGAATAATATATGTCCATACAACATTTCGTGGATTTGCACGACTTTGTGGACACGATATAAATATACTCGATAAAAATCCAGTGGGGATTTGGATAGAGCAACTCACGAGTGGGAAAGTTTCTCTTTGAAAAGGACCAAAATGTACAAATGTAAAAAATTATGTTCATAAGGACTAATCCCTCTAGTATCGCATGTGAAATAAAGGGAGAGTTGTCTATTTCTTTTGAAAAGGGGGATCCTGGAGATGACTTTAGGGATAACGAAAATGGTAACCTGTACAGATACCCGGTCTCGAATCAACAGGGAATAAAAGTGGAGGGCTGTCAAGGAGACTTGAATGAAGGAAATAGACACATTGAATTGATCCTAAATTCGCGAATGATGAGCTTAAACCGTTTTGTTGTGTAAACGAACGGTTAATTGCACGTTGAAAAATAAATGGCTAGTTCAGGCTGCTGTTCGCTCTAGGCCCGGCATTTTTCCTTTCATGGTGATAACAGCGATAAAAATTTGTCTAGAGGGGGTAACAGGCTTCGGTCTATAAGAGACCGATAGCCCGTGAAAAAAGTAGATTCTACCGCATTACTACCAAGCCAAATGCAGAAACAAGGGGTAGTCCGGAATATCAGGCATTGCCACGACGGGATGAGCTGATGAAGCTTTACTTCAAAATGAAGCACGTATAGGCATTGCATAATCAACAACGTTGACATTTGTAGTGCGGTTTATCATGTCACCCACACACACAATATTCAGATGCTCTACCGGGTTCTTTTACCAGACCCAAATGGGCACTAGGTCTTTAAATAGGGTTACCAGAGGATTTGCGATATACGTAGGTGTTTTAGTACAGTCTGTTATGGTTGAGGAGAGTCTTGATTCTATACCGTAATCATGACGCACGCAGTAGGACATCCTTGGATTGAGATTAGAACCGTTTCCAGCTTTGTACTTTCATAGGTACAACTCACTTTTCGAATTGGGGTTGTCGAATTAAAGAGGAAATGCAGATAGAGTGACGGAATAATTGAAAGCAGTATCATCTGTGAGCGAACACCAGCTTCTAAGGAAAATTTCCTAAAAAATAGTAAACGGGTTTGGCTTATTGCAGGTAGTGCGAGGACTGAGAGGCTTATGGACCGGTGATAATAATAATTTTTACTCATCTGTCATTTCGAGTGTGCACTGCCTGACCGCCTATTAAGATTAAGATCTAATCGGAAGGTTCACATCGGTCACGTCCAGTGGAGCGCGCGAAATGATGGCCATTGCTATCGACGACCATATGATGCAGCTTAAGCGTTGAAATAGGCGTGTGCGGAAGATGGTGGGAGAGACGTGACATTTGTTCGCAGCTCGGTCGATAAGACGTTCGAGGAAACGGATGGTATCAGGACATGCAGCTCCTAGCGAGTCAAAAGCGAGGGGCTGAAACTGGAAACCAAGGTCGCGTGTATCGCGGGACGGGTCCAGGGAAGGGGGACACTTCGCCTGGACAGCTCGTGTTCCAACTTCTGAATCTTCCGGCGATATTCTTGGGCAGCGGCGCCGCCTGCGACTCGCGTCGCACTTGCAGCGGCGGACGACGTAAACGGGATGTAATGACTACGTCACATGCGAAGGGTTTCTCACGGGGTCAGCGGGGGAAGCAGGAGGATGTACAAGGATGTCTCCGGGCCGAAGTTCGGAACCAGGGATGAGGTCAGGAACCTCAAGCTGGTTGTCCAAACCAGCGGTGCGGAAAAGGTGATAAGCGATGGCGTTTACGAATGGCGTCATGCCGGTGTCGACGTCCAAACTCAGAGGGGCAGATGTCAGCAGCATGATCACCGTAGACATCCAGCGGTTGCTGGCAGTGGTGACAATTCAGCGGCATCGAGTCTGTGTAGACTGGGAGACCGAGGTGGCGGCGTAACATTATGCTCCAATGGGCGGGGGAAACTCTAGTGGCAGTCGTTGGTGCGCTTGACGGAAAGCAGCGGCACCACTGTGTTGGAAGGCGAGGCCTAGTATCCGGCGACGGGTCCTGTAGGCATGGTGATGTCTCGGGCATGGTACATACATCCAGAGGTCGTCCTCCCAGAACTCCTTGGCCCTGGCCTCATTCTGTGCCCTGTTTAGAAGTGTTTGGAGGTTGCCGGGCTTATCAGCAAGGGCGGTAGGGTCGAAGGGGCCGAGGTCGGTGACGAAGGGATCGCCATGGAGGCGGCGTACGAACTGGCGGAGGGTCGTTTTAGGTTGGCCAACAAAGAAGAACGTCCTGTCACAGCGAGCGCGCTTTCGAGGGACGACTTCAGATCGCGGCGTAGAGCCTAAAATCCTGTCCCCGGTAGAGACGGTCGTCAGCTATCTGTATCAACCCAACGGCCTTCTGTCCTCTGCTCGTGTGATTGCATTGAGCTTCTCTGGTTCCTTTGTCCCACTTGAGAGGTGCCATTTAGCTGTTTCCAGGTCACCCTACTGTAGTGTGCAATGTTTACAATAAGGGGGGAATGGGGTTGTGTTTACTGTAGGAGCTCGGAAGGCTGAGAACCATATGGGTTTGTGAGGAAGGCGTTGTGTCACAAAGAAGATACTTAAGAGGTCTTCATTCTATCTAGAACGATGCGGGGAGACCAGACAACATACAGGCCGCGTTACGGGAGACCACCAGTGCGGCGTGCCGTTGCAAAAGAATTGACCTCGTCCTCGAGAAAAGCTCCATGGTTCGAGACGGTAACAATAATAGTTTACAATATGTGTAGCACTGGACACAATAACAAAGTTATCTGGGGTACGCCGCAACAGTAGTTTTTGGAACTCTTAATCATAACTCTCTATTGGAATGCTTCCTCCGCAAATCAGAACGCTGTGAACAGATTACAAAACAGTAAGTGATTGCAGTAACAACTAAAATCTCATTAGGCGAGATCCTGTGCCATAAGAATGGACCGCACTACAGTACGGTATATTGTGTACGCTATAGTAAAGTATCCTCATTGTTCAGTACCGCATATCTTTGACATTTTTTACATATGTATACCGTACGATACCACAGTACCGTAATAAGACTATATATCATTAAATTAATCAAGGCACAAATCGGGATAGTGAGCCAATGGCTGACTATTCAGATTTATGCCTGATAGTAACGAAAGCATCAAGTGCTGTACTAATTATCTTTTATTTATCCGCTCGCGGCGAAAGGTCATGGAAACATTCTCTCTGACCCTACAATCAGCAATAGGAATGCCAAACAAATTACTAATTGCCCATCGCCTCGTCGTGCCATACCTCAACCTAACAATCACCGCCACACCTTCCCAGATACCCTCCCCCCCCCCACACCCACCCATTTCCGAGTACAATGTTCCCCGCCTTTCTTCCCCCGTTTCTGCCCACCCTCACCTGCACCCCGCTCTGCGTCGCAAACCCCAGTCTTCCGCCACCTCAAACTACCGCCGCCACCAAACTCAACCTCTCCACCCCCTCCACCACAACTCCCCCCCACCCATATCCAACCCAATCCCAACCCCGCCTCGCTTCCTCCCCCTTCCCTCCTCCCGTCACCGCACCTCCCCCCCACCTCCGTCTGCACCATCTTTCTCGCACCCTGCCTATCCTTCACTTCCCCCCTACCTCCTCCTTTCCCATCGACTCCTCTCCCCACTTGCCTTACCGCCCCGTCTGCTCCTGCTATCTCTTCTCCTTCTTCTTCCTCATCTCTCCCAATCCCATCAACAAAACCTTCGACAATGTTCAACTATCGCCCGTCGTGCCTTTCGTCGCTCCAAACTAATTTCCACCGCCGTCAAAACCACCCCTCCTACCCCTCCGAGCGTCTTCTCAAACCTGTGCGTATTCACGCCGTTCTCACTGCCGTCACAGCCGCAGGTT
The DNA here is from genome assembly GCA_002205965.3 of Kappaphycus alvarezii. Classification (NCBI taxonomy): domain Eukaryota; phylum Rhodophyta; class Florideophyceae; order Gigartinales; family Solieriaceae; genus Kappaphycus; species Kappaphycus alvarezii. Next base: position 504,973 of record NADL03000032.1, on the reverse strand, counting down.
CTTTGGCAGGTCTTTGGTTGGCCTACTTATCCCCTTCTGCAGGTGCCCAGGTCGTATCTTTTTTTCAAGCTTTGTTCTATCTCTTGCGACCTGTTCGCTTTGAAAGTGATCGTGTTTACTCATGTCGTGGTGGCGAGTACAGGGATGTTGTCTTTGCTTGGACCATCGCTAGTGCTTGTGTAGCTGCCGTGCAGTTTGGTGGGGTGGCGGCGGACTAGCTGCAGCGGCTGTGTTGCTCATGGCCCTGGGTTTTTGGGTTCTGAAGTGGATCTTTGTTAAAGATACCGACATTGACTAATTTGCTGCGATGCAGTTTTTTTCTTTCGTGAGAGGGGAAGGGTAGCGTCGCTAGGGGAAGTGCGGACGGAGGAATAGTGAAACGTGGGCGGTAGATGGCGGCAGAGAGCAGAGTCATATTTGAATGGTTTTTGTGCGTAGAGGCAAGTACAATTTTCAGACAGAGAGTTACTCCATGTTAAGATGGGACAGTTCTGTATAGTTACAGAGAATGGTACTAGTTTGAATGGGGTATCCAAGTCGAGTAAATTGGTCTAGCACCGCTGTTACCAGCCGTATGCGTAGGCACCTCGACAATGGCCACAACGCTTGCGTCATACGCGTATAGCCCACGTAGGCCCCTTACCCGGTGAAAATATAATTGTTCGAGTCATCGTGCATTGCCTGCCTCGCTCACATGAATATGCCGCGCGTCGCTACCCCTTGAAATTACAAAGCTATTATACACGATTTGGCCAAGAGTTCTTTCTCAAAATGACCTACAAAATTATTCGCTCAGGAACGTGTTTGTTTTATGTTATTACGTATCCCCACCTCCGCGATACTTTGTTTAGATTGCTAGCCAGCGTTGCTCATCAAGCCACTTACGTAGGGGACACTGACCAGATTAACAGCGTCGCAATGGACTGGGCTCGCGTCCGATCATCGGCCCATTGCTGCCGTTTCGTAGCATGAAGTTCCACACAGCATCTGTATTGTTTAGTACATGCTCCAGGCAACATGAACGCAAATAGATCTGCAGTCAACGGTCTAGGCCTTCTTGCCTCCGGCTTCATGGCGTGAACTACCCACGAGGGACCGGAGACCTGCACGCTCACTCACGCCTGTAACTCCTCTTCCATTCAAAAGCTATTCTTTACGACTAGATATAAAACGAATCACTCATCGGAAGACGTTTTTATCGATCCTGTTTTATCGTAAACGTTCCGTAGCAGGCATGCATCTCAGTAGACAACTGTTCGTACGACACTGACCTAGCCCCAAGTATTCTAAAATGGCTTCAAACTCTCTCTGAGCCCCTTACGAAATAACTGAAAGATGGCCGTTTGAGTCACTAATCTGCCGTGCCCCTTGCCGCCATAGCCATTCCTCCTCCCATTGCTAATCCCTGAACCTCCGACCCTACTGGCAGTCCCGATGGCGTTTGCCTCATCGATAAATCGGTTCCGAACTCTTTCAAAGAATGAATGAAAAGATTCCGTATCGGTCCTACCCTTATCTTGTTTGGACCTTCGAAATGCTACCAAAGTAACCCCCTCCTCGGCATTTGTTAATTCAATCCCGGCCACAAGCACTCTGTCCGAGTTGAGCATACCCGGCATTTCATCTTTCTCTTAGTTTCTTTCTTAATCGACAGTTCTGCTCCATCTCCCGCAAAATTCGCCACAGCAATCGCATGATGTCGTCAGCGGGCAGTGTTGAGCGGAATTGCGCGTGGGCGCTCGCCCAACTTGTGGTTCTTCGCCTTCATGGTATGCAAGACTCCGCGCAACTTCGTGGCCATTCCATTCCTTCGCTCATGTCCGTAGTAGGCAACGTCATGCATTCCCATCGAGCCTGCCATATTGTCCCGAACACGAGTCGGTCCGCCCAACAACAGTTGAGGCTTCCATCGCGCTTGGTGCTCGAACGCTTGCAAAAGCGTTGTGCCGGCCACCGTTGCCGCTTCTAGCAGGCATACTATTCGGTTCTTGGAATTGGCCAGGACATAGTCCGGCGGCAGCGGCACTTTGCTCCAGACTTACTGCGCATGGGCGTGGTGGGTCTGGCGTTATTTCCCTTGCTTGCAAAATTAGAACCTGCCGCCCCTTGATACCTTGCTTGCCCAAAGGAATCAGCCGATCGAGAAGCCGAGGTAGGTGGTGCCTGGGATGCTCCAGTGTACCGAGCGATATCCCAAACGGTGCTCCACTTCCCTCCTCGTTTTCTGTATACATGAGCTTGAGGAGGTCCTCTGTAATAGTTATGTCCTCCCGTCCACTGTGATGATCACGCATAAGTCGCTTTAGCTCTGCCAAGTCGGCTGTGGTGCTTGGCTCCTCCTCTTCAAGGACGAGTGGCGGCCTATCACTATTTTCACCACCTAGAGGTCGGTTGGGTCCGTCGGATCATCTTGTTCAACAGGTCCGAATGTTCCTCCTGCGCGCTAGGTCGCTCTGATGCCTCGAAGGTTCCGCCAGTACCGGACTCCACGACGGCGGCTCTTCTTCCGACGACATTTCGGCGACTGTGCGTCGTTCCGCTGCTATCCGAACGTCGTCCGAGGACATGTCGGTTCCCGCCCTCCTCGCCACCCCATACTTACCGTCTCGCTAGCCGAGTAGTCATCTCGACTCTCAATTGTCGTACCATCCTCGTATTCCTCCTCCATATCGCTGGTGCCTCGACTGCGGACCTGAGGCCCGGAGCTCGGAGAAGATGCAGGTCCGTCACTCAACCCCATAGTTTCAAAAAGGGACAGAAACGTCGTGAAAATGTTGGCAACGTCCTCGTACCTTGGCATCTGATTCATCTCCGTCAACATCAGCCTGAAATCGGCTCGAAGCTCCTCTGACAGCTTCTTACCGGCGGGCTTGCTTGTTCCCCTCAACTTGCAGATCATGTTCCACAGGTGGCGCGCGACAATGTCCGTCTGGATTGACCCACCCGTACTTGAAGCGCCCTCATCTCGCGAGGAAGAGTACCCATTGCCATTACCCTGCCACGGACTTGGAAAACCTGAGATACCGGCCAGATTCGATCCGTGTGGGCTACCCGATTCCGAAAATAGGCCTACCCTTGCGTTGAAACCCGGAGATTCTGAGCGGCGGCGGTCGTAACCGGACGGCGAGTACACAACGGGAGGTGAACTCGGCCTCTCGGGGTTCAGGTGCAGTCGAAGCGAGCTGGGGTCCGCGGCAGTAAGAGTATGATCTCGCGAAAACCCTCGCCGTTGCAACTGCACGGCAGACATCGATGCGGGACCGTGGTCCACTGCATTCGGGCTGTCAAGGCGTGCGCTTGCCGAAGGCAAACCGAGATCTGACTGATGTCTCTGCTTTGGAACTGCGTGGCGGTGTTGGTTTCTAACTTGGGCCGAAGAACGAAGCCGATCTAACGGCTCCGTAGGCAACTCCAATCGGAGGGGCGGCTTTTCCTCATAGTCTTCGATACTATCCTGTTCAGAGGATGAGTCATCATGATGCCGACGTTCAATCCGCGCAGGTGACGGAAACGGCGCCCCACTGCCTCATACGCAATCCTCCCCGTCGAATGCTTACTGTCAAACTGAGAGTAATGCGCCGGTGACATGCTTCCACTGGGAGACGGCCCAGCTCGGGTAGGGGACTGCCCTGGGTAGGCCGGAGAGACCGGAGGCACCGGAAACTGGCCGGGCGGTGGCAACGGGGCGGCATGCCTGGCAGCCGCCGCACTTGCGGCTTTGAATCCGGCAGCGACTCTTTCCGAGGTGTTACGTCGCCGGGCCGGGGTGGCTGGACGATCCTCAACACGGGTAATGACGGCATGAGTGGGCGGGGTGGGTGCTCGAACGTATTCATCGAGCTCACTTGCCGGTGAATTCGGCTTGTGCGCGCCGAAATGGTCGTCTCGATGCCGCGGAACAGGGGGCATTGGCCTTCCGCGAGGTTTGTATTGCGGATTCCTGTGTCCTGGGTTTGGATGCGGTACGGTTGGTGTTGGATGACTTCGGCCTCCCTCGGAGGTTCTGTGGACGTGGCCGGAAACCCGACGGATGGGATTTCATCCTGCTGCTCGCCGTTAAAGGACGGGATGGTCGGCCCTGCAATGGGGATGACGTGGTCCTCCCCGTAGGACCAGAGGACGGGAGGGCAGCGCCTATGTGATCAACCCGTGCAGTCATTGGGACGAGGGATTGGACGTATTCAAACCCTTTTGACTCTTGTGATAAAACGGACGCTTCTTAATATTCTTCGCATCATCGCCTTCATAATCAATCAGAAACCACGGGTGATGCTTGACCATACGCAAGTCGTAGCGCTTGCTAGGGTCGCGAACAAGCAAATGTTGCAACAAAGAGCGGGCCTCTCTCGAGATATGCGGGGAGTAATGAACCTTGCATGCAAGAATAAGGTCATACAATTTTTCCGTCTCTTGCTCCTGAAACGGCAAGCGGCCGCACAACAAAGCGTACAGAATAATCCCACACGACCATGCATCGACCTTGGCGCCATTGTATCCGTCCTTCACCTTTGCACTATCGATAATTTCGGGGGCGCAATAATCCGGAGTGCCACATTGTGTGTAGAGCAAACCAGCATTCACGTCGCGCCCTTTCATGGAAGAAAAGCCAAAGTCTGTAATCTTAATATCGCCATTATCATCGACCAACAAGTTCTCCGGTTTGAGATCGCGGTGTGCGACTCCACATTTGTGACAAAAGTCGACACCATCCACTAGCTGTTGAAAGTACTTGCGGGCAAGGTTTCTGGAATGGGTCCATGTTCGATACGGTCAAACAGCTCGCCACCGGTCACTAGCTCCATGACAATGTACAAGCGAGTGGGAGAGGTGAGGACCTCATGTAGTCGGACGATGTGGCGATGCTTCAAGGCACGCATGATGTATATCTCACGACGCACCTGGGACGTAAAGTCCTGACTCCGAATCTCCCTCTTATCCATAATCTTAACCGCGACGCGATGCTTTGTCTCATTATGCACTGCGATCTTGACTCTACACACGGCGGCACAATGCATGGTCAGTACAATGTCACGTGGGTAGAAGCGCGGACAGGAGGCGGGATAGATGGGGAAAAGAGACTGCAAATAGAAAAGGAGGCGAACAACTTACTTGCCAAAGGCACCCTCACCAATAGTACCATAAAGGGTGTACTTGCCGACGTAGCTGGTGGCCATGGACTCGTCAACGTCCAAGGTGGCCATGGTTGGGCTATGGTTGGCAAGACGTGGATGCGGGGAGGGGGCAATGGATGACAGTCTCGGCGTGCGCGACGCCGGCACCTTGGTATAGAGTTGTGTTTTAGGGGAGCTGGCAGTGTGTTGCAATGCGTGGGGTGGGGCAGGAAGGGAATGGAGGGGAGAACGGAAAGCGGGTGGGTGAAAAGCGCGTCTGTTGTGTTGTTTGGCTTAAAGTGGATAGATGGGGTGGTGGTGACTACGAAAATGAACGGGAGTATAGGCGAATGGAAGAATGGGGGGTGTGTGGCGTGTGGTTATTGCAGGAGCAGGCGAAGGATAGATGGATGCACGGGAATCGAAAAGAAAAAGCTTGAAGTTGAATGTAAAGCTGTGGTTTGTTGTTGAGGATGCAGTAGGAAAATTGCTGCGGGTGTGCGGGCTGTCGTTTTCTGATGTTGTCGGAATGGCGAACGACTATCTTCTTTAGAGCCAGCCGTGTACCGAAATATGGCAAAAAAATAGACAAAATAAGGTTGAAAGGAGAAAAAAACCGACAAAACAACTTTCCCGACGTCAAATAATACTCTTGGCTGGTATGAAAGCTGTTCAAACTCTCAAGATACACAAAGGCATTAAAAAAAAAGGTCATGTGTGGGACAAGGTGGCAAAAGAGAGCGGTCATTCATGCGTCCTGTCGTCCGTGATGAGGATGATAGCATAGATGCTTTATTTTTTTCCTTTTTTTAAACAACAGTCCCGATAGAAAGGCATTATGGGGGATAGCGGTCCGGACCAAAGGCAGGGCTGTGTATGGATGGGTTTGGGCTTGCTTTGTGTAAACCGCAAGTACGGGGTCGGGAGAAAGGTGCTGATACACCAACTCGGTAATAATGTTGCTCCATTGCTGCAATAATGACTCGTACAGTACTGTACTGTGCTGCGCAATGCTGTCATAATGCGGTACGTTGTGGGTCGCGCGCGTCAGAAAAAGCGGCACTGGTCCAGTACAGTACTAGGATGGTTAGGTGGAACAAGCAGAATAAATGGCGAATTTGATGGCCACAGCAATAAATCGGGTCGTGATAGGCAGATACTTTCATGGAAATTTCCTCCTCGCAAGAGGAAAATTAGCAGGGGTGGGGAATGGGGGTATAAAGTAGGTACTGGGGTACCAGATTGGACCCTTGAACGGGAAAATTTTAAGAAATTCCACATTTGAATCACGCTTTTTTGTGCGATATGCCTCAAATGCTCTACCAAGGGCGGGTGGGCAGGATTGGTGGCATGGTGGGGGGTCACTCCCAAGTGATTTGTCACATGGAGTGGACCGAATGGACCAATACCAAATGGCACTGGGCGGAGCCGAGATGTGATCATTGCAGTTGCCATTTCTGGAGTACACGTGTTGATAATGAAAGGGTCCGTTAGAAATGAAGCGGTTGTTTTGGTGAATCCTTTTTTTTTTTTTTGGATGGAAGCGAGCTGGCGGGAGCACAGCACGGGAGTACGAGGGGGATGAACATTTTCTTTCTATTTTCTGTCGGTGGCGGGCTGGACTGGGCGGCCTGATGGTTGATGGGTTTTTGAGGCGTTGGATTTGCCCGACCGTTTGGGTTTTGGTACCCGGAATAGTTTGGAAATAATTTTTCGGCTGAAAGCGGCATGGTGGGCGTGACATTTTGCTATTGATTGGTTATGCTGTGGTCTGTTGTGGGCCATAAGTGCTTGAGTAAAATACATTTTGTATTTTTTTTGAAGCATTCAAAAAATAAAAAAATAGCTGTTCTGTTTTACAATCCTAGTTCAAAAAAGAGGACCGTTTCTTCCACCATTTCTGATCTAGAACGGTGTGCTGTACATATAACACTGAATGAAAGCTCTATGAAAACACCATCTCGGTACTACAATAGTTGTACAATTATCGTTGACAGATAGCCGATTCGTAGCGGACGGTTGAACAGCTACAAAATAAACCATGTTGCAAGTTTAACCTCCTGTCGAGTAATTTACCGAACCGACACTCTCTTGCGGTACCACAATATCCGCGGAGACCGATTGAAAAAGGTTGAACAAGCCAGATGGCGATTAGCATTCAACTGAAATATCGGCAACTCTTGCGACGGCAGCCAACCGAGCGCGCGAGTAAGTCAACTGAATCTCGTTACCTAGCGTACAACTGCACCATGCAGTCTTCAGACACTGTCTCGGAACAGCAATCATGGCGCAGCATCATGTGTCAATGGCGATTTCCAACGGCGCACATGCAACCTGCAAGAGGTGACGATGTTGTCCATGCGGCTGGGCATGAAATCAGAGACCCCAAACAGACATATCCATCAAATCTTTGGATGCCCGGAATGATAAACAACTTGTGATGTGTGTTACCTTGGGCTGCAAACAGTCTTGAGATTGGAGAGTCTATTCTCAACACGACTTGTGTGCATAGGTCAGACATTGTGCCAAGAGAGGGTTATGACAGGGAACGTTTTATAAAAGGCTCTATAACCCCGGTCTCCCGCTTCTTTCATCGCTAAAAATCAACTGACAGTGCCTCAATTGTTTATATATTCAAGAGGCAAAAGGTCTACTGACGCGTGGCACACTGTGACTAGCTTATTCACATTCTCTGGGAGGAAACAGCGACAAGGGCTGCTAAGGATTCAGCTTACAAAACTGTAATTGTCTTACCCGGGATAGAACCATCACCAAGCTCTTTGCAAACGGGTCCTTTGCAGCGCCTCCAAATGCACACAGCTGAACAGTGCAGTACAGTACAGTACAGTACAGTACACGACTGTATTCAGGCTTCCCTTCATTCTTACAGAAATGCAAAGAGCTCTCTTAACGACCATTCTGTCATCATTCCATTCAAAATGCACTTGAACAATCTCGTGTCCCCCTCGATGCTGTCTACAACCTGACCATTACCTCAATCATGTCATCGTCCCGTACCACATCCTGCTCGACCATGATTGCATTACCATCCTTTTCAACTTGACTTGTACCACCCTACACCCACTTGCCACCACCAAAATCACAATCACAATCCCACACCCCACCACATAACCGCCGACCAACCACATCCCTCCCCTTCCGCCTGTCACGCTCACCCTTTCACCCACCCCATATACGTACACAGCCCTTTAGGCGACTTTTCATCAAGAGTCAAACAAATGTTTCTCCATACCCCAGCAAGGGATGGCGGAGCAGCTCCCCGAGACCCATCTCCCACCATCCCATGCCGCACTCAAAGCAACCCCGCACCACCAAAACCCTTCCCCACCCCATAACCAAAACCCATACGCCCCTCTCCAACTGCCCCTAAACGCCCCCTCAGACCACCCCCCACCACCGAAACCTCCTCATTTCCACCCCCAAACCACCCCCTCCATTCCACCACCCTCCAAGCATTCACCCTCCCACCCCACCCCTTCCACCCACCCATTCCCGCATCCCCACATTCCACACTTCTCAAAAAATCACTCCTACCACCCGCTGAGACTACTAAACTCGCTCCTACCTTCACTTGCCCTGCCCGTTCAAGCCACGTCTTCACCCAACGCATACCCCACCCCAACCTCGCTTGCCTTGCATTTGCCATGCCTCGCCCCCTGAATGCCGTCCCACCGCTGCTTACATCAGTCCTGCGTTGCGCCGGGTAACCCGTCCGCGTTCCCCCGTCCGGTACTGCCCCACGCGTCAGAATCAAGTGTATGTCATGTTTGCTGATCCGCCCACGTATCGTAACTGGCTACTTGTCTGCGTCCTACTAAGCGTGTGTGCCTTGTGTACGTCCGATTTCATTCATGCTTCACAAACGCGTTGCGTGAACTCCGATGACAGCCCAGGCTTCCGTCTTGTACACCGCGTGCCGGCACGGAATGTGCCGCTGTTGCGACGGAATTTAGCGGCGCCGAGGGTGTTGCGACTGTTGTTTGCGTCGTCGGTATCGCATGTGACGCGGCATTCGGGGGTGTGTATTCGGTGCATGCGCGGTTTTCGGGGCCAAGTTTCGGATTCGAGGGGGGAAGGGTGTCACTAGGTTGCGTGTGTTGGAGCATGGTGGGGGTTTTTTGGAGCAGGGGGTGAAGGAGTGACGCTTGTTGGGCGGTTGAGGGGGGGGGTTGTGTTGGGGGTGGGATTTGAGGGGGTGAGGAGGCGGCAAGTGTCACGGAAGACGAGGGTGTATTTGGAGGCGTGGTTGCAGGATTTGAGGGCCACGGTGGCGAGGACGGTGGGGAGTGTGCGGTGTGAGGGAGTTGTGGCGCATCCGAGTGGGTGGTGTAATGAGGTTGAGGGAATGGGGAATGGTGGGGTCGGAGCAGGTGAGGGAGTGGGGGTCGACGGGTACGGTGATGTGGGGATGCCGGGGATGGTGAACCCGCGGGTGGTGTCGGAGAGATTGGGAAGGGAGGAGACGTGGGGGGGGAGGGGAGTGGGAACGCGAATTTGCTGATGGTGATGTTCGGGCAGTTTGTGGACCATGATGTGGTTCTGACGCCGAGTGGGAGGCTGGGAGGGTGGACGGGAGTTTTCAGGTGGAGGGTGGGGGCAGAATGAGCTTTTTAAGGAGCGATCGTCTGTCGATTGGGAAATGTTGTGAGGGGGAGTACGGGCAGAAGGGGTGGGTGGCGGGGTATTCAACGCGGTAACGGGTTTCGTGGATGGCAGCGTGGTTTATGGAGCGGATGTGAGGAGAATGATGGCCCTGAGGGAGGGGAGGGGCGGGAGACTGGTGATGAAGAAGGATGCACGCGGGGAGTGGAGATTGCCAAAGAATCGGGAGGGTGAGGTGTTGTACAGGGTGGAGAATGCGAACCGTAGAGCGGATGGAGAGATGATGGTGGCGGGGGATGTAAGAGCTAATGAGAACCCGGTGTTGCTGGCATTCCAGACAGTTTTTGCAAGGGAGCATAATCGGGTGTGTCGCGTTATTGAAAGGGAGGTGAAGCGGAGAGGCGGGAGGAGACAGACGGATGAGTGGGTGTTCCACAGGCGAGACGTGTGGTGATGGCAGAGATGCAGAGTGTGGTTTTTCTTGAGTTTGTGCCGTTGATGTTGGGTGGAAATGGGCTGGGAGAATGGGGTGGGTATGATGAGGGGATCGGGGGTGGGAGTGTAGATTTGATGTTTTCGTCTGCGGCGTACCGGTGGGGACACTCTGCTTTGAAAGGGGAGTTGTGGGCGGGTAGAAGGGACAGGGGGGAGGAGGTACGGTTTGGAGGAGACTTTTTTAATGTAGCGGTGTTTGAGCAGGAGACGGTGGAGGACTGGCTGAAAGGAGCGATGTGGACAACGGCGGGCAAGGTGGATCTGGGGCATGTAGATGCGGTTCGGCAGTTTCTGTTTGGAAGGTTGGATTTGATGGCGTTGAATATACAGAGAGGGAGGGACCATGGACTGCCAGGATATTTGGCGGCGAGGGAGGCGTACGGGCTGGGAGAAATTTGAGGGACATTGAGGAAGGGGTTCGGGAGAAGATTGTGGAGGTGTACGGGGGAAGATAGAGACGATTGATGCGTATGTGGGCGGGCTGGCGGAAGAAACGGTGGAAGGAGGTATGCTGGGTCCCTTGTTTAGAGAGGTGGTGAGAAGGCAGTTTAGGAGACTGCGAGATGGAGATCGTTTTTCGAAAATGTGCGATGGGGAAAGTTCATGAGCGAGTTGGGAATCGTGAAGAGGATTCAAGGCAAAAAGGTGAGGCTCGCGGAGATTTTGATGAAGAATACAAAGCTTACCAAGAAGGACATCCCGAAAGCAGGAGCTATGCGAATGGATTGACTTCGAGTCAAATTACAAGCAGTCCGGTCGAGAGTAGAGTTTTTTAGAGGGATTTGCTTTTTGGCTCTGATAAATTTTGTTCTCGTTGTAGGTGTTTGACACTATGTACCTGATTCTTGTGTGGAGAAATGGAAGCCGACCTTCAGGGCGTAATGTGGGGAGGGGGGCGCGTTACTGATTAGAGATGTAGGAGGGCTATTTCCCAAGATCGGGGGGTCAGTCTACGTATTGGAGGGTCTGAACGGGAGACAGAGTCAGACGGGACTATCTCACAAGGCTGGTGTAAGACCAGCCGTAAGACATGGCCCGTTGGACGAAACCGTCCCCGCAGCGTGTCTTTGCGTGAGGCGGATTGCACCAGCCCAAAGGTCTCCATGGGTCGCACGGCGACGTGCCTGGTCACGTCTGTCAGCACCGCGAATGAGTCGGAGTGCCATCCTCCAAGGTTGGGTATTGCCACTGGGATCAGTCGGGACTTGGCAGTGCATAGTGATAAACTTTTCATACTTCTGATCTTTCACGCTTTTCCGGTGTGCGGAGATGTAAAGGGTTGAAACATGGAGCCCTTGTGTTCAAGGGAGCAAGTGGATTCACGAAAATAACGTCGAAGAAGTCCGTCCCTCCGGTACTCCCTGTAGCTCTGATATCTGGTCTCCTGCGATGCTGGCCATTAGGACGGGCCTCCATGACCGCGTGCTGAGCGGCCGTTGCCTAGTCCGACGCGAGAATTGTAACCTGGCGGTCGTGACGATCGATCTGCTCTCGCCAATGCAAGCACTGCATGAGATGGTCACCGAAGATGTCCAGGGTTTCCGGGCAGTTATTCCTGGGACACAGGTTTTGAGAGCGAAGAATAGTACCTGACAGTAGTACTGAAACCAGACCGAGAACACGTTGGGATCTATATGTGTCCAAAGGCCCGGGCATGGCGCGCAGTTCCATTGATTAGCACTGGGAGGCCATCGACGAGCAAAAAGCTTGTCTCCTGCTGCCGCCACGGGGAATGCGTTGTTGAGCCGCTTCGTGAGTTGCATCTGTCAGTTCCTTTTGCAAGGGTGGGTTGTTGAAGTAAAAATGCGCCGACGGGAACTACTTCTAGACTGCAAACATGAGGCAGTGCACACCCTGTAGACGTCAACTGCATCGTTGTATGTGATGACCGCTTGTACCAAAGCCTGTAAGACGGAGCGGCCGAGTGTATCAGCAGCGGCGCAAGAGGCCAGGAAAGCGGCGGCGGCGATGTCGGGCGCTGACGTGATGCCTATTCTCAGCGATGGGTTCTTGAGGTCTAGTGGATTCACTGGAGTTGGAGTTCCTGAAAGACCTCACGGTCGAGAGCGCCTCCGGCCAGTGTTCGGACGCATTTCTCGATCATCCCGTTGAAGCACTTGGCGCCTTCCGCAGTACTTGAAGGGGAACGACGCGTAATAAGTAGCCGACCTTGCCGACGCCAAAGCAATTTCGGATGAGTTGAAACGCCACTTTGAGTGCCCTCGAGGTGGGCAGTTGTTTCCAGGAAAGGCTTAAGGGACTCGACGCGTTTGCAAAAGTCCTGTCGCATGAATGCTGTCGAGCCTATAGGGGCGTTGAGAATAAGAGTCCCGTCGCTGTGTACTTGTTGTAGTCCAGCGGGTAAAGCTCTTGGACGGACGGTGGTGGTGCATTAGGCGACCAAACCTGTACTTTGTCAGGATAGAGTGAGGCCGCGGTCTGTGGCATGTGACGACGACAGGACTTCTACAGTTTGTGGGTTCCGATGATATATCCGTCGTCCTGGTACCATTGTTGTATTAGCAGCTTCACTACCTCTCCATCGCTATCCTCGTTCCAGGACTGCATATCATGTGTTCTCAGGACGACAGGGTGCAGGACTGGGTCGAAGAGCAGTCCTCCCCAGTTACGCCCTGTCGGGTTCCAACCACGCCCCACACGATCTTGGAGCCTACCCATAGGTATGTCGGCTCGAAGTCATAGCAATACCGCACCCATCGAAGGAGCTCGGGGAACAGGGATTGGAGGAACGAGGATCAATCGCAACGGTTAAACGCACTTTTGAGGTCTACGGTGAGCAATGCGTGTTCTGCCCTATTTCTGAGCGTTTGGAACATTCTTCACGTAGTGTGCAGCACCGTGTCGGTTCGGCCTGTTGTGGCTAGCCCCACTTGAAGAGGCTGGAAGTATAGTGCAGCTTTTTTGAACACTCTTCTCTGTAAACATCTTCTGACGAGGCAGCACAGCGTTTCTCCGACCGCAATCGGCCTAAGAAACCAGTCCTCTTTTGCCAGTGGCGTGAGTGGGGCCCCTCTGATCCACGGAGCAAGTATAAAAAGGGGCTCGTCGAGAGGCCTTTGCATTGACAAGTTACGTAATAGCCTGTAGAAATCCCGACTCCGTGGAGGAGAAAGCTCGCAAGAGTTCCAAGGGGGGCATCGCTAAAGTCCGCCAATCTTTACGGCGTTAGTATTACGGGTGTCCGCTGCAGGATCCGACTATATTGCAAGCTAAGAGCTAGCCGGGTGGTACACGTCGGCTACGCGCAGGCCCGAGCCCCCGGCAGCAGAACCTGGTTTAAAGGCTCGAATGTAGCGCAGAACATATTCTTCAGTAAAGTCTCTAGACCCAGAGTAATGTTCCTCTGTGCTTTCATGGACCGGTGCGTGCTGAGGGTGTTTGTTTTGTGAGGTCGGGTTACGCTTGCAGGGCGCGGTGGTTTGTGTACAGATTGTTCTGGCCTTTTGTCACTGAGTTGGCCTTTTTGCCTCGCCATGATGGGGGCCTACAACTGTACCTTGAGACAGACTCAAAATGCCACATTCCGCACCCCCGAACCGACCTTACTGTACATCTACTCAAAAGAGCCAATACCATGATCCCACGGAGGACATTTGTCGCCTAGCATCTCTGCGCAAATTTCACGCCGCGATACCAGCCCATCAACACTCACGATGTGCTCTCCACCTACCATCATACCCATACGCCCATCGTACCGCACATCACCCCTCCGAAACCCGTCTATTCTCTACCTTCCCTTCCTGTAACCTCCACCCCGAACAACTTGCGCCCCACAAACCATGGTCAAGACGCGCATGGGCATGCTCGACCTCCGTGTGCAAGCCTCCGCACTACACTCCACGCTTCCCGGCGCACGCGTTGCCAACGTCTACGACGCGCATCACGGCCGCACTTACATTCTCAAGCTTGCCGTTCCCCTCGCATCAGCTCCGCCCACACCCCCTGGTCAAAGCAACTCGTGCTCATTGAATCTGGCGCTCGCGTTCATCTCACCTCTTATGATCGTGATAAGGATTTGCCCACGGGGTTTTGTCTCAAGTTGCGCAAGCATTTGCGAGCGCGGCGGTTGGAGTCGGTGAGACAGGTGGGAGGTGACCGCATTTTGGAGATGGTGTTTAGTGGTGGGGGGGAGGTCGTGGCCCGCTTGTTTATCGAGATTTTTGCAGGCGGGAATGTGTTTTGACGGATGCGAGTATGTCGTTTTGGCTGTGTTGAGAACTATAAGGGGCGGATGGTGTCTCTGTTGCGGTGAGGGAAAAGTATCCTTTGGAGAGGGTCAGGGGAGAAGCTGGCTTGTGTTATGAGCAGTTTTGTGGCGTCGTTGGGAAAGTGGTGGGGGAGATGCCCACCGAGGATTCTATTCAAGCTGCGCCAAGTCGCGCGGTGAGGAAGCGCCTGATGGAAAAGCTGGTGCCGAAGAAGGCACTGGCTTTGGGTCTGCGGATGGAGCCTGCACTGTGGAGCATGCTTTGCTCAAGGGAGGGCTGGGAGAGGGTGGGCTCAACGAGCTGGCAGGCGATGAAGGATGATGAAGAGGGTGTGGGGCGAAATTGAGAGAGTTTACAACGTGATTCAGGAGCAGATCGAGGGAGGAGGTGTAGGGGGCGTTATCGTGGTTGGGAAAGTTGAAGGGAGGGAGAGATATGAGGAGTTTTGGCCGTTTATGTTTGAGCAGTTTGTGGGGAGGGAGGTCCGGAAGTATGACAAGTTTGATGCCGCTGCGGATGAATTTTTCAGCCGCCTGGAAACCGAAAGAGCTGAGATGGCACAGATGAAGAGGGAGAGGGGCGTATACAAGAAGGTGGATAAACTGGCGAATGAGTTGAAGGGACAGGTGACTATGTTTGAGAATGCGAGGGATTTGTCTTGGGAAAGGGCGCAGGCTATTGAGGGGAACATTGCAGAGGTGGAAGCGGCGATTACAGTTATCCGCAGCGCCATTGCGGCTGCGGTGACATGGGACGGGCTGGCAAAGATGGTAAAGAATGGGAAAGAAAAAGAATGGGAATCCAGTGGCGGAGATCATTCATCACTGCAATTGGAACGCAATGAGATAACTCTTATGTTGGAGGATACCTTTGGCGTGAACGATGAAGAAGGGACGAAGATGACGACGAAAGACGACGATGACGATGACGATGACGAGGAAGACGAGGAAGACGACGAGCTGTGCAATGATAGAGAAGAGAGTTTGAACAATGGAGCTAGTGCTCAACTTCCGAAAAGAAACGCAATCGCCGTCGCCAGCGGTTCCAACCAACATCGCAAACTCGCGAAGCTCTTCTGGTTTCTGTTGATCTTAGCCTTGGTGCCACGCAAATGCGAGACGATACTATGAAATGCGGAAAAGTGCAGCCGCCAAAATGGAAAAGGCTGTCGCCGTAACCGATAGAACACTCAAGGCGCATCCAAACGCGCTGCGACAGAAGCTCATAAGATTGAGGTGGAGGCGGTAGCGGCCTCTATTCGTGCGAGAAGGAAGATCCTGTGGTTTGAGAAGTTTTTCTGGTTTATTAGTTCGGAGAATTACCTCGTTGTTGCGGGACGTGATGCGCAACAAAAACGAGCTACTCGTAAATAGGTACTTAGCGCCGAATGATATTTACGTCCATGCAGAGCTGGCAGGGGCCTCATCGGTGATTGTCAAGAACCGTCGGGTCGTCGGATCAGCGCATGGAGAAATTCCACGGATGACTCTTGAACAGGCAGGGACGTTTGCCATGTGTCGCTCTGCAGCGTGGAATTCGAAGATTGTCACATCTGCTTGGTGGGTTAGAGCGAGTCAGGTGGCAAAAGTGACAGCCTCGGGTGTCTATTTACCGACTGGGAGCTTCATTATCCGAGGGAAAAAGAATTTTCTGGACCCCACCCAGCTCGTTATGGGCCTGGCATTCTTGTTCAAAGTTGATGAGACAAGCGCGGAGCGCCATAAAGGTGAAAGAGAAATCAGGGGCTTACATGATAGAAACGAGAGCAACGCTGATGATGACGCGATTGAGAACATCGAGGAGTCGCAATCCCCTGCGTCTGCGGGAGAAGCTGAGAAGACCATGGCGGCAAGGGCAAGCACAGATGAGCATTTTGCGGATACTGCAACTGCAGCTCTGGTGGCCATGAAGCAGAACTGCAGGTGAACGCTGAAGACAATGGCATCAGCGACGTATCGAGGGACAACACCGATGCCGCTCCTGGAACGATGCATGAATCGCCGCAATCGGAAAGCAATGAATATGTACCGATACCTAATGAACAACCATCGACCGACTCTGGAGACGGAGCTGATTTACTGCAAGACATCAGTGGAAAGACGGAATCTTCTGAGGACAAAGAGCCGTCGAAGGGAAAAAAGTTGGGCGCTCAAGGAAGAAGCACATGTCAGCTAAGGAACGTCGCGCCCTAAAAAGCGGCAAGTTTGGGTTGCAA
The DNA here is from genome assembly GCA_002205965.3 of Kappaphycus alvarezii. Taxonomy (NCBI): domain Eukaryota; phylum Rhodophyta; class Florideophyceae; order Gigartinales; family Solieriaceae; genus Kappaphycus; species Kappaphycus alvarezii. The sequence continues at coordinate 488,300 of NADL03000032.1, read as the reverse complement.
GGGTCATCGGATAAGCAAGGTCCGTCTAACGGGGAGAGCAGCCAATGCGACCGAGGACGGCGGAAGTAAGCCACAAAGTAAAGGCAGTAGATCTAATGCATCCTTGCCTCGTGGAAAGAAACATAAGTTGAAGAAGATGAAAAAGTACATGGATCAAGATGATGAAGAGCGGCGTCTAGCACTTGCAGTACTGGGATCGAAGCCCATTAAGCGAGAGGAGACAGGGCAAAATATGGCGGAGGAGGCGAAGATGATGAGGGAGAAGATTACGACAGCAGTAAGGGGGACAAAGGTTTGGAGCCCAAGCGACAGCGGGATACGCGACAAAGCCGGCAGAGGTGATGCGGCTGATGGATGAAGAAGGTTTAGAGGAACTGGAGAATCTGGAAAGGGAGACTGCTCTGATATTAGAAATGCTAACTGCGAGCCCTGACGCAGATGACCACGTGGATTATGCGTTGCCGGTTTGTGCACCGTACGGAGCGTTGACGAAATATCGATACAAGGTGAAGCTTATGCCTGGAAGCACGAAGCGCGGACAGGCGTACCGCTCTGCAGTTATGCTGTTTCAACGGCAGGCGGAGCGAGATCTGCAAAATTTCAAACAGGACCGGGATGCGATCCGAATCTCACCGAGGGGGACGGGATTCAAAGCATGCTAGGGGGGGTGAAAATTATGGCGCCAGGACTGGCAGAGGCGCAAAAGGCGGTGCAAAAGGCCAAGAAGGGTGGGAGCAAGAAGGACGGCAGTGGGAAAAAGGGGGAAAAGCAAAAGTAGCGGGGGCTGAAACCTTGTACAAGAAGTGCAGATGGAAGTCGAGGCATGGTCAGGGAAACAAACGTCTTGTATAGACACGCGTACGAGCATGGTCAAATGCTCGCACCAAACCGTTCACCCCATGCTCACATTCAGGCATCATCATCAAGCGCAATCCATCGTCGTTGCATGGCAAGTATGGTACAAAAGTCGTAAAGAAAATGGACGACCACCGGCTGCAGCACCGACTCCCCGACATTAAAAACAACCCGCCAAACAAAAGACCGGCCACCGTCGCCAGCAACATGTAAACTCGCGTATACGCGTGCAAAACCCCAAACACAACACTACTCAGGACCAAAGCAATCACCGCATGCAAATGACACTGCTCTAACCCCGCCAACAACCACCCACGAAACAGAAGCTCCTCCCCCAACGCAACGCACGCACAAAAAAATGCAACCTCCGCTACGGAGCGTGTCGCGAATAACTCCCGAAACATGTCATCTGTCGCAGATTGAATACCCGTTGGTAATCGCTGCAAACCCCAAAACAACGCGGAAAACGGCAGCGCGAGTACACCGCATGGCCAATATGCGCTGGGGTGAACGTGTAGCCACGACCAAGTAAAGGAAGACCAGACACGGCACACAAGGGAATGGCAAACAATGCGGCAGTGATCTGTGCGGCCACAGTCAACCAAAAGGAAAGGTCGGAGGGAGTGGGAGGTGGGATGGACGGCGAGGATGTACCGCGCGGGGCGGGGGACGCTCGCGGGGTACGGTGCGGCGTGGTGGGGGTCGCAGGCGTCGCACGGGATGGGGAGCGGTGATGGAACGAGTGCGGGGCGTGTGATGTCGACTATCGAAAGGGAGGAGGGAATCGATGGGGAAGGAAGGTGGGGCGCGGTGAGACATACTGCTTGGTTTGAATGGCGCGCCGGGGGGGGGAATTGCCGTGCGGAGGCGAGGGGGTGTAGTGGTCGGTGGAGCGCGATTTTCGGGATCAGACGGTGTACTGTACATACAGTACCAATCGAAGTATCCACGAGTGCAATGTGTGCCGTTGAACCCTGTACTGTACTGTACAGTACTGTACAGGGCAGTCCTGGCAAAACAAGGACTGCACTAAAGAAGGCCTTCTTTCGAATCTTTTTGAGCCACAAATAAGACCAACAGAGGAAAAAGGCCTCCTGATGGATGGAGTGAAAACAGGCAAAAGAAAAATGCACTATACAATGAACCGGGGGAGGATCTTTACTCAATGCTTATCTGGAGTGTGCACCGACAGACCGACTACTCAGTTAAGATTCCTCGGTTCAGGTAGTTAGTTCATTACTCAAAACTTTACTGGATAAACTAAATCGGTCACGTGCAGTGGGGCGCGCGATACACTGGCCATAGCCACCGACGACCACAAAGCGCAACTGATACGCTTGTAGATGCGTGTGCAAATAGTAGCGTCCGAGGTGTGGCATTTCCTGGCTACACGTGGTACTCTTCGATAAATAATACCGTCCCCGGAGAAGGGGCCCGACGGAGTCGAAAACCAGAGGCCGGAATCGGAAACCTGGGTCGCGGGAGGGCAGGGAGGGGGCACCAGGCGCCATGACAGCATGTGCTGTAGGTCCTGGACCTTGCGATGGTGAGTGAGGGCGGCGGCCCCACCCGCAACTTGCGTTGCTTTCGTGATTGAGAACTGCTTGAACGGGGACGTCACGGCGACGTCGCATGCAATGGGTCGGTCTGGCAGGCCGGCTTCAGTGTCACGGAAGGGTTGCAAGAGGAAAATGTCTGCGGGCCAGTAGTCCGAACCGGGGAAGAGATTCTCAACCTCAAAATCGTAGTCAAAGCCGGTGGAGCGGAAAACGTGCCACGCGAACGCGTTGCGAACGGAGATGTGGCGATGAATGCGTCCAAACTCTGAGACGCAATGTGGCATGGTCACCATGGACATGCAGGTCCTGCTGGCAATGGTGGCATTTCAAGGGCACCGAGTCTGTCTATACTGGGAGACCAAGGTGCCTGCGCAGCATGATGCTCCAGTGCTCCGATGACACCTTCGTCGCAGTGGTAGGATGGGCATATAGGAACGCCGCGGCCGCGCTGTGACGGAAGGCCAAGCCGCGAATTCGGTGACGTGTGGATTCCCTGGATTGGTAGCTGGGACGAGGCACCCTTCCATAGGTCGTCTTCCAAAACAACCTTTGCCCTGGCCTCTTTCTGTGCCCGATTTAGATGAGATTGCAGGTTGACGGGCATGTCAGCAAGGGAGGCGGGGTCAAGGGGCCGAGGTCGGTGACGAACGGATTCCCTTGGATCTTACGGACGAAATTGCGCGGGCAGGCCTGCCTGGTGGACCAGGAAGGATCGATAACCACGAGCCCGTTTCTCAAGGCGGCCGTGCGTACGCGGCGGGGACAGCGTCCAGAATGCTGGCGGGGACAGCCGCGTGCAGTGCGGGACCGATCCTGGAGAACCCGTGCCCCCCAAGACGGAGGGGGAGACATGCTTGTTCTCAGGCGTCGTCGGTGAGGGGGACGTAATGCATCGCGCTGTTGGCGGACCGCTGCAGGGAGTCAAACTCCTCTGCAGGCTCCGCGGCGTGCTGAGGGTCAGCAAGCCGAAACGCGTGAAGCACCCGGCATGCGGAGGCACATAGGCGGTGCATGTGGAAGCGGGCCCTGGGGTTTCGGACCCCTTCCAGCAAGGCAAGGGTGCGGCGGCACCCCTCTACCTTGTTGCGCAGGAATGTCTTCGTGAAGGCAGCTTTACCAAACGGGGCCTCAAGGAGCTCAAAACCGTCGCCGGCGCATTCCGCAAGCGGAAACTCGGCCAGGAAAGCTGCGCGGTCAACCGGCGAAGTGTGCGGCCAGGAGATGCGGTCTTATGGTGGTTAAGAAACAGACCATAAGACGTGCCGTAGTGCGCGAGGAACCGTAGGGCGCGAGGAACCGTAGGGCTCGCCGTAGACCATCGAGGGACCCAATTATTGTGCCGTCGTCGGCGTACCACTGGTTCAAAATGATGCCCTCCTCTTCGGCGACCCGCCGGATGACCGGTTGGATAGTCAACGAGAAGAGCAGCATACTGACAGGGTCCCCTTGCTGGGTTCCCTTGGCGCTAGAAGGAATCGTCTGTTCCCGATTTGGGACGATTAGCGGTGGTCGGGAGCTACCATATACCATGTTTGCAAATCGGGTGAGTGAGAGGGCACGGGGTTGCAGCATGTCCAGCATTGCTTTCCGATCAACGCAGCTGAAGGCGTTTCGGGCATCGATGAGGACGGTGGCAACGTTTGGGTGCGATGACACCTTCGCAGCATGGTGCGCACGTCATGGACGATAACATCCATGTCGGCCTTGATGCCATTGGCAGTTTGGAAGGGGGCCAAAAATGCACGGGAGTCATCAATAGCCGACGGGAGCAGCGCCTTCGCGACCAAGCCCCGGAGGACAGAGCCGACCGCGACGGGACCGATCTTCCCAGGCTTGGGCTGCAGGGGAAGGAGCGTCGCAGCGGAGAGCAGGGGAAGAACCGTATCGGGGCGATCTCCTTTTGCTATGCGATTGACCAGCTTCGTCAATACTCCGATGCCAGTGACACCAGCCTCGGGGCTAAGAGAGGTCTTAGCAAGCAGGTGGAACCACCTCGAGGGCGTCTGGTCCGGGCCCGCTGTGGTATCCCGCGGGATGCGACGCGCGGCCTACGCAACAGCGGCTTCCGTGACTTGCGGGGTGGTGGGAGGCGGTCCTCGGGAAACAGGGCGATGGGCTGTGGCGGCGACGGGTAGAAGTTCTTGCAGACGCTGGATGGTAGTAGGGGATTTGACGTCGGCAGACGGAGCATTGTGGAGCGTCCGCATCGCCTTACCACAGCGAGCGTCGGCGGAGAGGGCTTCGGCCCGCCGTGAACGTTTGTCGTAATCGGACGAAGCGGGTCTGCGAGCACTGGGGCAGTGCTTGATAACCCATCCCGCCCGGTGGTGATGCGCGTTGACAGCATTAGCCAACAGGGCACCCCATTAGAAGCCGGTGTGAGCCCGCCGGAACCGGTCCCGGAGCGCAGAACGTTGACCTTGGACGGATCTCCACCCTTTCTCACCCCGAAGGCTGCGCCGCATGACAGCGATGGGCTGCAGATGGATGTGAATATGTGCTTTATCAATAGACCAGGGAAGTGCAATGTGCAGGGCCACTAAAATTGACTAGTTTTGGAGGGGGAGGAAAGCATCTGCATGTTGCGGGCTACGACCAATCACTGAAGCTGTGGACATGGACCGAGTGGCTTAGCTCAGCTTTTGATGAAGCCTAATAGTGCTTGTTTTTGCTGGGCACTGGAAGGGGTTCTGGTTTTTTTCGCACCTTTATTTGAGAGTTTACGGTTGACGAATTTCGTGACTAATTTCGTGAACACGTTGCACACCTATACCACGCGCACAAAATCAGAGGAATCTACAAATTTTGTTTCTGCGAATAACGCCGACCATACGAAACAAATTTCGTAGCCCACACAACCCTTTTCCCCCCGCACCCTGCCCGGACAGTGTCCGGGGTCGCGACCATTCTCACAAAAACCCTCTCAACCCCCCCTTACGCTCCCCTCGAACCCGTCTTCACCAACACCGCCACACCCTACGCCCTCCCCGCATTCACACCGTCTTCGCCTCCCCTTACTCAATCTACACAATCCCCTTCAGTGCACAAGCCATTCGCCGCTGTCACTGCTGATAACGCCGCCGCCGCTCTGACAATCGCAAGATCAGGTCAACTACGACTGCACGCCCTGACCCGTCCTCCTGATCCCCAACTCATCAAGTTTCTAGTCAACCCCTGAATTTTTGATGTCATCATTGGTGACATTCCTCTCGATCCCACACCAGAACTAACCAACGCCAGCCAGTAAAAAAAATGTCAACCTCTCTCAATCAGTCAACGAGTACCCCTTCTGCTTTAGACCTCCGCGCTACTGCACCTGACTCCGTTACTACAGCCCCTACTACTAAGCATCCGGCACAAAACAGCGAACAAGCAGATCGAATCGATTTGACTTCAACGCCGGACCTGCCAAGCACAAATCCTGGGAACCACATTAGGCTGCGCAAGTTTTAATTTATGGACAGTCTCAGGATACTACTTCTCCAATGCGTCAGACAGCATGATGCTCATCGAGCAGCGCATGGCCAGAACGACAGGCTTTTGCGAAGGTGCGTGAAACTTTCGTTTCCAACGTTCCGTCTACAGTTTGGGCAATTTAGCAGCAGCCTTCTGTCAAGACGCTGAGGGATATACCGGAATATGACAGCACAGCGGAAAAGAGCGGTCAAAGCAAATGCCGCAGTATCGGGAATAATCGAGGATGTATCTGAATGTGACGCCCTGATGGACGACCTTATACTGGAGAGAGAGGAGCTTGATTTGGAGAAGAGTCGAGTCCTTGACGAGCTGTCAGCTATAGAGGAGGCTTTAGTCGCGGCAATTGAACGAATTCAAAGGGCCGCTCTACAGCATAGCGTCTCGGAAAGGGAGGGCGGCTCTGAAGAGGGTACTGGAAGCGGAAGCTCTACAGCAACCCCAGCTAAGCGCCTGCGAATCGATCAAGAACTCCAGTCTATGGAAAGCTGGAACGCCAGTTTTATGGATCTCATCGAAAGCAAGAAGCGTACAGAAGATATACAGATAGAACTGCGTGAAAGAGAGTAAAACTTTTTATGCTCTACATTAGCCCTGCGTACAGCACACAAAGCTATGTCGACGTCAAAGTCGAGAAGAAGAGTTTGGATGTCGATGAATTTACACTGTTCACGGCGCCATCTGCACTTGCTGATCGAGAAGTCGGTGATTCGCATGATAATGCAGGATGAGTAGAGCAGTTGCGAAGTTCGCAAGCCGCAAAACATTTGACGCATGGTTTTCGTACCCTCGATCTCGTGATTTTTTTTCACGAAATATGTACGATTTTCGCCAACCGTAAACTCTCTGTTTTAGGGCTTCTAATTTTATTTTTTTAGTTTTTATTTTATTTTCTTCTTTTTTCTTTTTCTTCTTGTTCTTTGTTTTTTTTCTTTTTTCTTTCTTTTTTTTTCTTTTTCTTTCTTTGTTTGCTCAGGGTTTAAAATTTAGCAGTCACTGAGGATATTGCCCCCTTGAACTTAGAGCTAAGCACCGAAAGTCCAAAGAGACAAGAGACACCTGCAGTGTAATGGGTATTGCCCCTTTGAAATTCGGTATGCACACCGTAAGTCCAAGTAGACAAGGGACGCCACTGCTTTGAGGATAGAAGACAGGACAAGGCAACGTGGTGTTTGTGGTAGTGTTTGCGATGTTGGGGTGTTGGTGTGTTGGTGTTGGGGTGTGAGTCTTTGGTGTGTTAGTGTTGGGGTGTGGGAGTTTTTGGGGTAGTGGTCTTGGCCAGTCGAGGCCCGCACCCCAGTCGACCAGCCTTTATAGAGAGCTTACGCCATGAAATATGAGCAAATTAATTTTTTTTGTGAGCAAACCAGCTGTAAGCTTAGGAGCCAATTTGCTCACATGCGTCAAACAGGCGATGATATGATGATCATATATGTCTACAATTTCACGGGCTGTGCTCTAAAATGTGAACGTTACGGATTCCTGGTGCACCAGCAGTAACCTCTCTCGGACTCGCCTACCCGCCTTGAACTCTCGGCGACGACCGCCACCGCCCTACTGAAGATGTCTTCATCACCCCACACGTTCCATCGCGCGATGTCCGATCTCCTTCTGCTCTCGCGCTGTCCCTCCCGCAGCTTCCTCTCTCGCCGCTTCCCCTCCGCCGCTTCAACTCCCGCAGGTTCTCATCCTGCTGCTTCATGCAATGCCGTACCATCTCTTCCAGCCGCCGCTGCACCAACCGCTTCCTCTCCTGCGTCTGCCCTCTCCGCTGCTTCTTCTCCCACCGCTTCTTTATCCGTGGCCCCTTCTCCTGCTGGTTCTTATTTTACCAAACCCCGAAAACCAGGGAAGGCCAAACGCGGAAGGCGACAGACGTATCGTCCGAGGAGGTTGTCATAATGCTTTGGGAGGTACTAGCCGCTGATGCACATGTGGCACCGCATGGGGCGAAAATAGAGTACTTCGACGCGGCCGCCGACGCCTTGACCGTGAATTCCGACTTCTCCACCCAAGTAGATGAGAAAGTATCCGGGATAGGTACGAACGTTTGCAGAAAGCTTTTAACAAGAAAGAAAGGGTAAATGCGACTATGTTCGGCGTTGGTGGAGAGGTGACGGAAGCTGATAAACTCCTTAGTCAGATGAGGGAAGCACGCGAGGAGCAGCCAGCGCAACGGAACGGGAGGCGCAAAACGATCAAGGATGGGGAAAAGAAGAAGCTTGACGCTGGTGCGCGGATTGTCGCTAAAGCCACGAGAAGTAGTCCTGTCGTCATTTCTGATGACGACAAAGCCGACAGGAGCGAGGCTAAAGGTGGCGATGGGGAGTGGGGACCCGAAGGATCCTCCAAAGAAGAAGAAGCGTCGCATTGTTAACCATGGTCAAATGTATGCAGACGAGATGAAGCGCTTCGGCGGTCTTTTGAAGAACAACGACGAGGCGCAGCGCGGACTACAGGAAAAGAAGCTACAATTGGAGAAGCGCATGTTCGAGGCTGAGGAGAAGAGGAGGGAAGAGGACCGTGCTGAGCGACGTCGTGAGAGGGAAGAAGATCGCAAAGAGCGAATTGAGAAACGCGAGGCCCGAGACCGTCTGGAGCTTCAGAAGTTTAAGCTGATGATGGAGACGCTGAATGACCAGAAATCGAAGTGATTGCACATCCCATTGCATCTCTTAGTTCTCGCGATTGAGGTTGTCAAGCGGGTGGCCGAGTGTGGCCATTGTAAGCCTTCAAATCAAACAAAAAGGAGGTGAAACAAACAAACAAGAGGCGACCGAGTGCGGCCAAGCACCCAACCGACGCGCCGGAACCATTCAACTTAATATCACCACCTTCAACCCTCCTTCCCCCTTACCCCAAAGACGAAACCGACTGCGCGTCCCATCCTACTCCTCTCCCTTGTTATCCTTCACGTACTCGAACAAAAATTCGTACCCCTGCGATCACGACACAAGTGGCCCCCACCACCTTGGTCGCGTTGCCCTCCTCATCGATCTTGAACAACCCCGCCCACTCGCCCAACTGCTTGCGATCCGGAACGCGAACCAGCGCCACATCATGGTCGCTGCACAGCGCCTCCACCAGACGAGTGTACGCCGGCTCGTCGCAGTCCGACGCCACGTTTCCTTGCGACCTTTATCGCTCGTGTAGAGGAGCGGGTCATCGCAAGCAAGCTTCTGCTTCCAGAAGCTGATGAGGCGCTCGAACGGGTTTCGCTGCAGGGCGAAACGTAGGGTCTGCTTTTTTGTCAAGACTTTCCATTGCCTGTCTTATGAGAGGTGCTTGACCATGCGGGCGTGCGGTTCCCAGCAAGAGGAGTTGATTCTGGATGAAATTGCACGCATCTGGGTTGAACTCTTTCGAGGTGAGGCCCTTGTAGAGCCAGTTGAGGAATGAAGTAGACGCGCACTTGAATTGGTAAATCAGAACGAGGTTCAGGACTGGGAAGTAGACCACCTCCCAGCACGTGGACTGGATATCTCAAGCGTCCGCTCCCGGATTAGCAACGGGATGGAGTGCAAGTTGGCGGAGATGGAGAGAAGACTGAAACAAGATCGTGAGAGACTGAACACGAACAAGCTGGTGATACAAAGAAGGAATTCCAGAGATAACACCCGCGAAGCATTTGAGATTTGAACAAAAAGCTGTGACTATCAGGTTGAGGGAGGGCATGACAGGCGTAAGGTATGTAGGGGAAGGACTCCGGGAGAGATGGACGGCATTACCTGATGCAGACATGCGTTAGGTCCAACAGAAATGGAGAGAGGAAGACCTCCCTCCGAAGGAGGCGTTTCACAGTAGCAATATGTCCATCGAAACGTCAAGAAACGACTCGACGGACGCGTGGACCAGTTTAGCAGCGCCTTCGTCCCAATCCCGGCATATGTGCTGAGACTGAGAGGAGAACTATTGCAAGCGTGCAAATTTACTTTCCACCAGGCTCGCGAGGGTGAGCGATGAGTGCCATGGATGGAAAAGCAGCAACGTTGACGGTATAGATTGCAACCAAGCGGACATTAGAAGCAGTGCGCGTTCAGGTTTAATCTTTATGCGAGAGGTACTCTTCGAGCGTAATTAGAGGGCATTTGAAGTACTGAAACACAGTGTGAGGGTAAAGACAGTTTCGAATGTTTAGTAGAAGCATGGGGGCAGTGTACAGAAGGCCGATCGCGCTCTCCCCCGCTCTCATTTTTCGTTTGAAGTCAACGACTGTCCAGTACAGCTTCACTTCTTTGTACATCCATTCCATCGTAACTCGAACGCTAGAAACGCTCCGGTTCGTGGCTCGTTGCACAGCCGTGAGATGCGATCCCCGGAACGGGGCGTCTACAACATCCTTACGGTTGTAACCGCTATCAGCGTGCACGTAGTACTGCACACTCAGCATGTCCCGAAGCTGGTTTTCAATGCTGCTTCGAACGTAGAGCGCCCAATCATGCCTTCTCCTGTCGACAGGACCGTGGGCGGGCATGATGAAACCGCCCGATGTAGTTACTGTCTGAAACTTGATAGCGTGCTTTCGCTTACGTCCATTGTCTGCGGTGTTCTGCTCGTCTTTCTTACCTGGACGTGCAATACCTATAACAGTCCCTTCCATGAAACCGACACACCTATCAAGCGCTGTACACTTGCGAAAGATAGCATCAGCGTACTTAATTGCATGACGGGCATAGAAGTCGTTGTCAAGGTTGCCAGTCATGAGGTGCCCGCGTACCCGAAGAAATCTACGCATCTCTTTCCAAAAGATCTCGCTCATATGCGAAGGGTGCATACGGAAGAGGTCCACAATATCCGTCCACCGACATGGCGAAGCCAATCGGCGCAGAACAATTAGCGTGGTAAGCTCAGGAGACGTCCGGTATCTGTTGTTTGAATTTCTTGTCTTCCCGAAGGCTACGCCAAAGCCTGGACAACGCGATGGACATCAGAACGCGTGAAACGGAAAGCAGCGAGAAATCCAAAATCATCCATATGTTCGGTTGTGTCAATCCAAGATGTACTCCTGATATGTACAACGCGCCGAACATAACGATTCCAGTCGTTGCTTCGATAGCAAAGACGGGACCAAGCTTAGTACAGCATCATGTTTTCTTCTCGTCGTCGGGCGAATGTGAGAGGTCGTTGACGTCGACGGCGTTGTCGTAAAATGATAAAGGTGTCCGCCTCCCACGAGAACTTCCTTCTGGGGATGAGGTGCTTTGCGTGGTCTTTTGAGACGATGGTACATTATTAGCCGAAAATAGACGCTTCAAAATCAGGCAAGCAATGTTCATATTTACTTCGATTGTTGTGCACCTTTTGTATATCAATGTGATTAATCATTTTGATAAGAACTGTCATCGCCAGGTCATTACATTTGTCCCACGTGTAAACGATATGCCCACGAAACATCGCTCATGTTTAGGAAGCGTAAGCCCCAATATATAGAGATTCGCAAATTTCTAAAATGCACAAATTGGTACTAAATTCCTAGCAAAATACAAAAAGCAGCCCTTAGACCCCCCTATTTGCCGGGTTTGAGGCGCCCCTACCGTACAGTACTATTGTGCAGTGCACGCTACTTGTGACTCAGAGCCATGCACAGTACTATACGTACATGGCTCTTGTATTCCAAATTTGTGGCCATGTACAGTACCGTACATGGCTCTCAGGACCATAACTTGTGGCCATAGGACAACGGCCACCATGAGCCACATACATTAAGAAAGCAGAAATGACAAATTCGCCTTAGAGCATCCGATACGGGCCGCAACGACAACCGCAAACTCGTCGACCACCTTAGGTGTGGTCTCCGACGGGCACCTCGGGGATTCAAAGGCTAGCGGCACAAACTTCCAGCTGAGTTGCGGGCGTCCAGGTGCAGCATGGCCAGGAATGGCGGCGATTTTGGTCGCAAAGTAGCATATGGAGGTGTATAAAAGCAATGGGTAGCAGCTTCACCACGTGTGCTACCAGCGGCTTTGACCAACTTGATGAGCAGGAGGACGAACTGGCGGAGACATGCAGAGGGGATGTCCTGGAAGATGTCCGCCTCACGGTGTCGTGTGCGTAGGATATCGTAGGGGGTCGGCAAGGGTAAGATAAAGGTGAGGCTGGGGACGGGCTAGACGACTCCGTGGCCTGAGTTATGTTGAGTGGCCCTCAGCGACAGTCGCCGACGGGGGATCTTCTCCTCAGCGTGTGCCGAGGTGTCCTTGTGCGGGGGAACCGCTGTCACCACATCCTCCATCGCCTGAGTAGGCACGGAGGACGCAGCAGGGTTGGGGACGTGCTGGGCGCGAGCGGGGGTAGAGCTGTCCTTTGTTGGGGGTTCCACCGGCACAACCTCCTCTATTGCCTGCGTGGGCACGGGGACAGTGTGAGTGGGACGGGAGATGTTAGCAGGGTTTGGGGCCTGCTGGGCACGAGCGGGGGTTACGAGGGTTTTGAACACCGGTGTAGGATACACGCGGGCAATGGCCTTGGCTGTGAATTTCTGGGAGCACCTCGTTCTTCCGATGGCCGTAGTACAGACACGGCGGCGGTGACCGAGTTTGGAAGCGGCAGCCTTGAGCAGGGGTCGGCGTGCCTGGGCGGAGGTCATCTGCTGTGCCTCGGCAGGAGTAGGATCCGCCGTCGCAGGTCCCATTGGCAGGGCATCTTGACGGGCCGGGGGGGTCTCGTTGGTGGAGTATACCATGTCCTTCTAGGAGCCCTGATTACGGGGCTGTCTGGCCTTGCGGCGTAAAGCCGCGATGTCATTAATGTGGCCGCGGAGGGCCGAAGCAAAGGCCTGGAGGGTGCAGGGGTGGGCCAAACAGCGGTCAGCGCGGCAGACGGTGTTCCGAAGGAGACGGATTTACTTCTGCAGGCAGGTCTAGATACCGCCGGCAGCGAAAGCCCCGAGGAACTCCACTGCCGCGGGAAGGGTGTGCACAGAGTGCTTTGGATTGGGGAAAAACGCCTTCAGTTGGGTGAGGACGGCTTCATTTGGCCGGCCCACGACGCCGAAAAGTAGATGTAGGTCCACCTGCCGACAGAGGGGATGATGAAGTGGTTGGAGAGGGGAATGCGGGCCCGACGCGAAGCTTCCAAGAGAAAGCCTTGGGTAGCCTCAGCCGACGAAAACGAGAAACCCTCTCCGGCGGCGATGGATAGGTGCACGATTGGGGGCGGCGTCGCGGCCCGACTAAATGAAGGCCGTACTCACCCAACTGAAGGCGGTTTTTCCCGATTTAATGCACTCGGTGCACGCCCTTACCGCGGCAGTGGAGAACCCCGACGCTTTCGCTGCCGGCGGCATCCAGACCTGCCTGCAGAAGGAAATCCGTCCTCTGCAGAACGCCGTCCGCCGCAGTGACCGCCGGTTGGCCAACCTCTACCTTCCTCAACGGCTTAATTTGGTAAAACTTGGCTCCAGCGATTAATACATGCCATAGAACAGGAGGACCGAGAAAAACTGTCAAAACTGACCAGTAAGAACTGCCTAAGAGATCGCAAGCCTGTCATAAGTCTACATCAGGCGAGAAGAAAGCAAGATAATAAACGCAAGGATAAAAGACGCTACATCTAAAGTGTTTGCAGTGGACGATGACCAGTTTCGTTCTGTTTTGTCAAAAGTCGCATCAGATGGCAGAGCTGCATATAATTCTGGATTTCAGAGTGCGGATGTTGTGCGTGCCTACCGTGCAAGGCACCGAGACATTACGTACAAAAAGGATAGAAAATAAGGAACGCGCTAAACTAGCTGCTCAAACGTATGACCACGTCGAAACACTGTTTCATAACATGCAAAGAGTCAGTAATGCACGCGAAGTAGTACTTCTCAATTCTAACCGATTGTGGAATATGGTTGAAACAGGGGTTGACGTTACGGAAGGGAAAGTTGAACGTGCCTTTGCCTGCGCGTCCACGAATAACGGAGGGAAACGAGGAGTGCAGTCTACATTTGGGGTTAGCAAGCACATCACGGCATTCGTTGCTGCTGCCGCTAGTGCATTGTTGCGCCTCCGTTTTTCATCATTGCCGGGGAAAGAATTAGCTTCAACTGGTTGGCTCCTATAAGCGGAGTGTTTCGTGAAGCACTGCATGGAATTATAGAGCGTTTACACGCCCGAACTGGTTTCCCTCTGAGGCTGTTATCAATGAGTGAAGATGGTTCTATGGAGGGCGCCATCATGCCTGCATTTGTTCAGCATATTAACATGGCCATGGTCAGAATCTTGCGTCTTTCTGAATCTAAGCTTCTTATTCTTGACGGGAATTCCTTTCGAAAGGATATTGCGTGGGTAGATAAAAGCAAGGAGAACAACATTGAGTTCATTGTTAATGCAGCGAAAACGTCAGATTTTCTACAACCATGCGACCAAAATATCAACAAGCAAATTCATCACCATACGCGCCAGTTGAGGGATGAGTTTTGCGGACAGGGTATAGTGGACACTACGAAAGTTAACTTCAAACTTTCGTGCGCAGTATAGGCATAGTCTAATATTTTCCCAATTGAAGTCATTCGTTCTTTTGAAGTGACCGGCTTATCCATTCAACCGTGATTTTCCTGCAATATTTCGAAACTCTAAAGACAAAATTCAAGAATCATCTTTATTGCCCAAGCAGAAGCTTTCATATGCAAGTGTGGCTTCTCGCGTTGCTTCTGTTCGAAAAAGGCAGACAGACCGGGAGAAATTCTAGAAAATAATGTGCATCGTAAGCGGAATTGCTGGTCAGTCTTCGAAGATCAAGGAGACATAATTTGTTCTGCATCAAGCGGAGACGCTCACATCTATTCTGAATGAAAAAATGCCCACAGAGAATTTACATTCTACTGCCACAGTGATCAGCAACAACCAAATGCGTGTGCTCTCTGAGGCTGGCGCGGCAGCTGATTGGGTCACTAATAGGCAAAGGTTGGAGGCCAGAAACGTGGGTTAGAGGAAGAAGCTCGTAAGGGGACGGAAAAAGAACAGTGGAACAAGGTTGTGAGGATATTTAGAGATCAAAGACGGCAGCAACAGCTTCAAGATGGTGATCAAAGACATGAAAGGCGGCAAAGTAAGATCAGGGAGAAGCTGGCGTTGATTGAGAAGCGTAAGCACGATAAAATGCTTTGAATGGATGTGGCTACAATGGCAAGGATGGTTGCTTGGTTAGAGAATGAAGAGCGTCAAGTCAGGGGAAGTAGAAGATCCAGAGGTGCAAAGAAGGGCCACAGCGTTCGGTCTCTGCAGTTTTGCGCTTTCTTAGTGCTTCAGATGCTTGAAGAGGCAACCGTATCGAGATATAAACTGATGGAAAGGTAGAGAAAAAGAGTACCGCAATAAACCATTTTTTGAAAATGGGCCTGTTTGACATGCTCAGCTCATTATGGTCCTATTTGGCGGATATTTGGTTCTGGTTGGTGAAATGGGAATCAAAATGCTCATAACGAATGTCTCTTTTTAACTACGGCGGTAGAACGGGAAAAGGGCTGGTTCTAACAGATTTGTTTTCATAAATGCATTAGTTGCACCACTTTTAGCCGTTGAGGAACGTACACCCTCTGGTCTTTAGCTTCCTGCAACGAACGTATTTTTTAATCATTAAAGAACCCCTAGTTTTCCCGCTGGGTCCGGTTCCGGGTCTACTTTCCGTCCCGGTTCCCTGCTACTTCGTTGTGGGGCTGGAACGCTATCATTACAGTGCCTACACAAATTGCTTACAGCTACTACCCATAATCACTGGTCGCCGCCGTGGACCCGGTTGACTCGGTAATGCCGTCGTTTCGTATTTTTTCACAGTACTGGAAGGGAAAATTGGTTTTAGTTCTTGCCTTTGTGTGGTATGGTGCAGCTTAGGGTTTCACCGGCGTCCGTCGAGTAGCCGCCAAAAATAATTACAGTCATATTTTCCCGGGTGGCACGGGGTTCGTCTGATTTCCCTGGCAGCCGTACTGCTCAAAGGTTGATTGACTGGAAGCATCTCTGGCTTTTGCTAGCCTTTCCACTTTTCCTGCCCTCTGATGGGGACAGAAGTTGCATTGTGGATTGTTTTAATCATTTTTAAGTACAGTAAAATACTGTTATGTACGGTTTATTTTTGCATTTTAGAATGCGGTACTGAAATCTATTACTTTTCTAGGAAGCACAGGCCGCTTTTGGCCACACGCATTTCGGAGCTCGTCTATATATTTAGGCTATGTGTCGGATGCGCGCGAGTAAAGGGAGGCAAAAAACGACCGAAACCAACATAGTACTCTTGTGCAGGACTAAAAATCACGGCGCCAGCACGGTAGTGTTCGATGGCACTAGTGATGTGTGCAAATTCTTCTTTTCCATGAGAACGTCGGTATGGCCCCTAGACCCGATCCGGAGAAATATCTCACTCTCCTTGGATACCAAGATGGTGTGTCTTTCGATTTATGCTACGATAAATTCGCTTCGAATGGCGAACTCTTAGACGAGGTAAAGGAATACTCCATTGTCAAGCAAAAATTCTTCGAGCAATTCGTCAAGGAAGAAGATCGCCAACACGTCATCCGACAAGTTTTAGAAGTTGAATTCGACATCGAAGATATTTCTGGGTCCCTGAAGGGGGGATGGATGGCCTTTATGAGAAAGTCGGTTTCGACAACGTTGCAATATTTGGAATTTTACGCACCACCGCCTGTCGCCGCGTGAAGCTACAGCATTTCTTTGCTTTCCGTGGACCTCGAGACTACTCAGGCATCAAGCTGGCTCTAAGAGACTTTCACTCGAATCTACCCACATTCATTGGCACTTCAAGTCGAGTGTCAGACGTCCCACCGGACAAGTTGTTACTTCGTCCGGGCGTCCGTTCCGAAAACATCGAGAAAAAATTGGAAGCTCTATCTGATGATATCTCCACACTGACATTGTTTTAAAGAATAATAAGGGATATAACTGTGCAGGACCTTCCCTGGCGTAGCAGAGGGGCAACAGAGTTCGTCAATGCTCTTATTGCAACGAAAAAGGTCACAATCCCATGAACTGCGAGATGAATCCCCACCGCTATACGCATTGCTCTTATTTCGGAAAGACCGATCATTCGGAGGCCCCTTGGTGGTCTGCTACTAGGTGACAGATCTTTGGGAGCTCACGATAACAACGAGAGAGGGAAATGGAAAAGTAAGTCAGATTAATGTAGTCTATGAAAGCGATTCAGATACCGATTATGCTGTCCAAGAAGTCTTTAATGCAAAAAAGGAACAACTGAGGGCGATACCTTTCCAAAACAGCCTCTCCAAGGAAAATTTGAGGTACTACGATATCTGGCCTCGTAACTAACCCGCAGAATGCCCGAGTTACTCCCTTAGTCCCACTGGTAGAAGAATTACTTAATTTTAATCGCACGAGGAAGCCGAGGAAGAACAACCGCGCGAAAAGAAACTCGAACAAGATCCAAGAGTACGTAAGCAAATAAGACGTCGTGTTGGAACTTGCGAATGCCAACTGCGGTCTGACTTATGGCCAGCTCCTTCGTGGGTGTGCATATGAAGCTACCAAGATAATTCAACGTTTCCTCGAGAAGTAGTCAGTTCCCTGCGTCGCAGTCGTGTCCCACCCGGAGTCCCGCTTATTACACGTCGTACAACTTAAGGTTTTTGGAAATGACGTTCGAGCTTGGCTAGACGCTGGGGCCGTAACCAACGTTATGTCCTCCGTCTTGTATCGACTTTATATCTGTTGCCGAATTTTAAGTCAAAGAAGAGAACAGTGGCTAATGGAGAAAGCTCATCTTGTATCGGCTCTTTGCTGAATGTTCCTACCAATTTTGGAGAACAAAGGGTCGAGTTGGACTAACTTGTTGCCGATAAGTCTCCATTTGACATTACTATTGGACTTCCTGCACTTGCATCTATGCGAGCGAGCCTAGACTTTGGAGTACAGAGTGTGCGCCTGTACATCGAGTCCAAAGAAGTAGTGCTACCGCTCGAACCTGACGCGAAGACAACACACAAGAGACTCGCCGAATGCGAGGATATCAGTACTCCTAGTGAAGATTTCACATACGATTCGAACGCTGGGCCGGAGTCATCGGATTGGTCCCGAAGAAGAACTTTTTTTGATCATCAGCGGAGATGTGGTGGAAAAAGGAGATGAGAAGCCTTTTGGACGAGAAAAAACCACCGTTAAAGAAGATAATGAAGTTCGTGGCGCCCTGAGGGCTCTTCTAGGGCACATTTAAGGATTTCAACTGGACAAAGAAAATGATGGAGGCATTAGAGACTTCGAAACAGAAGCTCACCACTCCAACAGCTCTGGCATTTCCAGACTTCTATTCCCCATTTATATTGTAAACTGACGCTTCGAGCGTCGCAGTAGGAGCAGTCATCGCCTAGGAAAAGAAGAAAGGGAAGAGACAACCAGTACAGACATTACGTTCTTTCAATGGGTGCTGTTTTTGCAATATTTGCAGGCTTTTATTATTGATTTGGTAACGCTAGCTGCATCATGAATTCGGCTGAGAAGGACTAATCTGTATGTAAAAGGGAAGCTCTTGCGGTAATTTTCGCCCTCCAAACCCCAAAGTTTCGGGTATACCTCTTGTCGAAAATCCATTCGGGCTGGTTACCGATCATCAAGCCCTTCCAGATGCCTTTAAAAAAGAACGAAATCCACAGAAGGCTCGCGTGGCGGATGGAATTTATTGATGAGTACGAGTTAAAAGTCGAGTATAGGCCGGGAGCAAATAATGGAGCCGCGGATTACCTGTTGCGAGCCGTCCCTACTTGTTCCAAACCGTTCTCTGATTTCGAAGATGCAGAATTGGCTGCAGCAGCTTGCTCAGTCGCTGTCGTGGAGTTCCTTTCATTGGAATCCCATCTTACTAAGATCACTCGTCATCCACAGGAGTTTAAGATCAAAGCAGAAGACGAAACCCAGATGCGTGCAATCAAGAGTATGGCGAAGCGCTTCATGGTTTGGGAGTGGAAACTACTATGAGGCACAAAAATGGAACTCAAGACTTTCCCCTTCCTTGAGGATAGTACGTCGATACTCCACAGCCTTTACGACGATATTGGGCATTGGGACACTGAAAACACGAAGAAGTTCGTCTCTAACCGCTACTGCTGGCCGTATATGCATAGGGACATCCAAAACTACGTGAAAATTTTAGAGGGATGTCAGAAGACAAACTCAATTCCACCTTACCGTACAAGCCAGAAAATCCCTCTATGAAACATATTCGAGATTTATTCGATGGATTTCGGCGGGCATTTTTCCAAGTCGAATGGCGCTGATAAGTTTTTGCTCAATGCGGTAGAGCATGTAACCGAAGATTCGTCGACCAGGACTGTTTCTCAGTTTATAGAGAAGGAAATTTTGTTCCATTTTGGCCCCCCCGAAGACCATTGTATCCGACAACGCGGGATGCTTCACCGCTGCTTCCCTTCTCGCCTTTTTGGGGAAACAAGGAATCGCTTGGAGCACTGTTCTGGCCTCCGCTCCCATGTCGAATGGTAGGGCCGAGAGGATGGTACTTACCATTAAGACTGCCGTCAATAAAATGGTTCTAAGTCGGGGAATGGATTGGGAGGAGAGTCCGCCGAAAGTTTTGTATGGATACCGCTGTCGTCGTCTCGCCTCCGGAGCATTCCTGTTTCAAGTGAAGTACGGAGTTGTGCCACACATGGAATCATCAGATGCCTTAGCTCTCATTTCCAACGCCTCGGAGAGCAATCGCCGATTGGAGCTGCTAGAAAATGTGGCACTCCGGGCACGAAGAAGGGGTGACCAAGACCGTGTATCAAGAAATGAGACCTTCTCGGAACCTTTACCGCTCAATGTCGGCGACTGGGTCCTTGTCGCACATGGTCGGCCTTATCGACAACAGTTAAGTGGCTAACTCTCAAGTCCAGATGCTTCAGGCCGTGACAGATATGGAAAGGAGATCACCCGAGGCATTCGCTGACCTTGTATGTTGGACGCCACTACCGACGTGCCATACACGCAAGTCGTTTCGTTCCTTTTGTGGTTCACAGCATAACCCTGCAAAATAGTATACTCCATTCTCGCTAAGCATAATGGTCACATATTTATCCTTTCGCAGAAGTTTTCTCCTGTTTTTATAAATAATATCGTTAGAGAGTAATACATTTTTTGTTGGTTTTATATGAATTTCTACAATGAAAACTAGAAGAAACTAATTACCATAGAATGCAATCGAGTGATGGGACTTGCTGAATCACCGTAAAACCCTACTGTTTGGAGCTACCCAGCTTCCCCTTTACCTCAGACTGCGCGTCGCGACGTTTAAGGATTTCTGATTTGGTTTTTCAATGGCGGCCGGGACGCTTCGATGCCTGTCCACTTCTCAGTGACAGCTTTGGGACTCCTAGTATCGTGATGAAGCTCGAACTTTCGCCCACGCACTCAACCAAAGACTTCTCGGAGAGCTTAAGAACGAAAGTTTCTGCGGGTTCTAGAAGATGATCCGTCCTGGAACTCATCGCGACGCAGTGCCTGCGGCTGTTGAAACCTTGTATAGAGGCGACATAAACGGTAGGGTCCAACGCTAACGCATATTTAACGGAAGGGTACAGCGGCAGCGGTTTTTTCGAGCACAATCTCCCTGGGGAATAGGTGTTTTTGGGCGTCCCCTAGGTCTCGTGTAAGGCCTTTTCCCAAGTTATTCGCGTGTCATCGAGCCATATTTGACCGGAAGTAGTCAAAAGAACGCTTCTCGTCGCCCTCCTTACCTAATTCTTGCTACCTATTTGCTGAGAAGGCGTCAATGTACCCTTATGTCTTATCAATGAAAGCGGTCGTGAGGAGCAGGAGGGAACTGTACCTGGTCTTCTCAACACGTGGTTCCCGAGAGCGAGTAAAAGAAAAAAGAAGTTTCCCGCCAGGGTGCTCCTGGCACCATTCGTGAATCTCTAGATCGCCTCCCAACAGCTGTCTGTACTCAGCGTGAATAGGCCCTCTTCGTCGATATCGTGCATGAAGGAACTGCCTCCACCATCAAAGTAAAGGTTATATAGGACGATAGTATGAAATTACCTGATGGCCTCTTCTTCTCCCTTCTACACCGCTTCTCTCTCTTCCCATACTATATACTTGGCTATCCTGTCTTTTTCAGGCACTTATTCATTCGTACGAGAGTCATACAGGGATTCTGTCTAGCCCAATGGGAAGGAGACCTCCTTCGTAAGCTCCCTAGTAGGCAAGGCGGAAGCTGCTTCCATTACATGGTTTCCGAATAAGGCTGGAAAATCATAAGCGCGAACCTTTGTCATCTGTGGGGATCCGGAGATGAAAACATCGAGTTCGGACTCGTTCGACGAAATTTACTTTATCTTAGTAATGTCCGATCTCCCAAGATGCGCCCTTATCTACCAAGGTATCTTGGAATGGGCTTTGGCATCGGCTTCACTCGACATACTCACCGCCTTGGTAGCGATCTTCTTCCGCGGCGCTTTGCCTCCCGTTATCAACCTAACCAGCTGCTTCGTACGCTTAATTTTGGTGTTTGTGCTCAGCTAAGGATCGGATTCCACGAGTACACTGGAAGTCTGAAACTTCACCTCCGTACCTCTCAGCTTCCACGTAACCGTCGCTACGCCACCACTGGCAGAGGAAAAAAGAAGGCACACAGCCGAAAAGGCGCACAAGCAAGAAGGCGCACCAGCCGTGAAAGCGCACAAGCCAGGGTTCCTCAGCAGAGGCGGTCAATCCGAGAAGCATGGCCGAAGCGCACGAGCAAGAAGGCACACAAGCCGAGAAGGCGCACAGCCAAGGAGCCCGAGCAAGAAGGCGCACAAGCAGATAAGGCTCAAAAGCTCGGGACCCCAAGTAGAGAAGCGCAGCCGAGAAGAAACGCCACAGAAGCCCAGAAGGCGCACAAGAAGGCGCATAAGGAGACGCGCAAGAAGGCGCGCAAGCCAAGAACCAAGCAGATAAGCAGTAGCAAACAAGCAGGTTTGTTAATGTCGACGCTCGGGCTGAGAGGGCTGGAAGTGCTGGAAATTTGAAATAATGAAACGTACGGTACAGTATGTGGCCCCGCGGTCCGTATTGGAGGAGGGGTGGCTGCTGGACGAACGTTGCATTGTGGATTGTTTTTAATTATTTTTAATTACAGTGCAGTACAATACTGCACTGTACAGTACGGGTTAACTTTGTATTATAGACTGCGGTACTGAAATTTATTCATTTTCCAGGAAGCACCGGCCGCTTTTGGTCACACGCGTTTCGGCGCTTGCCTATATATTTAGCCTAGGTGTCGGATGTGCGCGAGTAAAAGGAGGCAACACAACGACCAACACCAACACCACTCGCTTCCGGAACCCATCTTGCTGTCATTCCCTGTCATACTACGCTGACATCCTTTACTTACAGTCATCTCTACTCCCTCTATCACTCGCACGCAGCAACTGCTACCATCATTCACTCCACTTTTCGTCGTTACGCCGGCTTGTCACAGTTATGGGCACAACGATCAATATGAACTAGAATTATTTACTTTTCGAACCTTCTGTTTTTTCTCCAGACGGCAATCTACAGATCTGGCGGAAACGCGTGGGGGGTGGAAGGATTCTCTAAAAGTCGCTCACGACCAGGAGACCGACCGTCATCTGCAAACAATAATCCATCTTCTCGGCCGCATGCTCTACTAGAGAGGACTACAAGATGCCCAGAGGGCCATTTTCGACGAAGCTAAAGCTTAAGGACATATTGAATATTTGCAGATTGATAATCCAGTAGAAGCAGCTCTTCAGCTCGTGAAACTCGTTTTCGTCGACCCACTGATTGTTATGGTTACATCTTTGATATCTTCTTACGAAAATGTTGCGGTTCGCTGTCGCGAAAATAATAAGAAGCTTTCTACCTTCGTCCCTCGCGTGGTCTATTTGCTATCATCTGCTCACTCTGAAGTATCCCCTTCTTCGCAAATCGGAGAAGTACTGGCCATTGCTCTTCTTAATAAAGAAATGTTGGAGGAAGGTACCCTAACTACTTCAAAGCTTCAACTCATCGCTCACGCTGAGTCGGGAGCTGAGGATCAATAGAAAGGAAGTTGTACGTTAAATGTTTCCGCCTCGGGAGTGACAGAGCTGAAGCAAAGATTATCTACGAGTTGGAATCAAAGAATCAACCTACCGTCGATATGATTAGCCTGATGAATTATAAAGACCTCTTCATGCCCCGATCTTCTATTTTTGCCGTACAAAACCGTCTTAAATCCCTTCTTCAAGAGATACAAGCCGAATTTCAGCCTTCATCCTCCGTCAATATCGCTAAGATGTTCTTATCCGAAGGGCATACCTGCCCCTTGAATTCGGATGATGTCGCTCTCGCCTTTCGCAATTTGACGACCGCGACGTCTATGAATTCTCCTTGTTTTTCCATTAAAGACGTTCAAGTTCTTGTGGACAAAAATATTCAATCGGTTCTTCCCCTCAAACTGTTACAACAAGGCTATCGCTTCGGATTCTGACAACGCTAATCGTGCATCATGGGTGTCTCGGGGTCAGCCAAGCGCTTTAAAGGCTGGAAACCAGGATACCCGTTCAAACGTGAAAGATTCAATGGGAGCTAGGGCATTCAATTTAGAGCCGAGATCACTGCTACCTGCATGTCGGGGATCAAGGGAGGTTTGTATTTTATTTAATTCCTGGTCCTCCTACTAACTACGGTACTATCTGGGCCCAACCGCCGGCATAGAATCCAAGTGTCCGTTCTAACTGTGACTGACACTGGCGGGCTGTCCCTGCGGCTTAGTTTGTAGATTATACTTGTAATTTCCCTTATTTATTTTAATTTTCCGCCGTTAGGGCTTTCATGTAACAGTAGTCAGGGGGCGGTGACCATATTACTTAATTGATCGAGACCTCTTGGTCAAGTAAAGGTATCAAGCCGGCATTTGAGTCTTGACCCCCGAGCTTTCGGTTTCACAACGCCGAATTCGGGAAAGTCAGCGCTAGCCCCTTTACCGTTCCCGTCCTGCAGCACCCTTCGTACAAGCACGGTACCCCGTCCTCTGACATCTTTTAGCGTGTTCCTACGGTTCTTACTAGCCGCCCGGTATCCCGCTTTATGGTCACGGGATTACCCTGGTTCGCACCTGCTCTACCACTCCGCTTTCAAGCAGATGTTTTCCCCTACGTCTACGTGACCTCACGGTACCCTTTAGCCCTGCTGGCATCATCCTTCTCCCCTTTGTGTCAACACGGTCCACACGCCCGTGTAGTGGCATTACATTCATAACTAAAGATGTTTTGATTGCCACTAATTGGGGTCTTACGGGGCGATGATGTGAAAGGCGCCGAGTGTGCTCATGAAAAACAAGAAAGCTCGTGCGGCCGCCGCTCGGTTGAGCTGTAGTACGAGCTTCTCGAAGCCTGGTAGCTCTTTTCTTCGCACGGGCTCTGGAAAGGAACAAAAAAACAACCGACCATATCTTTCAAATATTAAACCATCCCAAATTTACCCCCACTAAGCTACGTTGCTCGTGTAGAGACCCTTGCGAAAATCAATACGACCCAAATCCGATCGATGATCCAGAATTTAACTGCAGTATTGGTGCAGCCAAAGCTTCTACTGCACTTTGTACAGCTATAGTTATCGATTTCAAGCTCTGCGAACTCGATTGCGAGCCCTTTCTTCATGAATATGGTCTTAATTTTAGTCACGGTGAAGTAACTGCTGTAATTTGGGGTCTTCAACCGACAGACTTGAATGGAGTGAACGTGAAGATACCGTTCTGCATCACTCCTGGTGAAGGCCTTCTTCTTTTGGGTAACGACGTGCGGCACAAGTCGTACCAACTTGGCCCTGAGAACTTGCTGGCCCTCCAAGGATTCGTGACCTTTCTACCGACTGTCTAATTTTCCAGACGTACACCGAACCAACTTCTTCCTTTGATCTTGAAGTCGTTCGAACTTATTTGTTTGTCGTGCCGTCGAAAAATTCTTCTTCCAAGACCTCTTTTACATATCAGAGCTATTTACTGGGAGAAAATTACAAGAGAGAATACTTCAAACGTCGCCTCAGCTACGGAAAAGTCGCAAGATGATTTGCTAACAAGCTTCACGGGCATTAGCATCTGCCTTTTAAAGGCATGGTGACCTTCCACAAAGTTTCTGGCTGAATAAAGTTTGGTGATGCCTTTCGTTATTTCAGGATCAAATTCGAACCCCGTCCTGCGCAGCGCTTTAACAATCTGGTTATCACCGAACGGAAGAACGCAGTTCTTTGCAATTTGGTCCAGCTACTGTTAAAATATGCTTCTCACTGCAGAACGACTCTTGGATCTATATGGGACAGAGCAGAAGTGTTATTCAGAGCTACCTTCCTGAGTAATGTACTTTATGGAAGCAAGACAATGAGTAGTCCCGAACTTGCTCGTAGTTACACGCCTTGCATCATATTTATTTCTCAATAAAACATGTCCGATTCTTTAGGAAAGGCTCAAGAAGAACAAGTTGTAAACAGGGCTCTCAGGCATGCAGAGACGCCACCAACCGAATACCCTATCGCAATTCAACCTCGTGCGTGGCGAAAAGGTGTACTTCTTCAAGGGCGGGTCCAAGTTTGGAATGTGGAAAGCTGGCTTTGTTCTATCCACATAACCAAACTTGGTGGTCACTTCCCGATGTAAAGAACATATCGGTATGCCTGTGAAGGCCGTATATTAGGATTTCCACCTGGATCCTTCGTGAAGCTTACGGCAAGAACTTTACAAAGTTGAGTTCCTCTTTCCTTGCAGTTACTCTTTCGTCGACGAAGACTTCCAGGACATTGTCGGTGACTGTGCAACTGAGGCACATCCGATATATCCGGAACTCGAAACGGAGATATGGACTCCAGTTCCTGCGCTTGTTAATGGCAAAAACAATTTTTCTCCTTTCCGAGAAGAATCTTTACCAAATACAGATGTTGTAAGTACTGATGAAATCGTGGAATCAATCGATAAAGGACATACTCAATGGTCACAGCATCGATCACTGCAATGCATGAATTCTTCCAAGAAGCAATCTTGCATTAATCGGCAGTTCATGCACATTTCCTCAAGATCAATAAAGTACTGCAACAACCTTTTCGGTACAAAACATCGCTTTTAGGGCCGTGAGGTCCAATATAACTCAATAATTTCCGTCTACTCAAGAATTGCTGTCTAAATTTCCCCCTCAAACGACCCCCCAAGCCCGGAGAAGAACTTCAGATCTTTCTCTTTCAAGCCTCCGCTCTCACTTCCACTCTCTCTACATTCTTCATAGTATTAATTGCTTCAAAGTTTGTAAAAAATACTTGGTGATAAGCCGTGCAGCGAGTTTCAGTCGCAATTTGCTCCATTTTGGGTACTTGACAAAGCTATTGAGGCAGAGAGGTAGAATTACCAAAAGGCCGAAGCGTACAAGGAGTTCGAGTGCAGGTCCCTTCATCTGAATTCAAACGTCATATTTTCTCGTTATTTTTTCCAAATTTGCCTCTCTGTGTGCGCCAGGAGGTTGAAACTGAAATGTAATCTGGTCCCGCACGGTAACAGAAACAATGAAAAGGACACAGTCCGTATGGAATCTTAAACTGCGCAGTTTGCCGTTATTCGCATCCTCATTTACATCGCCGCCACCCTTCAATTTCGATTATCCAACGTCAATATAAACCATGCATATCTTCAAGCTGGAAAATTTCCGCGAGACGTATACGTGCGCCCTCCCTATGATTTAGCCTCGTCTTCGCTCATGCTTTGTAAAATTTTAAAGGTATCATACGGTATTGATGAATAAGGGCGGCTCTGGTAGCTATTCGTTGAAGAATGGATTAAGAATTTTGGCATGAAACCAATATCAGGTTTCCGCAGTTTTTCGCTCCGCACAACCATGATGGGGCTATTGGAATCATCATCTCATAACTTGTAGACTATTTTCTTCTTACAGGTACATCAGGATAAATAGAGAGATTTCACAATGCTGTTTCAAAGCGATTCACTGTCGGACACTTTTTCTTCCATAAGAACCTTATCTTCAACCGCCTTAATATTAATTGAGAGTCCGACGGCTCAGTGCGAGCCATTATGCAAGAATACATAGGCCAAATGAAAGCACTGCAGATTGCCCCTGAGCGTCGAAAGCAAGTCTCACAGCCAGATACATCTGCTGAGATAAACGACATATCAAGAGCTTTGGCAGGACCGTTGAACTTCCTCGGTCACTGTATTCTCCCGCAGGCATCCTTCACAGTGAGCTACATCCAGCGGCAAGTAGGCCATCTCTTGGTATCAAAGCACCCGACCGCTAACTCAATGCTCGCAGAGATCCAAGCTTTTCACCAAACATCCTTTTTCTTGCTTCAAAACCCCTTGGTAACCCTGCCTACGTTGCCTTTTCCGATGCCGGTAACGGCTCATCTTGCTACGGTCAGACTGGGTATCTGTCAGGAACATACCTGCCAGCGGAGGTTTTAGATATCTTCGCCATCTCCGATGCAGGCTCTCAAGGCATCTTCCTCTAGCCTCAATGCGAATTGTTCGACACTGCCTAGTATCTGTCGCCGCCTAGCATAAAGCACTAAAAAATGGTCAACCGTCTCATCAAGTTGATCCCTTCAAGTATCCTCACCAGGTATACTTCCTCGAACACTACATCAAACCAACTTCCTAGCTCATGAAGCAGCGGTTGGTCTTTTTTCTCAAGTTTTATCGAACCATGTTTCTCTCCAACCACTTTTGCGCATCTGCAAGACTTCTGGCGGATATTGACTCTATTCAGAGAAGCTGATTCTATTCAGGCCGACTACTCTTTTCCATTCAGAGCTGGCATGGCATTTCCAAACGCTGTCGGCACGCACTCTTCATGCTCCACATAGAAGAATACAGGGTGTTGCTTCGAAACGTACAGGGCAGTATTAGTTCCTCTTGATATATCCCTAGGCCCATCCAAGCGAGCAATAATATCTGAGTGCGATGTGCAGTACCTATGAAGCGAATTCAAGTGGTCAGATTTCCGATGGATTGATTGACTAGGCTTGATAAGGCTCTCGCTATTTTCGGGCTCGGATTTTGTCTCTATGTCACTCGATATTGGACTTCCATCTCCTTCCAAGTATGCACGCTGACCTTCAACGATATAGGATTCCATTGTCCAGAACGTCTTTCGCCCGCCTTTTCGCCTATTTGAAGCGTAATGGCTCCCAGTAAGGAACAATTCTAAGTTACCTGAGCTATATATCAGCTTTTGACTTCGACCTAATTTGCATACCTTGCGTGGCTGATTGCCTTTTTCCGCTGAAGGAGCACCAATCTACGAAGATCTTTGATGCCAAACTGCTTCCCTTATCGAAGTCTCATCAAATCAAACATCACCTCCTATCGTACAATTCCAACCCGCGCCAGAAATCAGTTGTCCCAATCGGTATCCACAAGCCGTCGAAACACACATCAACAACCATTACATCTTCCTTGTCATCAACCACGCGTATGCTCAAAACAGACCTCACAGCTCCTCCGACCGGTACTGCAAGCCATTAGCACTTAAGTTCCACGCCGCCCGTTCCCTGGCCTCGGCACTCTGTAGGTTGCAGTCGATGCGTCTCGCACGAAATGGATGGCTACGGAAAGAGGAAAGCAAATTTGATCATTTCATGTGTTCAATTGAGTTTTGGAAGGAATAGAGGGATGAAAATGGTAATGAGAGTTGATGAACAGGTTCTAAATATGAGTGATAAGTGATGAAAGATGCCGGAGAGTAAATAAAGGAAGTTTTCGTGGATAGGAGTTTCTTTACTGTAGAGAAGGTGTCACTGTATGGTGAAAAGAGAAGAGTTCTGCTGAGGGGTCGTTGGACGCTCAGCGATATCTTTGCCAAGAAATACCTACACCGGTAAGTCGTGCGGTATATGGGCAGTGTGTCGTGGAGAAATGTGAAGGCTCCCTCCGAGGAGAACGTTTTTGAAATCCTCTGGAACGCGTTTCCTTTTGACCCGCCTTTGACAAAAAAAGTTACCAATTTCGAGCCAAAGGGGTGCGTTTTGGTATGGTGCAACTTAGGGTTGCACTGGTAGCCGTTAAGTAGCCGCCAAAAAATATTACATTCGTACTTTACCGGGTGGCACGGGGTCTGTCTGATTTCCCCGACGACCGTACTGTATAAAGGTTGAGCGACCGAAAGCATCTCTGGCTTCCGGGGAAGACGCTTGCTACCCTTTCCACTGTTGCCTGCTCTTCGCTTCCGAAACCCCTCTGCTGTCGTTCCCGATCATAATACGCGGCAATCCTTTACTTGCAGTCATCTCTACTGCCTCTATCACTCGCACGCAGTAGCTAGCTACCATCTGCACCTCTACGCTCGTCATTACGCCGGTTCTTCACAGTTTGTGAATTTTTTTTAACGGCTGCGTCCCTTTTTTCTTCTCTTTTCGTCTAATTCGATAGCACAGTGATTAAATTCTACGTTGTTCCTCTAGGTGTCTGCGGGCGTCCTACGGTGTTTGTAACTCTTCAGTTAGGTCTCCAAATCGATTCTCTGCGTGAAATCAATGTCGCAGTCCTCACACCTGGGGCGCTCCACCGCTGCGCTGTTCCTCTCAACTGCCCTGTTTTGCCTCCCACCTGCCTCTACCACTTCCCTTTGCAGGAGATTCGCGAATTATGTCTCGCACAAACGGCAAAAAAAATTACATTTCTTCCTTTTGATGTTCCTCTCCCTTCGCGCACGGCCTGTGGCGACCATCAGTGCTACCGAAAAAGGTCTATTAATCTCCTCCGAATCCTCGCGACCACGATTTTCCCCTGTAGAAGCTCCTAGTATGAACTTCTCCCGCGAAAGTCTGCCATGGGAGGCATGTTAATGGTGCGAAGTTGAAGCAACAGCTGGGATTGTGAGACGAGAATGTAATCAGCGCGGTAGCTGGAGGAAGCTTCTTTGGCCTCGTTCTCAATCAGCAGATGCTAGGGGTATCTGATCCTCTGCGACGACGGAGCACCTAGATATCACTAACTTCTTCACTGGCAAGATTTACCTCTTCCTATTTTAATAGATCCTACTTCCTCTCCTCTTTCTCCCTCCTGTGTAATTTTTATTACTGTTCGTGGTCCCTTTGAGTCCGAGGTGGCTTCCTTATTCCTCCAACCCGAAACCTTCCGCAAATCAATGAATGAGTTCTTGCGAGAAAAGATGGGCAGCTATTGCAGTTATTTTTTCTTAAAAATACGAGCTAGGCACCGTGAGTCCCAACAGAGAAAGAACACTGTAGTCTTTTTGGGTATTACCCCTCTTGAACTTCGATGCCCACACCGTAAGTTCAAAGCGATCTGCTTTGGAATTTTTTTCAATGCTTGTCTGGGGGAGTGAATCAAGGCCCGAGCGCTTTCCGATCACGGTTTATATAGAGAACGGAAAAAATCAAAATGTAGCGAGACAGTAGTAAAAACCTAAATATCATTAAAAATTGCCTTTACGGTGCTGCACTATTGGATTTGATTGTCGCTGCCAGGCCCTGTAACCTAACTCTAGTTGCACTGGGCGACACAAAGTACCGATCCTGTCCCCTGATTGGCTGTCGGCCGATATTTTCTTCTTTTTCTCTTTTGCGATACCGGTTGTTACCGGCCAATTATTTTTTGACATACCACTCGCGATGCACCACAAACACCTCTCCGGAGGTTAGACGGGCACATCTGCTTGACCATAAGGGGTACTTCTGCTGCTGCCCTTTACCTTTGTCGTCGCTCACTACTTTATCCTCATTCATTTTCTTGATCCCCGCGACTCTTTCGGAGCTACACAGCGACCACTACGTACCACAGTCATGGGCTCAGCACCTGAAAATTCCTGAAACTCAGAGATTCTCAAGTCTACGGAGTCTCATCCAGACATCGACTATCGATAAAGGCACAAGAACTTCTCCGAACTGTCTCTACTATAAAGAAAGCCAAAGATCACGGTTAAAATCGCAAAATCAAGACCCATTTTAGCTTCTTAATCGCATTCTACTCCAAAAGGGCCTTTCAGCCGCCCATTGTATCCTTTTCGACGAACAAGACCGGTTCAGGAAGATTGGTGTCTTTAGTGGAACATAATGTGCAGGTAGTTCTTGAGATAGTGAACATCGTTGTTGGGGATCCACTCATGACGCAGGAGAGCAGGATGATCAAGCCATTTCAGAATACATTGGGTTGTTCGAGGAAGAAAAAATCTACTTCCGATGCTTTCAAGTCGCTTTCAAGGACTCTTTTACAAGCACATGCGTCACATGGATGTAACTTTGTAACTTTATCATCGCAGGTCGGTCAGGTCCTCACACAAACACTTGTGGAAAACGCCATGATGGATGAGATATTGCCAAAAAACTTCAAGATTAACTTATCCATTACACCAAGAAACGCTATAGAAAGGAATGAAACATCAGAGGGGAGAACGAATTTCAGCAGATGCAAGGTATTGTGAGAGAAACTTATGATTTCAAGGAATAATGTCAGATTGCAATGGCCTACCACAAGTTGGATTTATAAATCATTTCATAGACTTTTCTTGGGGTTTCAAGAAGTAATTGAGGGCACTTATGGGCGTTATTTCGGGTAATTCCGTCGAGCAGTGGATCCAAGAGATGATCCCCTAGAAGTGATATCGACTTCGTTTACTTATCAAAGAAGATATCCATGTGCAAGGCAAAGTATCAAAAAATCTCATGATAAGGCCAGGTTCATATTACCTAGCCCCAGCACTCATTCCTTCCGGGATATAAACTCCAACAAAGGCATAGAGTCACGTAACAGAAAGAGGAATAGTATCAATGGTGGCTCCAAAATGCGGAATTAACGCTCCGATTAGAATTAGAAGCAGTTACCAGAAATACGAAAAGTCACTTAAATTGTCCGAAAACAGCTCAAAGTTGTATCTGCAGAGGCGAGAAGGGCCATAAGGTCGGTTGAAGGAAATACAAGTATCCCATTTGGATCACTCGTCAGCTCCACAGAAAAGAGGATTCTGACAAGACCTCCGGAAAATGTTTTTTGCAGAGGCTCCGTGAAACCCGACAGAAAAGCCTTTTTTTCAAATATGGAGCACCATCCGACGTGAATTGTGGTCAAAGAGACCAAATTACCTCGTCAATCTAGGCTTTTCCGGTTGCACCGTTGGTGAAGAATCAGCTCAGGAACTTTGAAGGCACCTTGGGATTGACTACAAGTTGGGGCCTCTCAATCGCGAGGTTCATTCACAGATATTTTCGGGGCTGCCGATACCCGAAAGGGATAACTATTATCTGGCCCCTTGCAGTTACGAGTCCTTGTTGCATGGAATCATCCATTCATTTTTTCATATCAAAATAACCAGTTTGATTCTTCTTGATTCTTGTTGGTAACGAGATCTGTCACAAGACACCTGGTTTCGAGAAACCACAAGACTATATGACTATTCCGGCAGGGGTGCAGGAAAATTCTGACATAACTAAAAAATATTTCTTATCAGGAGGCAGCCGGCCGAACTGATGCCGCTGGAATGAGGATGTAGCTGTTTTTGGTACCTTCCAAGACATCCCCCTTCCTAGGGTTATGAAACTCCACTTCGCTCCTAACATCTTCCTATTAGATTGGAACCTCAAACGAGTGCAAGAATACAAGGACAGCATAGAGATTCGAAAAAATCTATTTTATTTTTCAGCTCACAATAAACGATATGGTATCATTGCGAAGATGTGCTAAGTTCTTCAATCCAGTCCTGCAAAAAGCACTCAAAGAGGCACCTCAACGTTGCTACGCGTGCGCTTTGTTTGAACGACCCGCTCATAGCCGCCTATTTGCACTCGGAAAGATTGTTGGGGGTTTATGATCGACTTGACTTGTATTGGCGCGCTCACCCCCCATCCTTCACTTCGTCGATGTGCACACAGGTACTGGGACAACTGCATTCCAAAAATCAGAGATAGCTTCCACGTAGCCCGGCAGCTCAATGTCTCCAGTTTGGAAGAGGAGGAAAAAGCTGAAACTTAGATGTCGTTTGGAACCTCACATCAAGCAAGGCAAGTTCAATAAGAACGAATGCAAATATCCCGCTTCCTCTTAGTTCGTCGCTATCTGCGCACTTCTCTCCATCGCAGCACGCCTGGGGCCTAATTTCGCGGTCGTAGGCATCAACAGAACTTACCTACAGGCAGTTGTAGTTCTGCTAGACATCTACGTTCAATCTGCACCAGGCTGGGCTCTACTAGGAGAAAATCAACCGATATCAAGCACCAACCTTTCGATGATACCGGTCGCCCATCCAAGAAAAATCCAAACCACAGATCGGAGGTATATCAATCACCTTAATCTGTCGAATAAATTACCTCTTATTTTTTGTATCAAAGAAATGATGGGTGCGATGAGCCTCATAGAGCACAATTATGTGTCCTGAAACGTTGTTAATTTGGTCCTCCTTCGAATCAGTTTACCCTATGCCTACCGTTATCCTTGTTCGGTCGCTGTCGTGGGAAATAATTGCTCTGGTAATTGTAAATTCTTGCCAGCTGCCACGTACCGCCTGAATGATTTATAAACCTTGAAAATAGCAAAAGGCTAAGGGAAACCGAGTTGTTTAATTATATTGAGCTTTCCATATGCTCTTGAGATGTTTTATCGCAATAAAACTGTATAACTTAACCGATCCATACTTCTTGTAGAGCACGGCGACCCCATGAACGCAGGTAAATCCACTGTTATTTTGATTTTAGCTTTTCCTCGCTTGGATCCCATGGTCCACTGATCGAATCAGAGGGAGCCCATTTGGCAAAACCTCACAAAAGACCTCTTTATACTTTCCGGTAATCTTTTTGGTTTCCCATTGAAATCAGAATCTTTCATTTCTCTCAAATTGTGAACTTCAAGTAACAGAAAACTTAGAAGTCACCTCCATGCCTCAGGATTCGTCTAAGTTTCTTCACTCCCAAATTGGAAACATCAATACGGTTTTCGGCATCGGGATCAATCACTGGAATAGAAACATCTTTCAACGTCACAATCCGTCGTTGGTAATCAACATTTGGATTGTGGTCAACATGCCACGCCATTCCTAACTGAACGTCATAACTAGTCTGGGAGACAGCCTAGTTAGAATTGTACGCATGATCACCTTATCGCATAGTTCCGTCGAAAATGAGTTCAGATGCCTCTTCCTTAATACCCTTTTGGGAATGGCAAAAAACGACTCTTTCACGCCGAATCTCAAACAAATCCCTGTTTCTCTTCAGGAACTCAGTTGAAACCACGCTTATATTGCATCCATCGTCTTTTAATACTTTGACTGCTTTTCCATGCAGTCTAACATCAAGCACTAAAAAAGGCTCCACTGTTATAGATTTATCATTTGGGATGCATTTATCATGACTAGAAGTGATTCTATTAGACTCGGCTTCGGAGATTCTCGACTTTTTCCTGTCCTCAGATAATTTAGCTCCCGTGATGTCCACAGCAGTTTCACTCTGCTCATTGGGACATCTGTTCACACTCACAACTGGTCTCACCTGAGCGTTAACCAAGTCTGGTGGGACAACTAGTTTCTCGAGTCAAAGCCATTCAAATCATTACTGTGTCCTGCCTCTGTGTTGTTCGCCAGTATGCGATTACCACCTCTGTTACCTTTATTCCCATTTCCTTTTTTGTGTTTGCAAGGTCTTCATCCCACTTTATGGAACTTAAAGCATCGGTTCTCCAGCAAATCTTTCTGACGCTGCTCATTGGTACTACGTTCCAGGTTACCTATCTCCATTGGTATAGGGCCTTAGGCATCTCGATTTTTTGAAAATGAACCTCTGCCAGTGAAGAAACCTGCTCCGTAAAATAAAATCAACGTTGAGAGCAGTACTAGTAGCAGCTTGGAACTTGGATGGATTCCCCTTACGTACTTTCAGCAGAAGATGCGGTTTGAGACTTCCACAGAACCGCGCCAGTTTTTCCGACTCACTTATACCGGGAATATTTATAAACAAATTCCTGAACTCCGAAAGATACGCAGTCATAGTTGTTTTCTTTTGGAGCTTGCTAAGCTTGTCACGAGCTCTGATAACACTATCCAGGGGAACAAACTCAGCTTCAACTAAGAGTTTGAAAGCTTCCCACGTCGGCGGGACAATGTTTTCAGGAACAGGCTTGTACCACCAGTTTGCGGAGGTACCTTACATAAATTTGGAAGCAAATTCAATGGAATTCTGGGTACTGATAAGTTCGCTCTGATCCACGTAGTAAGCCTTGGGTATTTTTCGACTGAATGCAGCCATGACCGAACCGTTAACGCATCTCGAGTCCTATCGAACAACACAGTCTTATTTGATTTGAGGAAAGACATGTTCAACAAACCCCTTACTTAATGCCTTAAATCGACCACTAGAGTTGAATACAAGCACCGTAAGTTGAAATCTGCAAGGAATTTGTCCCTGGACGACGGTTGGGCAGAAGAGAGTGACTCACCGGCAGCTTTGATCACACCTACTGTACACTCCGGTTTGACTCATTAATTCTCCTTACTCTATAGGAAAGCCTCTCAAGCCGACCTTAAGCTGGCCAATTACAAAATATTACCTGTTCTGAGCACCTGCACCTTAGTTCAAGTCCAGTCCAAGTCGACCCTATAAACCGTTACCTGAATCCGTGACCCAGTTGGTGCGCATAGTCAGCAGCCAACAAGTGCAATAGGATTATAGAGCAATACTTACAGAGGACCCTCAAATGGGGACTTGATCAGAAGCACGGCTTTACTAAGGCAACTTAGTATTCTGTACAGGGTCACGCAGCTAAGTGAAGCCTGTACGCTACATGTACAGATTTCCTAGGGAAACAGCCTTTGCTGCACCCTCAAGTTCCCGGTTACTAACATCTCCAACTAGTAAACGTGGCCTGTGTGGAACAATGAGGTTTAGGGTACTTGGCACTCCAGCCCACATTTAACCTTCTGAACTTGGCAATACAGCCAGCAAGTACAGCATATGCGATTTTGCTTAAAGTAAACTGACAGCAAAACTTTCCCAAAAATTCAGAAATGCACAAAAAAACAAATCAATGTGTAAAAAACCTCAAACTAGAGCAAGGCGAAAGCGAAACAGTAGCGGAGCCGGCGAAAGCGATGTTACCACTGATACAGAGAGGGAGGCAGCCGGGGCACTGGTAAAGGAGCAGATAAGATGATGTAAAGTGGGTTTCAGAAAGTTGAGGGCAAAGACTCAATGTATTGTACCTGTATTCTCTCAAGAATCCAGTTGAGCCCCCTTTGTATGTACAGTACTGTAGCTCTACAGTACTCTAGAACTTCTATATTTGTGTTAATTCAATTCAGTAGAACTTCCTAGAAAGTAGAGGTGTAACTATATAATTGTACTATTTAGAATACAGCCAAGTAAATAAAGCGATGACGTCGGGCTCAAGCTTCAAAAATCATTCAAGACAATGCAGTTTCTATGTTACACTACTGTGTAATAGAGAACAGAAATAACAAAAGCGAACAAGTCTCTATTACACAGCGTGTAACAGATACATTTTTACATGTCTGGAGTACTTGAGGATGGAGTCGAATTTATCTGCCAAGAGTAAACCGCCCAAACCTTCCCGCTTTAAAGGTAACGCTGACGATAACATAACAACCTTAAATGAATACGCGCTCACCAGTCGATGACGCAAGAGATCAAATGAGTCTCTTACTCAGGCGAATAAGTCAGCAGTAGCCTCAATAAGCAGCTGTATTGGATGGATTGGCTCCTCAGCCTCACCACTCTGTTCATTTTATTCAGTTTACCATGCAATTTCGTATGTTTTGCACATCGTGCCCGTCAGTACCTCTGCTGCAGAAATACTCGCCGCCGCCGAGAATTCGATGAAGGAAAGTCGTATGCATCACTCATAATTAGCTACTTGACGTAGACCATTAACTGCGTCTGTATGTTAAGTCCAAAGAGTTGTTTATTTCGTCGTCTATTCAAAAGATTTCCGTAGACAGGTCCATGAGTGGAGACTTTAGCTCCCTTTGTCATGAATTTCAGACTGGCACTGTTGACAGGATCTCAGGGATACTTTGGAAACTTTACTTCGGTATATGAAAAGTTTACATCAAATAGTTTCTACGGTGTCCACTGCGGGATCCGACTATAGGGCTAGGAACTAACCGGATGGTCCACGTCGGTCACGTGCAGAGGCGTGTGCGAGCAGATAGCCATAGGGATAGACGACCAGATGATGCAACTAAGGCGCTGATACACACGCCGGCGTATCACGCCTGCATTCGTATTGTTCCTCTGCGCTATTCGCGGGATTAACTCCTCATGCAAAACAATGGTTTGTGGGGCAGGCGCACCGAGAGAATCAAACGCAATCGGTTGAAACGTAAAGTTCGGTGCACGGGTCGGGGTGTCGGACGGTGCAGGGGGGCGGCGCGACAGCTTGCGTTCCAGGTCCTGTAACTTGTCCCGGTGCGCCAATGCGGCAGCACCGCCAGCGGCCGAGGTGGCCTTGGTGCGGACGGCGGCTTTGAACGGGGTGACGACGGTAATGTCACACGCCACAGGCCGTGTCTCTTCGTTGCTAGGATCGGCGGGAGGGTGGACAAGGATGTCCGCGGGCCGAAGCTCTGTGCCAGGGATGAGGAGAGGCACTTCGTACGAAGCAGCTGCAGACGCCTATAGGAGGTGGTCGATCTCTTGCCTGCCGTCTAGGATTATCCCGTTCAGTGTAATTTGCTCGCAAAAAACACCATCGCAAAAGAGGCTGACGGACGCAATCCATGAAGCGGTGCAAGAACGAATTCCTCTTGGGGATTCGAGGAGGAAGGCGTTTCGCGCGTCTATGGCCCTCCCGGGAGCTAAGGAATGGGTATATTGTCCCCCATGCCCCGGACTACAGACAAGCATTGAACCTCGAGAATTCTCGGTGTGGCTTCAATACTACTGTCAAGTCCCACTTTTTCACCCTGGCACGCCATGCCCGAGGAGGAATTGCCCGGAAACACTCGATGTACATGGCGATAATTTCATGAACTGCTTGCAGGGGGCCCACAGGATCATCCGAAATGATCCCCAAGTAAACCTCGCAAAAGACCTGGCAAGAGCTGCTCGTCATCCTGTCGTAGAGCCACGCCATGGTCTCCACCGCACGAGACCCGACATACAGGCAATGGGAAGTAGCGGAGGGACAGACTTTTTTGATGTTACCCTCGTGAGTCCCCTCGCTCTCTCCAACAGGAGAGTGAGGGCCTTCAACCCGATGTCCTCTCTGAATGCAGCGCGAAATGCAAAGCAGAGAAGATATCAATCTTTTATCGCGACCTCCACCAGAGGTAGGCTCGTGCCTGTGCCAATCTCCACTCTTGGAGGGTGGCACCCGGATGCATGTGCAGTGCTAAATGACATGGCAGGGAACGTGGCCGTGAGGGCATTGGAGACGTACGGAATGGTTCGGGGGTTTTGTTGCAAAGGCACGCTGCAGCAGCCGTGATGTCCAATGCGGCCTGCTTGATGGCTGGCCTGAAGGTAGCTTTTTAGGGTGGTGGTAAATCTTTATTGGTTGTATAATGTCGCACAGAAGCGTGCGGAGGGTATTCATAAATTAACTACGGATGCGGGCGGCGGGTAGAAACTGTCGCGCCTGCATTATTTGGAGACTAAATGCAAAACGGGTAACGAAGTCGCGGAGCTCCTGTTGAGGGGAGGAACCGCGACGGGAAGCAGCGAAGGAAGCAAGGCGGCGGAAAAAACCTTGCCGTCGTCGCCCAAGGCGCCATAGATATCAATCCCGACGGGGGAGAGGAGGATATCGTTTCGGTTGCAGTAAGTGCCGTAATGACGATGTTTCTCGCGCTCTGCGAGTGTTGCGGCAGCGCCTGCGTAACCGTACTTGGCGAAATGTGGCGGCGTGCGGAGGGGTGGGCAACAGTAACGTCGACGGCGATATCGGTACTGTGAAGCCCGTATGCAGCGGGTATGTAAATGTCCATTCGTAGCACGGGGGACTCCGAATGCCCAGATGAGTCGGGAACCTGGTAGAGGAGCGGATGTTCGACGAGGGCGACGATCCCAACTTCCTTGCAGTAGCGGGCAAGAACGTTGCGGAGGATGTGATGACGACGAGTCATTCCGTCTTCGTATTTGCAGGTCAACGCGTGTTGACCACTTGGATCTAAGACGGGTGCGATGTCGGCCGAGCGGCGGGAGCAGACCGGACAGCGAGTAGATCCAGGGAATAGCGCGATGCCGAGACGTAGAGCCAGAGCGACTTTCCACGGAAGAGGACATGTACGTACCGCGGTGGGGGTGAGGAAGCGAAGAGAAAACAGACGAGCGGAGGATGTGCGCACGGAGAGGAGCCGTGCTCGGTCGTGGGCTGCCGCGGACGAGAACAACTATCGGACTTCGATAGCATGAGTTCAGTTGTGATCGCAGACTGGAGCCTTTCGCCGGGGACCGGCGATGAACAACGCTCGAAAAGAGCCGTAGCTGTAAGCGACGAAGACAGCTGCGGGTGGCGGGAGGATAAGAGCGAGATGGCGACCGAGGGATCTCTTCCAAGTGGCGGTCCTGGGAAAGGTAAGCAGGTCGGAGATAAGTCAAAAGAATCAATTACAGATGCTGCGTATGCAGCCTCGGTAATGTCTGAAGTTTGCAGGAGACCTAGACCGCCCATGAGAAGGGGAGAGAGGCTTGGAGCCAGGCTCGCTCTGGACAGGGCAGCTGCAATTGGTGGAACGCTTCCCTCTGCTTCTGATCGAAGCTAGCGGCGAGAACCGCAGATTGAGTGGAGGGAAGCGTACGTAGCAAGTGCATGACCTTGGAGGCGTTCGCGCAGAAGCGGTGTAAGTGGAAAGCCAATTGAGCATCATCCAAGTCTCGAAGGGATTGGAAGATGCGGTCAACTGCGTTTTGGCGGCCTGCGAAAAATTGGGAAACAAAAGCGTCCGAGCCAATCGGGGATCCCAGCACGATAAACCAGGGGGGGTTGAAAAGGGGCAAGGAAGTGCCAAAGGGGAGTGGGAAGGGGAGAAGCCGTAAACTTGGGTCTTGGCAAGGTTGAGCTGGAACCCTAGTGGACCTCCTTCAAGCTGGATGAAACGGATGGCAGCAGCGGCTTGGGACGAGGAAGAACAATGTTACCGTCATCTGCGTACCAAGCGTTCAGGGCAGGTGAGAACTTCTCCTGTAACGATAGCAAGAGAGGATGGAGAGCCAGGGCAAAGAGCAAGGGACCGAGGGGATCACCTTGCTGAGTGCCCTCTGAACTACGGACATAGTAGGGTCCGAAAGCAAGCTCTGTAGGAGCATCGTAACAAGAGTGTACCCACCGTGCGAGGCCTGGGGCATGTGTCTGTACGGCTTCCAGAATGCGCTGGCGGGAGATGCAATTGAAAGCGTTGCGAGCATCGATCTGGACCAAGACGTGATCGTGGAACTCGGATCTCTGGGAAAGACGACGCACAGAATGAATTATTGCATCGGTGCCGTTCTTGACGCCTACCCCGACCTGATGGGGCAGAAGGTAGAGCGGATGGCGGGGGTGGCTTTGTGTGCCGCGAGCCTAGAAATTAGGCGTCGGTAGAGAAGCCCAACCGCGATCGGACGGATTCCCCCGTTTGGCTTCGGCAGCGCAGTAAGACGGCCTCCGCAGAAATACGGGCGGCACGCGGCCGGCAGATCGCTGTTCAAACAGAGGTTGAGGAACTTTGTCAGGGCATGTAGGCAATCCCTCCGGGCGTGACCCCACCTGCCGGGCGAAGCAGCATTCGCAGGAACACTGGGGATAGACCATCGGCCCCAGGAGCGGTTGAAGGATCCAGGCTGTGAATGGCACGGCGGACATCCGAGACCGAGAACTTTAGCGCCGGAGGCAAACCGTGAGGGGGCATGGGAGTGATTGGATGGGGGGCGGGGATGAAGTGAAGCCAAGGATTGAAAGGTAGCTTCGCTGGGGAGAGTGGGGGATCGACTTGGAGAAGGGCTGCTGTGGCCCGGGAAGGGCTACCCGGGAGAGGAAGCGACGGCATCTGCGAAGGGCCGTGTCAGGGCGGGCGAGGGTGGGAGGGGATGGAATCGGAGAGGGGGGCGGAGATGAACAACGAGGAGGCCTCGTCGAAGAGGTCATCATAGAGGCGGCTAGAGGCCATGCGGATGCGGTCAACAAGGCTGGAGCAATTTTCCCTGCGGCGGCGGCCAAGAGCGCGGGGGCGGTTGTGTCGGAAAACCAACTTCGGGATGGCAAGAAGTTCCAGAAGGGCTCGAGTCCTGTGCTCCGGCGATGGAGCAGATACAACGCGGTACAAGGCAGCAAAGTATTCGTAAGCCGCGGCTTGGACTGGGCGAGGAATGAAGGTGAGAACAGGGAAGGGGGCGGAGAGGAGGGAGCGGAAGGTGAGGGGTGACTGGATGGTCCTGAAACTAGATTCACAGCTGGGAGATTCACGCGTCAGGATCCATGTCGGCATCGGGGGCGGGAATGTGTTCAAGGAGACCATAGGGGTTGGTGTCTGCTGGTGTAGTAGGGAGCGGAGGGATGGGAGATTGGGCATTGGGGGTACCGACCGTAATCCAGCCATCCGTTTGAGGCGGAACAGGGGCATTCTGGGTACGGCGGCGTTTGAATCCACCTGCCGCTGCTGGTGGGGGGCAGAGGGACTGCTCCAGGGAAACCAGGGAGGCCGGACAGTTTGGCAAGTATTATCGTATCGATGTCCCGGAGAGCGGTGGCGAAGGATCGAGCAGGAGACCATTTGCATTTGTCGTCTTCCAAGCGAGAGATTTCGGAACAGCTTTTAGGGTGCGTAGTTCCTTCCCCATTACTGTATCGGTATACCCTTTTTGAGTCGATTGTGGTTGTCTGGAAAACCATGGGATAGATCGGATGTATCTCCCAGGAGTAAAACACCCAAACCTTTCCCCTTCGTAATGACAGTCGGGCCCGGCGGCACGGTAGACATGGTACGCGAGCGCGTTGCGGAGGGCGTTGTGACGGTGTGTGCGGCCAACCTGGCAAGGCAGAGGTCGGCCGCGTGATCGCCGAGAGGATCCATGCCTTCGCTTGCAATGCTGACAGGTTGTCGGAAAGTGAGTCGGTGTAGACCGGTAATCCGAGGTGACGAGATAGCATGACGGTCCAGTGGGCTCGCGACACCTTGGTAGCATTGGTTGTGTGGGCGAGGGGGAAGGCAGCGGCGGGGCTGTGTCAGAAGGCAAGGCCACGGATCCGGTGCCTGATTTCGTCGGCACTTGTGTTGATCCGGGCTGGGGGAGGCTGCCCATGCGTCGTCTTGCCAGAACATCTTGGCCCAGGCCTCGTGCTGCACCCTATTTAGTTGAGTTTGGATGTTCGTGGATGTGGCAGCAAGGGCGGTGGGGTCAGGAGGTCCAAGGTCAATGGAGTACGTTCGCCCAGGTACTCCAAGGCAATACTGGCGGAAGAGGCGGCGCGCTTGGGCCAAGATAAAGGCTCGGTCCTCGCGGAACCTGCGTCCCACCAGGGCGGCGGATCGCGGGGTAGTATACTCGGCAGGCCCTTCACGGGCCGGTGCAGCGTCTATGACGCTGGCGGCCGCAGCAGCATGTAAAAAGGGGCGATAACGGAGAACCCATGGCCTCCGAGCGGGATGGGTAGATAGACTTGGTTCCACGCTCTTTGTGTGAGGGCGATGCCGAGTAGTGCTGCATACGATGACTCTTGCAGTGTGTCAAATTCCACGGCAGCAGCGGATGCGTGCTTGGGGTCAGCAAGCTTGAACGCGTGGGTTACCACGCAGGCGAGGCACAGATCTGGTGCATGTGGAACCGGGCTCGGAGGCATTCAACGTGGTGGAGGAGTTGGAGGGTGCGTCGGCACCCTCAATCTTGGCCCTGAGGTAGCTGTCCGTGAACACCCGGTTGCTGATTGGTGCACCGAGGAGTTCGAACCCGTCTGTCGAGCACTCGGTGAGAGGAAATCATCGAGAAAAGCAGCACGGTCCGGACGGGGCGCATGAGGCCAGAAGATCCGTGTCTTCCGCAGGTTGAGAAACAATCCGTAGGCCGGGCCCTCTCAGTCGAGGAGGCGCAGTGCTCGCCGGAGACCGTCCAGGGATCCCATGATGGTCCCGACGTCTGCGTACCATTGGTTGAGTGCGATGGCTGTGTCCTCTGCGATCTTAGAAACAACGGCTCTGTATCGTAAGGGGAACAGAACCGTACTGGCAAGGTCGCGCTGTTGGGTGCCCTGGGCACTCACCGTGTGGTAGTCCCTCGCGATTCGGGATGAGCAACGGCGGTTGAGCACGACCGTATATCATGTTGATGAGCCGGCGAGGGAAGGAGCGTGAGCGGATAGACGACAGAGCATGGACTGGCGGTCAACGCGGTTAAACCCGTTGTGCGCGTCTATTAAGACAGTAGCCACATGAGGGGATGCAGCAAACCGACGAAACATCGTACCCGTACCGTGTACGATGGCGTCCATCCCAGCTTTGACACCGTTGGCCGTTTGAAAGGACGACAAGAAATCCCGAGACTCGTCGAGGGCGGTGGGCAGCAGCGCCTTCGTGACGATCCTCCGCAGGACCGAGCCCACGGCGATTGGACGTATCTTACCCGGCTTTGGCTGAAGCGGGAGAAGCGTCGCAGCCGTGAGGATAGGTAGGACCGAGTCGGGGAGGTTAGCATTGCGATCCGCGTTACCAGCTTTGTGAGTACACGGAGGCCAGTAACGTCAGTTTCTGGGCTGACAGAACTCCTGATGAGTAGATGACACCATCTTGACGGCGTGCGGTCTGAGCCAGCCGTGGTGTCCCGCGAGATGCTGCGTGCCGCCCTTTCCGCGGCGGCCTCCGAGTTGGGTGGGGGAGGAGGGAGGCTTTCTGCGGGGAGGGGGATAATTGGGTGGCCGGGCGTGGGATGCAGGACTCGGAGCTCTGGAGTGCGGCCGGGTGGTTGACGTCTGCGAGCGGGGCATTGTGCAGAGATCGCATGGCCTTACCATACCGGGCGTCCGCACAGAGAGCCTC
This sequence comes from Kappaphycus alvarezii, assembly GCA_002205965.3. NCBI lineage: Eukaryota > Rhodophyta > Florideophyceae > Gigartinales > Solieriaceae > Kappaphycus > Kappaphycus alvarezii. The sequence continues at coordinate 444,521 of NADL03000032.1, read as the reverse complement.
GGCGCGATGGGAATGACGTTTGTCGCTGCAACCTGAGCCAAGATGTGGAAGGTGGCGCTCGACCCATTCGGACCGGGCCTGGTGTGCGGCTAGAGTTTCAGCCCAGAGGCGCACCATTGGGAACCAGTATGTGCACGCCGGATGCGGTCTTGGAGTGCAGCCCGTTGTCCTTTTGGTGGTGCCAGTCTTGCTCACCCGCAAATTGCGACGGACGGGCGTTGGCAGCATGCGTAAGTGCAGAAAGCCCCAGTACGTGGCCTCCTCGCCTTGAGCGTTTGCAGCCGCCTTGACCAGCTTGATAAGTAAGAGTACGAATGGTTTGAGGGAAGGGGCGGGGATATCTTGAAAGATGTCTGCTTCACGGTAGGGGGAGCGGATTAGTTCTTCCGGGCTGGGAAGGAACGCTCCACAGGGCGGAGACGGCTGTGATGCAATGATGGGCATGTTTGAGGTAGGTGAGTCCATGACGGCGGGGCCTAGTCAGAGCGGTCCACTCCTGAGGCCGATGGACGGTGCTAAGCAGGCTGAGGACTGTCCATGGTCTGTGTCGTTGGGCGCGGAGCGGCAGCCGGGACCGGAGGCAACATGAGCGCGTCAGGTAGCGGCCCGAGGTCAGCCGTCGTTGCCGGGGCCCTGGACGGAGACCGCGTCATTCGAGTGTCGTGGTAGTCTTTTCGTCCTTCGGTGTAATGGAGGCGGGTCTGGCAGCGGCGCTTGGTCACCGCCGGCGCGGAGCCGGGGATTGACCGGAGCGCGTGGGAGAGGGTGGGCCGTCCGTCATGACCTCGGGTGGGGGTTCGTGGGGCGGCGCGGCACTGCACGCGTGCCTCCTTTGGGTGTTACCCCATGGCTGGTCTTGTCTTCCGTGTTCGAGGGGTCACAGCGGGTTGCCGGGGCACCGGCAGTCGGATTCACAGGAGGGGCTTGGTGTGAAGGCGGAGCGGGCGCGGAGGCCGGCCTTGTGGCTGAGAGCGGACCTTCTCAATGTCCCGCACATGATTGAGAAGGACAATGACGAAGGCTTGTAGAACTTGAGAAGGGACCCGCGAGCGGTGTTCTGCCCTCTTCAGGCGGAAGCCTTCTCGTCGGAGTCGAGTTTTCATACTTGGAAATACATACTTTGCCGGTCCTCTTACCAGGAAAGACAGCCCATTGACTGAATTAAAAACAGCTACTGTAACACTCTTCAATCGACCGCTTTCAATCGACCTCGCGAAAATTTCGCACATACTAAATCGTGTGAAAAGGACCTCGGCTGAAAGGGGGGCGACGTGGTTGTTCAAGTTGCGTGGACATTCGACCAAACTTCACCTAACTACGTCCGCTCAGTGTATACATAATCATCACGACGCTATTCTATCAAGGCCGCTTATTTTGAACTCGTTTTGTGTACTTTACCAGTCCTGTCTATGCTACCATAAACCACGGGCGCGGGATTACGGACTCCCAAGCTTATCGTGTACTGTTTGTCAATACGTTCCGAAACTCGCACTCCGCTACGTTTTTTCTATCTTCACTAGCTAGTGGTCGTGTTTTTGCAAAAGTCAAGGTGTCAAACCGAAGTGCCCACAAGAAAGGATGGATAGAGGATCTTTAATGGAACCCGGAAAAGTTCCGTCGAGTTAGTAATAGATATGGAATGAATGAATAAGTGACGCTGCCACGCCAGCGAGCGGGTGAAAACCCCGGAGTCTGAATATCACAGAATAGAGCCTAATTCCTAATCAAGAAGTTTACAATTTGAGAAAGCCATATGAATTTGACATTCAAATAACCAGGAAACTGCTCTTAGGAGGGAAATATCCTTCCTTTGAAAGTATTTATGGATAGGTTCCCTTCAAGCAAAAGTTCAGGGCAGTTCATAGAAAGCTCTTGAATTGGGCAGTTGATACTACCATGGTCTGCCTGACCATAGGTAGCCCGGGCGTTATGTCATTTTTTTCAGTGCCTCTTTATATTGAAAGTTAAGCGAACCGGAGCGAGCTGATACTACGGATGACCCGGGATTTAGCCTGGCTTCTATGTTCGAATCTGACTCTTTTTTTCTCAGGAAGATTCGGGGGTATCGATGCGAAGCACGCTGCAGCAGCCGTCACATACAATGCGGCCTGCATGATGGCTGGCCTTAAGGTGGCCTTTTAGAGAGCGAAGCTCCTCCCCTACTACTGTGTCGGCATACCCTGTTGAGTTGATTGTGGTCGTCAGGAATACTTTGGGATAGGGTCGAATATACATTCCAGGATTAAAACACCTAAACCTACCCTCTCTTTCCTAAACTACCCCTCCTTTCCCAGGAGCTATAGGAAACCGGTAGGTACATATTTGTGTCCAGATATGGTGAAGCTTCGCCCAGTAAAGCTAGAAAAGTGGACGCAACTTCACCGTATCTAGTGGCGAATTGGCTTCGAGAAAACAACAGGGAGCCATGCAAAAGGTTGGATGCGCAGTTTTTCACCGTAAACATGTCACGAACTTGGAAGCCGAGCATACATAGGTCGCGTTTTCAGGTTGGGAACAACCTCAATCATGGTATGGGGTAGATGTGTTGGCAGGAGGGATCTTTGACAGCGATAATACTTCTTCCCTCCAGTTTCTTCGTCCGTGCGCTGAAGACGTCGTGGAAGCGCAGGTCACATCAATTTCGGAAATATTGTGACTCAAACAGACAAAGAATTTAAAGCAAGGTAGAACAGCAGGCGACAACGAAAAACGCTTGGTCAGAGAACCATCCCGGGAAGCGCCCTACCCTCTGTCGAGAAATTTAGAGGCATGATGAGCTTTCGGCTATATGGATAGATCTGCTATTAAGCTCTTTCTGATGGAAGAATGGCGTAAGCGACGGCGTGGAATTGCCGGCGGGTGATCTTCCTAACCGCCATGGAAGGAAACCGACGTGTGATGCTGGTTCCGGTATTTCTAGCTTAGTTGTGATTTGCCTGCTTGGAAGGACTAACTCAAGGATGGCTGTGCTTGACACAGAAACAAGGCCAATAGTCATGGCTTTGACCAAAAGCTCTTGCGCCGCCTCTCGCCACACTGCGTCAATCCGACCCCTGCACCCGATTTCACTTCAAGCAATCGCGTTTGAGTACTATGGTGCGACATCAATGGCCACTACCTTTTCATAACAGAGTTCGTCCCTAAAGTCAGAGAAATGATATTTACTCTTTACTTATCAGAGCGTGCAAGTAGCGCCGAGATTCCACAATGCTTGACTCATTCGACTGTACATATTGTACGTTAGTGCCTTGGTTGCTTCACTGGCCGCTACTGCTATGGCTATTTTTTCCGCTCCACTGCACTGTTAGGAAGATGCTTTCTTTCGCCGTTTACCTCTAGTAGACACTAACTGCATCCTAGGCAAGCTAAGCAAATGGAAATGTGACTTTGGCGCAGCGAAAAAGCGACCACAAGGGGAAGCAGCACGAGTAGGACAACGTAACAAACTAGTTAGTTCAAAATAAGTAGTTAGGCAAGTTACTGAACGTGATAGAAACTCGTCGATGTGTAAGCTTTATAGGCTAAAAGAGTTTGGATATTGTAGTCTGCCAACTTTGCAACGCTAGCAGCTACTGACATGCCTTCTCACTATGAGAGTATATGTGCGACAAGTCTCGTGTGTTTACTCTTGAATACAGGTTAGTACTATTTCTGCGAGGAGAGTCGGGAATGAGCCAAGGGCAGCAGGTAGAAAAATACAAATATGGTATCGTCATGTAAACGTTCTTGTTTAAAGCACATGAAGGGAATCTTCCTTCATTTAAAGATCTTTTTGGGATTGGTGACTACGCGTTCATATATCTCCTCCATTTCTCTCATCCCATTCGCACCGCGAAACAAGCCCGTACCCCGCCACGTCTCAACCCTTCACACCACTTCTTTCATGTTTAGTACCGTTCTTATATTCATCGCCGCCAACTCCACAGCCAAATACTTGAATGAGTAGGCATAGCCACCTTCTCCACACACCCCCTACCCATGTCATCCCCTTTACAGTTCCTACAAATTAACTTTCCATTTCCTCCCGGTCTTTTCTTGTCCAACCCCTGTCATCATTGGCATCACAATCGATCCACACAACACACACACACACAATACATGCATGTCTGACGCCATTCCCAGTCGGTCTCGCAGCAGAAACGACGCCCATGCGCCAACAGCCCATCCCTTTCCATTTCCCCAAACCGAATAGCCCCTCCCTTCTTCCTTCCCTTTATAGGTTGTCTCACCAACGGATTGATCGGTCCCGTTGATCGCACCTGAAATTTATCCGACACCATATGTCGCAATCTCTGATAGTGCACCACACCAGTAAACACATTCACTTGAAATGGTTCCCCCGTGTACCCGCTGTACAATGTCTCAGTCCCACACCGTTCAAACCCGGCCCTCACCAGAACTTCCCCAAACCAATCCACCGCTCTGCACCGTTCATCAAACCGAAACGGTGTGCTGTCCATGAAACACCCATGCACACTTCCTCCCTTCCCAGCCATCAACTCCACCATCATTCCGTCATCCGACTGGGAAATCCGTTGGGTTAAAAAGGATATCAGGAACATTCCACTCTCCGAAAACGGCATGTCCTCTGCTTCCCACGCCGCGCTCATAGTCCCTTTTTGCCCTGCCGACTTGCAAACTTGTCTCCCACAGTCGGCCGTCGAGATACTCGTATTCGCATGTTCATCGCCCGCACACCTTCACTGCCCCGCACGTTCCCCTTTTGTCGATACATTTCGGTCAAACACCGTTACCTCGTCCACAGTCCCGTCCTCCAGACTTTGTATTTCCCCATTTCGTGTTGGGATCGTCCAGGCCCCCACGCGAATGCACCGAGCAGATTCCATGCAGTCTTGACCTTTTTGCACCCGTGCCCCGACCGCGGGCAGCCCATCCAAGTCCACTGTCTCAATTTCTGCACTTTCCCCTCGGTTAAAGGTACAAACTTTTTCTCTCGCCCTGCGATCGAAGAATCAAGATCTATTTGCTCATTAATATACACTGTTCCATGTGCGAATCCCCGATCCAAGCTAGCCTTGTTAATGATCAATGCGTCCTCCATATCATTACCCGAATAACTCATTACGGCAACAACAGCGTTCACCCCGTTTGGATATATGTCTGCCCCCATCGGATCCTGCATGCACTTATTACGAACAACAGGCACCTGTGGTGTTGAATGCCGGTATATCTTCGACTCTACTCGACTCCAAACTGTGTGACAAGGCGTCCCATTGACTGCTTTGCCATCTGACACTGGAACATATTCCTGGGTCCCTGGTTCATATCTGGGAAAGGCGACAGTGATGCCAATACACTCAAAAATGCCACTGATGACACCTCCGCATGGTAGCCCCCGCCGTCTCGATCGGATTTAGGCTGTTCTTTTGATCTTGCACTGCGGGACGCACCGCAAAAACACCTGCTCCAGAGTCCCAATCCACTCCTTCACCCGTCTTCTTCCTCAGCTTTCTTCGATTGCAAAGTGCTCAACCACTTGACTGGTCGCATTAACCGTCCACCAACTGTATGAACAAATAATCCTGGCTGGAATCCAGACTTGCCGAATGGGGCGAATGTAGGTGACCTCTGAGGTGTCCGGAAGCACTGTCACAGCATCGCGCACCTTAGTATACCTTATTTGGTCAGCCAACTCTTGCGCACTGTCCTTCATCACAAAACCGATGACTCGCCCGTCCACGACAACTGGAAGCGAGTTCTCGGGTGCCGACCTGTGGATTGCTGACAAAGCTGGAGCTGGGATTATGTTGAAGTCTGAGAATAGATGTAAAATGTCGTGGCGATCTGCTACGGCACCTTGCGTCAGGACGGCTGATGAAGTGAGATGGTTTAGAATCCCACACGGATCTCCGTCTGGAGTGTGGACGGGACATATGAAGCCCCACGCCTCTGGCAAAAGCTTGCGTACCCTTGTGGACCGCATGGCAGCAAAAAATGCCCTCGGTGCACGGCACGAAAGTGGCAAATGTAGCGCAGAAAGTTGATCCGCTCTGCCATTTACTGTACCCACGGTCTGCGGCAGGTCAAGTTCGGCATCCTGTCTGACATTCCCGGTGACAATAAAGTACGTCATTCCCTTTGTAATCATGTCAGCATGGAATGTCTTTTTGAATGCGTCCAGGATTAACGACTTGAGTGCAATGCCGCTGGCCCTTGCACCTGCGGTATCCTTTGCTGCCTCCTTTCTGATGCAAAAGGCAAGGAAGGTCATCATCCCCTCCATGCGATCCTTCAAGACATTCAAGTAGAGCTGCCCCGACGGCAAAACGTTCTGATGTGATAGGGCGTCGTTATCATCCACCTCCACATCTCCGGAGCGACGAGCTTTCCGACAAGTAAGACCATCAAGTCAACCTTGCTGTGCCTCATTGGACTCCTCGTATGCTCCGACGCTAAGATGCACAAAAACATACCTACGCAGAAAAGCCAGTCCCGCCTCGCTATCAGTGACATCCGCATCATTCAGTCCAATAACACCTTTAAACAAGTTACCCAAATATGCGGCAGCGGCAATCCTCGACACATTCGGAATCATGCCGGCTCTGTGTCGCGCTTCCGAAACTCTTCTGCGCGTTCACTCAATTCTTTAACAATAGCAATTGCGGTGTTGACCAACGGGGTATTTTCCCTCTGCGCCGCTACCAGCAAATCAAATAGTTCGCGATCTGACGTGCCAGATGGCAGCAAAGCGCGCATCAGGACACCAATTGGAATGAAATACTCACGTTTCTTTACGCCAACCCTAAAGCCGCACGGACCCACTCCTCATCATATGCAGATGATTCGTTTGTGATGACATATCGTGTGCGCACAGAACGGTAACTGAGGGACAAGTCTGTAAACAGGGGGCCCCTGCTAGAGTTCGCTTGACGCCTGGCGGAAATAGGATGATTTGCGCGAGGGACCAATAGCATGCGGACAACCTTCTCCGACCCGTTGGCAACAAAGGAGCCGCCAACCTCGTACTCTTCCTCCCCCAAGGCGACCAATTGTTGTCTGTTTTCCCGTGCAACTGACAGGCGTGCTTCCTAGCATGATGGGAATCCTACCGATACGTTGCACCGGTATCTCGAAACTCTCACGATTTCCCAAAACGACGGTAAACCCTGCATACATTTCGCCACGGTACGAAGCCCCCGTTCGCGACAATGAGAAGGATACAACGGCATGTGAATGCCTGACTGGTTGCCAGTGGTGGAAAAACGAGGCTTCTGCACAGAGAGGGAATGCGGTCGGACGGAAATGAGGACAGACTGCCGGAGCGGGAAGCAGGACCACGGACTAACAGAGGGTCGATGTGCTGTGACATATTGAAAAGGCCTGTGCCGAGTGCGAAATCGAAGAGTCGACATGAGGAGCGACATAGCGACGAAGAAAGGCAATGCGGTCTTCATCTGCAGCGAGGGGAAGGGTGGAGGGTTGGACTTCCTGGGCTCGAGAGAGACACGGGTAGGCGGGGTCGGAAGGTCAGCTCGCCCATTAGGATTATGTGAAGGGATGACGGTGGGCTCTGACGACAAGTTGTGAGTGAGCAGCCCAATACAGGTGTGTCACCGTGCGGCCGTCGCAATATGGATCAAGGCAGAATTGCCATATGCTGTCCCATACTGTACATTACAGTTATGATGGACACGCTTACTGTACAACACACAGTACAGTACCACGTCTCAGATCAAGCACCTATTCCACCTTTACAGCACGTCCTTTACAGTTGCCAAAACTCCCGCTCCACCGAACCTACTCCGCCTTGCCCGCCACCACAGCCGTAGCCTCGACATACGCAAAATGCATAGCGGCAGCCCACAAGCCAATGACCCCCCTACAGCCACATCCCCAACATGGTGCGCAAAATCCGTCACTCGACTCGCAGCCACCCACAACGCACCCGTCATAACCGCCCAGCCGACGGCATACCACGCGACTCTAGCATTCACCGACATACGCTGCAGTCCTCTCAACAAACACAACTGAAAATACGCGGCGCCAGACAAGGCCAACGCGGCATGACCAGACGGGAATGAACGCCTGGCATCATGCAAGAGATGTTTCATCGGGGTTGTACAAGCGGCATCTGACATGATGGCAGGTATTGAATTCCATGTCTCGTTTGGTTGAGAATTGAGACATAGGGTTGCGAAAGAGGGGCGAAGTCGACCTACATAACCTTTGCCAAGCTCTACGAGAAGACAGGCGAGCATTGTGGCGGGGAGGATACCGAGTGCGAGACGTGTGCGATTTGGGGTGTGGGGGAGGAGATGGAGGAGTAGGGGGGGATGATGAGGTAGTAGAAGAGGAAGAGGTAGTAGGTGGGGACTGTGTCTTGAGTAAAGGTGTGCCATAGTGTGGCGTCTGTGGGGTGGAATGCGCGTATGGTTTGGTGGGAGGAGAGGATGAGAGAGGTGAAGCCGGTTAGGAGGAGGATCCCGATGAAGAGAAGCAGGTCGAGGAGTAGGGGGGATGGGGATGAAGGGGGATAGCATGGTGGGGTGTGTTTTGGGGTGGGGAATGTTGGGGGTGGTGAAAGTGGATGGGTGGAGTTTGAGGGGCGGAGATGGTTGATGTGAAATTGAATGCGTTGGCTCATGGTTGACTCTGTTTTTTGTCCATTTCGCAGCCGGCTTGCTGCTTTTGTTGTCTGCGCTGGACAAATAGTATTGTCCAGTCACAACATGAAATTGTACTCGTACCGTACAATATGTTTGGTACAGTACAGTACTGTACAATAGACATCCTCCTACTGTAAGCACATCCAACGTATCCACGTGCACCAGCACAGCAGATCCGCACCAGCAACTGCCGCCCCATCCGATTGTCTTTAAATCCTTTCGCTTCGTCCGAAGCCTCAGGTCAAACGCCGGATCTCATCCGAGCCGCCTTCGCACCTAGTTTCCCAAACTCCAGCTTGTCATCAAACCCGCCCACACCCGTCTCCACCACGCACCCCGCTTCACTTCATCCACCTCTCCACCAACAATCCACCGCCCAGCCATGGCATCGTCATCCCATCCTCGCCTCTCCATTTCCCTACGCGACGCACCCCGCCCACCCCCAATCTGCCACTCTGGTCGCCTCACCCGACCCGCCGTCCTTAACTGCCATAGTTTCGTCTCTGTCGCTCCCTTCGTCCGCCCCGTCCGCCCCCGTTGTCGTAGGCACCGTTGCTAGGCTTGCTCGTTCAACGGATGCCCATGCTCGAGTTGCACGCTTTTTGCGGTTCTATTGTATTGAGGCGGGTGAGGACGTGGTGAATGGGCTTGTGAAAGCTGCGGTGCCTTTGCTGGGGGGTGATCAACAGGTTGCTCACCGGCTTGCGGGTTGGAATGACCAGGCGGCCGCTGTTTACACGGCTATCAATGTGTCGGCAGGGGTGGCGAGGTATGTTCATCAGCGGGAGCGCTCTTTGGTTGCCTACAATGTGCAGAACGGTGGACAGATGGGTTTGACGCTGCTGCGGGGCAGCATGCTGGCGCGTCGTCGTCGAGAGGGGCATCTTCGAGTAAAGTTGGGGGGGTGGTTGCGACAGCGGATAGAACGGTTAGCTGTTGTGCAGAGTGGCGCTGGTTTGAGTTCGGAGGAAATGGCCATGTCCGTGTTGGAGCTGTTGGCAGATGCAGGGAGAAGTGATGAACAGATTCAGGGCGACTGTTCGATGCGTTTGGAGGCGATTTTGACGCAGTGGTGGAAGTTTTAGGGAGAAGAAGAGAGGTTGTTGACGCTTATGACCAGGTTATGAAGGAATGCATGGGCGAAATGGGAGGAGAGCGTGGCCGAAGAAAGGGGAGAAGAGGTCGGAGGGTAGGCCAGAGGAGACAATCTTGGCAACGGGATTGCTGGAAGAGAATTAGGGGGGAATGTGTTTTTGGAGCGGGAGAGGTACTTCCCGGGTGTAGGAATGGATCGGGAGGGGGTATTGGAGATGTGGATCGAATTGGTTTACCGAGCGGTTCAACAAGGGAAGTAGGGAAAGGATATGAGCAAATTTTGTCCCGCCGCCTGGTGGCGGAAGCACAAGATAGATAGATTGGTTGATGTCAAAGAAGCATTCGGGGAGCACGTGGAATTGTTGGGGGCGATGAAAGGAGTTGAAAAACTGAACAGATTGCAGAGTTCAGTTTTTCCGGTGGCTTTCGGCACAGATGAGAATTTGTTGGTTGCGCACCGACGGGGGCAGGCAAAACAAATGTGGCTTTGTTGACTGTGTTTCGGGAGATTTTAGCGGTGAAGACCAGAATGCAACGTGCCTTCAAGGTTGTATATGTAGCTCCCATGAAGGCACTTGCGGCGGAGGTAACGGAAAAGTTTGGGAGTCGCTTGTCCGGATTAGGATTGAAAGTAAGGGAGTTCACGGGGGACATGTCACTAAGCCGCAAGGAGGCGTTGGAGACTCACATTTTAGTGACGACTCCGGAGAAATGGGATGTTGTGACGAGGAAAAGCGGGTCCGAGCTTGGTGACGCTGTAACTTGTTCATAATTGATGAGATTCACTTGCTTCATGATGACCGGGGAGCTGTTTGGAATCCATTGTCGCGAGGACTTTGCGCTTATCGGAAACGGCTCAGCGGCAGATCCGGCTAGTGGGGTTGAGTGCGACGCTGCCAAATTATGCAGATGTTGGGGCATTTATGAGAGTGAAGCCAGAAGTGGGATTGTTTCACTTTGATGCCTCTCATCGCCCTGTTCCTCTATCCCAGACATTTATTGGGATAAGTGAGGGCGGCCAAAGCAATTCGAGTGAGGCGAGGAGGAGAAGAGAGAACAAGATGCATGAGATGGCGTGGAAAAAAGTGAAAGACTCATTGCAGCGAGGACATCAGGCCATGATCTTTGTGCACTCTAGAAAGGGGACATCAATGGCCGCCCGTGAAATGTTGTCTAGGGCTGCACAGGATGCAGTCGAGGACATATTTCTTGGCGGGGTGTCCCAGCTAAGGGCGGTAAGAGGAAGACTTTTATGGCGACAATGAGGATCCCGCTGCTGTCATGCCAAGCTGGGCTGCGAAAGACATCTCAAGGTCAAAGACAGGAGACATCCGCGAGTTGTGTGCACGTGGCGTCGGCATTCACAACGCGGGCCTCCCTCGACCAGACAGAAAGCTTGTAGAAAAGCTATTCGCAGAGGGCGTTATTCGATTATTATGCTGTACAGCAACTCTTGCGTGGGGTGTGAATCTTCCAGCGCGGACAGTAGTTATAATGGGCACGGAGGTTTATGACGCGCAAAGAGGCGGTTTTGTGCAGCTGGGTATGCTGGATGTGATGCAGATATTTGGAAGGGCAGGTAGACCGCAGTTCGACACAGAGGGAGAAGGAACGATCATCACAGCCCATGAGCACCTCAGCAAATACCTGAACCTGCTTACCTCGTCGATACCAATCGAAAGCCAGCTTGGATCCTCTGCCTCGCGATTAGCTGACCATCTCAACGCTGAGATCGTCTCTGGGACAGTTTCTTCTATAGGAGAGGCGTGCGCTGGCTAAGTTATACATACCTCAGCGTGCGCATGTCGCAGAATCCACTAGTGTATGGTATCGACAGAGCTGAAGTTGAAGCAGATAGCGGGTTGCATTCAAGACGGGCCACTCTGATCGAATCTGCATCAAAGGCGCTAGACGATGCGAGAATGTGTCGGTATGATCCGCGGACAGGAATTTTATCTCCGACGGATTTAGGACGCGTCTCGTCTCATTTTTACGTATCGCACGAAACTGTGGTTGTCTGGAATGATCTGTTGGGCAACTGTCTATGGGACCGGCTGTGACCAACTCAGATTGGGAGGAAGTCTACGCGATAGTGATTCATGCCGTGGCCAGCGCAACAGAGTTCGAACAAATGCGCTCAAGGCAAGAAGAGGCCGAAGAACTAGACAGCCTGACGCGTCAGGCGTGTCCAATTCCCCTGAAATCTGGCTCCGAAACACGAGAAGGAAAAGTAGCTATCCTGCTGCAGGCACATATATCGCGGGCGCCTATACGCATGTCTGACCTTAGTTACGTTGTGCAGAGCTCGACGAGGCTTTTACGGGCATTCTTTGAAATAGCACTGCGGAGAGGACTTCCAAATGTGTCGCTGGCGTCTCTGGAACTTGCCAGGGCTTCGAAACGCGCCTGTGGCCATTCCAGCACCCGCTGTGGCAATTTATACTCCACGCGGAAAGTCACCAGCTTGCTCGTTAACGCTGAGACAGTTTCAACTATTGAGGGAAGCGGCAAAATGGGGAGTCTTGAGTCATTGAAGACAATGACTAAAGAAGATCTATCTACTCTTATCCGTGCCCCGAAAATGGCGGCGACCGTTTTGCGTGCAGTTAGGGCTGTCCCTACTCTTGAGATTGTCAATGCCAAAGTTGCTCCTCTCAACCGCACTGTCCTCCTCGTGGATGTCAGTTTCTTCCCTAGTTTCAGGTGGAATGATGTCGCTCATGGTCACTCACAGACTTGGTGGATGTGGCTTGAAGACCATGAGGAAGACAGAGTTTATTTCAGCCAAAGAATTGTAATGACCAAACGTCAAGTCAGTGGGATTCAAATGAGAATGCTAACGGTGCATTGAAAGCCGGAAAGAAGACTGTTGATTTCACATTTCGTGTGCCTGTGTTTGATCCTCCGTCAGCCAGTACTGGTACGCGTAGAGTCTGAACAATGGCATACTGGTGGAGGGTCCTCTGCCATGCTCACCGTTTCTGACATGAACTTACCCGAAGAGCAGGGAGAGCTGTCTCAGCTGCTTGACTTGCGACCACTCCCAGTTGATCCGCTTTGCCAGAGAAGGAGGCGCGTCTTTTTCAGAATGAAATATCTCATTTCAACCCGTTGCAGACTCAAGCGTTTCATGTAGCACGGCGAAGCAAGGAAAACATGCTCGTAGCTGCACCATCGGGGTCGGGGAAATGGGTATTGCAGACTTGCTATCTTGCAATCATTGGAGGCGCAGCCAAAGGGAGTCGTCGTATGCATTATACCACATCACGAAGCCCTAACGTTGTGCGAAAAGCGCCTGAAGAATCTTAAGCAACTTGCAGGTGGTGGGCTGCACATGCTCGATTCGCGATTCGTGTGTGCAGAACACAACCATTTCGAGACACGAAAGTTGTACTTGCAACTCCCGACTCTTGGTTTCAGTACTCAAGTCAGTGGACGGAGGATGAAATCAGGCAGTGGATTTCTCTGTTTGTATTTGACGAATTGCATCTTATGTCAGCAGTGGAATTTTGCCATATGGAGCTGGTAATATCGCGAATCCGTGCGATTAGTTGCAAGAATGGTGGCGCCAAAATAGTTCACCCCGAATTGTAGCACTCAGCGATAACATACCTAATGCTGGTGAAGTTGCCAGTTGGCTTGATGTTGCTCCACAGACAAGTTTGTTCAGCTTTGATGAGAGGGTGCGACAGACCTCTCGCGAGTCTCACGTGATTGGTATTGCGGGTGATCGATACTCTTCACGCATGCACTCTATGAGCAGGACGCTGTTTTCCATGATTCAACGGTACTCCTCCAGGAAGCCAGTGCTGATTTTTGTCTCATCACGACGCCAAACTCTACTAACAGCTCAAGATCTTATACGACTCGCGTCGATTGATTCAAAGAGACCGCATTTGTAAGTAATCGCAAGTCTGGAGACGGAAGAACGGCTAAGGCGCTTCGTGAATTATCCGATACCGCTCTCAAAAGATGCGTCGGAAATGGCATTGGCCTTCCATGAGAAAATGTCTGTGCGAGAGCGAGAGGCTGTCGAGTATCTCTACTACTGCGGGTATGTGCAAGTCCTGGTAGTTACCTTCAGCATGTCTCGAAGTGTTTCTGTCGGTTCTCACCTCGTTGTAGTCAAAGGCACGGAGACATATCGTCAGAGAGAACGCAGATACGAGGATATACCTATTGCGGATATCTTGTACATGACTGGGCAGTCTGGGAGGCCCGGGCTAGACTCTGTCTGCTACAGTATCTTGTTTGTTCATGAACCGAAGAAGACGTTGTTCAAGAAGCTGCTTCACGAGAATCTCCCCGTAGAATCGGCCTTGCAGAAGGACATCCCAAAAATTATTCTCGGGGAAATCTCACGGTCGCGTCCGGTCTTTTAGAGATGCTGTGGAATTCTTGACGTGGACCTTCATGTTCAAACGTTGAAGACCAATCCGGGCTACTATGGTCTCAAAAGCGTAACAGGGGGAATCAGGCGGGGCTCCCACTGGCTCCACTACGCGTGATGAGGCATTAGAGTGGTGTGTGGATCAGTTTCCCTAGCTGCGCGTCAACTCAAGAGGCCAAATGCATATATCTCGGTGGCCACGGAGAGATGGTAGCAACAACTGATGGACACCTTAGTACAGCCATGGAATTGATTTTCGAAGAATGGAAGACATGAGGCTAAATTATTGAAATGCCGGGAGTTCGAGGACCTGTTGAAAGTTCTTGGATCATCAGAGCAAATTGTTGACTTGGTGCATGGATTTGATGACGATTTGGCATGGAGCCGAGCTGTGGAGAGGGCGAGTGCAGAAGCTTGTGAGATGTTGGGACGTTCTAGTAAGGAGGTAGTCGCCAAAAATCTGGGAATTACAAGTTGCAACGACTCTTTGCAGAGAAGGGCTAGAGTTGCATTATGTTGTCTTTTTGCAAAGGATGCAAGACGAGAAGCTGATCTAGATTTGAACTGGGTGCAGATTCATAGAGTAACGGAGGATCTCGTTGCTGCCGGTTTCGAAATTGCAGTGGAGAGAGGTATTCTGTCTCTTGCACTTGAATTAGTGAGGTTTTCACAAGCGCTTTACCGAGGACTTTTCCCTACCCGAGATGTGTGGATTCTTCGGGAGGTTCGTCATCGAGGTTGAGCACAAGCGGGAGATCAGCTGGTTTCGTGACGATTGCAGATGCATGTAAGGATTTAACGGGATTTAACGCATACATGGCTAAGAACTGTGATAATGAGGCCAACGAAGCACTTTGAGCCGCTGGGTCGGAAGACATCCAAAGCTGGGTGAGGCACGGGGAAAGCACGAGCTCTCTCTTATTGTGGAGATTGCTTGGAGCGTGCAATTTCTTTGAGCAAAGAAGGTGTTGAGACCATTCAAGATTCACAAGGAGAAGAAATGGCGGATATGTAGTAATAGTTGGGAATGCTGAAAAGGATAGGTTGTATGGTGCGCAGAGAATCTGGGATGACGGAGGCACTCACCAAAATTACTCTGTCGCAGTTCACCTAGAAAAGCCTTGAAGGACGAGGAACTGCATGCGTGGGTGATTTCTGACATTGAAGTGGGCGTTGAGGCAAAAAACCTAGTTTCAGTGTAAGAAGCGCATGGTAGCCGTATCAAAAGGCGCAAGACACGAGCATCAAGTGGGCAACCTTGGGCGAGGATCAATCAGACTGTTATTCCGGTTCCCGAGGCATGGCGCAGCTGCTTTATAGCAGGATAGAACTGCAGTTTCTAACTCAGCGCTAATCTGAGACTAATTCCTTCTAATCGGATGAGTTTACTTCGGGGCACCCTGCTACAGTGGCGTAGTTTAGCATCAATAATAGTTGCAAAAGTAACAGCATCAACTAGACGATAATCACTCACTGCTTATCTGTAGTCAGTTACGGCTATGTAACTGGATGGTCCACGTCGGCCACAACTAAACGAGAATTTGCAAACTAAAGGCCCAATTTTACATAAATTTTCACTAGGCTGTTTGATCTGATCGTTGGTCAAGGTTTTGAGTTTGCTAGAGTGACCCACCGGACCCATAAAAGACTCCTTAAGACACACCAAGAAAATTGATCCCATGTAACCAGCCCCAGCGGTCCATGCTACAGTTGAATCCTAAAATAAAAGTTGCTGGTCTTATGGTCCTCTGTTCCGTCCGGTGGTTTCCAATTATCCTCCCCGTATGCAATCGGCGATCCATCAAATAGCATGCGCGTCCGCAGTGGTACAAACTCACCCACTCCCCGTCGCCTCATCCTCTGCAAACGACACGGACGCATTTGGCGAAAACCAATTCGGCACGAACGCACGCGCAAATGTCGTCGTCACAGTAGCACTTGTCGTATCCACCTCCGTACCATTGACCGAAGGACGAAAACGAGTTGTAACAATGGTAGCTTGCATTGCGAAATCGAAACGCCACAAGACTGCCCGGACGCAAAGCCAACATGGAATTGTGCGTCCTCTTGCGCATCTCGGCGGACAATGAAGGCTCTGTCATTTCTCCAAAATTGGCCATCAGCACGCCGTCGAGCCACCAAGCAACTTGCGAGCATGCGCCATTCTCAAGGCCATTGTTGGAAAAGCTGGGACGGAATATACCTAGGGTAAGCTGTTCGCCATTGTACGCGTTGAGTCGGGATTCCTGGTGACAGTCGACGGTTGAGGAACGGCGACGCGGTCGGCGTTGGGAATCATGGCGGAGCGGTGCGAAGAGAGCACAGGTTGGTGCGGTTAGCGCAGGAGCAGGTCCAGCCGGGTCGACAATAGCGAGTGTCGCATACCGCGTTGGATGGCGTACCGGATACGAGATCAAGGCAGATGCCGGAGTTGTTGTCGCCGAATTTGCAGCTGCATTCTTTGTCGTCGTAGACGCAGGGGCCTTCGATTGAGTGGGCGGTGGGAAAGAGGAGGAGGAGGAGGAGGAGGGGGAGGAAGTGGGGGAGATACATCTGGGGTGGCACTGTGGTTTGGTACGTCGGTTTGGGGCATGTGATGGGCGGTTGAGGCACGGGTGCGGTATTAAGTGTGACTGGTGGGGAAGCAGGAAACAAAGGGAGGATTTCCGTGCAAAGGGGCGTCGCGAACCGGGAGTCCAGTTCGAACAGAGGCATAATTCTCACAGCTGCATAGACAGGAGCGCGAACGCGGGAGCGCAACCAGAATCTCAACGCGCAGAAAAAGGTACTGTGTACGAACGGTCCCATAGAATCAACCTGAATGTCTCCCTGTCAAACCGCTCATCACACGCGCGCCACGCGATAACAGGGTTTTACGTGTCGACTGAACGTAAAAAGCACCATGGTAATAGCGCAGCACAGCGCGTGTGACTAGCGCGCCCGAAACTCCGTGTCTCCCCCTCAACGCTTGTGCCAGACGGCTCTCTCCTGCCTACCAGCAGCGGCGCCATGTTCTGCGAGACAAGAAGGACAAACAGTGTGGAATTAAAAAAGCGAGTCAGCACAAGCAGCACGCGGCCGATAGGCACTCCATCCGCTGCCAAAGGCCGTGAAACACGGCCCGATGTAGCTCCGCCTCCTCCCCGCCCCGCCCCATTGCAACCGTCAGCCCGACAATGGCGCCGGCGAGGTTCGGTGGCCGGTCCCTGGCGTGAGGTGAGCGCGGTTTGCTTGTGCGTCGGATGCAAGGGGGCGGACAGCGGTATGGGATTGGTGGAGGGTCGTGGAGTGATCGGAATGTAAGAGCGGTGTCGCTTGTGAGGATGTGATTCTGGTTGCAGAGCGGTGAGTTTGGTTGTGTCGCGTGTGACATGTGTACAACTGTATGAGTATGTATACGTGGCGTAATTGGCGGTTGAATGAAGGGCCCAGGAACGACTAGGAAGGATGGAGAAAAAGTTTCTCACTGTTTTTTTTGTACTGTAATGTTTTCTTTACGGAACGTACTGTACTTTTCCGATTCTGATTGGCCGGCTCAACAAGTTGCTGTACACGTATTCGATAGCCGAAGCCTGGTACGGCCGCAGTGCATTCTTTTTTGTGAAATATTTTCGCTACCATACTGTACAGTACAGCACAGAACATGTTTGTGCCCATTTTTCTTGTACGGTACGCCGCGTAACTCATTGACCTGTGTTACTGTAATGAATGGCCGGAATATTCTGCAATGATTTGAATAGTAAAAAAAAAGTTAATCACACTCACATCACTGTAAATTCTAGACCATCCTGGAAGGCGTCTTTTCATCCCCTCTAGACCCATCCTACAGCTAACATAAAGCGACCGAGAATTTACTGAATCCGCGGCCACGTCACGTCGCGGAATCACTACACATCCGCGCTTCTTAAGCGCTCATCAGCCCGCGCCCAAAATACAACAAAAGCGTATGTTTTCGCGCTACCAACCGCCTTTATTCCATAGACCACCTACCACCGCATTACCAGTCCCACTCACCCCCCCCCCCTTCCTCCTTCTCCACCCTCCTCACCCACCCTCCCTCAACCTCTACCAAAATGGACATCCCCTCCGAACTGATTGCCCAGTTCATCGGAGTCACCAACGCTTCCGAGACCCTCGCGCAACAACTCTTGCACGACTCCCATCTCAACCTCGAGGACGCCATCTCCTCCTTTTTCGCCATTCAAGAGGCCGGCGGACTTCCCCACAACCATCCCGCCTCCTCCGCTCCGCCCTCTTCCTCCGCCGCCCGTCTCACTCCCCCCCTCGTCTGCCAGACTCTCCCCCTTGCCCGCACAACCAAACCCTGCACCCACTCCTGACAATGATAACGTCCGGGCCCCGATCCCGCAAACCGTAGACACCCTTTTACCACAGTTGCACCGTCCGTCTCGTCCTGTTGCTCCTCCGCCGGATCCTTTTGCAGATGGCGATGGGACGAGGCGCGGCGACGGGTTGGCCAACTTGTTCCGTCATCCTACACATCTAATTTTTCGGACAGTTTTGAAAACGCTATGACCGCTGGCGTACGTCAGAAAAAATGGCTTTTGGTTAACATTCAACGCTCTGATGTTTTGCGTGTCTCATGTTGAATCGCGATGTTTGGGCCGATGAGCATGTGGAGGAGGTTCTTCAGGCCCACTTTATCTTTTGGCAACGCGATGAAACCACCCCAGATGGAGATCGTTACAAGCGCTTTTATTGGTATCATCATGCACCGCATGTCGCACTTATTGACCCGCGATCTGGCGAGCGTCTGTCCATGGGGAGGAGATGGTGAGGAAATCGAAAAGAGCCGTTTGTTGAACGACCTGGTTGATTTTGTAGAGACCAATTCGCTGGATAGTGACGCTGCAATTAGGGGGAATATAGCGCCTAACAGGCAGGCATCCCGCGGTGTAGAGGATGACCCTCTAGATGGTGATCGTATGAGTGAGGATGCTTTACTGGCCGCTGCCATTGCGGCTAGTATGGAGCAATCTACTGATGTGAGAGGGGAGAATCACGGCGTGGGCCCTCTTCATCCGCTGGGAGGAGTACTGGGAATGGACTGGGGGCAGCGATAAGCCGCGCTTCGTTGGATTGGACCGTTCGCAGGAACTTGAAGCAAGTCGCCTAATGTCGGCATCGGATCCTGCGCTGAACCGGAGTCGCAGTTTGAGGGCTCAGCAGGATACTGAATTTGAGGAGTCTTTGGCGATGGACCGGGCGATTGAGGAGAGTGCAAAGGCGGAAGCGAGACGTAAGGAACAGGCTGTACGTGATGAGGAGCGGAAGGCACGGGAATTGGCAGCACAGAGGAAGATGAAGAGGAGGAGGGTGCCGCCCGTTCCGCCATTAGACAGCAAGGAGAGGATTACGGAGCTTGCTGTGAGGTTGCCGACTGGGGCTCGGTTGCAGCGACGGTTTTTGGCAAGGGATACTGTGGCGAATGTGTACGATTTTGTACAGAGTGAGGTGGAGGAGCTGATTGATGTCGATTTTGAACTGATGACGGCTTTTCCGAAGAAGAGTTATACGGATCGCGAGGCAACGTTGGAGGAACTGGCCCCAAAGGCGGCGCTGGTCGTTCATTTAAAGGAGTAGACAACAGGAGAGAATGGGTTGGCGGATGTTTGTAACGGAGATGATTGATTTGCGAAGTCGAGCATGGTTTGTGTAGAAGAGTACACAGTGGAGGGTTAGCTTCACGTGAAATTGTTTGCAATGTAGGCCGACCGGAATGCTCACGGTCGTAGTTGACCGTGACCGCCAAAGTAGAATGTGTTGGCATGAACCAGATCAATGGTTTATCTCACGGAAGAGCAACTTGGTCAGCTTGTAGTGTTTACCGTTTATCGTGACCCCCTCGCCACTCCAATACAATTGATTCCACGCGAGGTCTTCGCAATAACTTGCAAATCGTCTTGCTCATCGGAAAAGAACACGGAGGCTCTTTGGCGCTAGCGTCCAGCCCGATTCCGCTGAGCCGGATCTGTCCAGCACGTCGGCGTTTACTTTTCCGAAGCGTATGCCCTTGTCAAGGTTGGCTATCTCGTACCTGTCGGTATCATTCTCGACGTACAGCACTTCGCCCTCGACCAAGCGGTCAATAATTTTGCCATCCAGTCTAAACACATCACTCAAGTTAACGACACACAGGGCTCATTACACAAATCATACGACACTTTGATGTTTCCAGCTCGCTGCTTCTGCTTCCCTGAAGTCTCAAGACCAGGAACTGACAAGACCTCTGCCAGCACACCTGGCCTCCTTACCGCACAATACGAGTCCTCCATGCGGACCTCATCAACCTCCTCCACTTCCAATACAGCACTCTGATAAGCATCCCCCAGGCACGAGAGGTAATCCCATTCCGTTCCACGGACGGAAAGCTCAAACCCGGGTCACCTTTGATAAGCGGACCTGAACACGGACGTAATCAACACCCCCTCGGCTGGCCGGTAAAACAAACTTACCCGAGTGAGCCAGGACGGCGACAAGATCAGAATCATCGGTATAACGGTCCGAGCCCCACAAATATCGCTGTATCAAAGGCGAATGCGAGGTTGTAAGATGCTCACCAGGAATGTAAACTTCGACCAAACAATAGGGTGTATGCGGGGTGAGAAGGCGGTCGGAATCGAGGTGACGGCCCGGGGCGTAGAGGTAGCGGGGGAGGGGACGCGGGCGTTTGGAAGAGCTTGAGGCTGGGAGAGAGGGGGCGGAACGACGTTTTGTGCTGTGATGCGGGGTTGGTAGGGACTCCATGAATAGACGGCGACCAGCTGCGGATGCAGGGGCGGGGTCCTTGCGGACGGCGGCTTTGCCGCTTCCCATGGGTTGTGGGGGGCGGGAGAGGAGGGAGGAGAGGAAGGTTGGTGGGGGGTTGGGTCGGGGAGATTGTTGGCGTGTGGATTTGGTTTCTGGCGGCGACGGGTCGGGGAGGTGTTGTGAGATCTGACTGAGTGGTAATTGTGCGATCAGGGTTGATAATTTTAAAGTCGATGCGGTGTTTAAGTACGGGAAATTGGGCCGATGCTTAGACTTTAGATAGTTTATGGCAAATAGGAGTATATCTATAGAGATAGGGAGATATGTCGCAGCGTGTTTGTTTTTTGGATGAAAATACGCAGTTTTTTGTGTATGGCGCTGTGGATTAGGTTGGTGATGCTCCCTAGCTAGTGAGGTATTTTACGGTACAAGCTTGGTTTATTCGAGGTATTATCAAGTATTAAGCAATTACAGTAATGCACTAAGAGAACCATTTGTCGAGATGCCATGAAATTTTAATTGATCTTTTAGATGTTTTACATGAAACAATTACAAGCGGTTGTATTACGTTCACCAAGTTTGGTGTAGTTTGGTGTTTAATCTCATTACTACATCATTATACTGTAATGTATTAAGCTGTAGTTTGCGCTTTCTCAACATTGCTTTTTGTTAGAGCGGCTCCCTTCGGAAACTTTTTCATATATAGAGGCACACCTTGAACTGCTCATCAAAATTAACTGTTATCTACAGACCTTTTGAAACTTGCTTGGATCCTGCAGTGGACACCATGGAAACTATTTGCCATTGAATATTTGTATAATGCCGTAGAGTTATGATACACAAATTCCAAGGTTAAATCCATGGATCTTTGTTACACGCCAAATTTTTGTTCGGAAACGACTTTCACCAAATTCAAAATCAAACTTCCGCGTGCCCACATAGGAATTTATATGATTAATTCTATTCGCTGGCCGCTGCTCATACTCCGTTAATTGGATCAAAGGCGATCCGTTCATCACCGACCCAGGCGCCTTTGACCCATCCTTCCTTGCTCACAAGCCCGTCAATCTTCAATCCCATCCTAATCAGGCGCAACAAGAGGCCAAGGCAAAGCTGTTTTGGGCAGATGACCCATGGAGGAGGCTGCCCCGTCCCCGTCCCAGCTGCCACTCCATGGAAACCACCCGTCGCCGCATATCGCCTTTCTTCACACCGCCGCCGCTTTCCCACTAGCGCATCCCACCGCTACGACAAACATGTCGTCTGAGCACTAGCGCCTCATTCTGCGCAGGCACCGTGGTCTCCCTTTGAATCACCGACATGCCGATCACGGCACAATAATGGCCTCACTCAACCGTCACCGGCGATTCCTCCGGCCCCTCGCGCTCTTTACCCCGTCCCGCGCTCTCTTCATCAACCGCCACAAGACCCGCATCTCGCCGGCACCGTGCCAGTATACCGCGCGGCCTTTCTGGCCGAGTTTCCGCTCTCCGAGTACCCGAGCGATGGGTTTGAGCTCCTCCGCGCTTTGTCGGGTAACGCTGCCTTCCACAAGGCGTTCAAGCCGGATGGGTCCCGCCGCACCCTGGCGCTGCGGGAACACGTCCGCCAACCCCGCCCTCGTTTCCACATGCACCGCCCATGTGCCTCGGCATGCCGTGTCGTTCACGCGTTTCGGCTTGCTGACCCTTACAACCCCGCTGAGTCTGCAGCTGGGTTTTTGACTCTGCAGCAGTCCTCCCATGTCGCCCTTTATAACGTCTTCCCAACGGATGACATTTGGGAACAAGCGTGTCTCACCCTTCAAGGCGCCTTGGAGGGCATACGTTCTCCATGATCGATCTCTCGCTGCACGGCGCTGTCGCTGCTAGCATTCTGGACGCTGCCCCCGCCGGCGTGCGCACGGTCTTCTCTGGTGCACACCGCTCTGTCGCCGTACTGGGGAAACGCGCTCGTGGCGATGGATCCTTCTTGGTTAACCAGGCACGCTCGCGGCTCAACTTTGTTCGCCGGATCCATGGCGGTCTGTACGTCACCGGCCTGGGCGCCTTTGACCCTGCCTCCTTTTTGCTGACATGATCGTCAATATTCAATCTCATCTGAATCAGGCACCACAAGAGGCCAAGACAATGTTGGTTTGGGAAGACGACCTATGGATGAGGATGCCCCATCCCAGCTGCCACTCCGAGGAAGCCACGCGTCATCTCATACGTGGCCTCGTTTTTCGTCACAGCGCTGCCGCCGCTTTCCTACTTGCGCATCGTACCACTGCGACGAAGGTGTCGTCTGAACACTGGAGCATCATACTACACAGGCGTCTCGATCTCCCAGTCTGCACAGAATCTTTGCCCTTGAAATGCCACCGCTTCCAGAGGGATCTCGATATCCAGGATGACCATGCCGCAGACCACTGCGTCTCGGAATTTGGGCGCATTCACCGCCACAACTCCTCTGGAACTTGCTCGCTTGGCTCTTTTTCTGCTCCGCCAGCCTGGATTATGAGTTTGGAGTCGAGAATCTCGTCCCCGGTACGGACTTTAGGCCAGCCGACAGCCTCCTCGTGCGACACTGCCGTGACCCTGAAGCTGGCCTCCCGGACGGGCCCACCGCATGTGACGTTGCCGTAACGTCCCCATTTAATCAGTCCTCACTCACGAAAACGACGCAAGTCGCTGGTGGGGCTAGGAAATGCCACCTTGAACACTACTATCCGCTCGCGCATCTACCAGCGCATCAGTTGCGCCTTGCGGTCGTCGGTGGCTATGGCCATCATATCGTGCGCCCCACTGGACGTGGCCGGCGTGGTACATCCAGTTAGCTGTTACTGAGTAGTCGGTCAGTCGGTGCATAGTCGGTGCATACTCTAGGTATGACATGAGTAAATATCATCTTCTCTCCAATATCAAAGCACAAGTCTCCCCTCCAACTTTACCTCATTCCCTCTCAAATGGCAACGTCAAATCCAATTCAAAATTCCAACCCAATTCCGAAAGCTCCTCCTAGCCCTACCGTCATCTGGTTTGTCGCGTTCAACACATTTTCCACCCGATTCCCCCGGATATGTCAATTGCGCTCGCGATACGGTTTGAAGACCTCCAGATAAACTTATGCCCAGCTGAATCACGTCCCTCACACCGTCCGATCCCTCGGAGGTCACACTCCCCATCAGGTTCGGCGCACATGGATTCCAATAATATCCATGTTTCATACGCCGCAAGCCTGATGGCCGTTGCAAGGCATCGAGTTGCTCTCCCTAACCATCCTCACCCTTCCCATCCCCACATTCCCCTCCGTGACTACCTGAAACACTCGCCCAACGCACAGGTTGCCGCACGATCGCCCCTTCACCCTCCTGGTGCGGATGCTGCAACACCAGGCGCGCACATTCTGGGGGATGACCTTTGGAACGCCCACCCAACCCTCGTGAAAACAACGCCGCAGATGTCCGCCGTCGAGCGCTCCCCGCCACTCCCTTCTCTCCCGCGGCGTCTCTGCCTTCCTCAGTAGCCATCCCTTCGCCCACTCCACGCCCACAATGATATCTGGTAGTTATACGTCGCCAACATCTTGACCTCCCCTTTAACGAGGACTCTGTAGCCCCGATCCGTTGCCACCATTGCCGTGCAACGAGCGACCCGAGGGTGATCGCACCTCGATCTGCAAGTCTGGCTATGGCGTTGTGCAACGGCACAATCCCACTCGGAATCCTTCCACCAGACATGTGTTCAAGCACGCAGGTCTCGCATGTCAGCAGGAAGTTCCCTTCTTGCTGGCTGGCAATTCCGGTCGCCCTGCCGATACCATCGTCCAACCCAGCTTCGCTGTGCATGGTTCCCCACCGGATAAGTCAACTGCATACGACATTACGGTATGCTCTACGTATGCCTCTGCCACAATCCGACTTGGGATAGGTCTCACTCCGCGGTGGATATCGTAGCGGCAGCCTTTCTGACTTTCAGTGTCGCGTCGAGCAAACTCTATGCTCACATCTTTCAAGATAGAATGAGGACGTCTACTATCTTCTTTGTTAGCACAACGCCTTCCTCATTAACTTCCCTTCTTAGCTTTCCGAGCTCCCACAGTAAACACATCCCCTATTTCTGGCAGCGAAGGCTGCTGGCGCTGCCGGAGCTGCTGCGATATCTCTCACAACCAACGCTACCTTGCAATCTCTGCGCGCACACCATCGCCTAAATCGAGCGAAAATGCTGTGTTCAATGGACATCTCGGAATTAGCCTCCTCAAACTGGATCTGTCTAGAAAGGCAGCAGTTGATCCATTTCTGCCTTGCTGTGAACTCGACACCCAGAACACAAAAGAGG
The DNA here is from genome assembly GCA_002205965.3 of Kappaphycus alvarezii. Lineage (NCBI taxonomy): Eukaryota > Rhodophyta > Florideophyceae > Gigartinales > Solieriaceae > Kappaphycus > Kappaphycus alvarezii. The sequence continues at coordinate 419,316 of NADL03000032.1, read as the reverse complement.
TGTCTCTGAACTTAATCGCCGAATGAAAGCCAAACCTTGACTGGAAGACGGGCTCCTCACTTGCTAGAATGGAACTTATTTGTCTTTTGGGTGCGTGGGGAGCAAGCCCTCCGTCTTTTCATTAGGGATGGGAAGTCGTGCCGCGCACACGCAATGCACAGTTTCCATGGGAAAGCCGCACGCACGACTCCCTGTGGCGCAAAGCTGCGGTGCTTCGTTGGAGCGGAGCAGTAACTGGGAGTAGTAAATGGGAATCCGCGTATTACTCCGGAGTTGTTGCCATCGAGATGCGATAACAGATCGAGTACATCTACGGGGCCGGAAACAAGCGCTACATTCTCGGGCCAAGCGTTCCAGAACAGCGACGATAGCGTAGAGGCGATTGGAGGATCTCAAAAACCCATTTAGTTTAAATTAGTTTAAAAATGTTTCAAAAAGGGTAAATTTAGGGTGATTTAATATTTGAAAGATGATTCATCTTTTCGATTGGGTAAAGAAATATACTATACCTACGCCCTATGGTTTCGATAAATCGAAAATAGGCGTTTTGGCTGCTGAACAGCCACCGACAAAAAGGGGAAATTTGGGGTGTTCTGAATCCATGAAAAATGTGGTCAGCTGCTCCAGAGGGATGTCGCGATGTGCGTAAAGGCTTGCAATGTAAAGGATTGGCGGGAAGCCGTCAAAACGCTAGAAAACTGGCTGGAGGCCAGCCAACAGGCACGCCGCATTGGACATCGCTGCCACTGCGGCATGACGCTGTGTTAAGACTTGTTTGACCTTTGCGTAGGTCTCCCTTGCCCTCGTAGCGACGTTGCGTGAGACGTCGTTTAACAACGCGTGGGCGTCCGGGTGCCATCCTCCGAGGGGAGAGTTGGGGACGGGGACCAGCCTACTTCTGATGGAGGACGCGATGAAGGACTCGTATCTTCTGTGTTTCGCCGTTCTTGCTGCGTTGAGCGAGTTGAAAGTCCTTACTCTCCTGTTCGAGGGTGCTAGGGGTTGACGAAGGTGACATCAAGGAAGTCTGTTCCGCCAGTGCGTCCCATTGCGCGAATATCAGGTCTTGTGCGGTGGACCCCTTCTCGCGGCTCGATGACCGGATAATGCCTTAAAATTTCCATATATCTGTTGTGGATAATGTGATGGTGTCAGGAGACTACGCGATTTAAGGCTCAAGGAACACTTTGGGCGCCAGCGGGGGTGCTGTGGCGGTCTGGTAGAGCAAAATAGTGGGGAGTTACTGGAGGCGCGTGTTGTGTGACGACCGGCCTTAGGATTGTAGTGCAATTGGCACTCACACTGTACTGCCACTGGAAGAGCTGATTTTGGTGATCTTTTTTGATCTGATTCACTGCTGACCAGCAGGCACTGTACTGTTGTTGGATGGTTAGCGTAGAATATGCAAACGGGAATACAGGATCGGGATTGCGAAACAAGTTTATCTAAATTGGCAGAGAAGCCGAATGACATGTACGCATAAAGCATTCCACAGCAGAAAACCATCCGCAAGCCACCGCTGAATCGAGGCAGAAAGTTAACGCAGAGGCAAAGCAGAATATGGACACGGACTAGGAATTGATGAATGCCGCAACAAATGCATTCGGACTAGGGCACAAATGTTAGAAGTGGCCAAGGCGATTAATGCATACTGGGTATGAGCAACGATGGGGACATGCAAAGCACAGAACAGACATGGAATGTGAACATAGCACTCATGTGAGAGAGCAAGCAAAGCTATAGCGCGGAGCGAACATTGGACACAGGCAAATAATCAATGCAAACGCAACACAGCGCAAATCGAGCATGTCTAATACAGCAACGTTAGAGGTCCTAACGGCACGGACACTGAGCAACCGAATGCAACAAGCACACAGCATTGGATAGCGAGACGTAGCAAGGAGCACCGCACAAGCATGTAAAGGATAGAATAGCGGCTGATTGAAGCAAAAGCGGAAGCAGCACGCCGGCATCTGGTGCCGAATCTACTCGCTCCTGCGACTACCGACGCGACTCAACTCTCAAGCCAGCCCCAGTAGGTGCACGCAATCCCCTTATTGCTTTGCAGTTCGCCGATCAATCAACAGTTATGGGCCCAGAGGGCTCTCAGTCGCCGGAAAGCCGGCTGTTGTACGCTCCAAGATTAACTCCACATAAAGATAAGTACTACTACCGCTGTGACGTGAGGATGTGGATGCACCGAGTACGCGTGTTTTCAACTGGAGGTGATACCAGAGCAAAGGGCATCGTCAATGGACTCGGACACGCCCTCTATGCTGCCGTGGACCTTTGGTACAGGAGAGTCCTTGACTCCGAGAAAAGGATGGAAGACTCAAGTTGGACACTGAGGACGATGAAGAGACTCTCCCATACAAAGAAAACGTAAGAAGACGAAACAGATATTAATCATTGTAGCCAAAGACTCGCCAACGGATGCAGCTAAACGCATGATAACCCTCGGAGGTGGAGTGTTCAACTGTAAGAGATTTAAGAACGAAGACTACGCGACATATGCCGAACGATTCCGCTAAGTAGCTCAAGCACACATGAACTGCTTCAGGCACTCTCCTACCAGACAAGAGAAGCAACAGACTGCGCTTATCATGATGGAAAACGCGAACCTACCCAACACCATATACAACAATCTGCTCAGCTTGCTAGTCTCGAAGCATGACAGCAAAGGGCACACAACAGAATCGCGGAGCAGCTCAATGTACATCTAATTGGTCCAATTTGACGTGGTCAAAAGCCAAATCACAGCTGTCGAGGAAATTTTAACGAGAGGCACTGATAGCGCAGAACGTGAAGCAGAAATGGACAAAGCAAAGATGATGATATTGCACACCGCCAGCATCCTCAAAAATAATGAGAGCAGGATAAATGGGCGTAAGCTCAACGATGGATTAGAATTGACATTTGGACTCGACAACGCCATAGCAGCACTTGAGAATATAAGTTCAACAGACATGGACAACGTAACGCGAAGCAATACAGACGAGGACTGCAGACGCAGCGACAAGCATATAGGCAGCATGATGTCAAGCGGACGTATATTAGAGCAAGGACACAACTAATTACGCTGGGTACATCCCTCCTGGAACGGGCGTCAAACGGAATAGCCGATACCATGCATGCAATGGCATTAAACACTGGGCCGGCGACCCACAGTGCCCGCTCTACGGGAAGGGTCGTAATGGAAGTTGAATTTCGAAACAAGACAGGAATAAAATATACCTCTGTAATCGAATCAACAACTCGCGCGCTCACCAAGACAACCACCGTGACAAGAGCGTGCCATTCGACGAACAAGTGAACGCAGGCAAAAGCAGCAATGAAATTACCAATTCGCCACCATCTATGCAATTCTGCACCAACTGATCTTAGTAATGCGAGACCCTAATCTCGTATACGACCCGGGAGCACCACGTTCTATCGGCGGAACAAATGACGCAGCTAAGCTCTGCGATTTCCTTGAAATTGACTTGAATATACAAGCAGTGCATGAGCAATATTTCCACGGATGGGGAGAGGCTTGCCACGACCCGAGACCTGTCGTAGGAGTATGGGAGCTAACTATACTTGATATAAATGGTAAACCGTGCTCTATATGTTTTGACCTTATCAAAGGAGATTCAGTGCTAGTGGTAGGGCTTGGCATAGCGAGATTCTCTATACAGAACAACTTGTCGAACCCTACCACCTTACAATTCCAGAGACCAACAGATACAAGCGTACGAACTTTCCTAGCGTACATATCTCAGGACGAGAACAACAAAATGATCGACAGGATACGACTTGAAGTTACACTGCGCCCAATCACCTGCATGGGAAACCTGATGTCAACGAGCTTAAAAAAAGTGGCCCAAAGAGACCCGCGTGTTTTCGCTAAAAGGATCCACAGGGCGACACACGCCACCCCAAATCAAATATCCAGCATTTGCAAACAGGCAGGCATCATGAGCAAGGAAATGCATCAAGCGTTCGACGAAGTCGACCAAGCCTGTGGAATATGTGCTCAGTCGGGAAGACCCAGCCGAGCAACAAAGTGTCGTTGTCACACGTCAATCAGGCATTTAATGTGGAGATACAGACCGACTTATGCTACGGATTATCAACGGAGAAAGACACACTATTTTCGTCGTTACAGAACAGGTCTTACAGAAGGCTCAATTACAGTAATGAAAAGTAACGATGAGTTGTGCAGACTCATTGATAGAGAGTGGATATTCAGGCATGTAGCACCAGTAACAATTTCGGCCGACGACGAGTACAACCGCAGGCCGCTTCGGAACCTCCTGCGCACCCACCATGTCACATTTAAACCCAGACCATCCAAGAGACACAACAAGACGGGCACAATAGAGCGGAAAATTCAGACGGTTAAGGACATTATCAGAAGGCCAGACAAAGAGATATCCAACTGCAGCAGCGAAGAAATCGTCAGAAGAGAGATATTCCTGTCCAACTTCTTCTCTGGCTCCAGCATACTCAGCTCGTTCCAACTCGCCCGTGGATATCAACCCTCTATAATCGGGAGTCCGCCATCAACGGTACCACAGTCGCTTTTAGATGCACACGTCGGGCAGGCAGCCACAAGAGCACTCCAGCGAGCACTTAAGAGTAGATCAGACACTACAGCTCGTCAGTATATGTACAAAGTGGGCGATTCGATTTGGATATGGTATGCGTCTACAAAGGGAAATGAGAGAGACAAATAGATTCTGGCACGCGTAGTGGGAGTGCACTACCACTATTTAGAGGCTCGGCGCGTTACAAATGCAGGCAGCACGGTAGGCCCACTTATGAAGCCCGCATACGAAGATGTGAGGTTAGCACCAAGCTCGCAGCTCACAATGGAATTGCTATCGTTTTCACTGCAGGAAGAGCTAGCCAATTCGATGGACAGGGGGGAGGAACAGGACCAGCAGGACACATCTGAATGTCCACCGAATGTCAATGCGTTACTGCCAGCACGAGAGCCAGACGAGCAACAGAGAACTACATCCGACAACGGGATAACACAAGCCGAGCACAATGAGCAACAGTTTCGGACGCAAGATAAGCATATATTACGGGTGTAGGGAAGAGGCATGGCGAAAATTAGCAACCCTGGATAGCAAGTGCGGGTAATGGAGTCGGACAAAGACAGGGTTTGGAAGAAATATACGATCAGATAGGATCTAAACAGGTCTCAAAGAGAAAGATCGAATTCGCACCGTCCTGGATTGCAGAACAAGCGTTTAGTAAGGAATACGATGACAACTGGGCAGATGCATTCCAAGAACTACAGGAGGAAGACATACCGAGAGACGCGAATGTCATCCGGTCACACGTAGTTTATAAAGTGAAGACGGACGAAGTAGGCAAACGTAAGCTGAAAGCAAGACTCTGCCCGCATGGTAATGAAGATGATGATAAGGAAAGAATCAGGAAGGACTCTGCGAATGCGTAAATGACGATAGTCAGGCTACTACTGTCGATTGTCACTTTCATACAATTCGAGATACGCACAGCAGATATCAAGGGCGCATATTTGCAGAGCGGCCGATAAGAAGGGACAGATATGTCAGGCCACCGCGCGAATGGCATCAGCTCAATGGATACAGACGTGGGACAATATGGAAGCTGCTCAAACTCCCGTACGGGATTGTTGAGGCGGGAGGCAATGGATGTTAGTGTCTGAGGAATGGATGTTGACCGAGGGCGGTCTAGAACGAATAGCAGGTATTTGTCAATTGTTGTCAAACGAGACAGGAGGGAAGATCAAGTTTTGATCGCTAAACTCACGGATGACTTCCTAGCAGCCGGCTCAACAAAAGAGCTAGACCAATTCTTCGAGAAGTTAGGATTTAGATTCCAGATTCAGATTAACAAAGGCGTCATTCATATTTGGAGGATGTGAAATTACGAAAAAGATAACGGGGATATCACATTGTCTATGAAAGAATATTGGAACCGCATTCAACCGATACCCCTATCCAGAATCAGACGGAAGCAAAAGGATACGCTAGCTAACGCACAGGAGATAATTCAGTACCGCGCACTTGTGGAACGTTACTCTATATGGGCAACGGTGTTTTGCCACAGGCAGCATACGTTGTATCTGCGATGCAACAAAAAGTTGCCAGGCTAAAAGTTGAGCACTTGTGCGACGCAAACACATGGTCAACGAACTCAGGAAACTAGACTCGTCAATCTTGTACAGGAAAGTGAGTAACGCTAGCGATGTATGTCTATTTTCTCTATCGGACGCGTCACATCCAAAAGACAGAGACTATGGACAAACTGGACTCCTCATTGGGATATTTCGGTCTGGACTAGATGGAGAGGATGTTTTCCATTTAATAGATTGTTCGTCTCACATGCAGCAAAGAATCAGCCACTCATCGTATGGCGCGGAGATCTTGGCCGCGGAACAGCAGACGACCGAGATTTTACCTCAAGACGTCGATCGACACACTTTTCCCTCACACCCCGATCAAACATGAGCTCAACGTCGACTTTGGATTATGAGATACCGTGACAACACAACGAAGGAAAAGAGTACCGGCTTAGGCAAACAGTACAACGCATAAGGAATAGCTTCGAGAACCCAGAGACTAACGTGATAAGATGGATCCCTGGCCCAACCAATATCTCGGATGCGCTTACGAATTTTAATGTGGAAATGACAAGAAGCTGAACAGGACATGCGTCAGCGGTTTTCTCGATATCGATCTCAACTCAGCCAAGATGGAACACAGACTTTTGGTAAGGATCAACCACCCAGCCTGCGACGAAGAGGCCGGAGGACAAGTATACCGCTCAGCCGTCCAAAGAATCACCCCTGCTCTTCTAGATCCACTTCTCCTCGCCACCGGCGAGCCACGCGACTGCAACCCATGGTTCTTAAAGAAAAAAAGGACATCGAACACCCGTGAGTCTAGGTGTGTGTGTGTCGGATTTCTCATTGTCTGACGGTGTTCCGCCCAGACGAGAAAGAACTGCGCACCGCGCATTGCACCACAACGATGGGTCTGCAAATGCTGCAGGACGGAGGCGGCTTGCGATTCCGAGTTGGACCGCTTTGTAAAGTACCAAAGGTGCCTGCGAGATGCGCTGCAACCCGCGGCGCGCATCTCGCACTGTATTTTCACCCCGCGCGAGCCGAGCACGTGGCTTCTAGGAGCTTCTTGGGAAATTGATTTCGTGTTAAGTTGATTGCGTTTATTTGTAGATACTGTCCTAGAATATATATCTACCATATACTACTGAAAAAATTGGAAGGAGGGGGCAGTATCCAGCAAGAACAGAACGGGGGAACGACGGCCTTCCACCCAACCCCCGCAGCTAACGCACCAACTTCGTACCTTTCCTCCGCTCCTCCCCCTCCGAAACCTGCGCGACTACCTATGCGCCCTCAACATGGTACTTCTGTCCAGGGGGAGCGATGCGTCCGCTCAATCGACCAATGTTTTCCGTGGGACTCCGACGTGAATAAGTTTTTCTTCTTCTTTGAACATGTCGTGATGCTGGGTAAAAACGAGGAACGTAAGTCGCTCGAGCTTTCGTCGCACGTTGACGGTGAAGAGTTCGACTTTTTCTTCCAGCGATTTATGGATGATAAGGGCGATTTGCTACCAGAAGAACAAATTACTTGGTGCTGAAGGCCGCCTTTCTGGAGAAATTTGAAGATAAGGCGGAACCGCGTGAGGTCATTCGCCGTGCAATGGAGTCGAGGCTCCATCCGATCCGTCTGTAGGAGTCTCTCGCTACAATGGACCTGCTTTTTCGCGAAGGCAAAGCTCAGTGAGGAAGCTAAGTTCGAACTTCTTCGGAACGCCGCCATGGAGCATTCCGATCTTGTTCCATATAACATCTACCGAAGACCAAAAGATTGCTAGTCATTGAAGGCCGTAGTTGTCGACTTGATGAAGGACGAAGGTTTTTGAGACAGAGGAATTTTGGTTCCAGTTCAACTGCCGACTTCTTGAAGGACTTGGATGCAGGCATAGGCCGACAAGAAGAGAAATTGGACGAAGGAAATCAAACCATCGCCGTTGAGAAGGAGGCTCCGCGATTGTTGGTATGCACCGATTATCGTGTTGCAAAGGTAGAGGGGAAAGTTGAAAGCCTAGTTATTGCCTTCCAGGACCTCTATCTTATGATTAGTGTGGTGCAATACCAGCGGAAGGATAGTATAACCACTTGGGTGTCTGAAGCCACTTTCTTTGCAGTGTGGTAGAGCTGTGGGTTTAGAACCCGAGTTGAGTACGAAACTCACTAGACGTGCCGTCACTTGTCTTGGCGTCGAACGCCTAAGTTGGGGTGGGTGAACCAACAAGAAACCCACCCAGAAACAGGGAACACCTGAGTACTGAAAGAAACTACGGGGCTCGTGTGCCCAATTTGCAAAACGGTGCAGTGCCGAATAGTTGCAAGTATGGGGGATATACCAGCGTAGGCAGTTGGTTGCCCGTTTACTCGGTGAGTGGAAAATGTGCCAAGTCATATATATATCAGCTAAGTTGGATACTACCCACTATCGAGTTAACGTTTAGGTTAGAAATACAAATGAAAATACAGATAGAATACAGTGATACAGTAGTCAATGGCATGCATGCGTTGACCTGGGAGAGTGAGCCGCGGTAAGCCATGCCGTGACATAGGGTGCGGGTCGTACCCTCGCAGTTTACGGTGTTATATAGTGCTGTTAGCACACCATACATACAATGCAGCTATAAGGTACAGTAGTCGTTGACTGAATCCATGAGTCCCAAATAAATACCAAATTTAAAGGTTTCCCAAAACCATCCGTGGCAACTTCGCGCCAAAGAACGCACCGTACAGTTCTAGCGGGCTCGATGTCCCAAATTTGCGACAGGGGACGGAGTCCACGTGCCGTTTTACCCAAGGGAGCCGGGAATTACAAGTAGGAAACAGCAAGGGCAGCTTTACTCGACCAAAGGTGCCTCTTTAAGAGCTAGGAGACCAGTTCAGGCGAAAAGGAGCGCATTTATCCGATTCTCCACAAGCTGGGGCACGGAGCGAACCGCTGCCCGTATATACCTCATCGGGACACAGATGTTCTAAATGTGGAAGGAAAGGTCATTCAGAAGCCACTTGATGGAGTAGCGGCAAGAAGAAAGCGACCGGAGGAGTTCCGTCGAAATCGAGAGTTCCGGTGATGAAGACTTTGATGGAGGGGATGATAGTGACGCAGTATATGTAATCATCATTGGATACGACAACGAGGAAGTTCTCGTAGTCAAAAGATCTGCGGACGGATATTCTATTCGAAAGATGGCTCGCGGAGTCCAAGAGGTTCCCACTTTCACGAGGTTAAAGCCGCCTTTAGTCGGGCCGTCGAATCCTAGGGACTTGCGTAGCTCACGACGAGTCACGGCACCCACAAAGAAAAAAAGCACCTGTAAAGACCAGGAGGCCAGCCACCGAGAAGAGCAAGAAGAAAGATGGTAAGAAGAACGAGGATAAGGGCGTAGAGGTCAGGGATATCTACGATATTGTTCCTAAATATGACGTCTTAAACGGCCTGGCGAACGCAACTTTGGGCTTATCGCTCGGCCAGATACTCCGTGATGACGCGCTCCCTGCCAAGGAGTGCTTAAGGAGCTGCTCAATGGAGGAGTCGTTGGTGCAGTCAACGGTAAGGCTCAGGGTAAGAATCTTTGTAGGAAATTTGTGGAGGTTAGTGTCTTCGGCACCATTGAGCACGCTTAATTCGACACTGGCGCGACTCTAGACATCATTTATGGGGAGATTGCAGCCAAAATCGATGTGAGTCGGATGTAGAGGCCGCTATTAGGCCTAGTTGGGGCCTGTTGCACGTTTTTGGGAGCGTCAATTTCCTCCATGGTCGAAGTGGCCTTAGGAGGAAACATACGCGTGTTGTTAGGGCTAAAGGTTGTGGAGGTTTCTTTGACAACGGTCGAAGCAGGGGTCAGCGCTTCGCGACCGTGGATGAGCGCCGTTTGGTGACGAGGCCGCCAGGGTGAAGAGTAGTGGGTTAAGAGCCGGCTTCTCCGTTCGTTTGGGTCCGCCTTCGAGGGAATGTGGTATCGGAGATGCAGCAGAAGAGATGTCTTGGGCGACTTAGTGGAAGGTACTGAGCGCTGTTGTCTAGGGCTCGGGCGGCATGGAGGCTGGGCCGGGCCCTGGCTTGTTGAGCGGGACGGAGAGAGGTCAATAGGTGACAGGCATATGAGCAGGGGGTGTGCGACATTGGAGCGAGCAGAGATGGCGAAGGAGGTGGCTCTAGGGGCCTTAGGGCGGTTCGGGGGCAGAGGACTGCAGTTGGGCGGTGTGAGGGCAGAGTCCTGGAGTTGGGCAGTGGGGCGGAATATGTGGCGGGTTCGAATGGAGGGGAGGCAGGACGGGGCGTGGCGTGGGCGGCGTTGGTGACGTTGGCGGGGCGATCGTGGAAACTAAGCACCGGGACGCTAGGACTTGCGAAGGACTTGGAGTATTATCACGATCATGTCGCACAGTGACCCGTAGTTTGTACAGATTATCTACCACTACTTCGATTGGACGAATATGGAATCGTTCCAGAAAAGAACCTATCTTTCTCGTATCTAAAAATTATCCGAAGCGTGTAATCGTTTCTAAAAGAGCATCCTGAGGCATCACACACAGGCTATGATTTAGCTACGGACACCGAATATTTATAGTCCCATATCCTCTCTGGGAACCTTACGTTTCCCCGCGAAGGAACAGGAGTCCTTCTGAAGACCAAGATCCTCCCGAGACCGTCATGATGATTTGAGAAAGACCATCCAGTGATCGAGGCGGATCATGAAAAAAGGCACGGCGTCGGAGCGAGAGGGAATATCATCAAGCAGATTTCCTCCAACCCACCCAGTCTCTCAGGGGAAACTGTGTCATTTTGATTATTTGACGGCTTTAATTAGACGTAAGCTTCGGTAAATAGCGGAGGACCCTCGAGAAGCCGAGCGATTAGAGTTCGTATGTGCTTTTGAAGCATTCAAGGGACGCACCTTACTCGTGAAGACTCGATTCTTATATTGCGATTTTTTTCTCCTTCAGATACGCCTTTCTGGACCCGTTACCTGAGAAGTTTGCGTACTACATCTATTTTCTTACTTTTCGAAGATTTGGAGAAGTGAACCAAGGTGAGCTCATTAGAGAAAACTATGAAACTATCCTTATGATCTACGAAGCTCTTGACCAAGGAACAGAGCCGGTCATCGCCCGGTACACTTTCTCCCACCAACTCGGAATCAGCTGCTGCCATATCTTTTGTCAACCATATACTCTCTGTGATAACTGAATAGAACTACCAGAAGGACACCGGGAGCAATGAAGAAGAGACAGGACGTTCGATGTGAGTGCGAGGGAGTGTCATGCGTTCGCGCGACGCAAATTTTTCTCGTCGTCATCTGATTTGAACATACTGTAGCGCCTTCCCCTTTACAAATTTGCTTATACCTATGGTCCTCACTCGTCCTCTTTTACTTTTCTCAGCTCCAAACAGATACAAACTATTCTTTCCTGTCCGTGCTTACCTTTTCTGTGGTCCTCTCTAAGTTTACTGCCGTTATACCTAGATATTTTAATAGTCTATCCACCCCTCTAAATCGATCTCAAAACAAGTTTTTCTTCCTCTTTTCCTACCTCCTTCTCCAAATTCATTTCTTACTGAGAAAAAGTGCGCAAATGCACTACTTGAAAATTCCCTTTTAGATTTATTTTATCTATTTCAAATCTATATAATGCGCCCTCGGAGCCTATTTAAACCTCTTTAATCTAAGTTTCCAACCTCCACGATCATTTTACTGACTACCCCTCTATCCCTACCCATTCAAAACACCCTCAATGGCCTGCCACTCCCTAAATTCCACCAAATGAAAAACCTATGCCCCTCCAGCATCATTTCCAAAACTCTCCGCCCTCTTACCCTAAACGCATTCCCTATTCCCTTTCGGCCCTACTGACCGCGATTTATATCTCCGCCGGCAAATCAAGAAGAAGGTGATTGAGTTCGTTCGTCGCTTTTCCATCGAAGATGAGGCGGAGAGGTAATTGAGGGGGCAGGAGGAGAGGTCGAGGACGGAGCTGGGGAGGCTTTTGAGGTGGCCGGCCCTGGAATTGGTTTACGAGAATGAGGAGGAGGACGAGGAGGAGAAGAGGAGGAGGACGAGGACGAGGAGGACGAGGAGGACGAGGACGAGGAGGACGAGGACGAGGAGGACGAGGAGGAGGACGAGGAGGATGAGGGGGAGGGAGATATGGAAAGTGTTGAAATGGTGGGGCGGGGGCTGGATAGTATTGGCCAGGTGGTCCCGACGTTGGAACGGATGGGGCATCTTTAGTGATTTAGATATTTCACAGGACGAAATAGAGAATTGTAAGCCGTTCGCAGGTATTTGTTGGGAATATTTGGGTGGTATGGATACTTTGGATGATTTTTGGATCTAGTGCAGGGAATTGAAATCTCAGGGACTAGAATCATTTCCGCGTCTATTTCAAATCTTTATGTACCTTTTAGTGTGGTTTTGGGAATCTCCGTAAAAACTCTCTATTGCTGCAACTTGGACCAAACAAACCAGAACCATCCTCACGCAGTTAGTCCTCATGACGAAAGTAGTCGTCCAACATGCGAGATGTACGGTCGGCGAAAACCGGTTCTTTGTTTGTTTCTGCCCGAAAGCAGAGCTTGCAATGTTTTGCCGTCCTGTAGATTGCCAATCTCAGCAATGTGGTCTTACAAAACTTAAGGGACAGAGATACTATCATTTTCAAGAACCTTATCGACCCGGAAATACTGCGTTGTAATTTTTGTTATTGCTTTCAATTTTGCATTGGACATAGATCAGCATGGAAACGGTGGGGTTGCTTGGAAAAAATACAATATACTCTGACTCAAATCTTTTGAGAGCGGGCCTCCACTGGAAGCCAATTTTTGGCTCCTTATTCTTTGCCAGTGAAAACTGGACAACCTTCAGTACTTGTCATCCATTTCAGCCCACCAGTGGAGACACTATAAGAATATTGAGGGATTATCATGATGTGATAATTATTTATAAGATCAATGGTATAGTTCGCCGATGGAATGTTTGTAAGATTCGTAAGTGTTATAGGTCCCAGTGGCATTGGTTACTTTTAGGCTTTAACCACGGTCGCTTTTAATAAAATAGTTCTGTCTCTTTTTGGCGACTGTGTGTTTCAAAATACGTTCTACTCGCTCTTCCTCAAGGAATTTTCGCCAGGTGTAGATTAAATTGCGATGTTTTCCGCAGAAATAACAGTTTTCATATCTTATGTATCTCCACATGTGGCGTCCGCTGCAACATATTCAACAAAATGTACTCCTCCAGCGTATGATTATTTCCCCCTACTATTGTAATTAATACCAAGTCAATGGAATTCATGTTGGCTAGGAATTGATATAGCCCTCGAGAAGCATTGAACTTGTTATTTTTGTCCAGTTTTCGAGCTGATTCAAGTAAACTGGATAATAAGCTTTTTTTACGAAAGACAGTGGCTATTGAAATAATGACTAAAATTACTTAATATTATTTGAGACAACAAGCTAAAATGGCAACACTACATGTAACAAGGAACAGAGAGATTCCTCCAAATTCCAATCAGTTTCGATTGTTGAATCGCCTTACCTGTTACTAAGTGTTTTGAATACTACTAGTCTTTATCGAACCATTATTCACATAGATATACAAAGTCTAGGGCTGGTTTTCACGGATAATACTGGTTTCTGTTATTATTCGTCTAGCATACACTTTCAATAGTAGTGAAGCTCGATAAAAACATCTTCAGTAATTTTAACTCTAGTTTGGATACGAACCAATTTTGCTAGCCCGATGAAGCTAGATTTTAATTTCAACTTGCCATATATTATCCTTTCAGTACCTACAGGTGGATGACTTAGCTGAATATGTGTAGAATAGAGGTACGGAGAAACTTTTTACTTACTTTTATATTTGTGGGGTATCTTTTTTAGTAAATATTTACAGACCCCAATAAAGTTTTTTAATCGATAGAGCTACTGTAAATACTAGTGTGATAAACATTTTTGTCATTTTATGAGTTAAATTTGTGCCTTATGTCAGAACAGTGCTATTATGTACAGAAAACAGTAGAAAAGTTGAAGCGATGAGTAAATAAGAAAGATAAATAACTACAAGTTGCAATTCATCATATGCATCTTATCCCTTTCATCATCACTAAAGTCCGTTTGTACTCTGAAATACTCGAATCAGTTACCTTTTCCCAATAGATGTAAATTTATTGTGTAGCAGTTTGAAGCTCAGCATTCCACTGAAGCTCTTTATTGACATGTGAATTATGCAGGAGTGAGGTATATATGGGCTTTTAATGAAAGAACCCAGATCATGAAAATATTACATACTGAAAAGCCACATCCAAGTTCTAAAGCTTTACGATGAACACAATTTATTATTCGATTAAAACTTCTGCTGAAGAGCGATCAACGGAAAACGATAATATCGCATCATGCTTCACGCAGGCATGGGTGAAAATTATATTTGTGGTCTAAGTAAAGCGTAGTTATGGTTGGGCCAGGGCCGAACAAACAGAAAAAGACATAGGATTATATCAGTAAGAAAGTAGAGGAGTTCTGGATTGCAGACGTAGAGCTTTGAACCTTTTTTTCACCAACAGAGGGCGAGGAGGCCTTGCGAGCACTACCGTGTGAACTGGAGACAAGTTACCTTCACATACACACATCACAGTGTTTACACAGAAAAACGGAACCGGGGTCACCGCGATTGCCGCACCGGATTTTTGAGAGCATTCATGGTGAAAAATTAAAGCTAATAGATATCCCACGCTCGTCCGAATTCTGTGCGCGTAAAAAATTATTATCCACGAAGTCTCGTGAAATACATATCTTTTAATCTCAGAACTAGGACTGATGGGGTTTTGGGTCTCTGGGTCTTATTTGATGCTCTGAATAAAACACTGCGTACTTCCTCCAGAAAGTAGTCGAGGTTGCACTATGATGGATATACTATACAAAGAACCAAATGTTACGTATCAAATGAGACCAATTAGCTGCTTGATTTTTTGCAGCTGTATTTACTCGAAATCATGGTAGTCTAATGGACTTCATATAAGAGAATTGAGGTCACATTTCGAATAGTTTTGAGGCGTATGGTGAAAAACTTTTGTGCTATGATTGATGAATTTGAAATAGTTTGGACCTTTTCAAATTGATATCGTCTCAACAGAAATTATTTTAATCATATTTCGACTGCCTTCATTCAATACTATATCTTCCAAAACAAAAGGTATTTACTCATATTTGCTACTGTTCTTTATTCAATTTTATACTCGCCCAACAGAATTTTTTTCAATGCTTAAGACTGTCCTTTTACTCAAAAAATAAGATGTCTAGAAGCACTAGGTCAAATATTTACTATCGAACTAAATTGTAGGCAAGAAGGGAAAGACACTATTGGCCCTTGTAAAATCTTCCCAAATCATTCAAACAATTTGGCCAATGAATTAAGCTATAAAAAATGTGCGATGATTTTTTCGTATAGTCAGAAAAACATTATCATTTGTGATAAATATTCAAGTCAAGATAAGTTCAAAGGAACAGAACGCCAGCAGAAAACTGTCCAGTATTCAAAAATACGGAATTATTGGTCAGGTTTTGAAGCTTAATAGCATAAATGATTATTCGGCCTTCTTAAAGTTTACTCCGGTTTTATGTACTCGAAACTCGGCGGTATTTACGCTATTTTAACTTCTTTTTTAGTCTTTCAAGTACTATGGTATTTTTTGTGATAATATTTATGAAATATCATGGGTAATGATTCCATTCACTGAAAAGATGCAATTTCCCTTCTTCATATTAGCCCATTACATGAAACAAAGAAAAGGTTCAGCAATTTTCTCTTCAGAGAATAATATTTCTACTGGATTCAAAAATAATTTGAAACAGTTCTAGAGTAAAAAGTGGTCCATTATACTAAAGCACCCTAGATTATGCTTTTTTATGGACTTTTCGGGCAAGAAGTCCCCTACAATATGAAGAAGTCCTTTGTTTGATCATGAAATTTCCTTTTTAGTACCTTTCTATATAAAAATCACTTAAGTTTATCTTGCTGTAGATTCACATCTAGTTTATTCTGTATTATTCTCTCCTTCCATATTTGGCAGAGTATTAAGTCAGTTGTAATTGAAATATTCAGATAGTCACTATATCTCTAATAAATTTAAACACATCCCAGTACCATCTTAGTTTCATGTATTTTTAATTAACGCTAGTAATGCAAGAATCTGGATTAATCCCAGTACCAGCTTCTGAAACCCATCGAATTTCAACTAAAAGCACTGGTGGTCAAAATATAGACAAAAGAGTTATATTTAAACGAAATTTGCATACGAGATTTATTACAAAATCGTTTCCGAATAAAAGGTAATAGAAATTTTCTCCAAAAAGAAATGTCCGCACAAGTTAGATTTCTTTCCAGCTATACCCAAAAATTCTTGCTATTAAATATTCACTCGGCACAATCAGTTTGTGGGATGTTGAGCGCACAAAAGGTAATCGATGATTGAACTGTTGGATGATGCTTCCGGTAAAGAGGCCGGAGCTTCAGACCAGGGTTTATATAGAAAAGGTACTCAACGACAACAATGGTAAATTGTAGGCAGATAATGCTAAATTTAAAGGTGTTCTAGATGAACGGCCCTAAAGGCATGAAACTAAAAGGTTTTGAGGGTTCACGTAGAAACTATCAGGGAGATTGACAGCAGTAAACATCATGGCAAAGTTCTATTGGTCCAAATGGCAAGAAGACATAAATTGATTGCTGATTGGTGAGGTGGGAGAAGTTTCAAGAACCACGCGAGATCACCACAATGGCCTCATGTGATGGGCTTGGAACGGAGTGGTATGGGTCTTGTGTTTACACCGGTGTCTGGGTACAGTGCACAAGTTGCACTGATGTCTTGGTACAGTTAAAATCTTGGTAACGGTTACTGGAAGGATACTGTCAGGGTGCTGGGGGCACAATCGTTACGCAGTTCCCTGCTGAAAATAAAAAATAGACTAACTGACTGTTATTTTTCACCTGAAATAGCTCGGCGTTCGTACAATTGTTGGGCAGTTATCAAAAATCCATATGTTTAACAGAGATATATTTCAGCTCAGAGGCTCACCAGAAAGCTACTCCTGTCTTGCATTGATGACTTTTTGGATGAAGTAACACGATAGCAAACAATGGAAGTAATTTATCTAAGCTTTTAATTACCTACATAATCCTCCGTCCATTCATCCTTAGACTCAAACTGACTGCAATCTCCATTATTTAGCGGCTATTAAGCTTTTTAATCTATATATTCTAAATCTAAATACTCCAAGGATTCGGCCACTGCTATCTACCCCTTTCAGGATACACAAGATATTATTGTTCTATATATCATCCATTAGAGACAGAACCTTCCTCGCCTTTACCTCTAATGGTTATCCGCAAACTATGTCTACCCAAGTTTCCTTCTGCTCCTTTCAACCCTTTTTCTGGTCTTAACCTCCACTTTTTCTCCAAATGTTAGTATGTGCTGTGCTTTTCGGCCGTTCAAGACTCATTACTTGAAGATTCATCCCCTCAAAAAGTTCCCTGTAATCCACTACAGTACTCTTGTCCGCCCGGGACAACCACTGCATTTCCCGCTGCTAATTAGTCTCTAATAGCCGTAATTAGGCGTCAGCTAGCTGCTCAATCACTTTGCCTAAAATATTCCATAATGAAAGGAGAACTATTGAGCTCATTTAAAATCACATGAAAGTTTGATACAGAATGCTGTTATTGAGCACATGTTAAACAAATATTATTACGTAAATAATTTTAAAAAAATAATTTTCTTGAAACCAAGCGGACGGCTACATGTGCATTGGTAAAAATTTTCATTGATTTACATAAATTACAATAGCTTTGCACTAGATTGACGTAGAGTATTAGTCATTGAGACATATTTTGGTTTTCATTTTACTTCGACGTGTCTCTGGGACAGTGCACCGATCTAATTACCTTGTAGTTATTAAATAACCGTGTAATGTATCTTGTGTCAGCAGCGATGGATACGGCTCTTAAAAGAACTTAAATCTCCATAGAAAATGAAATTAGAGAACCAAAGGATTGAGTTATTCTTTCTTTTGTACATATGGAATAGAATAGGGGGTTCTTAGTAATCCATGGGGTATTGGTTCTTGAGTATCTAGCGTTGCAGGCTCGTATAGAGGACGAATCAATGATACTCGTGGCATAAAATCCTTGAGGAGAGGATTAGCTGCGTAGTTGCGGAGAAACCCTGAATATCTATCCATACTGGGATTCAAGCACGGATTTATGGTTGGTCAGTGAATTTGATGCTGTTCGCTAATGCTTAGGAGCTCCTTCCATTGCTACATAGCTAGAAAGGAGCATTCTTTGAATGATGCGGGACGGAAACACGGAGAACATGAGCAACGAAGCAACTCGATACGCCAAGTCTATGCATCGGGAAACTTGCGCTATGATGGCGCATGCTGTGCAGCAGGAGATTGGTATTCCAAGAAAAACTTTATTGTAAGTTGAATAATGGATTTGGTGAATTTTTCGCCCTCTAGAGTATTACAAGCTACGCAATACACAATTGTAGGTTCCTAAAATAAAGAAATTTTAGTCCCCTAATAAGCTTAGTATACTTCATTTTAACTCTAGAAACTATAGTACAGCATTTTTTCCTGATCAATCACGGACTAAACGTGGTCGTAAATTAACGTAGTGTTATCTCTGATACTCATTGCAGAGCGAAGGTGAAAGGATACCCGAACGGCCCGATCGACCTTTTTTTGTATAGCTTCTGAGCCATTGAAATGTTTCGCGCTACCCCAACAGCAATGATGCAATGTTTATATTGCATTCTCTCTAATGAATCCAAGTCTGAACCGCGCAGAGAATGTATTTTATTAATACATTTTTACCCATCTCCACATATAGCTCTGCTTACTGACCGTAGCGATCATCCTAATAGCTATATCTGCTTCCCAACACTGCCCACACTAATGACATACGACCAAAAGCATTCTCAACAGTACTACGGACGGTCTATAATTTTCGATTTTAACCTTCTTGTAACACTGTTAATCAACCGGATCTTGTCCTTTTTACTTGTTCATACTGCTCGTAAAACTATTACAAGCAGCGACACCCTTATTCTACCTGAAACACCCAAAATTTGCGACAGTTATACCGCCCTCGCCACATATCCACAATTTCGGAAACTCCATTCCTCGTCGAGAGTTCCTCTCCTTTAAAAGAGCTCATTTCGTAAAAACATCAATACAATTAGCATGCACAACTAGTTAGAACGGCAAGCAGCAACTTAACCATTTGACGGAACAAAAAATCCCGACTGTTTCATATAAACCTTTAGTTTACGTAATAACATTTTTAACCTCTTCCGCATTGAAAAAATAGAACCACGTATTGCGGGAATTTCAATCTAGTGCTGTATCGAGCCTCCATCAATTCTTCAAATAGATACTATTGTCGCTGAGAATACGTGAAGTTTCTTTTCAGCAGTTTCTCGACAATTTCATTTTGGAAAATAGTATAAGAATCAAATAATAACCACGTATCAGAAGGTATATTGTACTTGAGGAAACAGAGAAAACATCCTTGATGGAAGGTCAGAGCTCTCTTTGTTAAACACTCCTATTTTCATAAAATTCTCATCTATTGGCAGATAAATTCTATTTCGTCCGCTCCGGCGTTCCAAATTGAGACTATATATTCGCTCGCTAGCTTTCAAATTACTTGGGAATCATCGATACCAAAGTTAATTCTTAATGGAAATGGTTCTCTTTTGTTAAAAGGTTAATACGAGACAGTAATTGGGGAGTTTCTTTCCCACTCCCTCTCAGTAAAAAATTGGTCAGTTACATGGCTCTTTAAGTACTATTCATGAAATAGAGAATATGTCAACCAGAAACAAAGAGCACCAAACATGATGAGTGGTAGTTAGGTCATTTGGAGCACAGGCTTTGAGGTGCTTTGGTTAAAAGATTGTGGAGAATCGCCTGTCTCTGCATTGATAACGTCTCATATGTTTTGTGACTGATACTTGTCCTCATCTGAAAATTTATTTGGCTGCCCACTTGACATTGTTACTACCCTAAATGCTTAACCTTTAGATAAATAATAGCCCTGTATATTAATTTTTATTTACGTGATATTTACACATTTACACATGAAATCATAACTTAATTGTTTTGGAATAACTTTACAGAATATTTTTGACACAATATTTGGTTCGAGCTGTCACAGGTGCAAAAATATTGCTGTTCACTTCAATATAATATTGAATTTTTGTTATATTGTTGTGTTAGTAACAATATAAGTATTAGAGACACCAACCATCCATCTATTTACAAAGGCAGGTTATCAAAACGTGTAAAATTCTGGTAAATGGCTATATGTTCCAAATCGGCCAAAATTACACTACATAAAAATGGGTTCGAATGATGTCACTGTACTGTACAGTATAAGGACTATAAGGAGACATGCCTCCGTGTTCTCGAAACGACTACAGAACCAGACGCTGGAAAATTTTCGAGGTGCAGTAACTGTACTGAACAATGCACACTATCCCGCGTAGCCGGAGGTTCACGGGCGGTTGTTGCGTACATAATCACACTGTACTCCTAAATAACATCCATTTGTTGGTCGTACAGTACAATTATCTGCAAAACACGTGCACGAAATTTACTCGGACGCAACGACCCAACGGTGGGAACAGAAGGACACTCTCCGGTCTATTTAAGAGACAGAAATCAGAGCATTACAGTAAAAGAAAAAGAGCATCGAAGATCGATCTTGCACTCCAAACTACTTCCCGGACGACTTCGTAACGGAAGCCTCCACATACTGCCCTCACCATTTAAATATTAACTTTAACTCATTATTGTTCAAATATTAGACTATTGAAAACATAGTTTCCGAAAGAAATAACTTTCGGGAGTGTATGTTCAAGAACGAGAACGATTTGACGAGTCATCTCAAACTACCTTCTTGTATGGCTTTACTGTTTCACATTCAGGGACTTTTTCTCTCACAGATCTGTACTCATACATCATGTAAAAGTCTAATCTCTGCTCCAATCCCTGCTTTTTCCAAAATTTCTTTTCTTTGGCATCCAGTTACAACAAAGAGGGCAATTGATTGATTGTGAAAAATAATAGTTCCACAAAAACGTAGAAACAGAAAATGGGTAAGACTGACTTATATTCACTGAAAGACAACGTTTACTGAATAAAATATTGAGCATCGAGGAGTATTTTAGCTAGAGCATCAAAAAAATTATCTGGTAAGCTACAATGTAAACAAACTCCAGGTCAGGAGGAGGCTCACTGAATATTTGAGTAACATCATTTGATTTTATTATAAATAGTCTTGAGTTCCAGGCATTTAAGAAAAATTCACGGGTTGATCAGCCTGAATGTAGACCAAAAAGGGGGATCATCAGATATATCTAAAATATTCTAGACTTTCAGTATTTATCAGCAGCAACAGATGTAACAGGTAAGATTTTTTCGCATACTCTTTTGCTTGCTATAACATGTCCATAATGAAAATTTCTCGCGTAGAAGGCTTAGGGATAGGTAAAGCAGGTAATTCACGGGAAATCAATCAAAAAGGGGAATTTTTGTGCATTTAACTGTTTAAGGAGGTAGAACGGCTACTTCCTCGGGCATACAAAGTGGCACGATCGGATAATCTGCGGTGAATCAATCAAAGGGGGAGATTTCCTGCATTTACCTGTCTAGGAAGGTGGGACGGCTACTTACCTAGGCGCACAAAGTGGCACTATTGGTAAGCAACAATGATCTAGCACAAAACTACAGAGTGAGATCCATTTCACTGAAACTGCATGCTGCGTTGATTTTCACATCCAACGCGGCTTGCATTTGACGTGGCTACCCGATATTTTTAGTTAATAGAAGTCCTCCGTTGATCGTACCTTACTGTATGTCGCCAGTAATGGTTTGAATGCAAATTCTTAGTACTCTCAACCTTTGCATCACTCGCAGAAAACCAAAACACACTTTCCCCTTCAAATAATAGGGCTTAAATTTGTCCTTGCATGAGTACAATGGTCCTATATACGCTAGAAACTCTCTATTGCTTCTGTAGATGACTTTTCTGTTTTAATGTTATTAAGTAGTTAGGCATATCGATATTCACTTCGAAATCCTTTCTAACATGGGCTCTTAAACCACGGAAAACAAGTTTCCTCAAGAAAAAGTCAAATTTTGGAACAAAATTGTTATCAACCACGAAGAAAAGCTAGAACTTCATCCCTTGAATGGTTCCTTTCCATTTTGAAACTCTCTATGCTACTGGATACCTCCTTTCTGCTTACTGAGTAGTAAAAGATATATTTTCTCTCGACATACATGCCTGATATTCCTCATGAAAGGTATAGAAAATTGTTATAACTTTGATTTACCAGCGAAAATTTATTGTCTTGTCCGTTCTTAGCTTGTAAATCATTTCTCTTGCAGACATCTGAGAAGTTTTTCACACTCGGCAAGTTGAAATCTTATAGTTTCCCTTCCCTTCCCTAAACATGTATTGTAACTTTTCGACTTTCCTTCTTGATAACAATTCAAGATAGGAAAGACGAAACTACAAGCCACTCGTAACAGGACACAAAAACATTTTGGAGGCACTATTCGTTGTTTCCATGCTTGGCTGAGTATATCATTACCCGATTTGTTTCTTAGGCAATTCATTTCTTACATACCTCGGCTAGCAGTCGATAATCGCTATGGATTTGTTTGATAATTCTTTTACCGAAATAAATGAAATGCCGTGGATATGTCAAGTATAGAGTTGAACTCTATATTTTCCACAGAAAAAGCAAAATGTACTTATATGAGTACAAATAATTGTTCGAAAATAACTATATTTTTTTATTAATGGTATGCACGGGTGTACTGAATCCCTGCAGACTAACATCCCCTAACTAAAAAGGAAGTTATTTCATCCTCATTCAAAACAATCTCTGTGGATTAATGTGCCTCAACTTAAGAACGCCAAAAGAAATCGTGAGTCCGACTTGCTGCGCTCCAAAGGAGGGAAAAAGCTCCCTTCAAGAAGGTCGACATTTCTGCAACTGCTGCTGCCTAAGTTTGCCTTAGCGCGCCCACTTGAACATGAGCAGAGAGGTTAATTCATTGATCACCCATAAAGTGGAATAACGCCATAGGTACGTATGCTAATTACGCAAGTAGAACTACGGGAATCATCATCTAATTATGACATATGTGGAAATCGGTGGAAATCGCGTAAGTGATTTCAAAGGCAGTTACGTACAGTCTTTGAATGGCATAAAAAAACTTATTTGTTCAGTTTCAGGCAGTCAGAGCAGAGAAATTTGGACTTCTTGTCAGATTTGCAAATTTTACATCTGCTTCAAAGCGTCGCTTTCGTTGGGCCCCATTGGCTCCTTTGTGGCTTTTCATTGTCGGAACCAAGTAGATTCCAATGCTGCAGGACAATAAGGGAATGGAATGCTCTGGAATCTCAATGTCAGATCTGCGGAGGCCAATAGCATCAAATGTATCTTCAATGAGTTGGTGTGCAAGTTTTGCATAAACATCTTTTCAGACATGCAATTTCTTGCGCCCATCAAACCTTATATAACTGCCACAAATCAGCGATTCAAATTGCAAGAAAAGATGTATTAACCCTTAACGATGAATCATTGACTTCGAATTTCTTGTCCAATCTAGGGTCAACCTGTCTGCATCTGTTATGCCTATCAGTCTTGGAATAAGTTTACATAATATGAGCTGACAACCGCTGAAACTATAATTTACATTTTCGCAATCACCATATTATTTCCTGCGGACCTCCAACGAGCTCTTCTGATAGTCTATGACGGGAGAGTTGTACCAGAAGTACTGACAAAACATCTCCTGTCTCTATCCATCCACAGAACTGGCATCATAGACTTACGTCCTCGGACTTACCATACACATATGATCCCCGCGCCAAAAAAAATCCAGTCCTGACATAAATAACAAAGGAAATTGACTCGTCGTATTCTAGAGGACATCTGTAAACCTCAGTCCATATTCGAAAGTGTATTTGCTGTAGCCAAAGACGCAAATGCAGAGTCTGCACAATCAAGTTGATTTTAATGAAGCCAATGATCTGTAAGGAGAAGTAAAATAGCACTATCATGACAGTAGTTTGACTTGTAACGCCGATAGGGCTGTCAGATGCTGACAAAATAATCTCCAAACTCAGTAAAATGCCACTGACACTGCAGCGTACAGTCTTGATTTCACATCCGTTTACAGGCTTACGACCTTTGATTGCATAGTGCAGGAGTCCTTCTGACGTCCAATGTACCCATATTCAGTAACATTGTAACGTGATTTCTCCCACGCAAACTCTCTCCAATGGCGAAAAAATCCACTCCTATGCCATTTTATGGCCTTCATGAATCCAGTTTCCGAAGACCATCTTGTCAGTGCTTTTATTTTCCGTGTAGCGGCTGAATTTAATAAATGAGACCAGTGCTTCGAAATTGTTCCTTGAAATTATTTTTCCAAACATCGCCAATGAAATATATACTGTGTAGTCCAAAGTGACCTGCAGCTTTTGAATTTTAGTCAGCATAGGAATAAGAAAATTCCAAAAAACCTTAGAATTTCACCAGCTGTTGCATGTAGGTGCACACCATTAACGAGTTTCCGGTCTGCAAGTTCGGTAATTGTGGAAAGGTGTTTGAGAGGAAATATGCAAATGAAAAAATCGCACTGAGTCTTCTCATACTTGTAGTGCAACGGCACACCCCTGCGCATCGCTCGAGGTAAAGCCAAATTTCGTGATCGATTTTCGAGCACCATTGGTGAATCTTGCTGTACCAAGCTGTCAGCTGTAATGCTGTATGCCTGCCTGGCTGTAAGCTATAAGCCAATATGACAGGACTGCGGGGCATCCCACTGGGACCCATCGGACCCTGATCTGGACCTGATATTTCTGTTAATCCAAGTTTCCTATTGGGCCAAGGGTCGGATTATTTATTCTCAAACATAGATATTTACCACTCCTAGGTGGGGCCTGACACTGACTTGTAGTTTATTATAGATCTAACGTATCTAGCTATTATTTATACCCACAGGGCACTAGAGCCCCAACTAAACGGGTACCCGGTGTTGGCTCTGAACATGACTCCCAACTCTTGCAACGACGACTACCCTCACACACGGCGACTTCGCCTATTGCCATGTTTATCCGCCCTGGTTTCCCGTTTCCTTTTATACTTCGGATCCCCCTTCCTTTCACCCCTTTTTTCTTTCTTTTAGGTTGATTTATACGCCTTTGACGTTCCGGAATCCGGCGTACCAACAAAGGAATCCATCGTCGAGTGTCTTCGATGACACTACTCACTACTGGAATTTGCAGCACTGCTGCCTCGTAACGACTGGCTTTGGCCTTACACCAGTTGTGCGCCACGTTGTTGCCAATCCACTGGATCACCCCCGTTCCGGCCTTAAAACTCGGAGGGCAACTCTTCCACCCGGCTGACCAGGGAACTTCCCTTGCTCTACCATTCGCCTATTCTCGCCACTGGCGCCCCTCTCTCTGAGCTACTCTAACCGCAAGTTGCTTAAAGAGAAAGAGGGTCCGGAACGCCCTGTGAGTCTTAGTGTGTCTCGTGCCTCATTGCCTCAGTCATTTCCCATAATACGGAGGAGACATCGGCGCTTCACGCATTGCACTACAATACTCGACATGACCTTGAATATATGTGTCACTGCTGGACCAATTATTTTTCATGGCCGATTTGCCGTTGTCCCACTCAACTGTTATATATTCATGATTGATCCAATTTTCTATGCACTTATTTGCATATCACTCCTACTCTGATCACCCTATTGGTGTCTTCCGAGTTTATTCCTCTAAATCCTGACGATTTGGGTGCTCAACCACGGCACCAGATGTATCTATTTCATTGGACGTTACTGGGCCACATTCGGATGCTTCTTCTGGCTTGATATTGACAAGCTTCAAAGCTGACCTGCTTTGCTCGGTCTTGAATGAGCCAGTCGGCGGTGATCTCAGTCCAACGTCCTCCGTAAGATTTATCGACTTAGACACTGGCCACAGTTCCGTTGACGCGCTTTTCTTCCAAAGAGAACTGAGTAGTCTCTTATATTCAGGGCAGGCGTGTGACAAGCTTTTCAAGAGTGTTGACAAGGTTTTTTGGGCTTTTGACGGAGGTCATTTGGATTTGCCATTTTGGTTAGAATTTTCGATGGTGACAAACTTGTATGATCGAATGAACAGAGGTGTGAACTCCGAAGTTTTGGACGGTGGACTACCTAGGGGTGCTATTAGATATAGTGAGAAGCTAATGGTGTCATTCTGTAATTTTTTTAATGGAATATACCGCCACTGTAGAAACAAGGACTCACCTGAGTAGAATTGTCCTCTGGACAAGTGCAGTAGCCATTGGGTTTTCAAGAAATATTCTCTCTTTTTAATATTTGAATTGCACTATTTTCTGACCTCAGTCTCGTCCCGTGCAGCGATTGGTTACTGCTGATCTCATTGTACACTATATCGTAGGGGCGGGTAAAATGGGTCAAAAATATCCTTTTTTTAAAAAAATTGCTTCTGCTAATCACGTTCCTTAAACTCTGCACAAGCAAATTCAAAGGCTAAAAAGGAAGCGCATGAAGTTATAACCAATATAAATCCAGAACAGGACCTATAACTGTTTACTTTTGTGCCCTGTGTCCTATAAATAGCCGCAAAGGCGGCCAAATAATGGGTCACATTATGAAAAAAATCATAAAAGAAAAGAATTTTTTACTGTGTCTCTAGTAGCCACAAGCCCTGGAACGGGCAAGAGCCCTCCTTAAGTCCCTAGTTTCCTTCCAAAAATTTAGTCGAGAAATACGCCCATTGTGTAGGATTGAACATTCTGCTTGCTCACGAAGCTTCTCTTGCGTTGTAAAACCCTCCTGGCCTGGCGTTCATCCGCCTCTCGCTCTCGCAAGTCGCCTCAGCTTGCTCCTCTGCACGACGCCCTCTGCCGTGCCTCTTCCGACCGATGTTCCTTCCGCTGCCGCAATGCCATCATAACATCATCTCCCGTCAACAGGGCCCTGTTCTAGTGTTGATAGTTCCCGACTCAATCACCGATCCGTCCGATCGCAATAGGTTCACGTTGGACTTATAATGTTCGAAGAGTCGCATCTTCGTATGCGTCCTCGCGTGACTCGTAACCATCCGTGTTCGTAAGGTCGCCAACTTGATAACATCTGGAACAGCAGATTTCTTGATGTTACACCATACGCCACAAGCTCGGAAGCCGCAACAATATTATTGTATGACAGAAGCTCTCTATACGCCTCATGCAACATTTCGCAAATAGTATACACATCGTTTTTCTGCCAGGGTTGTGCGCCACGATTCGACTGTTCATAGAGTTCCTTACATACGTCTTGAACGGAGAAAACACGCTGTAATCCAAGACCTGTGCGTGGCTTGTGTGGGCAGGAAGCCCAACAGCAATAATGTTACTAGCTCTCAATATTTCCAGGGCACTGAAGCAGACATGCGCACCATACCCATCCATTGTCAATACGATGTACTTGTGCTTCTTTCGAAGTTCCTCCGTCTCCGCAACAAAACATTTGGCCCACTCCGTAAACAACAAGGAATCCATTCCTGCTGGATCCCGATACGCAATACGCGCATTGTATGGCAGGAACGAAGCAGGTGTTTCTACATTACCATCACCTCTTTTACGCCATTTTGCTTGTTTTCCCTGAACAATTACGACGGGACTCCAAACTGACCATCTGCTGACACGACTGGCATTATTGTTACGTGTTCTGCATTTGAAGACCACTTCAGTTCGACGGAGTTACTTCTCCCTTGTCGTTCCTTCAATGCTTTGGCTCTTGCTCTTGATGAATTTTTGGTTGACAAACCGCTTTCATCAAGATTGAAAACCTGCTCGGCGCTCGTTATTTTGAACTCGCAGTACACTTGAGCTAGGCGGGCAAAGTGTCTGGAGAGATTCTCCGGAGACATGGCGATCGCTGTGGCGTTCTCCAGGGACGCCCGTCTCTTCAAGGACAATTCGGGGTTCCTAACCAAGAAGTTATTGATAAAAGCACTTCCCGGGGTTTTGTCTCGAAAGGGCAGCCTGCTTTGTCTCTCAGTCGGAAGCTTGGAAAAAATAATTTTATGAGATCCCTTAGGCCTTCTCTAGAGAAGGCCTAAGGGATCTCATAAAATTATTTTTTCTAGAGAGAGAGGTGCCAGTAAGAGCAAACTCCAAGCAGATCTTGGCTATGGTACACTCTTCTCCGTGTGTCAGGGTAGTGCAGCGTCCTGGTTTGACCGTTTCATTGCTCTGAGTCTGTGAGACATCCCTTAAACGACACGGAAGTGTCTTATTAGAAACCCTAAGCGTCTGAGCTGCCTTGCGACTGCTCAGTTTGTCGTCCTTGACGGCTTTCAGAGCATTCACAAGGGGGATTGATGGAGGAGTTGATGACAAAGGGCGACGGATACCCATTTCGGATATTCACGATGAAGATTCTCTTTCGTGTACTTGGGAGTGCCCCTTCCTCTTGAAATGAAATCCATTAACTAGAATGGTGTCATATTGGGGTAAATTGTGGGTGCCCCTTCCTCTTGAGATGAAATCCGTTAACTTGAAAGGTGTCATATTGGGGTAAATTGTGGCTAAAAAGCAATTGGCGCGATCCATTTTGTCATAAGGGATATAGTTTTGAAGATATATAAATGTTTTTGGACGGGTTGCTTGATTTTTTTGAAAACCTTGAAACAATTATGAAAAAATTGACCCACTTTATCTGCCTGACCCATAATTACCCGCCCCTACGATACGTACTGTGTCACGATGTTCGTGTCACCCCGTCTCGGAGACCCATGGCGACCTCGCTCGCCCACTTTTAATCTTTCTCAAGGCGATGCTACCATGTCACGATGTTCGGTGTCACCCCTTCTCGGGAGACCCATGGCGACTTCGCTCGCCCACTTTAAATCTGACCCTGCACGGCCGACGGACCCTGCACGGCCCTACCCGCTTACAGTTCCACCTTCGTGGCAACTTCCACTACTGTCTTACTGTAAGTAAGTACGGCCCCTTTCGCCGGACCCGGCGTGCCCCTCCTGGGCCATGAACCTGCAATCCCTAGCGCCGTACACGAGTGATCCCTGGCACTGTATACTTAGTGAAAAGACTTTCTCCGCTCCTTACTGTACTGTACATAGAGTACAGCACTGCACATATTACAGTCACTGCAGCTCCCAAAGGAAGAAAGGCACATCGTTTCCTGATTTTGGTGTAGATGCGCGTGTTACATACAGTACTTGACAGTTTCATCATTACAGATGTCAGAGAAGAGCATACTGTGCTGGCGATATTGTACAGCCTGTGTTGTACAGTGCTGCAAAGTACAGTACTGTACTGTACAATGTTACACCAGCATGGCTTGAGGGCGACTCAGTTCATTCAATTAGCTTGAAAGAAAAAGCTGACTCGGCAGTGAAAGGCCCGATGGGATATGATACGTACTGTACAGCATGTACGACAGAAAAAACGAAAAGGATACAAGTATTAGACATATTTCAAAAAAAATCAAAATGTGGTACACTATTATTCGCTCTCGAGATAATTATGCTGGCATAAATCCGTGTCACCAACATGAGGCCATCGCTCTCCCTGTCGAGCACGCATGTGCAAGCCCGTCGACGCCGAGGCAGGTCGCTCTGCATTCCCCTGGTTGACATTTACCGTCGCCATGACACATCTACGGTTCGCCATACGGAATTACCAGGCAAGCTGATGATACAGCTATTTAGGCCAACTATTTGCGCAAACAACTACACTGTTTCGGTCACGTGTTTGTTGGCGGGCGGGCGGAAGAGATGAATAATTTTGAATGGCCCGCTGTATTCCATACGAGCCGTGACAAGCCTCGCTTTGACAACTGTCGGCTGAAAATGGCCCGTGTCCCATTCGAATGCCCTTTTTGCTGTCCTACCACGTTGGTCCAATCCACGCGGAACCGTCGCCGCCATTTTCGTATACCCATCTTTTTTCTATCCATTTGTCGATATGCAGCAACTATGTGATGCTTCCTCTCGTCCAGTAAATTTAACATTGTTGAAACCATTCTTCCCTTCCACCCTACTGGAATGCAAGCAACCTCAATTGCCCAGTGGAACTAAACGAGTACGATCAGCGCACACCCCAACGTCTCTCACCATTCTCCCTAAAGCTCACGCCGACGCCCACATTCGTCCACCTGACCAACCCCTTAAATACGACAAACTTGAAGCAGGCGCCGCTACAAATTTCGAATCCCTGTGCATACCCCCAACTCTTGGAGCAGCACTCACGCGTCATTTGTCACGTGCACCTCGCAACCCTCGTAGCACCCCACTTGCACCCGTCAACCCACCCAGCTAGCCCTCGATTTCGTGTCCTTTCACCACAACAAACCGCGAGCCAAAATCCCTACTTTCCTCGCTCCCCAACCCCCACAACTCCCGGCACAGCATCAACAGCTACACAACACTTGACAACGAGTTGCCTATTTTGCATTGCTTGTTGCAACCGGCGAATCGAATGGCGTGGAGTGCGGAAGCGGCCAGTAACTGGTTCCTTACATGGGACTCGGACAGCCCTTCGGAGGGCAAGTCATTCCTGCTTCAAATCGAGATTAGCAACCTAACGTACCGGGACCTACTATCCGACGGCATCAACACGTACGTAACAATCTGCCGTCAAAGAAACGGCCCCAGTTCAGGATGGGAGTTGATTGGCAAGACGGGTATTGAAAGATGAGAACCGGCCTGCATACCCGGAAGGGATCCGGATATTCTACGAGCAAGGGACGAATCTAAGCGTGGATTTACTCAAGGTGATTTGCTACCATCGACGGGATGGGCTAAAATCCGAGGAGATGATAGGGAGTGCGTGTGTGTCGGTGCGTGAGTTGGTGCGTGCGTTTGGGACGAGGGTGCGGGTGGAGTTGGTGAGGAGGAAGAGGGAACGGGTGGTGGGTGGGTGTGGTTTTTGGGGAGGGGTTACCGGAGGTGAGCCCGAGGGTGGGGGTCGGGTGTTGGAGTTTCGGATTGGGGTGCGGGGCCTGGGCGGATGGCGGAGGTGAAGTGGGGGTTGGGTGTAGACTGTTGTGGTGATTTGGAGGGAACGTGGGGATAAGACGTGGGGATGGTGGGGAGGAGTGGGATGGTGAGAGGGGTATTGGGGGTGGTTGTTTGGAGGGGCGGGGAGAGTGGAGTTTCCGGTGATGAGGGTGAGGCAGAGTGAGATTTGTTTGGGGGAGGGAGTGATGAGGAACATGAAGGTGGGGGTTTATATGAAGGGAAGGTGGTGGGGATAGCGTCTGTGTGGGGAAGTGGTGACGAGTGTGGATGAGGTGGTGAATGAGTTTGGAGTGGATACTAGCTTGGATGTGAGGGTGGGGTGGCAAGGTGGTGGGGAGTTTGTGAGGGTGAGGGAGGGCAAGGAAGGCTGGGGTGGTCAAGGTGGCTGTGGAGGTGAATTACTTTGAACGGGAGAAGGAGTTGAGGGATATTGAAGAGAGGAGACGACGGAAGAGGGTGCATTTGGACAGTCCATAAGGATGCCGTAGTGCCATACAGTATTGTAATACATGTACAGTAAGTACAGTAGTTGAACTTGTGGGACGGAGACATTGTGTGCTCCAAAGCGAAAGGAAAGGATAGGTAATTATTAATGTTTTAGTAATAGCAAAGGCGAAAGCCATCCTCGATACCGTAGCAAATCATGCTGAGGGGCATGCAAATGCAACGTGTTACGCTGTGATTGGGAGCAGTTTTCTTTTTTTCTTTTGGAGTTTTCATACGGATGACGTAATAACAAGACTTGTTTGGGAGAGCGGAAACGATGAAAACGAGTTGATTCCTTTTTTGAATATCCCACTGGAGTGGGTCTATTCACTCCCGCAGTGCCTGCCGTCCGGTGAGTAGACACGGCACTGCCTCTAGTAGAAGGGTGCTCTAATTTGCCTTTGGTGCGCGGGTGGAAGGCTCACAGCGCTGTCAAGACTGCAGTATATACAGTACCCCTCCAGGGATATACTGCATAAAAGGGCTCTTTTTCTTACGGCAAAACACTCTACTGTACTGTACAGTATTACAGTACGTACAGCATGTTGTCATGTACTGTACAGTACAAGGGTACAGTACAGTAATATTGACATCATCTCTAAAGGATTGATCAAGGAGAATAATGAAAAAACCTCGGGCCACCGGTCCGACAAATCAGCATGAGTAGCAACTTTTGATTCGACCTCCCCCTCAAAACTCTCCAACATAAACCATCCGCGTGCCCCTCAACCCCAGTCCTCCCCTCCCCTCCCCCACACCGCCATCCCTTCCCCCACCCACCCAATCATGCCCCCCCCGACCCCCCCTCCGTCCCCTACGCCCCCTCAAATCCTTTCTCGCCGGCGCCATCTCCGGCGCCATAGCCAAGACCGCCGTAGCCCCCTTTGACCGCACCAAAATCCTAATGCAAGTCTCTCAAATGTACGGCTGGCATCGTTACCGCGGTTCAGTTGTCGACGCCATGCGCACCATCTACCGCACCGAAGGCATCCCAGGTTTCTTCCGTGGCAACAGTGCCACAATCATCCGCATCATGCCCTACGCCGCAGTGCAATACTCCTCTTTGAACTCTATCATCGTATCCTTCGCTCCATGTGTTCCATTCCGACCATCCTAGCCCACTCAAACGATTCCTCGCAGGTGCTATGGCAGGCTCTACCAGTGTCCTTGTCACTTACCCGATTGATCTGGCGCGCACGGTATTGGCGGTGAGTGTGGCGAATGATGGTGCCGAACGTGCCGTGAGGAGGGTCGGTGTGGCCACTACGTTGGTGGTATTGCTAGGCATGAGGGTCTTGCTTCGGTATATCGCGGCATGTATCCTACTATGGTTGGTGTCGTGCCGTATGCGGGTATAGTTTTTTGACGTTTGGCGTTTTGAAGAGGGCTGCCGATCGCAGGCACTTTCGCATCATGCTCCTATTTTCACCTCCCTTGTTTGTGGTGGATCAGCAGGTTTGTGTACGTTGCATGTTCGGTTTTTTATGTCTTGTGCTTGGTTTGTGTTGCTGAGGGGGGAGCAGGGTGCACGGTCGTGTGGCTGACTTGTTTCGTCTATCGCCTTTTGTTTCGCGCGGTAATGCCCGTGCGCTGATTCAGTGGCCCAGTGTTGTACATATCCTTTTGATATTGTGCGTCGTCGATTACAGGCCCTTCATCGCCCGGATCGGATGACGGATCAAGAAAAGGTACGTGTGGGACAAAGCGTCGCTACTTTTTCCGAGCACGGGGTAGGGGAATGCATGAGTCTGCATGTTGCAACGTCCTCTGACAATTGCATATCTTCTTTAATTGCTGGTTGCATTCCTAAGGCCTTTCTGAAAGCTGCGAAGACCAGACGCCGCTTTCTCAGTTTTTCAATCATTAGCGCTGTCACGTTCATCGTTCGCACAGAGGTCTGCGTGGGCTCTATCGCGGAATCTCACTCAACTTTTTGAAAACCGCCCCGCTATGGCTATCAGCTTTACCTGTTACGACAGGATCCGCACGGCCCTGGTGTTCCGCCGGGCAATTTTCTGCAACCAGAGGATAATTCCTTGCCTGCCTGACTCCAACCTAATTTTCGAAATTCTATGGCATCGTTCGAGCCACACTATCGACAACTACAAGTTAGCCCAGCCAACATTACTCATACCTCAACTAACTGCTCATTCAGCTACACGCCTGCTTTTGACGCGTCAGAAGATCCAAAAGGTTCCGTTCCCTCTCCGGTAGATGGCCTGCACACTCCTGAGCGAAGCGTTTCAATGTTCTCCACACGAGCCTCGACTTCATCAACGGACAAGGAGGACGGGTCACCGTTTTTCCTCTGTGACCATCGCCGCCTTCGTTTTCCTTCTGACGACGCCATCTTCCATTTGGCAGAGGATACTACCAGCGATCGAATTTGGACTGCGAGGAGCTCATCGTCTCCATCCGTTCTATTTTCGCCACTCTCGTCTTGAGAATCTTCGCTGTTACTATCCGCCATATTTACGTGTCTGCTCATTGACAAGGTGAGCTTGTCCATACATCGAAGGCATGTAAACCGTTTCCTACTGCCTGCCTTCCCGGGCAGCACATTGCTTGATGTTCCGGCGAATTGTGTGCACCTCAAATGGGACCACAGACCACACATACGCATTGTACGGCGTCCTCACGACCGTCATTGTTCAAGTCAGATTCACCACATGCGCAATCTACCAAGACGGAGCTGAGAACCCCCCGTTGGAAAACGCCCAACATCGCGAGCGAATAGCCGAGTTAAACGACACTTTGAGTTCCTTCCGTGCAGGCACTTTGCCTGGCTTATCTTCCTGTCTCCTAACTGGCTTAGCGTAACACTCTTGCTGCTGCATGACGAAAGGGCGACACCATCTTCTCGGCTTGCTACTCTTGCGGCCCTTGCCACGCACGGTCACCTCTCTGAGACCGAGGCCTGCTCAGACTCTTCTACCGCATCGCTCACTTGTCCCCCATCATCATGTCTGCACAGAGTTCAAGAATCTTCGTGTCTTCTTCATCACAGTCAATAGTCCCAAGAAACGGTGAGCCCGAGGGACATATCGCGTCGCAACGACTAGCAGGTGGTCTTTTCCAGACTTCCTCCTTCGGCTTGGGTTTCAGCGCATGAAAATCCCGATTTCCGTGCTTTTCGTAGTGCCATCCCGAGCCGATCTCGAGGCCACCTCCCTTTCTCCTCTCCCACGGCGCCTACCAGCAGCTGACGCTTGGCAACAAACCGCCGTCGCCAGAATCAGTTTCATCAGTCTCTTCAAATTCTATTTGGGACTTGAATCTATCCCTTTCCCCTACTTCCTCCGTTCGTCGCCCAATCGGCGGCCATGATGGCGCCGCGAACGGGAACCGTCGCAAACCACTGTCATAGGAAACATGACGCCGTGGGATGCGATATGACAGATCTTCTGGCGCGACAGACACGGGATGACGCTCAATGGGGCATCATCTACTGCAGTTCTAGTATTACTATTATGTGGGGTGATCGATTCTCTAGTAGCGCTCCCCATTCTACGACGTTTCACATCCCAAGACTCCCTCCCCTCGTGCTGACCATGCTCCCCTTCCGGTTGTCTGCTTGACGGCCCATCCCGCCACTTACTGGAGGTTCTTGTCGATAGGGATGGGCGTCTCCATTAACCCAGTCACGAAGCGCTTCACCTCCTTCATCCCCTCTTCGTGCCCCCCACATCCCTATCCTCCACCCGAAGTACTTTGCGTACAACGACTTTCCCTGATCCAAGTAACCATCCAGTTGCCTCTTTCGCATCATCAATCCCCCTAAAACGGAGTCGCGCCTCCCCCCATCCCCCTTGTCCTCACTCTTCCTACCGTCACCTCTAGCCGTATAAATTTTCGGCGAGTCTCCTCCTGCCTCCGTGCCTTGGCCATTTTTTCCGACTCTGTCCGCTGCTGCAGCCAATCACGCCACATCTCCCGTCCATTCTCCATTCCCCATCGCGAACGCATACGTCCGGGTGGCCCGTGGAACTTGTCCCAACCTGTCCCTCCGGTCTCCACTCGCTGGCGAATCCGAATCGACATCGATAACTTCCACAGCCGGCCGATGGACTCGCGGAGACGGCGGCTTGTTTTCAGGGACGTGCTTGACGTGTGCGAGTTTGGAAAGTTTCAAGTCGACCAAGGGAACCGGGTGGACTGCGGTCTCGCCGACAAACTTTATCTTGACGAGCACTGAATCCGGGGTTATGGCCTCCTGCAAGACGGCACACGCCAGCGGTTGCGTTTCTTTAGATGTCGAGCTTCAACCTCTGTACCGGCAGGGGCCTCCATGATAGTTGAATAGTGGCGATATGAGCGGGGATGCAGAAAACCAGGCGGATGGGGGGCAGGGTGTGGGTTGGGTGGAGAAGTGGGATATGGGCAGTTGGGTTTGATAAGAAGAGGGGTGGGCAGGGTTGGTGACAAAAATCAGAGGCGGAGTGGGAAAATGACGAGAATATCGGTTGATCGATGATGGTGCGCACAAAGGAAAGGCGGCTGGACCAGGGCAGAAAAAGGTTGCAATAAAAGGCAGCGAGGAAGGTTAAAATACGGTGATTTTTATAGATGCGATTGTTTGGCCCTGTCGGCGGGGGTATATTTATACAGTATATCTAAGTGCGGGGCATGTTGATCATAATCGTTGAGGTGTTCATTTGGCGAATTGTTCCGATACAGTGACCCCCTTAGCTAGCAATGCGAAAACAACCCCGCTCAGCAAATTTAGTTAATACTGTAGTATTTGTTATACAGTACTGTACAGTACTGTTCTGCTTGCGATAAAGTAGTTCGGTATCATTGGATGTTTTCTAGCCTTTTTAGACATGCAATTGAACTTGACATCATGAGAATCACTACTTCTTTCAAATTAAATTTCCAACGGTTTCTTTCGTCCTCGGAAGACCTAATGATCTTGTGTAAGCATTATTCTTGCCCCCTGTACAGTAGTACAGAGGCAAGACCGAGTCTGTACAGTACTGCACCCTGCCATTAAAATTAATTACTTACCAACTGCAGCTTACTGTACTGTACTCGGA
The DNA here is from genome assembly GCA_002205965.3 of Kappaphycus alvarezii. Classification (NCBI taxonomy): domain Eukaryota; phylum Rhodophyta; class Florideophyceae; order Gigartinales; family Solieriaceae; genus Kappaphycus; species Kappaphycus alvarezii. Next base: position 382,565 of record NADL03000032.1, on the reverse strand, counting down.
AATTATAGCGGATCAATCTCTGTCCCTCTCCACCATTTCATGACATAGTATTATTGCTGCTGAGGATCCACTCCTGCTGACCTGTGCTCACAATGTACAGTACTGTACAGTACTGTGAGAGAAAAGGAGACTCATTACTTCTAAGAGTTCAGGAGGGATCACGCATGAGCCCCTTCTGGAGGTCAGGTGGTAGCATATGTGCGCAGTTTTCGGTCATTCAGCATAACCGCGGTGTACTCTAGAACAAACGCTGAGACAAGTCTCTCGACATTCCGGAATCAGACAAGGGGTGCTCCTCTTAACAATCAGCTATAAAGTTGCAAACGTCCTAAAGAGCCTCAAGTCCGGTTGATCCGATTTCTCCCTAGATATCCACGGCGATAGATAGACGGTCAATACCGTCGCCATGACAAGGTATCGCCCATTGTTCCTTTTTCCGCCGTTCAGCCCGGGTCGGTACGAAGAGACCTCCATCTGCCTGGTTGCCATGTGGCTCCGAGTGAGTGCCGACAATGGTCACATCTAGTCCCTATGCGGTGGGCGTGAATAAAAGTTGGGTAGTGGGCGTGTTGGGAAGGGGGCGGATGCCGTGGAGGAGGCAGTAGTGTAGACGGGTAAAAAGGGCGAAGAAGAGGCGGCAGCGACCGATGAGTGTCGCAGAGAGAGGCGGGAGAGGTGGACGTGATTGGTGATCTCTTGCTGGAGAGAACAGGTGGCGCGGTTGTCGAGGTGGTGGAGCGTGACAAGAGTGCCTCCGCTGGAACTAGTAGCTAGTCTCTAGGTGGTAATGCATCCTGTTGATTTCAACATCAGTTATCCACTATGTAGCATCCCAATTTTTAAAATATTCAATGCATTGCAGCATGCACACTCAAATTTCCGCAATCGGTACCAGTTCCAACGCGCCCGTGAATAAGCTAAATTCAAGCTCTATCGCATTTAGTAAACACTAAACACGAGGGAACTGGGGCCTTATTTAAAGATTTAATTGGGCCTGCTAAACACGTGCGTGATCCCCACCTGAACTCTACGAAATTTAGGTTTCTCTTATAAACACTATACTGTACTGTACTGTACACTACTGTACTGTGTATACTACTGTACTGTTGTGGCATATACATCATTTGCACGAATGATTACAGCACAAGTGTGACATCACTGTGCACATGATTACAGATCTTACAGAAAAGGAGTAACAGCTAACCCGGGCATCGGTTTTGTGCCTGCATTGTGTTCTTGTAGAAATTAGGATCATCCTGTGTATGAGGTACCACATTGGTGGAAACCAGATGAATGTATCAACTGTACAGTACTGTACTGTGTACAGTACTGTACAGTTGTACACAGTACAGTACAGCGAATTTAGATTAGCACCACCACAAAATATTACCGTTCAGTGGCAAAAAGATGGCCGTTCTCGATAACTTGCACGTCAATCGGACCGCTGTGTCAATTCATTTAAAGAGTGTAAACGCCACATCAAATGGAGCAGGAAAATGGATGTTATGACCTAAACAAAAAATAGGTAGGCGAAAGTAGATAAGCACCACCAGTCTTTAAAGCACATAGAAATAGAACAGAAGGCTTTAAAGCTTTATAAATAGGAGAAGCGAGTACTAGTAGATACAAGGAGTAACGCCACATCAATTCAGATTCAAGAGAATGGGAAACGGAAAGCAGCTGAGTGAGCAAGATAAAGAGTCAACTTTAGCTCTAAAAGGGGAAGAGCTAAGCAATCGTGCCATTTCGAAGCGCATTAAAATGGACAAAAACGTTGTTTCGAGGTTTCGTAAGGACAAAGAAGGTTATGGAAATAACTATGGTACAAACAACAACAATGAAATCTCAAAAACAGCTATTAGGGCATTGATGAGGAGCGCCTCGAATACTAAGGTTTCAGACGCAAAATTGAAGGCCAAGCTTGATCTTCCAATCGGCAAACGTCGAGTCCAGAAGCTTTTAATTGATTCAGAGCGCTTTGTTCTCTTTAAGGTGAAATGAGAACCGCATTTGACCAAGGAACACAAAACAGCTCGTCTAGAGTGGGCGCGCTGGCACCACAATAAATTTGCGCATCAATGGAAATTGGTTGTCTCTTGCGATGAAAAAAATTTTTATTTAGACGGCCCAGACGGGTTTTGTCACTATCGGCATGATATGCGCAAGTCTGAAGTTGTTTTATCTAAGTGAGGGTGGGTGAGGGAGGGGATGGTTTGAGGTTGCTTTTCAGCCTACGTTTTTTCTGATCTGGCTTTTCTAAAGAGAATCAAGATAGTCTGAAGTACTGTGATACACCGGAGAACTTTCTACTACCTTATACAGGCGAGAAGATGACCCTAAGGTGGGTTTTATTCAATATAGTGCATCCATTTACATCTCATACGTGTCATCGTAATGGATGCAGAGCAATTTAGACCATAATATGGCATGGCCTGCGCCATCCACTGACTGGAATCCGATTGAAAACGTCTGGAGTGTTCTGGCAAGGGCCGCGTATGCTAACAATCGGCAGTTTTCTACTTTTGAGGAGCTTGAAGACACTGTAAGGAGCGAATGGCAAAATTGGATTACAATTTGACCATAAAGCTACTTGGAAGCATGCTGAAGCGCTGTGATCAGTTGCTAGAGAGGCAAGTATCGAAAACAGACTATTAAGTTTATTTTTCAATATAAATTGTTGTAATGGTTCTTGATTAAACATTGTTGTGCTAATCTAAATTCGCGGGTGGAAAATATTTTTTTATGATATTTTTTGTGTGTTCCTCTAATATCCTTGAGTTTCTTACCCTTTAAATGGTTTGAGTTTACGCCTCTATTGATGTAAAAAGCTTTTAAATTTGCTGCTCTGTTGAGTCTGCACAACCATATTCAGAGGTGGTGCTAATCAAAATTACCGTGTATATCGTAGAAACAGAAAGCAAAAAAAAGAAAAGCCTAAATGCAGGATTCAGGCAGTCAGGGAGACATTGTCACCATGTCAAACGGTCCGGGGTGACCATGCTTCAGCCCTGTGTCCCACAGGTGAACTCTGAGGTATCCCTCCCGACCGAGTGAATTACGGACAGCGGGAAAATTTCAGGACAGAAAAACGGTGTGCACCCGCCAAAACAAAAACCCAACCGATACCATTTCCAACCCTGGCGACCATGTGGCCTTCTGGGGCCATTTATCGTTGGGCTGCCACACTTCCTCGCTCAATATAAACTTTCTAAGCACACAAGAGTGCAAGTCTAACAAAACAGACTCAACACACTACAACGCCATCCAGTGGCATGATGTCTCCCTCTATGCGAAAGCAAAGTGCAAATAGGAAGAAAACTCGCAAGCCAACTCGTTCAAACGAAGCAGAACCGCGCCTTAGCGCTCAACCGACTTCGCAAAGACACCATCCAGTCCCGCACTCGCAACCAAAAGGCACTCACACTCCGCCAGATTGCAGGAATCTCTGGTGCTAGCAAGACCATCGTCGGTGAGATGAGCAAGTGTCTCCAAACCAAAGATGAGATCACACTCAACAGGCTTTTGAATGGCGCCATGAAGCCGGTCCGCCCTTCGGTATTGACGCCGACGACGAAGAACGCGTCATCGTACAACGCCTCATGTACTGTGCTCGACGAGGGGCAGCGCTTGGCTACGACGCATTGTCCTACATGATGGCAAAAATTGCAGCTGATGGACGGCGGAATGGCTTTGCCAACGGAATCCCAAGTCAGGACACGCTCCGTGCGTTTCGTGCCAGACACCGTGAGCTGACATTCAGGAGTCAAGAGAGCAAGGAAAAAGCCAAGTTGAATGCTGAGAAATTTAATCATGTGGAACGCTTTTTTCGCATCTTGGACGATATCGGCGAACGTTGTTCAGGCATTTTGAGCAACCCCAATCGTATATGGAACATGGATGAAATGGCAATTTGATGGAACCTGGGGAAAGACGCGGATGCTGCTGAGAGGGTTAAAAAGCGAAACAGGAAAGAAATGGCGGAAAGGCTTTGGGAGGATGTTGCGGGTACATACCGTGAATTGGTGGCAGGGAGCAAGTCGAAGAGGAGGAAGAAGAGTGACTCTGTCTTTGCGGCGAGTCTGGTGAGGGATGTGGTTGAGAAGGCACTGGATGCCTTCGATCGTTGTTTTTTTGACGTTTTTTTGTCCAAATTTTAGCCGTTTCTGAAAATGGGACTTTTTGCTTACCGAGATCGAAACGTTCTGAAAAGTAGCTGTTTTATGTTGATTGTTGTACACCATGAACTGGTTCATGGTGTACAATAGCACTAGCAATCATTTGCACTTCAACTCAGCTGAAAAGAGCAGTTTTTTCTTTATTTTTATGAAGGTTTTCTTTAACTGTCCGTAATTCACCCGGTCGGGAGGGTACCCGTCGGACCGAAATCGTACCCGAAAGAAAAAGGTACTGTACTGTACTGTACAATAGTGTACTTTACCTCATGATTTTATGCCGAAATTTGGTGTATCAGAAAAGCGGGCAAAACTCAATGGCGCCTAGAATTTGGCCATCTTTTAGTAAATGTGATTTTCTTATTGAAACATCCAAAATTCGCAGTTTTCAAAAATATTCGCAAAAAGTCGGTGATGAACGGATCGTCTTGAATCCAGCTGACAAATTTGAGCACAGAAGAGCGTGCCTAGCGCTAGTTGACCAGAAAGGATCAACCCCCACGAGCGCGTTTCCCGGCGGCGGAGCGGGGTGTAAACAAGGCGGCCGTGCGTAAGCGGGCGGCAGGAGGCAGCGTCCAAAATGCTGGCAGCGACAGCCCCGTGCAGTGGGTGACCGATGATAGGCAACCCATGCCCTCCTAGACAGAGGCGGAGACACGCTTATTCCCAGGCGTCATCCGTTGGGGAGTCGTTATAGAGCGCGACATAAAGGGGCCGCTGCAAAGAGCCAGACTCAGCTGCAGGCTCAACGGCGTGCTGAGGGCCAGCGAGCCGGAACGCGTGAAGCAAACCGCATGCCGAGACACATACGCGGTGCAAGTGGAAACAACCCCGGGGGTCCCGGACTTGTTCCAGCAACGCCAGGGTGCGGCGGCACCCCTCCACCTTGCTGCGCAGAACGCCTTGGTAAAGGCAGAGCTACCCAACGGGGCCCCGAGCTGCTGAAAACCGTCGCCGGGCATTCCGAGAGCGGAAACTCGGCCAGGAAGGCCGCGCGGTCCACTGGCAAAGTGTGCGGCCAGGAGATGCGGGTCTTGCGGTGATTGATGAAAAGATCATCAATCACTGCAAGAACCGCATTCATAGTACGGCCATGGAGCGCAAGAGACCGCAGGGCTCGACGTAGACCGGTGAGTGACCTCATTATTGTGCCGACGTCGGCGTACCACTGATTCAGTATGATACCCTCCTCTTCGGCGACCCAACGAATGAGCGGCTGGGTCGTCAACGAGAAAAGCAGCATGCTCGCAGGACGCCCCGCTGGGTACCCTGGGTGCTAGAAAGAATTGTCTGTTCGCGATTTGGAGCAATGAGCGGTGGTCGGGAGCGACCGTACACCTTGTTTGCAAATGGGGCCAGTGAGGGGGCACGGGATAGCAGCATGTCCAGCATTGATTGCCTATAAACGCAGTTTCGTTATCCTCGCTGTTTTCCTCATCGGTTTGTCCGTAGTGCGTTGCATTGGTTTCAGACCTATCCCCATCCCATGAATCTATTACGATATGTTATCGCGTCTCGAATACGCTTTGCTCGCAATACTTTCGGAGGAGTACGCCGATCCCCAGTTGGTACTGCAATAAAGCAACACGAATTATCGTCCTAGCGAGTTTGGGGGACGCCTTCCCTCTGGAAATCGTGTGTGGTGTATGCGTGCCACGGCTTCCCACTCCTCATGACAAGCCGGAAGATTTTCTTCCAACGCATTCAAAAGATAATCCAGTTCCATTCTTGTATATGATAAGCCCCGTCCCCCGTCGAGGTTCTCCTTTTTTTCGACGCTGTTTTCTTTGACTCATTACGTTGACGAAGCCGTTTTTGTGTTTAGTTGCCGAGTTTGGCGGGCCAGAAAGCTCGATTGGTGCTTGCATTGATAGAACCGGAATGGGGATGCTCATTGACACTGAAGCTTCGTTCGGTTTCGATACAGGTGTGGACAAAGATTGCAGTGTTGTATTGCTGGAGGGTGTGACAGCAGCATCTCCGTATCTCTGGATGAGGGAGGGGTGTAGCAGCTGAGGCGGACGCTTGCTTTTGGCTGTGGACGCGTACAGAGAGCGGCTGTCCTGTAGACGGACAGTTTGGTGACTGCAAAGCGTCAGAATGGCTTTCGGAATCGGGTCTGCTCGAGATGCCATGAGCGAGGGACTTGACTTGGTGTGAGGAGGGCTAACGCCTGGGTGAGGGCAGTTGAGTTAGTGACTGATGCATCTCATCCAGTTCCTGAACGTTTGTGTACCGAAACTGAACCACTTGCTTGCGCCAATGTCCCGAAAAAGGCCGTTGATGGCCACAAAAGTGAAACTTTGAGTGGGTTGCAATCAAATTGTCTACGCACGTTTTCTAAGTTTGCACTTTGCACTCGCACGAGTCGAAAAAGCTAAACGAACAGGCACATCGATGATTCACGGTCCTCATTACTATAGCAAACTTACTCGTTGCCCTAACCTCGGAGTCTCGCTCTCGCAGACACACGCTTCATACGCTCGAGTAGCCGCCCTTGTTAGCGCCGCGTACCGGTGGTGAACATTTATTTATTCTGACTCACTGGTAGCTCCGTATGTCATGTAGTGCCCCTGCACTGGATGTTTGCAGACAAGGACGTGGGAACGGACATATCATCAAGTTCAAAACCACATTCAAACAATTTACTGTCTCAATGCCTGCCTTTGTCGACAAATACCTTGGTGGTCCCCATCTTTGCCCAACTCGAGCCTTACCTCAGTTCAACCTTCAAACTTCCTTCCAATCGCTGCCTCACCCGCTCCATAATCTCGTTGACCTCGACGTGAGTCAGATTCCTCTCCATACTCCGAAACAAGATACGGTAACAAAAACTCACCCTGCCGTCTGCCTCAAATCGATCGACACACTTGACGTCCTCCGCTAAGTTTCCGCCGACCTCCCTGACTATCTCATGCAAATCGTTCTCGACCCAATCGCCAGCAACCCAAAATGCGACATCCTTGGTAACTCCCGGTACACACTAACCTCCTGGTATGTATCACCGCGCCCAATCTGCCAATGTTTCACTGGTTCACCACTCGTTCGTCCTGACTCCAAAAAAAACGAATATCTGGAACCTCGAAGAGAACCATGGCCAACCGTTCCAATCCTAAACCAAAGGCCCACCCTTTGCGGCTCTCCGAAATTCTCCCTTTTTGCAAAACAGCGCTTCTCAACAGGCCGCAGCCCAACACCTCGAGCCACTTTCCCCTCCACTCCACTTCCAACTCTATAGATGGACTGGTAAACGGAAAGTAGCATCGACCCATCTCAATTTTGCATCTTGGCCAAACATTCCCTTGACGACACCTTCCAAAGCTCCCACAAGTTCATCATGAACTTGAGTGGCGGCAAACCGGGTGGAAATACCTTGAAGCCATCCATTTGATGAAAGACAGGATAATGGGTGCGATCGACCGGTATCACGTCGATACACGTCGCCCGAGGCTAAAACGGCGGTATAGCCGTCACGTATCAGGTTGACGGTATGGGCAGTCATGTGAGTGCGAAGAAGGCGGCCGTCAGGGAGGAGTACGTGTCGGATGTGGCGCAAGAAGGGTGAGAGGAGGGACGAGAAGGTTTTCGAAACATTGGGTCGATGTGACGATGGGGGAAGGTGGTGAACGAGTGAAAGGTGTCGGGATGGTGCGATTCAAAGTGAGATTCAATGTAGGAGCGGATGAGGTTTAAGGGGTGACCAGGCCTGGTATGGAGGGGGTTTGGGGAGTTTGCTTTCGACCAGACGGACTCGGGAATATTAGATGGGTGCGGTTTGGGAGATGAAGGTGGAGACGGAGATGAGGTGAGTGTTGAAGTTGTGGTGGAAGAGGAGAGGTTGCGGATTGTATGGAGGAGGGCGATTGACGAAAGTGGGGTTTGATGAGCATGGCGCTCTGGGATTGCGGACGTGAAGTGTTGACGGATCTGCAACTTGAAAGATCTCATCGACCAGCCGCTGATCCCAAGTTTCAACAGAGCGTTGACAATAGCTTGTTTACTGTAAGTAGTGGTTTAGCATGTGGATGTACTGTAAGCATGATCTGTTTGCTTACAGTAATTGCATTTGCTACTGTACTTACCAAGAATCATTACTGTAGAGTACTTTACAGTACTGTATGTACAAAAACAACTGTTCCAGACACGACTTGGAAAACGTTTGATCTAAAGACGTGGCTCAGATACCGTACTGTATATGGAATTCGTTGTGCTTACAGTAGGACACAAGAAGAGTTGGTGTAATTCGTAAAAGCAACAGTAAATAATGTAAGAGATACAAAGAGGTGCATGGTCGAGCGGGAGAGGTCCAATGGGAGATCTTTCGGTGGGGTCACACAAGTGGGGCTGCAATCTGCCGCACCCACACAACTCCACCTCAACGTTCCGAGATCCTATCTTGCCAACTTTAACCCCCATCACGCCCTGTCAACAACCCTTACAACCACCATTCCCTTCCATAATCCACTCTACATTCACCCCTCACCTAAGCTCCCTTCCCACAACACAAACCACCCACCCCGACCAAACCAGTCACCAACATCTACCAAACCGCCCACTCCATCACTCCACTCATTCCCGTCCCAAACCACGCAGCACCACCAAACCCCCCCGCCCACAATGTCGTTCGCCTTCGTAACCCCCACACCAGTTACCCCCACCCCAACCTTCCACGGCCGCACCGTATCCGACATCCGACCCCAAACCCCACTCGGTAAGCCTCCCACCCTCCTTCTCCCCACCCCTCAAACCCCTTACCCCCCAAACCACACCCCTAACCTAACCATACCCACCCCTGCCCTCCTCACCCCGATCCAAATCTGCCTCGCCAAACTCCCCAACTCCAGTGCGTGCTTCTCTCGCCGATAACCTCGTCAAACGCGCGCGTCAGGATGCAGACAAGGTAGTTGCCATGTTGGGCAAGGCGCCTGTTGCTGGTGTTGCTATGGGCCTTTTGCTGCTGCTACGCTTGGTGTGCCGCAGATGTCCATGCGTTGACGCGTGCGGATATTGACCAGTTGACTTATTCGCAGGTGAAGGGTTCGGGGCTTGCGAAATAGATGCCCGGAAGTGGAAGGGGCAAAGGGGTCTATCAAGTTGGAGTCGGGCAAGGATTATAAGATTGTGGACTTGTGTTTGGAGCCAAAGACGTTTTTGGTGGAGGAGGAGGTGACGGGGAAGAAGAAGGGTGAGGTGAAGAAGGCATATGTGGATACCAAGTTGATGACGAGGGCTACCTATACTTTGACGGGTATTGAAGGCCCGCTCAAGTCGAGTGGCAGTGAGATTGTGTTTGAGGAAAAGGATGGCATTGACTATGCCGCTACGACCGTTCAGTTGCCGGAGGGGAGCGCGTACCGTTCATGTTTACAATTAAGAATTTGGTCGCAAAGGCTGAGGGCAAGGATATCACTACGGCTACCGAGTTTGGAGGCGACTTTACCGTGCCTTCGTATCGTTCTGGTCTCTTTTTGGACCCCAAGGGACGTGGTGGTACTACTGGGTATGATATGGCCGTTGCTTTGCCGGCTATGGAGGCGGACGGAGGGGAGGGGCAGGATGAGATTTTTAAGGAGACAAACAAGGTGTTCCAAGTGACTGATGGCGCTATTGAATGGCGGTGCAGAAGATCGACCCGGTCAGCAATGAAGTGGCGGGTGTATTTGTGTCAGAGCAGCTGTCGGATACTGATATGGGAGCCAAGCCCCGAAGAAGATTTTGCTCAAGGGCGTGTTCTACGCTCGCGTTGAAGAAGCATGAGGTGAGACGGGGCTTGGAGCGGTGTCATGATGGACAGTGGGTCTGAATGGGGGCAAACGGCTAGGTAATGGGTTTCGGTTATCGACTTGAGTAGTGCTTCCAGTAATGGAAGTGGTGATGTTTGTTACTTGTAGGGCTAGAGCACAGATGTCTTGTCATGGTTTGGGGCCCTGTGCGGAAGTAGTGTGCGCCGCAGGGATGCTGGTAAAAGTCGTTTTATTGTCGTTGGGCATACTGTGCTTTTACTTTTGTAACTGCGATGCATTGGAGATCAATGGAACCCGGTGTCCGCAAAGAAGCGGTTTAAGGACAGGTGCTGATGCACACATTCTCGGGATCCTGGAACTAACACAACTTGTTTGCAGAGCAAGAGATTACCCCAGCGAGGAGCCAGCGCCAGCGAGCGACATGAAGTGGGGGAGTCGGTGTAACTTTGCTATGTCTAGAGGCTATGGTCGGGGAAGGGGAGGAATAGAAAGAAAACATATTAATCAAATGAAACAATCTCTACTCTCAAAACGTCGAAAGAAGACTCATTCGGAGTGAGCCCTAGCAACAAATCGAGACCTCCCGACCACGCCCGAGACAAGATCCCCGCAACATTCCGCCAGCCGCAACCGGCAACCGCTGGGTCAAACGGACTGCATTGATGCGTTCCTTGTTGCGACTGTATGACAGTACTGCTTCAACGGTATAACCCGTTATTCACCCTATCCAAGACATATCCGGAGCCGGCTCCAGGGCGACCAAATTTTCCTTGTTATCATCCAGGAGCTTCTTCTGAGCATCGGTAAGGCCAGGAAGATCATAGAGCTCGTCGACGCTCTTGTAAGGCCCGTTACTAACGATGAGGCCGGCGAGATTGGGGTAGAAGCCGCGCAACTTAAAGTAGGCACGGACGTTTGCATTGTTGATATCGATGACATCCGAGCCGCCGAGGTAGCCAATGCCGGCGTATTCACGCTCGGCACGGGCGGGAGAGGTGGGTACGAGGGCGGCGGAAATGGCGAGTGCGGCGGCGGAAAAGAATTTGCGACGCGAGATGGGGTGGGAGTTGACATGCGTGGAGTGGTTGAGGTTGTGGGGTGGGAGGGGGCGGTGAGGTGGAGGGGGGCTCTGGGATGAAGGCCATTGTGAGTTGGGGAGGAAGGGGTTGGGCGTGGCGTGTGGAGGAGGTGGTGTGGGGAGGTAGGTTGGGAGTGGGGTGAGAGGTGTGTTGGTGCGGAGATACGGATGATAAGATCGTGTGGAGGGCAGAGACAGGTGTGTGGCGATGACTGAAAAAGGAGTGGCTTGCTGTGGGGCAGACGAGAGTGTGAGCCATAAAGAGATCTGCCGGTATTTTATCTGATGTGGTGTCGCTTCAGGTGATCTCGGAGGTCGCCATTGGTCAAGATTTTAAGCGTGCAGGCCGCTTGATATTTGGCCACTCTTTTTGGGGAACAATTGTTAATATACGGTTTTGCGCTTTATTTGCTTTAAAAAATAAAAAAATGCTCACCCCAAGCTACAGTATCCAAAAATCGGATCAAAAACCTAAGAATCTCTTGGTTTCTTGTCTTTGGCTCGCAATCAAAGTGTACAGTATCTTACACCATAGAAGGCCCCGCCTCCTGTAATAAACAATAATTACGGCTGTGTATTCAATTCTGAGGGAATGTAAATGTAATGAGCCTCTAAGCTTATCTCACTTCGCCATAATTCTGCGTGAAGTTTGTAGACCTCTTCCATAAGTTTTTTTGATTCTGAGACAATCTTGTTCACTATGTACATACTGTGGTGCACATGTTGTCTGTGTAGAGCTTGACCACCTCCCCTTTCCGCTTTGAAACTTGTGTTTTGAATCCTCTTAGAGCATCACCACCGGTACAGTAGGCAAATCACCAAATCATCAAAATTTGTGCACACTTGTAATTTTAAACTGGCCGCCGCAAATTTGGCGATTTGATAATTTGCCCAAATCATGCCGTTCCCCACCAGTACATTATCAAATTAAGTACCTCTCAACGCCCCAAACACGACGGACTTCGCGGTTCAGTCCACAGTCGTCGCAATGGACGATCTGTGGCTGCAGGAGCTAGCGGATGACAGTGCCGATCATCTGACGAACGCACTACTCGACTCTAGCAGCGAGGATGAAGCATCCTGCGCAAGAAAAGGGGGCGGTTCGCGACCCGGAAAGGCGGCCAACATCGAGCGCGGGCGAGACGAAGCATCTGCTCGTTTGTATTTTCGCACCCATCCCCGTCTACAACCACCGTCAATTTGAACGCCGTTTCCGTCTTTCTCGTGCTGTATTCAACAAAGTACTTTCTGCAGTCAAGTGCAATGATGTTTACTTTTCGCAGCGTCGAGACTGCACTGGTAAACAAGGTCTCAGTTCGTTGCAGAAAGTTACAGCGGCATTGCGTCTGCTCGCATATGGTAGCGCAGCGGATTCTGTCGACGAATATGTGCGCATTGGAGAGTCTACAGCTCTCGAGTGTATGAAAAGGTTCGCTGAGAATGTGGTGGAATGTTTTGGGGAGGAGTATTTACGTAGTCCTACGTCACAAGATATAAGAAATCTCCTGCGCACTTCCGCAAAGAGGGGATTCCCAGGAATGATTGGCAGCCTGGACTGCTGTAAATGGGCATGGAAGAACTGTCCAACGGCATGGCATGGGCAGTATAGTGGAAAAGAGGGGTGCCGGTTATTACACTGGAAGCCGTCGCAGATGGAAGCTTGTGGATTTGGCATGCTTTCTTTGGAATGCCAGGATGTGCCAATGACATCAACGTCTTCGAGGCGTCCTCTCTTTGTAACAAGATATCTGAAGGCTCTTATCCGCCGTGTGTCGAGTACGAAATCAAGGGAGAGAAACGTAACATCCCCTATTGGTTGACGGACAGGATATACCCGAAGTGTCCATTCTTCGTGCAGACATTTACGCATCCTGTAACGCAGAAGGAGAAGCTCATGGCACGTTGCCAAGAGGCAGTTAGGAAGGACGTCGAACGTGCGTTTGGCGTCCTGCAGGCTAAGTGGCACATAACATCCAGGGCGAGCCGCTTGTGGCGCAGCAGCGACATGAAAGTCATCATGAAATGCTGCATAGTGCTTCACAACATGATGGTAGAGGAACGCAGTAGCTTTAATTGCGAAGAAGAAGACGGCGAGGATGGTTCCTCCACGGTTCGGTGGGTGAGGACGTTCCCCCAATGTGGTCTTCTACTGACGAGACATCAATTGCGGCTCCGCCTGGTACCATCCGTGCGCTTTGCGCTTTCGAAAAGCTGCGTCACAACGAAGCGGAGTACTACAAAACCAGAGCGTTGGTGATGGACCATCTATGGGAGATGCAGGGACGTTCTTTACTGTAGAATCGGTTTTCGTTCGTAAAGCGCTAAAGTCGTCATGTTCGCTCTCTGTTGTAAGTATCGCTAACCTCATTTGCCCTCGCACGCGCGTCGAGGGCAAGGAAAAAAGATATGGGTTTCGGCATCAGCTCCTTTCGCTTCCCGCGTCATCCGCGTCGCTGTTAAACCCGCCATTGAAGTCAGTCTGACTTGGGGAAGCAGGAGTTTCCTTCCCCGTCTTCTGCTTATTTTCTCCTCGGATTTCGGCGAGAGCTCGTTGGCGCATGATATTGAAGTACTCGACAGACTCCGCTTCGTCACAACCCGCTGGAGCGTTCGTGAAAAGCATGATCTCGTAATGCCTCTTCAAGGCGAGGTTGCGATCTTTCTGAGCTTGGACGGACTCAGAAGCGAGGCAGAGCTTCTCCTTCGAATCCTTCTGTACCTGTAGCGCATTTTTGGCGCGGCGGCGTCCAACTGGCCTGCTCTCCGACGGTTTCTTGACGTCTCCATTGGGTTCCTGAGTGCTGTTCTCTGTGCCTCCGTCTTCTCCTTCAGGGGGCGTTTGCGCGCTCTCGGGCTTCTCGGCTCCAGCCATGAACTTCTCATGCGTCTTGAGTACCTCCCAGGCTTGTAGAAAGCGAAACGGTTTCCCACAGTCATCACGCATTCGTGATGTCTACACCATTGAATAAAGCCGTCGCCATTCGTATGAGATCAGAGGACGATACGCCAGTCGGCTTGGAGCGAACAACGCGAGCGTAACACCCACAGAAAGACATGCATTCCTTCTGGATAGCACGGCAACGGGTCTTGAGCGACTTCAGCGAACGAATCTCCTGTTTGCCGGCTTGAAGCTTTCGTTGTATAGCTTTTCAATGGAACGCATGAAGTCGTCGACCTTTGCTCGTTCCAACGATGGCGTTTTCTGACGCAGCTATCCAACCTTTGCTACCGCAACATCTCGGAAGGTGTGAAGCTGGCGCCTCGTACAGGCTTGCACTTTCCTTTGCGCTGGGGAGGAATCGAGCTGCGTGCTCGGAGGAGGGGATGAAGATGGGGTAGGGGAAGCCGATGGATTTTCCGAAGAGATGATAGAAGACATAGTGGATGATCCTGAAGGAAGGCGTGCGCGAGACCGGCTAAGAATGAGTACCCGCAGTAGATAAAGTGCTCTTGGAGCAAACATATTTCCGTCGACGATAGAGTTTTGGCGGATGGGGTTCGATGCTGTCGGTCTAGACTTGGGTTTCTACTCTCCGCGAATCGTTCGTCGCTCTGTGCCAATAGAATTCTAGCACTTGGAAAGTGAAATAGTGACGGGCGGGCTGGGCAGATCATCAAATCGAGAAGATTTGATCACGACTTTTTAGCGTACCCATTTTTTTTGAAGACAAATCATACCGGTGAGGAACACCACACAGCACCAAATTGGCAAATTTGGTAATTTGGTAATTTGATTTCCCCCGGTGGCGATGCTCTTAAGGATTACCTTACCACTCGCAATTCCTTGTACGTGATGTGGTATGCGCTCCTCATATTTTCGTCCCAGTAGCCTGATACTTCCAATAACCTTGGGAATTTGGGCCCTAACTCTCCAGATGACAACGTGGCCCCCCAAGTAAAGCGGGATGAGTCGGTGTAGTGTGGCCGCCACTCGTCGTTCCGCGCGGTGAATTTGACGAGAGTGGCCCTGTAGTCCTCTCCACCACAGAATGGAACGACCTGCGGCAACTGACGCGTTTCTGTCCTCCTTTGCAGCTTCCAGTGGACTCGTAAATTGCTCTTAGGTGAAAAGGCCGCTAAGCTTAAGCTTTGGCAAATTCTCGCAAAAGACTTCAGCTTTGTAACGCAGACTTGGCGCCTGTTTATCTTACTGTACGCATTAGAACCGCGCAGACCACTCCACTTTTGCCACCTTTCGTTCGGAAACCATAAATGTCATCCGATGTGTATCTATGATTAGCCTCAAGTGCTCTAGACGAAACGAACATTCCCAAGGACGCCTTTGTCTGGGGTATACGTAGGCCATACGCTGCATCATAGATCGGATTATATTTGTGGCCTTCCCGCAATCTGATGCGTTTGAACGTTTTTGCCCATTCGGGCACAGTAAAATGTCTTCGATGTAGTCTAGGATCCTCCAGCCGAAACGGTTCCGTAGATAAATCCACACGCGGGTGTTAGTCTGACGAACCAATACCCGCTCAGCCTCCATCCGAAAGGTAACGCTATATAATGGAAGTAGCGGTTGCCGAACTTCACTGTAAAGTACTTCCGCATAGCTGGGTGAAGCCTGAAGTGGTTGCATCCACCCTTTAGATCGAAAGAGATCATCCTTTCTCGCGCAATTAGCTGGGCAGTGAAGGATCCAGGGTTGACAACTTTGTGGAGAGGGTGCCAGTGGCCTGATAAGTGATGTAAGCCTGCCACAGCGTGCATTTTCCCATCGTTGTCTCGGGATATGACCTCTGTAGATACGTACTGTTGGGATACTACCTCTTCTCGCGATAGCTCCTCCACACTCGCTCCTTCAACCTCTTTTCGATCGTTAGTTTGGCGAACTCCGCCTCCTCCTCGGTCCACCGAGGAGGTTTTGCGATATTTGTAGAAAAGGGAGAATGGAAATATCCGGAGGGTCGTATATTCCATATTTTAATGCCTCCCATTCCCATTGGTCGCGACCCAACTTGGCCCTTCATAGATCGACCGCTTTTCTGGTACTTTCCCGACCAACGGGTCATACATAAGGAGGCACCAGTCTTCGGTGAGCTCTCTTACCTGAGTTCACTCCTCGCGTGATTTCCACGCAACCACAGGCAGGACTTACCGTCCGTCGCCGGCGCCCCCCTTCTTTGGGTCGCCTGTAGCGTTATTGCTCCCCTTCGTTTGCCCTTTTGCAGAGTGACCAGTCTGGGGGCTGGTATTTTTAACTTCTTTGGTTTCCTTAATGGAAGACCCAGAAGAACTGTGCTTTGAATTTATCCTTTCTGTGTACTTCCACTAGTCGAAGCGTTGCTGCTGTTACTCCCTACGTTCCCCCAGCCTTCTTATTGACTAGGATCTTGGTTTCAGCCTCAATGGCCTTGGTCACCATAGACCTGCGATGTTTCCGAGCAGCGGGTCGCATGCGCTTTGATACCTTCTCTGCTGCTGTGAACCTTTCGAGATGATCAGCATCCGCCGCATCTATAGCTCTGTAAGAATGATAGTCCCTTCTTTCTCTCAGGGCTTCGTAAGTGGTTTCCATAGATTTGGAGACTATTTCAAATAGCTCTTCAGTGTACTATGTTAACTCCGCTAGCAGAGCATAGCTCTTTGGCTGAATTAAAGGCTAACATAGCCCGCTCAAGCCGCACCCCCGCGTTTCGAAGCATAGTGGCTTCCCTCAACTCTGAGCGGTATCGAGGGGTGTAAACGGCCTTTCGGGCCCATTATTGACTCCAATTGACTTCTTTAGGATGAAAGACCGCTGGTGGGGAGTAGGAAACCGTTGAGGAATTCAAATGCCGCATAGCGAGAGTAATCATTGTTATCGTCTTCGTCGATATGGGTTCGTGAAGCCATGGATTCAGCCGCTCTTCGAGCTTTATCGACAAGGTATACGGCGGATGGGCACGTGCTCTTGCCGACAACGCGGGCAATGATATCCTCTGCATCGATTGCTGGTTCTTGCCCGCCATTGCCGTTCGGTTCTCCAGCGCAGCGAGCCTTTCTTCAAGCGCTCTCAATTTCTCTGCACTATAAATTTTCCAGTTAAGTGACCGGATTGCGCTTAGCGCGGCATCTCTCCTATTTGGATTGATATGCCCTTGTGGTACGTTACTCTAAATGATCTCCGCGACGTAAGTCACGACGGCCGAAGGTCAGAGCCCGAGGGAAGGATGGGGGTGGTTTTCCACCCCGCAATCCGTGGGGATAAGTATGCTTTCCCGAGAGTGTCTGCTTGCGTGTAATGCAATTCGTTCCCGAGATCTCTTTCAAACTTTGGATTACAGATCGCTGTAAATGGTCTAACTTCATTGTAACAACAGTACAGTATATCTGAAGATAACGCTTGCCAGGTGCAACATAGCCATGGAGTCAAGATGTAAGCAGAGAGGGCCTGTAGTACTGTACTGTTATAGATTAGTATCTGTCTTTGTTCATGACTTCCACAAATTGAATCCCGTGTACTGTCAGATCGATCGTTAAAGCTATGCAGCAGCTATTTTTTTTGTGGAAACGACACAAGTAGATCAGCACAAATATGCTGCGATGCTCTTGGAGCTCTTTCGCCTCGCACATCCTATCCTTTTATAGAAATCACCTATATATTGCTTTTCCTTCCGCACCCAACTCGTGCGTTCACACGGCGGCAACTGACCGCCTCAATCAAAACCTCCTCCTCCATACATCTATTGCATTCAGTGACGATTGCTTGTATCCGGATATATTCCTTTAACTTCCATTCGTACATCAACTGCACTAAAATTGAGAGCCCCTTCGCACATGAGCGCAGCTCAAAACACTTCCGTCTCTATGTTCAAATATCTGTAGCTTTCGTCCCCAGAACCCTTATCCATTAACATTCTTCTCAGGGTTCTGAGCGACCGTCCAACACATCAGTGCTGCATTCAGCACATTGACTCTCTGTTCATGAGTCTACAGCTATTTTGATTGTATATTTAACTCGACTTGTATTCACTATAAATTCATACGCACTTTACACATCATTGACACAATAATTTACTAGAATACGTTCCGCTTCATTGTTTGTTCATTGTACTGAATTAGTATGCAAATTGTCCACAATCAACCAACTGTACAATACTGTACAGCCCTGTGCAGCAATATCAGCAGTGAGTGCGCCTATTAAGTACAGAAACAGCACTGTCTTGCCGAGCTCCCATGATTTTCCGCCTTCAAGCTCCCTTTAAAATAGCTACCCGCCATGTCTTCGACGACTATCATGTATCACTGCTGCACTAGACATTAGCGAATCGCCCGGCACGATGAATAAATCACTTTGCTAGGCTCACACGAGCCTATGAGGTAGTTTACCATGACTCGGCCTCAATTTCAGACTCTTTAGTCTTTGAAAAATAGCTATCCTGCATCCCTAATCAGTAAAGCACCCCATTTCCCCCCCTCCTTTGCTGGGGTAACGACCTCGACCAGGGCACACGGCATCCCGCTATCGAACGTTGGTCACAAGCGGACCAAGGACCAGGCCAGATATCAGGGCAACGGGCGCTGCCGGCGGCACTTTCGTGCGCCCGCTGGCCCCTTCAAATCTCATAATGAAAACCTTCATCCCCTTACGAGCTTGACCACAGCCCAGGCGGACAAGCTACGAAATATCAGGGATTTATAGCCGGATTACCTGGTAGGAACCTGCTCCTCCCCATTCCTGTATCCACGCTCGTAGGGTGGCATCCTGATGCGCTCTCTAACATCAGCTGAGCCTTAGACAAATATTCCAGTGTGAGGGCGATTCGCCTTTAAGGACACCCCGCGTTGATGATCACCTCCAACGCCGCCTGCTTATTGACTGGGCTATCAGCAAATTTCCACTTGGTGCTCACGCTCCATTTTTTGTATTGCAGATCCTGCCACATGGTTTGAATGCCAATTCATACAACTAATATCCTTTGAATTATTCGCTGTCAACCAAACCAATTAAAAAATTTCTCCTGGCATTGCTGCACGTGCAGCTGTTCCGATTGCTGAGATGCGGCAAACACTGTTCGCCCGTCACGCGGCGAGAATCGTCCAGAATGACGCCAGTTGTCCGTTGGAATGATTTTTGGGCAAATCTTAATGCCGCAGCAAGTTTTTTCCAGAGAACCTCCGTTTTCCTGGTAAATCAGTCGCTATAAAATTAGGGCCAGCCTCCATAATATCTAGCTCACACAACATGCAGGTGGAACTCACCGACATAGAGGCAGCGTATATTTAAGAAAGATTCGGCCGCACCTCTACAGTCTACGTTGGACATCTGCCTCAATTTTCTGGAACGTACAAGAACCCAGCAAAGCAGTTATAATCCGAGGAATCTCCACGGCACCAAACCGGCCGCTTCCATATCCGTAACAAAATACGCTGAATACCTCCTCTCCATCAATTTCAGCTAATCTAACGAAGAAAAGTGCATAGTTCTATCAATATACGGCAAACTTCTTTGCTCTTCCGTTGAACACCGTGGAATACATCCTATGGGTCTCGGCAAAAACTTCCACAATCAACAGCTTCCCCACGATTAGTACCTTCCCCTCATTAATACCCGACGACACCAAAAAACCGCAGCCGCACTTCAATAAGTTTTACATCCCCGTACAACAAAGAGAGTCTTACGATTTTACTACCAACAGACCAAAATGACCACCTCCACCCCATAGTGTTGAGAGCATGAATATCACGCCTCCAGCAGACAGAGTCGAGAGCAGAACACACGAAGAAATGGAAAAGTCTCCATGCAGCCAGAGATCCATCCAAGAAACACCCCTGGACCTTCATACAAATGATTCTAACTTTGAAATCTGGCTCCTAGCCTTGGAAAACATTTTTTCGTCAATGACCAATCCTACCTCGCCGCCAAAACCTATACTTCCTATTCATTCAACGACCCAAGCTACAAAAAGTACATCAAGGTCTTCGACATACTTTGCTTGATGATAATCAACAGCTTCCCCAACAGTTTCGAGTCACGAGACCGGACATTACAGCCGCCGCAGAACCTTTGACAAGTTCTCTATTACATCACTGTGTAATAGAATCTTTCCTTCTGTCCGGTTGCAAATTTTTATTACACAGTGGTGAAACAGAGAACTTGGATGGTTATATCGTTCCATGAATTGGTGCTAATCATACGAGGTCTTATACCTAATCTTTTCATTTATGCGCAACCAATTAATTTGACGTAGGGGCATGCTACAGGTCTTTATGGTAGTTTGTAAAATTCTTTTAAGTTTACTTCCTTCCCGCACCGAGAGTAACCACTACCTTCCTGTAACTCTGACTCTAAGCTTCCCCCCTTCCTTTTGAATGTCGCCAAGGTATTTGCGGCATACAGTAGCGAACCAGCCTGTGCCTCTTACCGGGACATCTGTCCCAAAGAGATGCCCCGCCTGTTTGTATGCCAAACGCAGGCATACAGCTGCACAGCTCCCTTTATTTTCTTTTTATTTTATCCTCTTGAACACAGTACAGTTCTTACTCCACTATGCGCAGACCCCTCCAATAATCCGGCGTTTAAAAACTTCTGGCTTCCACACCCGGACCTCTACTAGCGCTCCAGCCTCCCTAAGTGCTTCGGCGCAGACAGCGCGTCTGCCTCGGCAACCTTCTGCTTCCCTGTTCTCTGCTGTGCCCTTCGCTTCAAGCCGCCCTCTGGAAACATACCACTACGTTTACTGTTGGTTACAAATGTGTATTACATCTTTTTTCTACCACGTGTAAACTAGAAGAAGCTAAGAACAATATTCTGCTAGTCATCGTTCTCGAAGAATAACACATCTCATATCTTCACTGTATATGCTGGACCCCCGAAAAAACCCATCTCGCCGACGCATTGACCAAGAAGAATATTGATGACGCACGCTTTCTTAATAAGGTGCTTAAAAGTGACGAAATGAGCTGATTGACGAGTGATTTGAGGAATTAAGAGATGTTTGCGAACCTGCTCGCATTTTACCTCATCGATACATCTGCAAGATGAGCCTTGAGCTTGGTTCAGCGCAAATTGAGGACATGGACACTTTCATGCAGCTCAGCACCCCCTTGAAACCACCTGTCGACGCTGCTTAACCTTCAAAACCAAAACCCACTTCCTAAAGCCAGCCGAGATACCGTAACAACTGCAACACAAGACAAAAATACAAAACTGTCCATGCTGCACTGAACATTCGCGCAGCTCAGGGCAAGCAACAACGTCATTGCTACGAGTGATTTGCAACTTCCAAAGACAACGGCGTGTGTGTACGCAAGGGTAAGGGCACCTTGCCGCAATGATCTCAACTTAGCAGAAAGGGGGAGGTTTGGAAGCGCTACACAGCATTATATTTGCGCAAGTGAGCTCATCGTTAGGCTACCGTTTGGCTACGAACTGCATACTGTATTCGCGGAAAAAAGCTGTACTCGCACGAAGCACGTGCTGTACCCGCGCATGAGCCTATTGTATTCGCCCAACGTCGCACAGTATTCGTCCAACACCTTACTATGCAGTACTTGGGCAACGCAGTACTGTAATTTTGCAAGCGAGGTCTTCAATTCCTGCGGCACGTGAAGGACTGCACGCAATGTACTCTGCAGTAACCATTGATCTTCGCAATTATTTAACGTGACTTGATTAAGTGCATGGTATGACGGGTTGCGCTGGCCATGTGCAGTGATGCGCGTGCATCGCTTGCGGAAATCTCTCTACAGGCATCGCAGCGGCCAAGGCGCGAAGAATTAAGGAATTTGATGATAAAAACAGCGAAGTGTAATATACTCTTCAGCGCTGGCGGTAGGAACTCAAAAGTAGTAATTAAGGCCATATAAATTGTCCACTCCAGCAGCTATTGGGAAATGGAGCGTGAGTGAGAGTAAAAAAACCAAGAGAGTCACAAACTTTTACATCCCAGGCCAACCCATTAATTCCACGCTAATTCGCTGAGTTGAACCCAAAAAGGCACTGGAAGACTTAGCACCTGTTCAGTCATTTGAAACGACGAACCATTCAAAAAGTGGCGTCCAATTTTTTTGAGTGGTGCAAAACGGGCCCAAAAACATACAAGAAAATACAAATCCTAAGTTTGCCCCAAACCGAAGATCGCGGGTTCGAGCCCGGCCCCGGTATACCGCATTTTATACCCACTCCGGCGCCTTTCATTGCCATAAAAGAAGCACAAAAGTGGCCTGAAACGTTGTATATCTGTAATGCCGCATGCAATCACAAGATTGGACATAAAAAATCTGCATTTCATAATATTGCTCGCTATGTTCAGAAAATTGAACATATGGAAACATAAAAGGGGTCTCAAGAGGCCCATATTGTCTTGTTGTTAGATGTTTCACATCAGATTCGTGAGGAAAGCATAAATTCGCTCTCGTCTGGGAAGGAACTCGGTTCAAGAATTCCAGCCCATCAAACACGTGGCGAACAGCGCTCTCTTGTTCGCCATGTACTTCTGCGTCCCAGTCTCGAGGCCTCTGTCACTCAAGTCTGACGTAGACGGCATTCAGTAATCTCAGAGATGGCGAAAATCATCTCTTTACAACTTCAGTAGGTGGAAGCTGTTCGTAATGTTCCCTAAGAATAGGAAAACGCCTCACAGAGACAGCGGTGCAGGCCAACTTGCATGACCGTCCAGAGGCAGCGGAGAGGCGACAGAGTAATTACGTTTTGAGGTTGGGTATACAAATCCTCTTCCAGTCGTGACGGAGGGCGTCAAAGGGAGCGTGGCCGTCGCCTTTGGCGCGTCTGTGATTTTTTACCAATACAAGCGCCGGATGGACATTAGGCGTCAAACCGTGTTTGCATGTCATCGTGAAGAAGTAATTCACGAGAATGGTAATGAGAGAGCGAGCAAGGTTTTTTGCCTTTCCGCCAGTAACAAGCTCCAAATAAAGGGAGTTGCGAAAAGAATTTCGCCTACATGATGAGCTCTCCTTGTAATTTTCATAAAAGACATTCTTAAGGAGTTCGATGAATGGATCAGAAAAATAATTAGGGTTTAAGGGTGCATAGACATTTTCGCCACTTTTCCAGACCCATACAAATACTTTTCCGTCGTTATCCTCTCTCAACGTTCAGATTTCAGCTTGGAATAGAGCACTTTTACTTTAGCAAGCCGGAAGTAAGCTTCTGTTTCAAAAATTATTTATATTTATCGCTTAAAATATTTTAACAAATCCTGCGAAAGGGCGTGGTACCGAATTTAATTTACTGTGGAACTATCAAAAAGACCAGGCGCAGGCGGTTATCAGAATTTGACCATCTGGATCTTAGGGAAAGCAAAAATGTCTTTTTGACCTCTCTTCCCAAGGTAGTTACTGATGAAGATGATATTTTTCGAATTCAGGCTTCAGAAAATCAGTTCAAGGTACTCAGTACCAGAAAATGTTACATAGAAGGTCACTCTGCTGACGCAATAGCAGATGGTATTTTTCGAATAACTTGAGCTGTCCGGTTCAGTACAATAGAAGGCCCATGGACTGAGCAGTTGGGAAAGCTGTTGAGCAATTTGGTTGAAAGTCGTGGTGAGGACACCATAAAAAGCCGCGCAATGACGAAAAATCTGGGTTAAGGCAACATTCGTTTTTTTCGTATTTTGGTTTTGCATGGGCTGGCATCAGGCTTTTTAATGACAGAGCTTTTAGAAAGTTTTCATCCATTCCTCGCAAGATAATTCTTTTCCCCTCCCGATAGGACAAAATTGATGCAGCTGATTTTCAGCATGAGATGGCAGTAGAGGATAGGGAGAAAATTTTTCCCTGTTTGGAGTTGGACGACGAAGCAGTTGTTTAAGGTAGGCAAAATGATTATCCGGCTAATTTCGATGAGGAGACCGATTTACATGACGACAGAAGTGTTTTCTTTGCGGTTTGTGACATTCGTAATGTCGGACCCGACGATTTTGTGGCATCCAAGCGAATAGCGGCTGACGGAACAAAGATTTGAAAAGGAAAATGAATGCGATCGCAGTTTCTGAGCACGGAACAGAATGTATTACAGTAAACCCTTGAGGAGTACAGTGGGGACTGTAATGCTTGACACCTGTAAGGTCGAGAAAGAGGACGGGACCGCCATGGCCTATGTGGGCACCTAGTGGACCGATGGATAGTTAGAGATTTAGAATAGAATAATCCTATTGGCGGAACGGAGAGGTGTCGGTATTGGGCCCCGTTCCTTCAGGAGCGGGGTTACTGTAGCTTAAGAGTATTAATAGGAGGGTTTGACACCTTGTAAGGAGATCGGTAGGTTGAGAAGTAGTAGAGTCGTAAAGGCAAGCACCCTTTGGCCCCTAACTCTAAGGTATACATGCCGTCGACACCTCTAAGGTTACCCCTTTCCGCCTTAAGGTTAAGGCGCCCGCCCAATGAACCTACTTCTCTATTAGTGCTTCCTTCGACTCCCCAAAAGCCATTATACGTTTCCCGCGGGTGCTCGATTGCGTTTTAGGTGACCCTTTTGTTTAGTGGCTACTGATGCACCCATATGAATTTATACCACACAGAAAAGAATGTTCATGTATTGATTTTTGTGTATAGTTCCGGATATTGTCCAAGAGAAGTAAGCGCTTGAATTGCGCTCCTATACGCTAATTTAAGCGTGAAAAATTCTTTTTTCTGCGGAAGAAATTATAAAATTTCGAACGTGTTATTAATGCGGGAGCCATGTGAGAGATAGTTTTTAGAAGGTTGCAAAGCATTTAATATTGGTCTGCGCTGTGTAGATTGTTTCTAGTATGACATTTTATGCTCATAGGCACAAATATTGGGAAGATAATCATGGAAAATGCTCATTTGAGAACCATGCTGGGAGTGAAAGCTTTACATGGCGAACAAGAACGAACAGTGAAGGGATGTTTCACTTAATTTTGTCTGGATGGTTTCGCTCGAAAGCCTTAAGTGAATCTATGATACGTGAAACAGATAGCGATATTCAAGCAGTAATTGAACTGTGAAATTTATCTGCGCCGATATTGAAGTGGTGTTGTTAGGGGCAAAGTGCAAAAAATTACTCGCATGCTCTTCCGAAAAGGTAGCCTAAATTTAAGGAGTGCGCTGTACCAATCGCTGACACGTATGGCACGATGGTCGTCGACGTAAGCTGAGCCGTTATCCCAGAGGGAGAGGACTGGATAAAGAATTATGCGTTTCATTAGATGAAAAGCAATAAATAGCTTCGAAATTTAATTAAAGACGCATTTATAATGAATCGCACCGCATTTGAAGCATAGTGAGCGATGCAGAACCAACAAAGTAAGAGAAAACTTAAAATAAACGCGTATTAAAGTTTCAAAAAAATGTCATAGACGTGCATTTGACAAATTATTTTAATTTCATTAACCTTCAAGACTTCAGGACACATCTTTGACATAGAGTGAAATTAAATTTCACAAGTGGGAAGGGTTTTTTCCTTCTATATCATATCTCAGCAAGGGCGAGTTTCGAAGATGAACCGATTTCACACGACTTCTCATTACAGAACAAGATAGGTGGCAGTTTAACAGCCAAATTTTCGATGAAATTTAATGGTAAAGAGATTGGTGGCCAATCAAATTGACGCTATTTTTCTCAGCAAACTGTGGTATAATGGAGTCCCACATGTTTCATGTACCCTCTCGTGTATTGACGTTCGCTCCCTCTTGGATTTCTGTAAGCCGAGTTTTTGGATGTAATGTTCGAACTGGTTGCATGACGCGTATTGCTGGCCGTCATGGGTGTAGATCCTAGGTTCCAGCCCGGAGATCAATTCAATTCCATCTGGATACAATAAAGCCATCACTGAATTCCTGCTGGGATCCGTAAGGTATGCACCACAAGGAATTGATTCATCTTTTCTACACGAGCTAAATTGGAAGTCGATACCACCGATGGAAGTCTTTACTTTCTTACGTGATATTTAATCCTTTAAACTAGTGAGGACGGCGGTCTAAAGTTTTTTTCAATATAGGTTCGTTGATTCTTATCGTTTTCGTAGAGAAATAAGCATTTAATGATCCGTAATTTTTTCTTCAAGCCGCCGGAACTTACTTAGACTCCTTAGCCTCAGCAGTTTCACCATTTGGCTGTTGAAAGCCGTAATAGCATTCGTTTCCTTGAAACTTTCCTATCCCAATTGGTACTTACTGTAAACTATAGGTTTGACCCGCTCTATCCATACTCTACGCTACTGAAAAAACAATCAGATTATTTTTACACGATTTTTTTCTTCCGACCTCGAAATTTTCTTTTATTTTTTTGTGTCGGTTGAGCCATTATTACTAGAAAAAATCGAGTGGCGAAGATGTTTGTACAAAATCAACCTGTATCAAGGAACTTTCACTAGTTCCTCTGTTGTCTGAGAATAGTTTTCGGTCGACACGGCGGTCTGTTGTTACCGTACTGCCGCCCGTATCAGAACCATAGAAGATGGTAAGAAGAGCCCAAGCTGATAATCCAGCAATACCAACTGGTTTATTGTCTATCCCCTTACCTATTGGAATTACCAAGGCCCAGCCCGAGGGTTTTGTCCTAGCCGCCGCTGTCCGAAGTTCTCAGTATTGGCTCAATATTGAGGTGACCGTAAGATTAACCAAATGGCTCAAATACGAGTTGGAGTGGAGATTCATCATACCGGTGACAGAACTGGTGGGGCAGTTCATCGAGTATTCTTTGCTCTAGACCCTCCTTATAATGATTCAAGGCTCTTTATTAAACCTAGTGGAGAAGTAGAAGTCTTCACTGGAGTCAAATCCCATTTAGGAGCTCGTGCGTCCATTGGTATTTCAGATGGTTGCGACCACTGTGAAAAACCAATCGGATGCCTCCAAGCTACCCAAGTTACCCAAAGTGAAAGACTAGCAGATGTCCTGTGTGGAAAATAACGACCCCCAAAGGATTATTCTGCTAGAAACAATAAGTAGTAAATCCTCCCGGGAGGTTAAAGGAGAACTTGAAGGAGACGGTGACTCGTCTGAACCGTCATCAGGAGATGACAGCGTCCGAATACTCGTCTTCAAGGCACTAAACGTGAGGATAAGAATTACAAATGGGATAGGAAGAATACCCGCAAATGGATGTTGCCGTTGTCATCGTCCGAAGAAAGCTTGTGTTAAGAGGAAGGGTCGCATTCCAAGGAGGATTGCCGCACGGGCCGGCGAAATAGTTTACGGAAGCGAATAGACCAAATAGTACCGTTGAACGACTTGTTTTCCTTATTTTTGGGCTTTTTTCTACCTGATCATTGTCTTCATATGAGGATAAATTTTACGGCTAATTTTTAATTAAAAAAACATTTCTGCTATTTTGTGGTAGCCTACACTTTGAACAGTAGTGTAACCCGATCAAAAAAAAATTTTCGGTAATTCTAATGCTGGTCAGGGTACGACCCACTTTTAAGAACCCAATAAGCTTCGATTTTAGTGCTAATTTGCCATATTTTACCCTTTCAATACCTGCAGATGGGTGCTTTAGCAAATGTGATGTAGAGTTTTAATCTAATGAGTAACTGTTTACCGTAACTCTATATTTGTAAAGTACCTTTTCTGGTAAATATTTATGGACCAAAAATTTTCTTACTGTAATTATTTGTATGACAAAGATATTTTTCCTCATATGAGGACAACGTGTGCTTCATATTAGGACAGTGCTATCGCGTGCAGACACCAGAGAACAGTTGGATGGCATGATCGGAGATATCATGCATTTGCAAGAGGTTGGCAGTACAAATGCGCCAGGAAAGGGTCACTGGCAGGGTTCCTATTTTGTTTTTAGAATTCCTAATGGACTTACGGAACGCGTGAGACCATAAAGAAGTTTCGGGAGACCAGAACTTTGATTTTTAGAATACTTACAGGATGGAACCGCTGAAGTAAATATCCAGTCAAGGTTAATGACAACAAGGAGCATCCTGATGGACAAAGATGTCAGCCTCGACTAAATTAGTACCTACAGGGAGGCCTTCAATTTATTTTTTAGAGACTTACGCTACAGATGATATTATTGTAAGAGCTGACACGGGAGTGACAAGTATGAGCAAAGCGCAGCCATGACGGGGGAACACTGCGCTGAAATGATTCGAGTGAAAGCCCTCCGTTTTATGTATGTATTTCATCGTAGAATTCAGACCTTGACGCGTAATAACCTTTCCACGAATAATCATTTAAAATATTCGGTTATCAACAAGTGTGCTATGAACAAAGAGGATGATGAATGAAAAAAACCCGAACCGTTCAAAGAGATCTATTATTCAACAAGAAAGAAAGTGAAATCAATTGGGAAAGTCCACATGATTAAATAGGAAGACGACAGATAAACGGATAAATAAATTTCCCAAACAGTAAGGGCGATATCTGAAGGGGTCTCCCATGTCCAGATGAATATGGACGAGGCATTCTTCATTTTTGTACCATCCTACATGGCATAGTAGTAGCTTATGTAAGACCGCCGCTGCTGAAAACATGCCAATCCGGACCACTTGGAAAGATTTACTTTTGATTGAAATTTCTATTAGGGACATGGCAAGTGATTGACGAAGCGCATATTTCGGCAAAGCCGCAGGCAATAGATGGAATACGTTCGGAGACAATAATAATATACCACGCACGGATTGCCGACCAAATCATAAAAATTATGAACTTAAGAAAAAACCTCAAGGGTTCAATATACTTACCCAAGAGAAGAAAGGAAGTGAGGATTAGAAAAGTGTTTTACTTCTTCCCTTATCACGCGCACCCCTTAAACTTCCGTCAAAGAACCAGAATTTAGCGTAATCCAGGAGGGTGAATGATATTGATGATGGAGTATCTTCCTAAAAATAGCCATTATTGTGTTTCTCTGTCTTGTGGTTTAACGCCTTCGCAATTTCTCTCAGTGAACGGCATATTACATACCAGATGGAGAGCCGATATGATTAATTTTAAACACTTACCTCCCAATTGGAGAAAGTTTGCATTACTCTATGATGTCCACTTCCAGATGCTCGACTCGTCCGAGACACTCCTAAAACCGATCCCGGTAATTCTATTCATTTCATAATTGGTACCCGGCTAGCTAAGGTAAAGTTCCTGGTGGTTAACAGCTTGGAGAAATTTTTTATCCTTGTAAACAGCTTCATTGACCGTCTCATGAATTATTATATCTCCACTAAGGCGAAAATCGTTCTATGTAACTCACTATCGGTAGAAGTTACGTCATAGGTTATGTAGGCAAAGTGATAGACTGGCTGGAGGGGAGGATATCCAAAAAGGTTCGAATTTATAAGCCGATTACGATTCTCGTCCTCTCTAAGGATGGCTGCCCTTGTGCAATCAGATGCTGCGTTTCTACGCTTGATGGGGGACGCCTCCCGAATGGCTATGAAAAAACTGACCGTGATGAATGTTGTTGTACAAGACAGACACCTAATGTCTCACTATTTCGTTTTGGGTGGACACCATGGTGGTAAGAAAATGTATTACTCCCTCATGTGTGAGTTCTCCAGGTGCCAAACAGCGAAAGACGTGTTCAGTACGGTTTCGGATTTTCACCAAATGTATGAAGGCAAGAGGAAACCTCACGATGTATCAAAACTATCTGAATAGTTTCTCGGCCGGTGGGCCTCTGTAGTTTATCCAGATGGACCTATTAGGGCCGATGACTAAAATCAAAGAAGGGAACAGTCATTTCATGGTGATTACCGATAGGTTCTCAAAGATATTACGAGCAATTCCCCTGGAAGGCACAAAGTCGACCAAAGTTTCGCAGGCCTTCCCAACCGAATAGGTTTATTGACATGTTGTTCCCCTTTACTGTACTGACTGTACTGACGGAAAATGGACCCCAATTTTCGAGCAAGTTCTTCGCTACGATATGGGAACTTCCGCATTCTTCTGTATCATGAATTACAGCTTATCACTCAAAAACCAACGGGAAACGGAGAGATACAGCGCGACTATTGTGAAGCGTTTGCAACATTATGTAGCATAGAACAAAAAAATAGAATCTTTAAGTGTGGCCACTTACGTCTACGTACAACTCGCAGGTGCTTAGAATCACTGAGGGACTACCTTTGAATCTAGTTTTAACGAGGAATCCATCCTCGATCTATGTGAATTCTATACCCTGTGTGGATTTATACGAATGTGGTTGTGGATGCATGATGGCTGCCCAATTTAAGAAGATGTGTCTTCGAGAGCTAGCAGAAGACCTGAAGGCCGCAACAACTAAATCTTATGACCCCCAAAGTAGGTATAAAGCCGACTTTGATAAGGCAATTAGGGTGCCTATTATGGTTGTTGTTGGAAAAGAAGCGTTACTCGACCGCCCGAGGTTTAAACAAAGGTACCGGTCAGATAGTGAAGACCGAATAGAAGAAGAGGAGAACCTTTCCAAAAAGCTAATGTTGAAAACCAATGTTCCCTGTACCTTTATTGGAGAACAAAACCATACGGTATCTATCAATGAGGACGATATACTCTACAAGGTTAGCAAGGATCGTATCTCGGAAAAAAAGGGCACAGACAGCCTATCACACGAAGGATGTAACAGCACCTAGTGAATCTCTGAAAACCTCACCTTTGAAAATGTAACCCCCTTCAAATGATTTCGCTGTGAATAGACCACTTTTTGATCGACTTGATGGATCAGGGAACCAGCATAAGGTTCGTTTGTAAGGAATTTGCCAGCAAAATAAACTTGGAAGAGCGGAGCGGTCATCGCAGAGCATTTAATCATCCTTTATTGGCGCTCCAAAAGAATCAATACACCGAAAGATATTAAAACCAGCCCCCGGGATTTGCCTCAACTCAAGAAGGGGGACGGATTTCGGTGGAACCAGGTAATCATCTTGTTTCGGTTTGAAAATTGGGAACAATGCTAACCCTCAGATTATTGCTTGTTTTGCTGTTGGACGACTCTCTGCAGGTCACATTTTTGTTCTACCCTTTTGTGAGTTCCTCTTTTCGTAGTGACTCCTGAATGTTTCCTTTTATACTTATGATTCTATACTTATGGATATCATAGAACTATAAGGTAAGGTGCTTACTCGAGATCAATATCCATTTTAAGGAAGAGAATAAACAAGTGGAAAGAAGACTATGGAAGAACTGGAATGATTGAAGACATGAGACCTTAGGGGGAAAATAAATACCCAGAACGGGGTAATATTCTCGGAAGGCAGCAAACCTAGTGAGCTGTCAACTGGAACCTCACTGTGGCGAGAGCACTTGGCTGGGGTAGAATGCTCATCTGAATCCGGAAGGGTAGGACTCTAAACTTCTGGCACTACTGGTGCCTTTGGAGGATTTTTTATCTTATCGCAAGCCTCGCTAGAAATTTCGGATCCCTCGCCACCGCAGGGTCCACATTATCCAATTCTGTCTTGACTACTTGGTATCTTGCCTTTATCTAGGTACGGAACGTCTCAACAAACCACTGGTAAGTGACCTCAATGCTTTTGACGAATACCAGTCCTTACGATAATACGTCCGAGCCCAAGGACGAACCATTTGGAAAAAGGCATCACCCACGCTGAAAGGGGCCTTCTGTACCCCCATAGAGGATCAAAAGACACGAGGCTGTCCCAATTCGGTCGTATACAAGGACCCATTGTAAACCCTCATTCAATAACTTAATCACCAACGTTTTTTCCTCCAAGGATTGAGCGGGCCGATGAACAACAAAGGGACCCGCCTGTGAAGTACCAGCTTGGGACTGGACAGGAGCCGAAGGGGTTACATAAGGATCATCCCCGTGGAATTCTGGAGGCACATCCTACGATAGGTCAAAATAATGAGGTCCTGTCGGTGTTTCCTCCTCTTGGTAATAACGCCGAGGCGTTCCAGATTGTTTCTAATCTTAATACTTTACATATTTGTGGAAGAATATGTGACCATTTCCAGTTCACCACGATGGTCCAGAATGAATTTTTCTCTGCAACGAGTCCAAATGGTTATTTGAGAGAAAATGAAGCTCACAAATGTTTCGCAGAACGTCCATTAGTACTTTTTGAGAAAAAAAGAACGAGTTATAGATCTTCCGCGTATTATCTGCGGCCCATTGGCATACCGTGCTCCGCGGGATCTCTGAATCCCCATCTAAGATGACTCCCTACCGCTCATCTGCACCCACTGCAAGCAAAACTATGGACGCACTCGAGGACCACTCTGCTGATATCTTACTAGCCAGTTTCGGTCGCCCGAATTGCCAAAGCCCGCTCCGCAACGTCTTCGCCTACCGCATTGCTCGAGAAGCGGATCTGATACGAGGTACCGCATGTTGCCTCGGGAACTAATACAAAGCCTGAGGACGTCCTTTTGCATACCACGTCCCTGCACAATTAACAACAGTTTCGCCCAATATTATTGAAATTTCCTCCGTCTCCCTGTTTAAACAAGATGTGCGAAAAAGGGCCGCACAAGTGGCCAGCTCCACCGCGGATATCGCTTACCGAGTCAAAATCCCAGGCCTGGAGCGCAAACTGTTACACAGCCTCCGACACTCCTCGAAATACCCCCTACCAGTCACCCGACTTCAAATTTTAGGAGCCCCCGGCCTTCAATCCCTTAGGAGCCCCATGCACGACCTCAAATCCATTCCTCAAGGAGTCATTCTTCATATCGCGGAGACTTTTAACAAAGCAATAGGTGTGATACGCAGGCGTCTTATCAGCGCATAACTTAGACACTCTGGTCTTCTATTGCAATTTCATTCTGAAACGAACCCATTATCCGTTACAAACGAGAAACATCCGGTTAATTCTTGGCCGTATAGTCGGATCCAGCAATTAACAGGACAGACAATGATTTAAGTAAAGTTATCCTTCTTGTACACTGCAGAGACACAATGAATACAGAATTTTATGTCACTGCTGCGAAGATACTGTACTATTGTAGCTTTTTATAACTGTTATAGGTATGTGTAACACTGCATAGTCAATTAAAACTTAATTTTGAGTCGGGTGACTGAATTATGCGTGTTGCGGGTCATGAAATATTACAGATCCCGCAAATGTAGACCAATTAAGGTAGTTAAGCTTTTTATTCATGCGAGTCTCCACTCCTCCAGTATAATATCGGCTGCGAAACACGACACCTGCCGTAATTTCGTTATTATCTTGGATTATGTCTCAGAATATGATCCTAAGTAGTCAATAATAGCGGTATGAACTTAGATAGTCCCTGCAGGACCTCTCCAGGAATGGAAGCCTGAAACATACCGTGTGATTTTGCTATAGCCATGACTATTGCGTATGTTGGTTGGAGTATCGACGGTTACATAGACACAGCTCTATCCGTAACGCTACCAAATTTCAAGTGTGTCTCACTTGCCGTCGGAAAACTAGTTTGAAACCCTGAGAGTCTTTCCTGGCTTCCGATGGCGGTGAGGGGATCTCTCCATACACTTAAAACCCCTCAAATAGACCTCTGGAAGCGCCCTATTGCTTTATTTTTCACTCATGCACAAGCTGTTATTCCATATTGATGATACATATTTTCCTCCTTTCTTTATATTTATATGACTATCGTTTCGCCTCTCATGTTATTTTCTCGCTCGCTTTAGCTGCGTGATTTTTGATGGCGATGGCCAACATTCTACCTATGCGCTCTCTTCCTCCACCACACATATATACAAGTAGCGGGCCTCAAAGCCCATTCCAGCTTCTTTACATTTAGTATATATGTGTATATGTGTAGATGTATATATATATATTTAGATCACTATCGGCAGAGGGACATTTTTCATACCCTGAGACTGTTTCTTAGCCGCAATTGGAATTATTGTACAGTTCGCTTGTGGTGGATCGGGAATGAATTATTCATCAAGGACCCATAGAATTTCTCTCCAATCCATTGATTTTGATGGGAATAAATCGCCGGAGAAGAGATTCTGAGTATCAATTATCTAAGAACGTAGGGTTTGAAAGGGGCAAAAGTTTTTCTGAAGTATAGTTGTGTGAACTGTGGTATTTTGACGTCCCGTAGGATTGGGAGCCTCGTACAACAGGATCACTGTAAGCGTTGGTGCGCAGTAAGGAACCTCATGGAAAGGTCGCAGGGAATCTATGGGAATGAATCGTCCGCGGTTGGTGAATGTGAGCTCGCGGCTCACCCTAATACTCTCCTCAATGGTTTGTATCTCTTACCCAAACGGGTGAAAGAGTCCTATTAGAGAAGCAGAACATTTATAGTGGTGCTATTGAGTTGGTAGACCCTTTACGTTATACAATTCGGTCACTTCTTAGCGGGAAGTAAAGAAGCAAGCAAACCTGAGGCCACAAAACAGAACCCCACGTTTCCAAGCCGCCGGTACCAACATTATACCATCACCCCAGCTGGTTCGCCGTCCTCTCACTCAACGCCTTGAATCCTTTGCTTCCCTAGTTTACTTCTTATCCATTTTTGGTACTACTGTATCCATTAGGTTTGTATTTGCTGTACCACTCGAAATCACTGCTGACGAACCTAACTAATAAGGGTTTTATCCTACAGGAACGAGAAGATTTCAATAATGACGAGGATTGAAGGGGCTGCAAGTGAGTATAGAAGGGGCAAGGTCTCCCACTTATGGTCAGTGACTAATATAAAATAAACGCTTCTTCGGTCAACTGTTGACTTTCAACTTCTGAAATATTTGGTTCTGCACTTAAAGTGGTCTACCAAATTGCTTGACCTCTACTAGAGAAATCAATTTACTCAACTTATATAGACTTTTGGGTAACCCTAAATTCTCAAAAAAACATACTTAATACCTTAAAATTCATTAAAGGGAATCTTGTAGACGGAAATTTTAACAGGAGATACTGTGAGGATAAATATCTGTATCTCCTCACAATCTTCTTTCTAGAGATCAGAGCCAACCAATTCCTTCAATATATCCATACCCCCAATACAGACCTACAAGTTCTGTCGAACAGACCAGAATGATACAAACCCTCTTCGGACATACCAATGTTTTCCAATCCCTCCTTAAGACCCTCAACCTACGCTCCATTCCCAACAGAGGAGTTCTAGATTATGATCGATCCTCAATCTTCCCTTGTCCTCGACAGCAAGTCCTCCGCGGTTATAAACCAGTGGCTCCAATGGATCCACTCAGTCTCCCTCATCTTCGGATCCCTCCACATCAAACTCAGCCTTTCCGTCTCCTCTACCTGTTCTGCCTCTTTGGCATCCTTTGCTTCCTCCGCTTACTCCACAAATTGACGGCGGACCCACTCCCGAACACGTTCCTGGCCCATCCTTCTGCGGTAATCACCGTATTCAATCCACCCATTTGCCATCAAGGCCAAGCCGGTTATCTGACTGCGGGTTCTGGCTAATTTAGCAGTGTTTATGACGTGATGAAGCAAATTGGATGAGCCAGTGGAGGGGTTGATGGGTGTGGTGCGGCTGTAACAATGTTGATATCGAGCTCTAAATCCCTATTTAGAAAATTTTCACGGCCTTTACCGAAATTTAACAACATTCTTCACTTAATATGTCTTTGAGGATATACTTAGTAGTGGTTTTTTAGGCGATTGTATGTTATCCTCGTAGCGGACCATGGAGTCAACAGTGAACAGTTTTGGCCGTGGGGAATTTTTTGCACTAGGTCAATTTTTCTGTGCTGAAATTGAAAAGATTGCACAGTAGGCTCTTGGTGGACTGGGAGTAAATGATAAAGACGAAGTTTTATCCCTCAAGAGCGCTCATTGTATAAAAAAGCATGGACGTACTCTAGGCCATGCGGCTCACATCTGCCCTTCCTTCACAGGAGCGAAGCGCCACAGACACACGACACTGAGCCGTAATCTTGTCTGGGGGATAGTTTCATTTATCGTCCTCGCCTTCCTTCGCACTTACTGATTCGCATTTCAGGAATCGGGGAAAATATGGCGTGTTACGGGGTCAAATCCGCGCCTGAAAAGAAGTAAATGGTTGCTGCAACGCCAGTTGTATTTAAAGAAGGAGGACTCAGACTGAAGAACTTAATACGATGGATGCGTAGATCGGTGGATTTGGAATTGGGTAGAACTTGTTGTACCCGTCCGTCGCTTGGGATTCGACTCAGACTTTTCTAGGGAAGCTATCACAGAATGCTTTACTGATGCGTTGCAAGATGCAACAGTTATATCCGACTGGGAGCTATATGATACTCTACATAGCAGGTGCTGACCACACACTGCTGAGCATCCAGCCTCCTCGCCTTCTTGCCTGCTCTTTCCGAAAGAAGGAGCAGACAAGAGGACCGTGGTTGGTTGAGGTTCACTGGGTTCTTTCTCATAGAATCGAGGCATACTTGGAGTTAGCAAATGGCGAGCGTGGAAGAAACATTGAAGGGGGCGTTATTTGTGTTGGATATAATATTGAACAGGTTCGGCGACTATTGCAATTTGTTCAGTGCTCTAGCAGCTATTCTCAGTCAGCTTGAGCACGGTCTCATAATGTTTCAAAAAAAGGGGGCCTGTCTACTGTAAAACCGAAATGCTGTTTCTTTAAATAGAATGTTACCGACCACCATCGTCAAGCGCAATCTGAAGCTAATTGCTTATTAAAAAACACGACTTTAAACTGAACTTTTAAACGTAGCTGATGATAAAACCGGATCGCGCAATGAATAACATACAGTCAACCGAACTGACATAAAATTTATGAGCTACGTCTACAACCGGAAGGCTTCGAACCGAACCGATTAAATACCTCAATTTCAAGAACTAAAACGGTTCAAAATGGTTTCTGCAAGACCGAACCAGTTTAAGTCAAAGATTCACAGAACCGAACTTTGTTAACCTAAAAGAGCCTAGACTTACTGCTCGTTCAAATTTACTAGGCTGGAGAATTAATAGAAGGAGGGAAAAAGGTTTGTGTGCTTTATTTTTTCAGTAGAGCGTTTGGTTTTTTCCCATGGCACCATTGATAGTTCTAATAATTTGGGTAAACAAAGTACCGCACGGCAAGCCTCCTTTCCGTTGCCTATACTGTCAGCTAATTTGCGGTAGCTGGGTAAGGCTTCTCTCGCAGATGCCCAAAACCCTACAAATGGAATTGTACAGGACTCCACCCTATACATTTCTCGCAGTAAAAAACCATTCTTTTCTTCTCAACTTACTTCATTCTTGCAGAAATTTTCCTTCTGCTGCCTAACATATGCGATGAAAGTTGTGGGCCTTGATAGACTTTAAAAATCAGCTCCCAAGAATATCATTGCACATAGGGTCAATATTCTGGGATTTCGAATTTCATGCCTCGACAGAACCCACCAGCGCAGAGGAGTGGAAATATTGTGTTCATTACTTGAAATTTGGAACGACCTGAGACTGTACTGAACATTTTATCTCAGGCGTTGACAGATGCTGCTGCGGATAGAGAATTGGATCCCTCGTACCATTCCGACTTCATGATACGCCATATAGGTCAGCACCATTCCCTCTTCTCCCTAGGCGCAATCTCCTTCCTTAGCACACCTCTATCCTCAGCCGCCAATATCTCCTCCTCGCTATAGTCCATAAGGATCCGTCGCCAACTCGACCTCCCCGGGTAGGCCATTCCTCCCTGTTACATTGTTCGCAATAACACGTCCCGATGGACTGATAGGGTGTCCTTGCAGTCATTTGCTAGTCCGGATACGGTGTAACGCACCGTCAAAATAACGTCACCAACATGCCTGGTGGCCATATTTTCAAGAAAAACTTGAATCACACCTCTTGGTTCCTCGCACGTCTCGACATGACGCCGATGTCCTCGTTTAACCGCTTATCCCGTCCACGGTAACCCTCTCTACCCCTCTACCGCCTTCGACATAATATTCCGTAGCCAATATCGCCCTGCTATTCTGCGCGGAGCCACACAATGCCGCTGCCACTAATATTGCCGCCGTCTTCCAACCATGTGCCTACTCTTAACAGCTCTGATCGGCTCTAAATTTGGCCCCCGAGGATAAAATTCTTTCACCCGACTGGGAATTTGTACCTTTCGCGATCAACAGGCTTGGAGCCCTCTCCACCCGCACCGAGAAAGTTCTCAAGGACCATTACTCCCGCATTTACAAAGATCTGGCTCCTCCCCCGCTAGTATCCTACCGCAATCGTGGTAAAACCTGAGCGCGGTAATCTAGTCTAGCGTGGCCGCTGCTATCTTTACTCGCATTCTGCCAGCCCAGAATGTCTAAACATTCATACTATAATGTTCGGTAAAATATTTTAGCGGTGTTTTCCTTTACTGAGTGAATAAAAGGGTCCCCACACTAAATTGTTCTTTTCACTGCTCCTTTTCCTGGGTACAATACTCTTTGTTCAAATGACTATCTTATTGAAAGACTTAACCAACTATATATTTTACTGTCCCATCGCTCACACGCAGCCTTGAGTCGTCTAATACTTGGTTTTCGTGTGAGAATGTGCTCTCACTTGCAGCTGATGATGCTTAAATGGCAAAAATATCCATGACATGCAGGGAAATATTAGGGTAACTGCGATACTTGCGTTTACTCCAATTCAGCGGATCTGAACCTTTGTTAGAGCAGGATTTAGATCTAATAAAGTTATCTATCTTATCATTTTCATTAATATCGATGCTTTTATCTTCAATCAACTGTTCAAAAAGCGTTTTCTTCGTCGCGTTGACTGGATCCTGCTCACTTTGCTGATTCTGCTCGGTTACTTGCACATACCTCCGCAACAAGTAAGAGTCTGATACGATATCAGTTGGAAAGCGAGGATCAAACAATTTGGCCAAGTTAGTCAAATCACTGCAAATAAGCACATTATATGACTCGAGCTTGCGCAATATAGTTTGAGCAATGGGAGCCAATAAGTTGTGTTCACTGTTTACACAGTTTGATACTCTCCTCTTCAACATATTAAATGACAGAACAGATGCCGCTGTTTCTAGGAAATCGCATATTACCGCCGCCTTTTCCCATTCTACTTCTTTGATCAAATATTCTTCCAGGTCATGGAGACTATGAATAACTGTATTAAACATTTTCCGGACTTTAAAAAAATTCTTAATCATATGAAATGTAGGTGACCATCTTGTTTCCACATCAAGTACTGGATTAGACACACAATCATCGCGCTCAATCCTTACAGTGTCGAAGAGATCACGACGTTTTAACGAAGACCTCATCGAGTCAAAGAGTTAGTGGATAGCGGAAATCTCGGTTCGAATCTGTAACAGAAATCCTTGAAATGCAATTTTCACCACGTGAGCGATGCACCGAACAGGAAAAAATCCATATTTGACGAACTGTGTCCTTCGGAAGCAAGCTTTCCAAGAAGCTTCGAGATTCCACTGCAGATGTCGCTTGCGCTATCTGTAGTAATTGGTTGTATTTTGAGAAGAATTTCCCACGATGATCGTACCTCATACAAAAGAGGAGATGTTGCTTCACTGGTATGAGGTGTATTAAACCTCACAAAGTCCAAAACTATGAACCGCAGTTTTCAATTACTATCAATTCAGTGCGCATTTATGGTGATGTAGCCCTTGTACACTTTCGCAGACCATGCATCTGTAGTTAGGCTTATATTGCCTGTAGTACTTGATAGTATCGATCTAATCTGGATACGACGTTCTTGTGCATATTCTTGGTACGGAGACATATGATAAAACCGGATGGAACTTTTCCTTCAGACTCAAAGAGAGCAAGTAACTTCACGAACTCCTTATCATCCACACACATGAATAGAAAACTTACATTTACAATGCATCTGCATATTTGGCTTATTATACGGCCCTCACGCTTCTTTCTTTGCATCTTCACAGTGTATGCTAACCTCCTTTGGTGTAAACGTTTTTTGATTAATTGCGTTAAGTAGAAACCCATGCCTCCGGGCATGTGCTCTCAGTTTTTATGTGCCATTTTTGAAGCTACATTGTGCTGGACACCGACGGCACCTTTTTTCCACTCATTATCGACAGTTACGGTTGAGGAGTAATCATGAACGTCAGCTGTATCTGACCTACGTTCTGCAGAAGACGAATTGCTGTGTTCCATACCTGATTTTCGTTGGTGCCTTTCTAGATCGAAAGGACAAAAAGTGTTCATCGCTCTAGCAAGATCTGAGGATGACTTTTGACCTAGAACGGCTTGTTTCAAGCCGCTTGTACAGCACCATGCGAGAGCTAGCGGATCAAAAGATAAACAAAGTATAGAACTCAATCTTCGCAGGTGTTTTGTAATGCATTAATACAGTTAATTTTACGTCCTGATGTCAGCACATCAAACCAAATGTCAGAACATCATATTAAAGATATTATAACGTTATTATGATGCACCTTCTGATTCAAAGTTTGCGTGATTACGGCATGTCTGAACAGTTCAAACTGCGGTTCAGAGTAAATCTGGGACTGATCGGGTTCTGCGCGGACCGAGCCAATTAGGATTGATTCCTGAATAAACTGACCTCATTTTGTATTGGTTGGTTTGGACCGGATCGGAACGGCATTTTCAGTGCCTAAACTGGACCTTCCTTGACGTATCAGCACAGAGAACCTCCTTTTTCACGGTGTGACTGGTTTGATAAACGGTTTGATCAGACCGTGACATGCTGAATTGTCACCGCTTTCGGACGCTTTTCGTTACTGTACCGTAAGTTATTATAATGTACAGAGGTCCGGGTTTTTTGAGTATAGAACTGCCGTACAGTACAGCACGGTATGAAAGGAACTGGCGGGAAATGAGATACACTATTAGCTGGTATTCATACTTTATTGAACTATTTCATCACTGATATAGTTCCAACTTTCGGTAACACAGGTGATCAAGTCCGAGACCGTCAGTAAATTGACGATCCTCTGCATACACCACCCGAATCTGTAGTCCTCAGAGATCCTCAATCGTATTAAGGTCTAATTATCTCGCTAGCCACTTCATAACTCGAATACCTTGCGATAAAAACCACTGTTTGGCCAACTTTGAGGCGTGGGCCGGGGCATTATCCTGTTGAAAACCCCAATTAATAGAAAATGGTCTTCATCCCAGGGCAACAGCTCCTTCTCATGCATCTTGAAGTACCTTTGTCCATTCAAACGACAATTTAATTGCCCTGATTTCGACTTTTTGTGTCCACAAAAACCGTCCAGACCATTATTCACCTCCTACTATGCTGAAGGTTCAAAAGCACCACTTCTTTCTTCCTTAAATCATGCCAATAGCACTGCGATCCGTCCGAGCCATCACAATTAAACCTTCTTTCATCTCTAAATACCACAGAACTCCACCATTGCGCACTTTTCGTGAAGCTAAATCGCGCCCATTCCACTCGATCAATTTTTCGCTGTTTCGTCAGAGGTGGTTGCAGTTTGACTTGGCCGTAGCGAAGATTAACATTATTACCGAGGTAGGCTCTCGTCCAGGAGACAGATATGGGGAGTTGTAGGTCATCTTTCAACTCCCTAGCGCTTTTTGAAGAGTTGGAAGCGGTCCGAGCTAGCCTTCTTTTATCACGGACGGACATTTTTCGGCGATTTTCTTGTTTTTGCAAGTCGCATAGCCATTTGGGTCCTGAAGGTAAGCCCTGATGAAATAAAGGGACTTCTTAAGCTGCTTTCCGATAGAGTGTAGGGAGTGGCCGGCAGTTTGAAGTGTGGAGGCCTGCGATCGTTCGCTGGGCATCAGTTGAGATCCTCTTGGCATTTTCACAGCTCGATAGTGTCGGAAAGAGGGTAGAAGGATTTCTAGGTACGCTTTATTTTCACTTAAAATGCACTGAACTCAAGATAACTCGTGGTTTAGAGTAGGTGTCCTATGGTAACAATTGCTCCACTTCTAGGATTTCAGTTACTCCCCGGAAACATTAAAATTTATTTGAAAAGCCCCATTCCCACCGTTTGTGGACCAGAAAGGCAGATTGGGCAGATTGCTTTTTAATTTTGCTGTACGGTTGTCGAGAAACTTGCTCAGAGCGGGGATGTTCTATGGCACCAATCGTCACTGTATTTGTACTAGCCAATAGTGCATTGCACACAGCCCACGAAGGCTGTTTATTAGCGTATTAGAGGGGGGTATCTTCTAATGTGTTCAAATTCCTGAACCATGCGGATAGTGGGTTTCACCGTATTATGTAGACTAAAGAATGTCCAGGCAACGGCTGAACTACTGTACAGTATACAGTACACCCTCTCCGACAAAAAAGGGGGCTAGTGTACAGTACAAAAATTCCACCATCCGAATACGAGATCAAGACACCTTGAAAAGCTTCTAGTGCAAAAATGACGGCTAATAGACGACGACCACCACAACGAGTAAAACGCCAGAAGAATGAACTTGGCGACGGACTGACAGGGCTTCGCCAACCACGTTGCTCCAAAGACTAACAATTATTGGAGAGGGATAGTGTTTACTGTACTCCTTATCTGCTGTACTGTACTGTACTGTACTGTACTGTACAGTACAGTATACAGTTTGCAACAATGGATTCAATAAAATTTCGACCGATCGGCTACTGAAAAAATTTTCTAAGAATTACGTTTTGAAAATGCTCAACGTAAGTGAACTTCTTTCAAGATGGGTGCACCCAAATCCTCTTCAACGTACAGTACTGTACAGTGATTATTCACCTGCGTTACCTACAGCAGCAGACTCACCTGATCCTTTACGACATCATCAGCTAGACGCACTTAGCCCGCGGCCAGTACGAGTACGCTCTGCACCGAGCAGGTCTTCATCCAGCACATTCGTGTAAGCCATCATGGTCTTTTACTACCAAACCTGCGATCCGTCGTACCACGTTTACGTCGGAAAAGACAAATTTGAAAACGAGCAGCTAATCGCCAACGGGTGGGACAACGATGTGTGGTTCCACGTTGACAAGTGTCGTCAGCTCATGTCTACCTCCGTCTCAAAGACAATGAAACCATCGATTCGATACCTGAGGCCGTCTACAGGACTGCGCTCAACTTGTCAAACACAACTCCATCGAGGGAAACAAAATGTCCAATGTTGCCGTCGTCTACACTTATTGGAGCAACCTTAAGAAGACCGGCGATATGGATGTCGGACAGGTTAGTTTTCACAATCTAAAGGCTGTCAAACGTATCATCGTCGAAAAGCGTGTCAATGAAATTGTCAACCGCCTCAACCGACCAAAACAGAAGCATTCCCTGACTCGTGGCTGAAAAAACCGCACGAGTGAAGGAACTAAATCGAAAAGCGAGGGATCAAATGAGGACACAGGCAGAGGCCGATCGCGCAATAAGGGAACAACGGGCAAAGGAGAAAGAGGCCCGCTCTACGATCGAATTCATCGTCCAGATGCTATGACCAGCAACAAAGATCTGCGTCAGGACCATACCTCGTTCGAGGATGACTTTATGTAACCGCGCAAAATTTCTTCCGTATGCATTAATCCTATAGTGATTCCTCCTCCATCCCTTGCTGCACCAATTCTTTCTCCCTTCCCGTCTGGCCTACCGCTTGTCTTCAAGCGCTTCACGCGCACCCTTGCTTACAACTATGCCCTCGGGTTTGCATTCGCCGCAGACAGTCTACGCTTTAGAATAACATGCAACAATACCGAGCCTGTACTTTGCCATGTCGACTTCTCTAGCTTTCAACCCTTTGTCCCTCTTTGTTTGGTTTGGAACGGCGGCTCCGTGCACCGCCGTCGTTTACGCTGATTCGTGCCATGACACCTGCGCAGCGCTCACTTTGTCACTGCTGTGCAGCAAACTCCGACACTCCGCCTAAGGAGCACTATTCTCGTCAACTCTCCCGATGACTCTCCGACCAGTTCAAAAAAAGCATGGCTCCACGTTTTACTTTGCATGCTTAGAAATGAATAGGCTTACTGTGTGCAGCCATCGCCGCTTCCCTTCGCCTCTGACAATGTTGGATGAGCGTGGCAAGTACGCGCGATATCCTCCGAACTAGCTCCATACTCCATTGCCAGCACCCCTTCCGCAATCAGCTCCCCAGCATTCGGTCCCACAATATGCATTCCCAATACCATATCTGTCTTTTTGTCCGCCAAACCTTGACCATACCTTGCGCAAAATCTCCCACGTCGTTGGTTCTCGCCCGAGAGTTGGCCTGGAATGGAAATACTCCTTTTGTGTAGTCAACTCCAGCCTCCTTCAGCTCCTCCTCGGTCTTGACAGTTGCCACTTCCGGGTGGGTGTAAATTACACCCGGCACGCAGTTGTAATCCAAATGCCTGCACCTACTCCCGCAATGATCTCGGCTGCAATCAAACCCTCGTCCTCAGCCTTATGGGCAAGCATGGGACCCTTAATGACATCCCCAATCGCGTAAATGTTGGGCACATTGGTGCGCAAATTCTCATCCACCTCAACCCGTCCGCGATCATCCATTTTGATGCCCACTTTGTCTAGTCCTAGTCCAGCGGTATGTGGCCGACGACCAGTGGCTACTAAAACTACATCTGCCTCCATAGTCTCAGGCTTGCCGCCTTTCGACTTTTCCAAATCAAGGATAACTTTTCCGCCCTCCTTGCGACTCGCGACAACTTTGGTGCCCAACTTGAATTCATTTTCTGCTTCTTCAATATGCGTTGAAACGTGTTTGCAATTTCAACATCAATACCAGGAACAATTCGGTCAAGGAACTCAACAACAGTGACTTCGGCGCCAAGACGACGCCATACAGAGCCCATCTCCAAGCCGATAACACCACCGCCAATCACGACCATCTTCTCGGGCACCTTGTCCAGCTTTAACGCGCCAGTAGAAGATACAATAGTTTCTTCATCGATGGGACGGTGGGAAGCGTGCAACTTCGGAGCCGGTAGCAATCATGATGTTCTTCGCTGGAATTGAGTCCGACCGCCGTCCATCAACTACTGCGACCTCTGTAGTGCTGGCCAAAGAGCCGGCACCTTTAACATATGTAACGCCGTTCTTCTTGAACAAGCCCTCAATGCCCTTGGTCAACCCGGTGACGCTATCACTCTTGTGCTTCATCATGGCCGGGATATTGACCTGAACACCACCTTGGATGTCGATGCCGTGCTTTGCAAAGCTATGATTCGCTTCCTCGTATAGGTGGGACGAGTGAAGCAGTGCTTTGGATGGGATGCAT
The DNA here is from genome assembly GCA_002205965.3 of Kappaphycus alvarezii. Taxonomy (NCBI): domain Eukaryota; phylum Rhodophyta; class Florideophyceae; order Gigartinales; family Solieriaceae; genus Kappaphycus; species Kappaphycus alvarezii. The sequence continues at coordinate 337,626 of NADL03000032.1, read as the reverse complement.
CCGACGTTGAGACAAGTGCCACCGAGGGTACCACGCTTCTCAACACAAGTGACGGAGAGACCGAGTTGGGCAGCTTTGATGGCCGCAACATACCCGCCTGGACCGCACCAATAACAACCAGATCCTGGGTGTGTTTGTGGAGAGGAAGCGACGGAAATGGGAAGGGGAGTGAAGGAGCGACTGAATAAGGCCATGTTGACCTAGCGAGGTGAGGAAGCGGTTAATCGGGGGCGAGCTGCGGGCTTGGGAGGCTTGGGGAGTTGAGGCGGGTTCAAAGAACTTTGCAAAGATCGGACGAGATTATCAGGGAATCGTGAAGGCTTCTAGATGTTGAAAAGGGTCGATAGAGAACGTTTGAATTCCGACACTAATAGGATGTGACAAAGGGATCGAAAGATCTTGCGGTAGGCTATGTCCACTCCCCGGCTCCCCGGTGGTCGATGCTAAGGCTTCTGACGTCCTCAAAATACAAGGACTCTTTGGAACTTGAATCTTCAGTTTGGCTCACACGTGGCATATCGTGTTGCTCATTCATTGGCTGGTATGTGGAGAAAACTTTTTGCAACGTTGGTTCTGAGGCCATGAAACCTCCCTGCACTGACGGTCCGTGCAATTAAGGCAGCCTTAATTGACTTGATGAGATTTAGATCTTGGCTGTCGGCATGAAATTAAGGTCAGTGTATTAAACTCCGCATCGAAAGAAAACAATAACAAAAGTCCGCCATGCAGACCAGACCCGTACGCGCTTCGGAAGCTCGACTGACCGAACTGCTGACTGAAAGCCGAGCAAATGTTGAGATAGGGCGGGAGTATTCTCCATCGCTGATCGACTAGAGAACTAAAGTTCGGTTGCCTCCGCAAAACAGGTTGGAGGTAGAGCAATCGAAAGCATTTTTCGCTGTCATCAGCAAAGTGCGAATGTCGCAAAACCAGGTAAGTTCTGAAAACAGCAAGTGACCTTCGTACCAACCGCTCTATTTTTTGGCGGAAGCGCCTTGCAAGCTTCCTTGCTGGCTATTGTAGATCTGTCATCTCATTGGCAGATGTATTCCCTCGCCGGAGCCCCAAAAAACCTTTAAATGTCCAAATTATGCTAGTGGCAGCTGTCTCATTCAGACCATCGATACCTGAATAGTGTGAATTCAATCCGTACCTGACAGTATTTGAATGGCTGAAGACTCGCGAGACGGAAGATGATCGTGCCCTTCCAGTCATAGTTTAAGAACATTGCAGGGTCAGAGAGTTTCATGATTTGAGATAAAGGTGCATTGTAGACCGCTCCTCGCTATTGCCTTGCCTTCATCTTAAGCTATACGATCCCACGCAGATAATACAGTATATACACGTTTCACGATTCTTGTATTTGCAAATGTCTGAGAGCAAAGGTAAGGGGTAGGGGAAAAGCCACACAAATAAAGTCACTTTGACATGCTATGCAGAGTACAGAAGATGCAATCTAGCTGGCGAGCCCCTGAGATTCACCGCATGAAGAATATTTCATTTGAAACTCATGCGCTCCTTTGTTTGTCCAGACGGGGCGATTGGGTGATCAGATCTCTGCCTCGAGAAGTGCGTGAAGTTTTGAAATTTGCTCAGTTACTACCTTGAAATGAAACTTGCCGCTCAATATTCACTAATGGAGCACGAAAAGGAGCAAAGAGAACTCAAAGATCAGCAAAGCAGGCAGGCCACGGGCCGTCCTTTGCCGTGGCTGCATCACCTGGAGGCTAATCGCGAGGCGGGTAACAAAATTGCGAAGTTCTTGCTGAGGGGGCAACCACGACGGGAAGCAGCGAAGATAGCGAGGCGTCGGAAGAAGTGCTGACCCTCGTCACCCGATGCGCACAATCGTTGGTGCCCCGGGATGATAGCATACCCGCCCAAGGTTTGCAATGTTGCACTTGTCCTGCGAAAAAGAGTGCAGTACGGTACAAATGCCTGTAGTGTGATCCATGTGTACACCGTCACAGGGTTATGAACCATATGTACTTGCGTTCCAATTTACCGTCCAGCATCAATTCCAGTATTGGCATTGCAAGAGCTAATTGGCTCTCTACAGGAGTAACGGGAGGCGCTGCAGATCTTCATGCCGGAATCCTGGTCCAGTTCTGCTCTATTCCTCGAAGACTTCATCCCGCGCATCGCAGAGAAATTCAACACAACCACAGCAGTGATCTACAGACGTATTCATCAGCGCATAAGTTGCACACTGTGGTCTTCTGTTGCAATGGCGATTCTATCGCGAGCCCCACTGCACTTGCCTGACGTGGAACATCCGGTTAGTTCTTAGCCGTATAGTCAGTCCTGCAGTGTACAAAATAGATACTCAATGAAGTAAAGTTTCTCTATTCCTCACGGTGCTCTGCCCTGCAAGCCTACTTCTCCCCACAGTATACAGTAGTCTCCGTACTCTTGCGCCACGAGACGTCCTGCTGCCCGAAAATTTGCCAATTCTACATAGCCTGCTGATGCTGCCAAGCTGCGAATATTGCGAAAGAGTTGGCCGGCTATCGTCGACACATATTCGAAACACAGTGCATACTGTATCGCACGACGGTATCACATACAGACGGCCCACACTCAGTTACCCTCTAAAGTCCAGTATTGTTGCTGCCCTCGCCGCTCGCTTGCCATGCCACCGCTAGTGCATCTCGCAAACTATGTAACCCGTCATCCCTCGTATAACGTATTCTACAGACTATGGTACGCATTGGTTGCGTCCCGTTGTCGCAGATGCGCGGATACCGAGCTAAAATAGATTGCAGTTAGATGAGTAGCCGAGAGAGAACATTAAGTCGAAAGGCGACTCAGAGGAACTGAATCAGAGTGAGGTAATCTGGTAGCGGGCCTGGGTCCCAGGAATTGTTACCAAATGAGAAGCAGTTACAGCATGACTGGGCTCTTAATCTCTCACCTGATGTAGAAGTCTCTGGACACTAGGGCTAGGGGTGGGAGATTGCTGTTGGTCATAGGGTTGGGCATGAGGAAGCGCGGCTGTAGCGTTTCTCTGGGAGGTCGCCTTCGGGGGCGCGGGTGCATGTCCGGACGGTCGCGGGTCGTTGCCACGTATCTGTGGCATGAAGTTCTTGGCTGGGCCCTTGGGCGATGGTTTCGTTCGGGGGTTAGGGTATCGGTGGGAAACTAATGTAGCAACCTCAACTTAGCAAACTGTCCCGTGAATGCAAATCAATCTTGACAGCAATACGGTTTGAATATGACCAACTTGCGAAAGATGTGAGCGGTGTGATTGGGATAAATCGTCGGGAGAAGAGATACTCCGAAGCAATTACCCAAGGAGGAGGTGTCGCAATCGACAAAAGTGCTACTGTGGTATAGTTGAGCGAACAGGAGTTGGGTAAGGACGACAGTTGAGAGGATACAAGCCAGTATAGAAGGGGAAGGATCTACCACTGATGCTCTGTGACAGTCGTAAGAGAACAATTCTTGGGTCTGAAGCTGACTCTAAACTTCCTAACTACTTGGAACTTGACTTGAAGTTGTTTAACAATTTCCTTGGCCCCAACAAGAGGAGGTAGTTTACTCAGCTTATATAGACTTTTTGACTCACCATAAAGTCTTAGACAAACATACTATTTACCGCAAAATGCATCAAATTTAATCGCATGTACGACAAAGACTAATAGCATGTAATATCAGGATAAATATGTAGATTTTCTCCTCAAAATATTAGTTCTCGAGATTAGAGCCAAACAATCCTTCGAAAATATCCAGACCCGCAATACAGTCCCTACAAATCCCGTCGAACAGCCTAGAATGATGGATAGCCCCCTCGGAGATTTCAAGCTCCTCCAATCCCTCTCACAACCCTCAATCCCATTCATCCCTTTCGGAGGAGTCAGAAATAACGATTAATTCCTCACTCTCTCCTACGTCCTCCATAGCAGATCCCGCACCGTTGCACACTGGTGGCTACCACGGGTCGTCCACCCAGTCCTTTACACATTTTCCGATACTTCCACATCAGCCTCAGCCTCCTCCTCTTCTACCTCCTCTTCTGCCCCCTTTCCTCGACCCGCTCCTCTACATCCTCTGCCTCTTCGAAGCAGTGCCGGCGGACCCACTCCCGAAGGCGTTCCCGTTCCATTCTTCTACAATAATCATCACAATCAGTTGGTCCATTGGCTATCAAGGCCAAGGCTTTGAGGGGGCTGCTGACTCTGGCTGATTTGGCGATGGTGAAGGACAGGCGGACATTGGTCATGTTGAGAACAAAAGGAGGGTGAGCAGATGAGGTGGTTGATGGCGGGGCTCTTGCTTCAACGACGTTGATGTTTAAATTTAAATAGGGCGATGTCCTCGAAAATTTTCACGGCCTTGGACGAAACTAAAAATGCGAGGCCATACAGCAGCTTTTAATTTTCACGCCATCAGGACAATTAAAAAACTGCTTGATAAAATATCGGAACTGAATTTGGAGGACGAAGCGGATCATGAGTCGAAAGATTTCTTTTTTGAAAAGGGGGACAAAAATATTCAGAGATAAAATGGAGAATGTAGTCGTACAGTGAATTTGGATTCGTAAGGGAAATTCGTTTCAGGAATATTTTCTTAAAAGAAAATATGTTGGAAGAGTTGTTTTCAAAAATCTGGGCTCAAGAATGAAGAATACAGGAGTTTGTGGAGAGGACCGCTTTCCTACAATAAGGACCTTTCTCCTAACAACAAAGTGCTCCGAATATGTGAAGAGTATGAGAGCGGTAATTCTTCGAGCATATAATGTTGCATAGAACGTGTGTGTAGAGGATTAATGCGAATAAAATTATACATAGAGCAAAATTTGATTTGAGTTTGACACAAAAAGGGTGAATGGAAAACGGGAGGCGGAAAAAAAGCGGCTGCTTCAGGTAGTCAAGCCATGGTATCAAAGGGCTGCATTTATATATCTCTGTTCAACTGGGTGATTTTGCATTTGCGAAAGGATTCACAAGAATACTTAGTTTCAGCCAGGTGCATTGGCGTAGAGTTGGTTCACATGAATTTGAGCTGGGACTAAGTGACGAGAAACTTGCTTTTAGCCGTGAAAGACAACAAAGATGAACCTACTTTATCATGTTCACCCACAACCGTCCATTTGAAGTAGTGAAATACCAGATATACCCTTTTAGTGTTTCTGTTGATGTTAATCATATTTTTAGATGTTCAAAATGTTAAAAAAAGCATCTTTCGTAAAATATATACGACAGGAATATGAAATATTGGAAACAATAATACCTCTAATTTACTCGTTTTCTAGACGAGCAGATGTTGAGGCCAGATGCAGTATGCACGGGAAAATTTGGCAAAGGTACCGAAATGAAATGCGTAAGGCAATGAGCGGGAGAATAGTCGTGAATCGTGCGAATTAAAAGCTATCAAACCCCCTGTTCCTTAAAGCCCGATGTGAGGAAATAGCTCGGTGTCTCTGGAGACGTATGGTAGATGCATGACAATGCGGAAACAAAAAAGGGTACTAGAAGGATATGGTGCCAAAGGAGAGTACTTTGAGAACATTCCGAAGAACTTATAACAAATTGTGGAGTCGGGAATAAACGGGCGAAAAGGCAGGGGCTTAGCGCGTAGCGGCGGGGGAGGCCTGCTAGGGGATCCAGATACTCCCTCATTGGATGATTATATTCCTGTGGGTGGCTTTGCACGTCCTCAACGGGGAACGAGCAGGGTGCCGATACGGCTAGAGATACCAGTCTTCTCTCGGGACAATGACCCAAGGCCAAAAAGGAAGAAAGAAAAACAAGTGCAACGGAAAGTAAAAGGGGCCGGCTTTTCGGGGTCGATGAGGGCGGAAGGGTAAAATGCGAGTAAAAAAAGGGGTGAGAAGGAAATAGCCATAAAAGCGAGAGTTGTGGCGTTATTAATTGACAGTTAATAGAGAGTTTGTGTAAGAAATTCTGCAATAGATTGATTAAAATATTATAATATTCTTTACAAGTGGCGGATTCTGCAATAGAATGTGAAAATAATTAGCTGAATTTGACCCCATTGTAGTGCAATTGGCACTCACAATGTACTGCCATCGGAAGAGCTGATTTTGGTGATCTTTTTTGATCTAATTCACTGCTAACCAGCAGACACTGTACTGTACAGTAAGGGAAATTTTCGATTGTCGCCCTCTATTATTCCATTACTGGTACTGTAAACTCCGTAGAGGGCTTGAGGCTTGCAATCTGGACCACTCGGCCCCCAAATTGGACCTGATATTTTCGCAGGTGAAGGGCACCTATTGGGCCAAGTGTCGAATTTACTTCTCTTTAACTTGGATCTCCCTTACTTAGCTGACCCTAACTTCACGCACCCCGTGGTCTTAGATAGCCCTAACCTATCAAACTAATATTTATACCTACCTTGCCACTTGGGCCCCAGATTAAACAGCCACCTCGGTGTTGGCTATGAACTTAACTCCCAACTTCCGTCTTTGCAGAAACCTTGCTAACGGCAACTTTGGCTATAGCCACGTTTCTCCGCCCGGTCCCCCTTTCTAACTCCCCCCTCTCTATCCAATATTATAATACCCCTTTTGTTGTTTGTTTGTGATGCTTACTAACACTTGACGCCCGGACTCCGGCGTCTATATACAAATAGGAACTTCAAGGTTGTCGTTGGTGACAACATCCTTATCTTCAAAGGGTATATTCAGCACTGCTGACCCACTACTACATCTTCTTTGTCCAGTATTACACCCCTGGTGTCTACAGTTCTTTGGAATCGATCTATACCAAGTTTCTAGCATTCCGCGGTCCGGCCTCACCCGAAGGACAAGTGTACCATCCAGCCGTCCAAGGAATTACCCCGCTCTTCCAACCCCATTTCTCCTCGCGGTCGGCGAGCTGTGCTACTGCATCGCAGGGTGCTTAAAGAGAAAGAGGGACAGCGAACAACCTGTGAGTCTTGGTGTGTGTGTGTATGTTGGTTTTCTCATTGTCTGACGGTGTTCCGTTCCTAGACAAGAAGTACTGCGAACCGCGCATTGCACTACACCCACTGTGAAATCGTTACTGCAATTGAAATGCGATATCCCTAATACCAAAATTTTATGCGCTATGTACATCTTTGTGGCTTTGAGATGCATAAAGTTAGGCTGATTCCATCAAATCTCTGATCTAATGGGATACAGTCAAACTGCACCAATGTTGGGAGCATGAGATGGAAAATTGTAGGCACAGCAAAGCGATCAATTTAAAGTTCCAAAGGGGAAAAAAGAGGGGCGAAAGGGGCTTTTGATCGGTATATTGATCGACGAGTCCATTGCTTCACATCTAGGAACTACGCTAATGCTAAATACTACGAATCTCTCCTTCTCGAGTTCAGTCTGTAATTTTGCTCTGTAGAAGTAGAATACTTCCGGCTCCTTCCCCAGCTCGCAGTTGAACAGATTTGTGGTTCAGCTATCTCTTTCCCGGGTGTAGCAGAACTATACACGGCAAGACTCGATCTTCTCGTCGTTATCCTTCAGCTTTCCTAGTCCAAGAACTTTCTCCCCCGTTCTCAACAACTTCATCCTTACCAGTAACGTCTAACTCATCTCCGGCACCATGTTTTTCGGCAGCATTAGTAGCTCGTCAAATGTACGCAGTTTTGGAAGCATCGCCGTTCAGGTGAGTGAATAGGAATTAAGTCGTCCAGTGCCTTTTTGAGTTCAACTCAGAGAATTAGCCTGGAATTGATAGGAGGACATAGGATGTAAAAGTTTGTAACTCCCTTTGTTTCAATTTTTACTCTCTCTGCCACCGCTCCGTTTCCCAGTAGCTGCTGGGTTGGACTATTTATATCGCTTTAATAACTAATTTTGAGTCCCTTAACCCAGCGCTGCAGAGTATACTACCCCTTCCTTTTGTATTCACCAAATTCCTTAATTTTCCCGCCTTTACCGCTGCGATGACTGCAGCGAGGCTTCCACAAGCGATGCACCTGCAACAATGCTCGTGCCCATTTCGTCCTTCATAACGCGCAATTAATAAAGTCAAGCTAAATGATTGAAAAGATCGATGTCTAATGTACATTGCGGGCGGCCTTTCACGTGTCGTAGGAATTGAAGAACTCATTCGCACGATTACAGTTCTGCGTTGCTCAAGTACAGTGCGGTGCTGGGCGACCACAGTGCGACGTTCGGCGAATACAGTACGCCTCTTGCGCGAGGACAGCACATGCTTCCCGCGAGTACAGTATTTTTCCGCGAGTACAGTATTTGCTTCGTAGCCGAACGGTAGGAAACGACGAGCTCACTTGCGCAATTACAATACGGTGCAGCGCACCCACAAGTTCTTCAAGGCCTTGATAAACGACTGCTTTCCGTCCCAGACTGCGATTGAGATCTCATGTCAGGAAAATTTCTCAACGTTAGCTCTTTTGGCTTAGCTCTTTTGGCTATACCAAAGGCTCCAAAAAGTCTTTCGCAATCCGGAGTATACCCTCAGACATAGATTGACGCCTCAAAATGTGCATTTCGCGAGGGACTGTAGCCGTGTGACGCCCTGATTTTGGCCACAAAGCGAACAGTATCGTGACTTTCGAAGCAATTGTACGTGTTCATGAACAGCCATGTGCACGGCACATGGATCAGTGCTACTAAAGAAGGGAAATCGTTTTTCTTTCTGTTTTTGCACTGAGAACTATGCTCTTTATCTACTCCTTAGAAATAGAACCTGTACCAACTTCAACCGGTACGGTACCCTCGGGGCTATCTTCATCCGGATTTCTTCCAGAGGATGAAACTAAAGTCACGTCATGACTTAAAAAAACCTTGAGAGACATCCAACATGCATTCAGCGGTCGACTACACCTTCTTAGTAAGTTCGATATCTCTCCAAGATTGAAACCCAGACTCCAACACATCCCTCCTCTCGTACATACGCCACCCAACAAATGCGTTCACTGCCATACTCATGATTTTCTAGGACATGATTTGTTCCAATTGGAAATGGATGTTGCTGAGCGCAGAATGGCACAACGAAGGGAGTAGCACAAAATTTTGTCACACCGTCTACGACAGCTTTTGTTTTAGAGTAGAAACTTTGAGCCCCATGTTCGAACACCTTGAGGGGCTGAGACGACCCTTGGCGTTATATGTAGCCATAAACAATCTTCCAAATCTCAAGAATGCTCTTCAGAGTGGCCTGTCAGTCTCGCTTCACATACGATGGGAGAGCCCTTACACCTGAATATGTCCATGAAACTATTGGGGCTACAAAGTCTTTCAAAGCCTGAAACCCACCATCTCTGACACTCACAGGGTACTAAACCATCAACACATACAAAGTTACAGTCTCGGCAGCAGCTACATAGACAGCCAAATTAAGTTCAAAGACAATGAGCTGGTGCAGTAGCTGTGCCATTTTTTCGGTAGGGACATAATTTTTAGCGCGTCATCTCCGAGCTCGCATCGCATGACATTGGCAGTGGCCATTGATACTCACGCACAAAGCGTTATGGCAGCGACGCGAGTCTTAATATCAACCGTGGCCAAAGCAAGGGCTTCCCGTTCCAATCGAGTTCTACTAAGTCCTCGCTCCAACCCCTAAAGTAGATATTCTCAACAAAGCGATTCCATCCGGCGAGCATACCAAAAACCTCGCATCCTTCATGGCAGACATTAGGATCTCAAAGACATCCTTCACAAAATTTTTCTAGGCTACCGATTTCAATACAGCATCTTCATTCAAAAATCCCTCTTCATCGCCTCTGCCGACAACTTAGAACTGAACCATCCACCATAAAACAGCTGAAACCATTTTGCAGTGCTCCTCTATTCTGTTGTACCCTTTTTTTAAAACCAAAGCTATCTCTCACCCTCTCAGAGGATAAAAAAACAGCACCCGTGTTTGTACCCGTAACTCGGAACTGGCGGACCACAAACCAGTCTGCGCATCTTTGACCAACGGATTAACTGTGAGCCTCTGATCGTTGGTCATAGGCTCACAGCTAATCCTAATTTGATCTGCGGTAGTCTTCTACAGTGTAAGACGAGTCTCAATATCTTTGTTTCATTCTTCCTACGAATTATCGTTCAGGTCAACTCCCGAGTTCGGCACAGAAATTCAAGTGTTCAAATTTCTTTGAATGGAGTCCGTCACTCATGTAAGGCGAGTTAGTTTTGAGAACTCTGCTGTTCCACGTTCCATACGAGCAAAAGTCGCCATCCTATTTTGACCAATCCGACTACCTGCGGCAATAGACATCGTCGCAAGGAAGCAGGCAGGGCCAATGATGGACTGTCATCGATTGAAAATTCCTTCCTGCAATCATGTTTTGGCTGTTGATCAGACATTGTCCTAGCTCCTGGTCCCGATGTGCTGGCTGACTCTCCACTCACAGCTCCTTCCTATTCACTTCCCTCCGCTCCAGACAAGGCTGAAAATTCCCCATTGACTTTACTATGGCCAGTTGTCCCAGCTTTACCACTCCCCTACCACCTCCAATTTCAATTGGAACCGTTGCGTCACAATTTTTAACATCTCCATTATATTCCAGACGCCCTCCTTCATCCATTTTTACAGTCTACACCTTCATCACCAGCCTCAAGCGCTGCATACTCATCATCCGCAGCATTAATGCCGAGACCCGATGCTGCTACAAAGGGATATACCCGTAGCAACTGACATTGTTCAGTCATCAAAAACAACAAAACCAACCTGAAATTCGAAAGAAATTTCATGAATTCCTCCTTTTTATATCCTTTGGTTGCCGTAAAGATGGATTTAATGAACGCTTCATTTCCTTTTTCATCCAAAATGCTAGACAACAGTTTGCGCAAAGACTCAATATGAACTTTTCCGCGCCGTCTAAATCTGAAGGCAAAAGAAATCCTAAACAGAGCATCAGCGACTGCATCAGCTGTATGAACTTCCTTGTCCACCTTTCCATTGCTCAACGTCTTGACTTGGTTGTCCCTCTCTCTCGTCCCAAAAAGTCATCATCAATAATTAACAGCAGCTTCAATGATGTGAGAAATACCTTCCTTTTCTCCCTGAATGAAATCGCCTCAAACTATGTGAGGTGCCCTGTTTGACCCCGCTGCAAATTGCATTTGACCCCCCTTCACCACCTCGTCCAGTAGAGGAGTACGCAAGAACATTCTCAGAGATTAAAATAATTCTCTCTAGAGACGGAGGCTGATGTACCATCTGGCGCAAGAAATCTATAGTCCGCTCAAAACTAAATCCTGTCGTGTGAGGCAACAAAAGGGCAGAAACTTAGCACTTCATTTCAGAAATACTACGAGTTGCCTGCCTGTGACGATAAAGAGCAATGTACTCATTCATACAAAGCATTTGCTGATTCAGAAGCCCTTCAAGCAGTAGCACAACAAATCCAGCCCTTGTCGGACAACCGCCCCTGGCCTTTCAGTGCTACTACGGCTTCTCAAAGGCGTTGGAGCAAAAAGACTTCGCCCGATCCCCTATCATCTTTTCCGTGAACGCCGACTCTAAAATCAAATCTTTGCATGAAAGAACCCCATGCACTCAACCTTGACTTTGGTCAGGTCAACCGCACGACCTTGATCTACGACCCTCGCCTGCCCACCTCCTCTTCCCTTTGATAGTGATGTTCCCCTGCACGATTATCTTGGTTTTCCTCGCCCACGCCTGCGGCCCCTTCTTGTTGGAGGCGGTGGGCTGTCTGAGACACTAGCTTTAGATGGCGGTTGTCGAATATACAGGGTTTGAACCGGCATTGGCTGCGTTGTGGCGATTATTGAGTAAGTTAAAGGTGGTGTCGGTTCGAAATGGGAAGGATGAGGAATTTTTGCAGTGGATCACGAGAAATATCCATATCGCAAGGTATTCAGTCAGCAATGAGTGGTTGCGACAGTTCTTTTTGACAGATTTTGACTATTGAACTTGCAGAATATTCAGGACGACAAAATAATTACCCTAATTAATTCCACATCATGCAGAAAGAAACTCAAAAGAGGAAATAGAGCCACTATGCATGCCTTCTAAACGTCTCTCTACTGATCGATTAATAGATCAATTACCTTTTCTAGTCAAACCCCTAAAAATTGTAAAAGATCGATTTAGCGATCATTGGCGGCAGTATGGATATGTGTTCAAAGTAAATGATAGTTTTGGGAGGAATTTATTCACCCTTACAATTCCATTCCCAAAGTTATGTCCCTCACTCCAACTCCACCAGCGGAGATGACCGACTTACCTCAAGCTCCCTCAATCCTCATTCTCTCTCTGATGCTTCCATTCACCCTAAAAAGCCTGAACCGCACAATGTGGAAGATGAAGAACTCGCAGGGGTAAGCCAGAATGCTAGCTCAACAAAGAAGAAGGTGGGACGTCGTCCCAAGTCGATGGCGCATCTGAGCCTTCTTAAACGCGCGGCAGAATTGTGAGCAATGTGCTCTTGATGTCGTCCACAGATCATGGTGGGGTTTAGAGGGAGGTTGAGTGAATGGATCTGCGCTAATACTCTTAAGTTATAGTCACATTCTAAAAAGCGTGCTTACCCATTTTTTATTGGTGGAGATTGGAAAATGATGGGTGAATATGATAAGGGGGGTTGGACGTGGCTTTGATCTCCAACTCTCAGCAAGTCACGCTGTCACGGCTGCATCCGCCGGCCGGACTGTAAGCACTCCGAGCGAAGGCAACGAGGACGACTTACCGTTGCCCTCCAATTAAGGCAACGTGGACGACTTACCGTTGACCTACCCTTGCGCAAGGATGACTTGCGGTACGATCAAAACCGGTTCAACAGGGCTATATAACCTTCGACTTTGGTCGCCATCGCTGCTGTCTCTGCTCTCCAAGTCGTCGCTTGTTCTCAACTTTCGAACCAGCTCCGGGCGAATCCTCGTCTAGGCCGACATTCACAACACAACGTCTACAACCATGACTAATGACTCCTCCTCCTCCTCGTCTGCACCATCCGCTCAGTCCCGCATCGTTACCCTCGAGAACAAGGTTGCCGGCATCGAAGGCCAGCTCTCTGAAATCGTCAACCTCCTCAAGGCCAACTCCGGAAACGCAGGCACCGCCGCACCCGCTGCGCCTGCAGGTATCGCCGAGGCTCCGTCGGACCCGCCTGCCGACAAATCTCCGTCTGCCGCGGAAGCCTTTCAGTTGGGTAGTCTGCAGTTCTCGCTGCCAACTCCCTCCGCCGACCACGTCGCTGAAGCCTTCGCGGCCCGCCGTGCTTACGCTTCCACCGGTAAGCTTAACAAATTTGGGAAACCGGCCACCATCGCGCCTTTCCCCGCCAAAAGGTTCATTCCGGAACCTGAGGGACTGTTTGGAAGAATCAAGAACGCCGACCTGCGCGACGGGTGGGAGGCCGAGGTACTTTGGAACATCGGTGACAACTGCGAAAACGCCCTCGCAACCGCTCACAAGGTTACCGAAGCTCTCGCTGCCAAGGACGTTGACGCCGCTACCGAGGCCTTTGCAGTGCTCAACCATTTCCTTGAGGCCTTCGTACAATCGCGTACTGGAACGCGTGGATTTCTTCGCCGACTCCCTCGAATCGGGCAAATCGGAGGCCATTCTCTTGCAGAAGTACCTTCGCGAAGACGACTACCCATATTCCTCCGAATTGTATCGTTCTACCAAGCAGAAGTTTGCTGAGCTCCGTTCTCAGGCTTACGCGAAGGAGTTTAATAAGCAGCAAGCTGCTTCAGGAGGACGCAGACAAGCTCGAGGACAAGGAAGCTCCGAGCATAAGCCCGCTCGCAAGTAAAACGGTCGTCCTCACGGCCTTTTTCCTTTGGTATGTCGCACGTCCTTTGGCGCAATACCCAATGTGCCACTCCCTTTTGGTCCAACACCCTTCACGCCTCGGACTTCCTACTCCGCGCCCTCCGCTATGGGGTATACGAGGCTCCCATCAAAACATCCCTTCAACACACTCAGTTCACTCTCCCTCAAATTCCTATAGCACCGCAAGACAGGGAATTCTTCGACTCAGCCATCAGGACGCACTGCATCGGAGAACCTACGAGGAGATTCCAGCCGACACCGCACGCAAGCTACATCGCGAAGGCTACCCGATTTCGAACGCGTTCGTAGCAGTCTCAGGGGAAAAACAGCGATTGGTAGTCAACCTGTCTCGTCAGTCCACGCTGTTCCGGGACATGCCGGTGAAAATGGAAACACTCGAAGGATTTGCTCTCGAGCTCAAACAGGCAGATCTCATGTTCTCGTTCGATATCGCCAAGGGATACCATCACTTCCGTCTACATCCCAAGATACGGAATTGGTTTTTATTCAAGGTCGACAATCGTTACTTTCGGTGCATCGCTCTCCCTTTTGGCTGGAAGCTTTCTCCCGCCTATTTCGTCAAGTTTATGCGCCCCATGGTTCGCTACATCCGAAATCATCTTCGCCTACGCATTCACCCGTACATGGACGACTTCCTCGTCGCTGTAAGACGTCGATCTCGTCTACGGAAGGCCAAACAACAGCTCGACCAGTTGCTACACGCCTGTGGGTTGTTGAAAGAAGACAAGGGAAATTGGACGGGAACCCGCAGAATCGAGCATCTGGGGTTCGTAATCGACACTTCTCGAATGGTTTTTGGGATTACGGCTCGACGCATGGAAAAACTCCGCGGTATTGCACAGCAACTGTTGCGCCAAAGCCGCCGGAACAAACGTCTAGTCGACGTCCAGCTGTTACGCCACTTCACGGGGTAGCGATTTCGTGCTCGCTCGCTATGCCGCTCGCCCGGTTCTACACTCGGTCACTGTACGACTCCATGAAAAACCGAACGACGAAGTCAGGAAAAAGGGTTCGACTGCTCCACGCTGGAATGAGGGATCTGAAGTTCTGGCGGGATCTCACCTCACACCCACCCGAACGGCCAATGTCTACTCCATCCCCTACTATGGCTCTCCACTCCGACGCGTCCACATCGATCGGTCAGGGGGGACACTCGGGTCGGATCTTCGACCAGGGGCTCAGGGGACCTGGGAAGCTCGGGGGTTGTGGGACCCGGCACTACGCGTAAAACCGATCACGTTTCTGGAATTGCGCGCGGTTACGGACAACATTCGGTCCTTTGCAACAATGCTACGCTCAGGAACACATCTCAAGATCTGGGAGGACAACCAAGCGGTCGTGGCAATCTTGAACGCCATGACCACCAAGTCACGACCTCTCATGAAAGAACTCCGAGTGCTGCACCGCTTGCTCGACCGACTTGGAATCTCAATCGAGTCTCACTACCTCCCGTCCGCCGTGAATCAGTTCGCAGACAGGCTCTCTCGGCTCCACACGCTCGACGATTGGAGAATCAACACGAAGGCCATCAAGCCCCTTCTCGATTCACTACCACCAACCATCGACCGCTTCGCCGACAGTTCCAACAAGATCTGCAGCCGGTTCAACAGCGAGTTCGCATCGCCTGGCTCCCTCGGGATCAACGCACTCAGTCAGGATTGGAGTACGGACATCAACTTCTGGAATCCGCCGCTCAAATTACTGCCACTCGTCGTCAAGAAAATCGGTCAAGAACACGCCAAGGGTATTCTGGTCACGCCATATTGGCCCGCGCACCAGTGGTTTACTCAATTGCTCCATTTGGCACGACCGCAGGTTTTCGTCGCAGAAGATCTCTACCTACCACCAATCTGGGCTCCGCCGCAAATGCCGTCGCCACCGTGGAAACTCGCCGTATGGAAAATCTAGCAGAAGAAGCAGCCTCGCTGCCGCTAGCTGTCACCTTACAGCAATCCGTTTTGGCTGCAGCAGGTATGGGTCACACATCGGGTGGAACTACGATCGCGCAGTTAATGCACAAGGCTCGGGCTCCGAACACATGGCGTTCTAACGAAATCTTGTGGAAAAAGTGGCTCCAATTCTGTACGGAAGACAAAATTGACCCCTTCGCAGGCTCTGAAAGTTCTCTTCTTCGCTATCTCGGCTGGCTATTCAATCAAAATAAGGTCAGTGCTTCGTCCGTTCGTAACTACCTCTCGAATGTGGTAACCGCTCACACTCGCATTGGACGGCCGCTTGCACATACACCTTTGATCCAGCTCGCTATCTCCGCATACCAACAGGCTGATCGTGAAAGGAAATTACTAAGTGATCCAACGTTGGCCTCAGAACGTCGCGCTCTACCCAGCTCCGTGGCCCGCCGAATCTTTACCGCTGCGCTTGCCGCTACCGACACCGTGTTCCTCCGGAACGCAACCGCTGTCTTGGTTAGCTACGTGTTCTTTGAAAGAGGTGAAGCTGGTGTGTCGTTATTACTCAGCAACATTTCCGTCTCGCATGATTCAGTGGACATCGCTATCGCGCTACGCAAAAATCAGCAACGAGTGGCTCACACTCTCTCGTATCGCCGAAATCCTGAGTTCGAGAAGAGTTTGATTGACCTCGTCGCACGCTATGACGCTATTCGCAGGGGTAATCGCACATCCAGCAAGTACTACTGGGCCATTCCGGGCACCAAACTGTCCACAAGCGCACGCACAATTACAGTTTGGCTTCGGTCGTGTCTGAAGAACTCAACGTGGCCCCGCCACCGCAGGTTACATGGTCCTCGCACTCGTTACGCATGGGGGCGGCTTCCGAATGTGCCGCCATAGGGGTGCAAGAGTACCGCATTTTAATTTGGGGTGACTGGACGGCAAGCCGCACGTTTCGTGAATCGTATTTGGATGGTCGCGTTCTGTCTACGGAGGATTCGCTCTTTTTCTTCGGTCACTTGTTGTAACCTCACTCTCGAATATCCCTTCGGTCTTTTGGTTTTCTCATTTGTTTAATTCGGTGGAATGATTGGAAAATGATGGGTGAATATGATAAGGGGGGTTGGACGTGGCTTTGATCTCCAACTCTCAGCAAGTCACGCTGTCACGGCTGCATCCGCCGGCCGGACTGTAAGCACTCCGAGCGAAGGCAACGAGGACGACTTACCGTTGCCCTCCAATTAAGGCAACGTGGACGACTTACCGTTGACCTACCCTTGCGCAAGGATGACTTGCGGTACGATCAAAACCGGTTCAACAGGGCTATATAACCTTCGACTTTGGTCGCCATCGCTGCTGTCTCTGCTCTCCAAGTCGTCGCTTGTTCTCCCGCCTCCCGCCCTCCATTTTTACCTCAAAATGGCCCAATCACAAGCCGTCTTTTGTTCCCTTTTTTCTCCTTTCTTTGATATGAGTTTCTCTCTCTCTGATTTGGGTTTCTCTCTTATGAGTTTCTCTCTCTCTTTGATATGACATTTTGCATGGATGCACCACACACTCGTCACTCCAACATGGTTTGTTCGCTCTTTCGCAAGACAGAAGTCTATTTCGAGGTTTGCTTAATTAGCTGTCAACCGCGTCACGGTTCCCTGAACGAAATTGCCACGAGTAGGCTTAAGCATTAATTTCATGTTACAGGGACGGACCGAGTGGTCCGCGACAAGTAACTCCGAAAGCGCGCGAGCACTTCCGGAGGCCGACTCCCCGAAAGAAGCCGGTACCTCAGACACTCTGACAACTCGTGATCAATGACGACACCTCATCAAAACATGCGGGTGTTACCCGCTCAACCAACACATGAATGTCGTCTGTTTCCTAATAAGAACCCTCTTAGCTTCGCCACTCAACCAGTTACCTGGGAATAGCTACTGACGGTGTACGCGACGGGAACGCGGGGTACTCTTAGTACACCATGTAGAACAGACAGATTGTGGTGATCGATAAATATTGTAGTTTGATTAAAGTGTTTGTGTTTCTCATTTGTTTAATTCACTGTAATTATTTCACTAAAATAGTTATAGTAAGATATTAGTCATAGACATTGCAGAAACGTTTATGACTAAGATTTTACGTCACCTGTAATAAATACTAAGTTAACAGTTTAGCTGCTCTACAGTTAGGACATGTGCCCAATAGTTAGCTACTGTAAACTGAATATTTATTTGGGCCATATTGAGGCCTATTGCACGCGATCATGAATCAATTGCCAATAAAAACTTTCCCTTTCAGGACAATAGGAATTAGATGGTCTAAAGTGATTGAATTTTGATCGCAAAAAGGATCATAGATCCTGCACAGTAAACATAGAGGGTCATTTCAACACATTTTCCCCTTCGGAGAGTTCCGGTACAAAGCTGGAAGGTGCAGTTGCTGTTTCAAAAATTCAATTAGATTACTGCTAAAAAATTAAGAACAGAAACTGTCTACTGTGTTCCCTGCTACATGACAGAAGCGGATCAGATCGATCTACAACAGCTTTTGAGGCGTTTCATGCCGGTTACTACTTTCTTTTGTCCATCGAGGTTGGTATGGTTTCTGGTCCGAGATGTGTCCCTAATCGTTTGCCGGACATTGACGAATGAAATAGAGGAAAACACGTATTGTGCGTCAAAATTCAGTCGGGATTTACGCCGAATTGACACCATGGAAATTGGGACACAAACTAGAATGGTGTAAATGGCACACGTGTAAGAGTTTTTATTTACTAATTTTGGGGAAAAAGTGTACAGTATTAACCCTAGCAATTACTGTAGCCATCGTTAGATTAGGGTATGTAGGTTACACTTATTTAGGTACCCTTACAGTATTTTTAGTCTGGGGTAATGTATATAAGGGCTGACACCAGGCTGACCCTAAGTGGATTTTAAAGTAACCAAGCTCGACGCCGTAAATTCTTGTCTTAGTAAGAACCTGTTCCTAAAAGTGATACCCCGTTCACTTTTCGCATGTTTGTTTGTTCAGTATTCGGCTTTGTTCCCTTTTCCCCCTTTTCCTTTACCCATTTTGCGGTAATTACCAATCCCGTATTTTCAGCTTTCTCGTCCTGAAGAAGACCTTCTGCTAAAAGGATACCCCTTCACTGTGCTCTGGTCTGTTTGAGCTGGGCTTTGCGTCTCTAGTAAAAGTTCAATCCCCTTTCTTTTGTTTCTGATTTTTTTTTGTATGTTGGATCCCTGGACGGGCAAGATTTACGTCTCGGGAGGCCGTTTTTTATTCTTATTGTAATATGGAGCTATCATTGCCTCCATTTCCAAGGATCCATCGTTATTTTTCTCAACTCTGTAAATCACATGACTTCTGATAATGTGTGCTTCTCATTGAAGCTTAGTGACATGTACCATCTGAGCCGGATGCTTTAAGGACTCTTCCCCCTTTTCATATGCCTTCAGGAGTGGGTAGGAATGCAGACTTTGTGATAATTACTGCGTAAAATCTTTATGTTCAAATTCAGAGAAGTAAGACCCTAGCGCATATTGTTCATCCCTCACAAGACGCTGTTGAGCCAACTGTGCAGTGTCGGCGGCAATAAATTCTGTTGTGCTAAACCGCCACATTTCACCAAAAAAAGTCAATTTTTTACACGTAAGTATCCTCCTTATTTATATTGTATTGTTTATCATCATCGGTAATGGAGCCAACGACACCAGGATAAAGTTTGTCATCGATTGGCGAGTAAACTTCAATGCTGTCCCCAACATCCGAAAGTGAGGTAAATATCTTATCTGTATCCCTGCCCAGTTCAGCATCGTCATGATTGTACACTGTAGAGTCTGCAATCTGAGAAGTAGCGCCCTGCTCACTCGAGCCATAACCAATATCTTCCAGGAGAGCCTTCCTCTCAGTGTAGATTTTGTTGATGCAGTCATCGAGGTTTGCGCATATGCTATCCATAGCTTCTTGGATCGTGCAAGGGAGAGAATTTTCGGGTATGAAACGCCTTTTTAATGAAAATGTTAGGCGTGGCATAACATCTTCAATAACAGGGGAAAGTTTTGAGTGTTGTTCCTGTTCGAAGATATATTCAATCTATCCTAAAGTTTTCCAGACAACACAATCGACTCATGAGGTGTGCAGACAAAGTAATGGGGAGGTAAGATGCTCCCTAAAAGGACTCATTCAGGTCTTCAATAGCTGCTTTCACTTAGCGTCCGTGCTTACAAGGGACAGTAACAATACCCGAACCCTTGTCAGAAGAAAGAAACACCTCAAATGAGGACTATTTGCCACGCTTTTCATGCCTTCTCTTGACATAATTTGCACATTATCACCAACATGAATCTTATTACAAGTTGTGGACTTGGAGCGCCGAATTATGTACGACTTTCTGCCTTGCGAACAGGTCATGATTGGCTTCCATAATCTCATCTGGAAGCAAAACAGGAGCTGTGTGATCAACAGGTTAGTAGCCCTTTGCTAACTCTTCGGCTGAAAAGCGTCTGTGGTGTACAAATCTTTTGATTAACGTAGCCGCAGCTTGCACCACCATCCGTTCATCCTCAGCAGAGCACTTGGACTCTGCTACCAATCGCAGGGAAATAACTCGGATCAGACGTTATTTCGGCTCAAAGACATTTTTGTTGTGCCATCTTGATGGTATTGTGTAATACCATCTGTTGGTTAAATCAATAAATTCATCATTTCAAAGGCAGCATAGAACAGAGCGATATCAGGTGCCTATAACATTTTTATCCAAAGAGTCTCCAGCAAAGCAAAGCATATGACATTGACGTGCTTGTGACAATGTCTCCAACGTAATACCTCGAGAAGGAGTCCATGATGTGAAAGAACATGTTATCTCGAAGATATAGATGATCAATCACAGATAACATTGTTGAAATCACGACTTAAAAAGCTGAGCGAGACTTTACGCTTGGGGTTGTGCTTATCTGTTGTAATTCAGGTAGTACATTCATCAAACGCATTGGTCAGGTATTTCTGTACATCTTGATTCCGATTCTTATTCCACCGTAGTGGAGAATATCCGAATAACGGAAAAGTTTTAGTGATATTTAGCACATTTTGAATTTGACAACAAGTTCATTCTGAATTCTGGTCTTTCAACTGAGCTGTAGCATAAAATATTTTGTTGGAGGTTGTCAATGGCCTGCAGCTAGTATTACTAACAAGCTCAAGATATGGAATGTAACTTAAGTCGTTGTCAACAAGAGAAATGGAACCTTTGTTGGACTGGAACACAAGTTTGTTACCATCAATGTAAACGATGTCACATTTTTTGTCACGTTGCGGCCAATGAGCCATGCGAGGATCCGTCTATGAGGATATGGAGTACAGTAACCCGTCTGTTCTCATCTGTATGTGTAAAAAATTTGCAGAACTAAGGATCTTTCTTGTACCACTGGAATTGGTACCGGTTCAACATTTCCAGAAAGGCGAACTTTTATTGTATCTTGTAGCGGGATTTTCTTAATGTTCCAATTTTCCAGCAAAATAAGCTGAAAAATCTTAGACTCTTCAATTCCAGGACCACTATGCGGAGCATCGTCATCAAAAATGGTCCAATTTTGTAAGATAAGCAAAGAAATTGTCATCGTGTAACTTTCATAGGATGATTCGCGTGGGTTAGAGAGCCGGCTTGATTTAGAAGATAACCGAGTCGGAGATTAGAAGCAAGCGCAACTGTCCTGTGGAGAACAGCAACCTTTGACAGGGAGCATAGGTGTAATTGAGGTAGCTGTTTTCGGTATCATCACTTTCTGGTTTTAACATAAGTCAAGCCAGGCTTAAGTAGACACAATTCAGTCTTCCAAACCCATCTAAAAGCATAATTACCCCTACGTTACCTAGAATACCATGGAGGTGGCAGGAGACATTCTAGGCCGTCAACCGCAATTGATGCAAAGCCATTTCTTCCTTAGCAGTACAACAGCTCCATTTCTCGGTGATAAGCCCTTAAAATCACTTATTCGTAATGAATAACTAGAGAATAAACAGATTCGTTTATCAACTAGACGTGAATCAAAATCTAAGAGTACAATTATGAACTTTGCCTTGGTGTTGCATCCTTCTGGACTGCTACTGGACGGCTGCGCGAGGAATGCACCCCCCGTGATATTTATCAACATGCTGGACTGCCCCGCAAGGAACGTACCATACATGATGCTTATCAACAATGTGGAAGCAGTTCGGAGTGCAAATTAATAGCATATTGCTTTACTTGTAAAATTAACGTTAATTAACGTTAGATGAATAGCATTGCGCCATTTCGTTCATAGTGTTTTGTAGCTTCTGTTCCAGTTTGCACTGTAATTTAATGAGAGCAGGACTTAAGTACTCAACAATCGATAGCCAATAGGTTTCAATTAGTAGTTACAAACTATGTCAGGACAGAACACATTAAAATTATGTCAATTCGAATCCAGTCGTGGAGCTGTAGCTCGAATTGAAGCATACGTGACAGTGGAAGCCGAATTCGAATCTAGCTGCGGACCCGGAACTCGAATTAATGCAGTAATGATTAATGCAGAAATTAATGTCATCATTTTCATACCAATAGAGTTACCATTAATCCTAATATTAGTGCTGGAGTAATCAGGTAAGTCAACCATGTGTTTTGTACCATTTCTATCACAAACCAAGTTACCAATGTCTTCGGACACTGGAGCTGTGCTAAGGGTCTTACCAAACGTTCCATATTCAATATCACAGTCTTTTCGGAACAGGGAATTTATTTCCTTCAGGATCATAAGTAGGTTTCATCCTAGGCTTTAAAATACCATCGAGTTTATGGTCACAGCGCTAATTTCCATATTGATAGAAGTGATGACATTTTCCCTTGTTCTTGAGATCAGCAAGGTGCCAAGGAGTCAGTGAACTGGAAGCTTTGGGATTTCCTTGTTCGGGCAGTGTCGAAAACATGTTGATGAAGCTCACAGATATCGCAACAGGGACGTCTAATTTTCATTTGATCGCACTGCCTTATGAGCAACTTTCTCGTTGTCGTACAACGCGGCAGCCAAAACTCATTAGTAGTAGAAGATGAGTCAACAGTAGATGCATTGGAAGCAGCTGCCAGCACGGATATACTCTGACTATTATCGACAGAGGAATTTACAATCAAGTTAAATTCCACTAAGGCTTCGGGAAATTTAGTAGAACTGGTGGTAGCATTGAACTTTGAGACCTGTACAATAAATTTTGACTCAAAAGTTTTAGAAGTCCCGTTTATAATCGTTTCATATATAACAAGCTCGTGAATTTTTGATAAACTTAGCTCACTACTGATAATGAGTCTCTCCTGTAAAAAGCCTGAACTATCTTCTTATGGCCGTCCTCAGATTTTTTCCGTGTATCTGGATCGATCTATAAATATCACAAGCTCTTCCTTACAGCTGTGACTGTAACGAAATTTATCGTAGATCATCAGTAATCTTGTCGGAGTCGGTATGGTAGATCACCGGGAATCTTGTTGGAGTCTAAGCCAGGAGCTTATCAAGAATGTCACACTATAAATCAACAGACCTTGCATACTTTTCCCGGTTGCTCCTACCATCGGTAATGGGAACATTACTCATGTCCCAAGAAAAACGGGGCCTAGGTAGCAGGAACTTGAAAAAGATCTGGGCCCATAACTAAACAAGTATTGAAGGACCCAGATTATAATCATGTTGGAAGCGGTAGCTGGGAACAAGTGAAGTAATTTTTCTGAAAACATGCAGCAAGATTTTTACTTTGTTGGAACTTGATCTAGATATCTTCATTTTATCTGTCTGGTCTCCTATTCCACAGTTTACCAAAAAATAGGTAAGTAATAATTACATAGAAAAAAATGAGAAAACAAAGAACAAGTCACAGTACAACATAACAAGACCATTAAAGTTTGATTACAAACAAACAAACATTGCTTAGAATTACACAAGCAAAATAAACTGGATAAGATCATTCATCAAGGTCGTACAATTAATTGTGAAACTTGAAAAACTATTTTTAGAAGTATCGTAAAACAATTCAATTTGTTTCCAACATCAAATAAAGTGATGAAAATTATGGGAAAATATTTTATCAGAGGCCCGCAAATTTTATTTTTTTCTGAATCTTAGAGCATCCCACTCGGTTGAAGCAAATGTTCAATTTATTTTTCTACATGTGAATTTCTGGTTGGTCAGATAAAAATAGTTGTTTGCTCTTTTGGTCCCCAATTACGTTTTCCCACTAGTCTACTTGAGTGCATGCAGAGAGGCGCTGCTACTCAGCTCCTTGTCCACACTGCATGCAACATACCCTACCGATTATCCACCATGCAGAACCGCATCGTCGAAGAACTGAGTTCCGACGACCTCTTTGATATTGTTGGGACCTGTTTGCTTCAGACAGCGATGAAAAGCCACCAAACAGGGGAGAATTGAGGCCTGGTCGAGCACCAAATATTGACCGCAATCTGATTTAAGGATCTCAACGCCTCTATGGGGACTATTTCAATGCGAATCCGGTTTACAACGAAGCTAGTTTCAAGCGCCGTCTTCTTCTGACTAGGACGTCATTTCTTCGAATTTATGACGTCGTAAAAACTCATAGGTACTTCACGCAGAGACATGATTGTACCAGCAAGCTTGGATTAACAGGATTGCAGAAAGCAAATGCGCCCATACATGTTCTAGCCTATGGCTGTGCTTCAGATTCCCTTGACGAATATCTTCGCCTCGGTGCTTCTACTTTGGACGATTTTGTTAAGAATTTCTTCAATATTGTTGCGGATTCGTTTTCGGCAGAGTATCCACGCGTTCCAAATGAAGATGATTTGAAAAGTACTCCTATGTCGATCAGGGAAACTTGGATTCCCTGGAATGCTTGGAAGTTTGAAATGCTGCAAAGGATCTCCAAAAACTGCCCTACAGCCTTGCATGGTCAGTTCGAAGGGAAAGAAGGCGTACCTGCCTTAACACGGGAAGCTATTGCCGACGATACGCTTTGGATCTAGTATGCATTCTTCGACATGCCAGGCTCTTGCAACGATATTAGCGTCCTATACTGCTCTTCTCTTCTTTTTTTACAGCCAATGGATCGTATCCACCACCAATGTAATACAATATATGTGGACAGAAACGTAATGTGCCTTACTGGATGGTTGATTGTATCTATCCGAAGTGGCCGTAGTTCTTTCATACGATCGTAGAAACCATTACAGAGAAGGATGTACTGCTGTTTCGAGTGCAGTAAAGGGCTCGCTAAGATGTAGAAAGAGCTTTCTGTGTAATGCAAACAAAGTGTTACATCATTTCTCGTCCGGGAAGATACTTGTCGAAAGCTCTCATGACAGATATCATGAAGTGCTGCATTCTTCTGCATAATATGGCTGGGGAGAGCGGGAGGAAGGAGAAGGGCGAGCTTTTGAGTAGCAGGACCTTGCGGAAGACATCATAATTGGGGAAGATGCAACGCCGATATGTGGAACATTGGAATCACTGAACGATACTACCGTAATGTTGCCCGTTTCGCTTGCGTCTTTGCGTGATCTCAACTCTTTTACCATGAACGAGATAGAATACTTCAATACTCGCGAGTTAGTAATGGACCACTTGTGGGAACGGAAAGGTGGTTCGCTCCTGTAAATGTCAGTTGTTCTCTATCGGACCATCTTGCAAATCAAAGTTCGAATCATTATCGCCGTTGGGAGAAACACAGGGGGAAGAGGCAGGCACAGACACATCAACTGAATCCAACCTTGCAGCGGCTTGTTTACTCGCCTCTTGCAATGATTCAGCGCGAAGAAGGTTAAAATATTCAATCTTTTCAACGTTGCTGCATTCCACAGGCGCATTGGAAAAAGCAGAATCTCAATACGGCGCTCCAAAGATTCATTACGGGCTTTTTGCAACTCAATGGCGACCTAAGCCAATTTCAGTTTCTTCTCCGCAGATAAAGCTTAGATAACTTGTCCTTAGCTTTCGACGACCAATGGGACGGTCTTCAGAGCATTCGTTCGATTCAATGTTATTCGTGTCGCAATCATCTCCAACTACTACAGTGCCTGTTACAGCAATAGCTCCAAAATCAGAGTTACTATGTTGGACCTGTCCACCGCCGGAGAACTTCTGATGCTCCTTCAAAAACAACCATGCTGAGAAAAGCTTGAACGTTTTCCCGGAGTTTTCAGTAGCTGACTGAATCTTCACATCGTTTTAGAGAGCTGTGTCCAGTTTATAGATTTCTTCATCACTTACTCCAGTTGGCTTTGATCTTTTAATGTTGTTGACGCAGCCTGTAAACTTCACTCATTCTTTGTGGATCAGATTGCATCTACTCTTAAGGGATTAGAGGGACCTCTCAGTTGCAGAAGGTTTTAGATGATGGTGAAAATCGGCAATCTTCGTTAAAAACGACAAATACTTCTGCCCGGATCCAATGATATTATCTTCTGACGCCTTAAGCCATGAGCGATCTCGCAGTTCTCAAAAGAGGTATAGTTTGAGCCCCGCGAGCGGAGGCAGCTTGGAGTCGTTGATGCGTCCCCTGTAGCTTGCTGTGAGTACGCGGTTCGGAAATGGATGTGGTGCTCATTGCATCAGATCGATTGGCAGCGAAACAATCCCTAGGAACCCACTTCTCTCGAAGCGACTTACTTCATGGAGTCGATGTAAAGATAGAGACAATTTAAGATTGGCGGGAAACTGAAATTTCATCCAATTTTATTGCGCCAACTGGTTGCTCCCCTCGATCAAAGTGCTATTTGGGGGCTATATTTACCATTTTTACCTCCCACCTTTACCTCTGGGGTAAAAATGTATTCATTTATTTGCCGGTTGGAAGGGTCGAAGCGAGATCAAATTACCAAATATCGAGAAATTATCTATTTAATGATTTGCTCCAAACCGGTGGGGATGCTATCAAAAAATTAATTTATCCATTTCACTTGCCTATATTTTCTACTGCATTAAACGTGAAGCATTTTATGTCAGTCAGTTGGTTTCTAAATTCTACCGTTATAATTATTGGAATTATATTGCTGGAAATTATTATTTGCATTAATGTTCACCGGGAGAACTATACTATTATTACTGAGCATGAATTTGTCTCCAAAAATTATACTGCTGTAATAATCCTTTTAGATCTTCTACTCTGATCTACAGTACAGTAAAATTAGTCTTAGACTGTTAGAAAGTTTAGCAATCATAAGTCCATCGAACTATCCCCGTCGATCAGCTATCAATAAGTATTGGTTTTCGTTTTTTTATTTTAAGTCTATTCGGGTAATTTTATTATAATTATTTATTTGGAATTATCTATTGTGAGCCTAGACATTTCATTTAATTTCTACAGAAACTATTTCTACAGTTCAAAGTTGAACAAGTCATTGCTTCATTAGTTTCATATCGCGGCTTGAATTTGTATGAATTCAGGGGCAAAATAAAGACTCTACTTGATAAAATATCAGAGCCGAATTTTAAGGACTAAGCGAATCACGATCAGAAAGTGAATTTGGATTCATAAAGGAAAAGAACTTTGAGTATTTCTTTTTTGAAAGGAAAGATAGGACGATCGGTTTAGGACGATCTGTTTACAAGAGAATTGGTTAAGAATAGCACTTGATATAGAGAGTTTATGGATTTGCGGAAAGGATCAGTTTCGTACCAGCAATGTCCACATCGAGATGCATCGAGTGTACTCGGAGTTTAAATCCAACATCTTCTGAGCACGCTTCTTCCATTTCGACCCCAATACTTGATCTGATGGCCTTACTCCCATTTTTACGAGAACGGCAACCATTGTAGCCCCCAAAACTGTTGCAGATGTGCAAACTGGCGCGGGACCTTAATTTTACAGAACCCACTATCTTATCACTCCGCTTCAACACTCCTCATCAGCCACTACCAAATCGGGTTTCAGAAATAATTTGATCCCTCTAATCGTCTCGGGAACCCCTCCACCGTGGCAAAGAGGAAGGGACAGCGTATAAACCGCACCCGCGCCCCTTCCCAACGCATGCTGGACATGCAAACGAAGAAAGCAAAGCCCTGCCGTGGTCCTACTGCGGGAGACAAGGGAACTATGGCATCCCGTAAGTAGTCCCTCCTCTAGGTTCGCATTTCCCCCTGGCCCATGCAAATATGCCTTATCCACAACCAAGAGCGCTCCCCGTTGAATGTTCTCCTTCCGTCAGTGCATGATGCGCTGCACAGCCGCTGCGGCCTTCCGACATCTTGACCGCATCCCGGTACCTGCTTGCATAGCCTCTACATCTTAATCACCTCACTTTTTCGCGCCGCAGCCAATGCACAGACTCCTGAGTTTGTCCAATCTGCCTTCCTCCGGATACACCTACTTCCCACTGCAGACTTCGACGGTTAAAGCGGGGGGAAGCTGGTTGGCAATCCAAGACAAGACAAAGCCAAGCACTCCGTGAGCGAATATGCCGCGCTTCTGCAAGGGAACGGTTTGGGTGCTTTGCTTTTGAAGATATATCGATCTATCTCATAGTTTCCAGACAACCACAATCGACCCAAAAAGGTATGCAGACACAGCAATTGGAAGGAACTACGCTCCCCAAAAGGCTACCTCAGGTCACCCATCAAGCAGGCAGCATTGGACATGACGGGTGCTGAATGGGCCGACTTGTTGACTGAGCGATTCAAGCACACCACAACAAAGAAGAACGAGTGGTCCGACCACGTCCTCTACAGAACGACGCAATGCGAGACGCGAAATTCTGCAGGGCAGTCCATCTTTCTGCAGATGCGCAATATGGTCGTGCAATGCGCAGCAGCACTGGTCACACATTGCTGACGTGCGCGTGCCGCAAGTTATCGAAATCCTGCGAAAATTTCATTCAGCACCACAGTCCTCGGTGAGAGCCATAGAAGAGAGAGACTTGTCGCTCCCGGGTGACATATCGGAGGGAAAGTTTCTACACGCAGTCCGACGCCTGAGCCCTAACTCCGCACCTGGCCCTGGCAGAATGTCACCGCGACTCCTGCAGCTCCAACACACGGGTGAGCCCTGAAGCTGGGGTAACGGATATCTCGGTACTACCAGCTGTTGTGACGAGACTAGCTCATTGAGACTGTTGGTACGGAAACGGTACTTTCTGTAGGAGAATGGTCCTCTCCTCAAACTTCTGTTTTCTCCCTCCCTATGATTCTCCAAAAACAGCTCTTCCATTCAATTTTCTTTAGGAACAAAATCATGGAACGGATTTTCTCCATGATTCCGTATTCACTGTGCAACTCCATTTCTATTTTTTCTTTCAGAATTTTGGTCCTCCTTTTCAAATAGGAATATTTCGATCGTTGATCCGCTTCATCGTCCAAATTCAGTTCCAATATTTTATCAGAGATTTTTAGTTATTGTCCTAATCGCATGCAAATTCAAAGCTGTGGCATTGCTTCACATTTTTTATTTCGTCCAAGGCCGTGAAACTTTTCGAATACGTTGCCCTATTTAAATTCCGAAATCGACGTTGTGGAGGTAACCCCCCGCCGTCAACTACCCCATCGGATCACCCCTTCTTTTTGCTTTCAACATGACCAACCTCCGCCCTTTCCTCACCATCGCAAAGTCATCCCGAGGCCGCCGTCCCTCAACGCTCTGGCCCTGATGTAAAATGGTCCAAACGACTACGACGATTACTGTAGAAGGTTGTACCGGGAACGCGTTCGGGAATGGGTCCGCCGTAACTGCTTCGAGCAGGCAAAGAGGCAGAGGAGGAAGAGGAAGAAGAGGAAGGGAAGAGGAGAAAGAGGAAGAGGAGGATGAAGAGGAGGACTGGGTGGACCCGTCGGAGCCACTAGTGTACAACGGTGGGGAGCTCCCATGGGGAACGAAGGGGAGACTGAGGGAGTAATTGTGATCTCTTACTCTTCTGACGAAGATGAAGAGAAGGTGAAGAGGAGGATGAGGAGGATGAGGGGGAGGGAGACATGGAAAGTGTGGGAATAGTGGGAAGGAGCCGGAAAACATGGACCAGGTGCCCGACTCTGGAACCGGATGGGGCCATCTTCAGTTGTCTAGATATTTTGCAGAAGGCAATGGAGAATTCGAAGCCGTTCGCGGATATTTGTGGGGACTGCTTGAGTGGAATGGATATTTGTGGAACTTTTTGGCTCTGGTCTAGAGGACTAAGATATTAAGGAAAGAATCTAGATGTTTATCCTGATAGTATCTGCTGTTAGTCTTTCTCGTTCAAATATTCCAATTAATGTATTTTATGGCTTTTAGTATGTTCTTTGAGACTTTAGGGATAACTAAAAAGTCTATATAAGCTGAGTAAGCAGCTTCCTCTTGTGGAGGTCAAGCAAGTTGGCCGACAACTTCACGTCAAGCCCCGAGTAGTAGGAAGCTAAGAGTCAACTTCAGACCCAAGAAAAATTTTTCCTACGCTGGTCACAGAGCATCAGTGGTAGACCCTGCCCCTTCCATACTTGCTTGTAGCCCTCTCAACTTTGGTCCTTATCTACTCCTTTTTGTTCGTTCAACTATACCCAGGTGGCACTTTTGTCGCTTGCAACACCTGCTTCTTGGGGTAGTTGGTTCTGAGTATCTCTTCTCCCGACGATTTACCCCTATCAGAGACCTCCCAAATGAGATAATCTCCCTGATTTCCTCTGCGGCACTGTTGCCTATCCACCCCCGGCCAGACAAGATCCGCCCCATTGCAACTGGGACGGCCTTGCGGCGTCTGGTGACAAAATTGCTCCTACCCCGACATTGGAAGACACGAGGGAATACCTCGCTCCATTGTAGGTGGCCAACGGAGTGCATTGCGGACTGGATTCTATCGTACACGAAGCCCATACATTTGTCGTCAGCAAAGGTGAAGATGAGGACTACGCGCTCGTTTCAGTGGATGCGCATAATGCGTTCAACCGCTTCTCGAGACAGAAAATAATCGGCTTGCTGCCAACCAAAGTGCCGTCGTTATGCTTTCGAACATGTATCTGCTCGTCAAATGCCGTCGCTAATCTTGCCTGCGGCACCACACAAGACATCCAAAGCCAAGAAGGGATGCAAAGGGGACCCAGCAAGTTTGTCGATTCTCCCTTGTCATACACCCATTAGCAAGAGAAATTTCTGATCAGACCCAACTCCATCTACACAGATGGTATGCGAATGACTGCACCCTTATAGGAAATCACACTGAAGCTCGACAAGGCAGTCGAGATCCTGAGGTGTAAGGGACCTGATCATGGCCTGTATTTAAACTTGGCCAAGACAAGCCTATTCCGGCCGCGCAACCCTGCCACTGTGACACCCCTACTGAAGCGTTTCCCAAATGAGAACTTCTCAAACCACGGCATTGACCTCCTTGGCGCCCCGATCAGTTTGCCTCAATTCATGGAGAACTTTCTCAATGAAAAAATTGAGGATGCAAAAACACGTCGCTGATCCACGGGATTGGGGATTCTCGCATCCGGTTTCACCTTCACCGTGCTTGTGCCTCAGCATGCAAGCTACATCATGTGATGAAGCTAACACCGCTGAGTGCAACAAGCGCCCTTGCAATGAGATTTGACGAAGAACAGATGGAATATTACTCGCGGTCATATAACGTGCCGATGGCAAGTGCAGTCCGCCAGCAAGTGGCTCTTCCGTTGCGCCTCGGAGGCCACGGATTCACCCCGTGGCAACGCTGAATTTAACGTCGTTTGCGGCCGCGCACTATCGATTCCGAACAAGTGAGATGCCCCAATGATCCTGGCGTAGCCCAGCACCGTGCACAAAGTTACGCAGATGCTGATAGCCACCTCTCGAGTTTGTCCGACGACTCCACCCAAGCTTCTCTGACTGGCTGGTCTCCCAGAAACACTGACAGCGGCCAGTCTTGCAAACAAGCCGATAATACACACAGCATTTTGTATCGAGCCTGTGCAAGTCGGCAGCAAAGGTATTCTGGAAAGAAGACGAATGGGGATTCCAAGCACCGCTGCATACGGAAGCTGATATTCGGCGAAGGATCCGCCGCCAGGCATACTTAGAGACGCCTGCTGCAGCCTTTCTCACCACATCCTTTTGCAGTCAGCGCGAACCTATAATAAGATGTGGTCAGTGATGCTACGCCACCTGGGAGTTCACGTGTTTGACGACACTGCGCCGCTGCAATGCGCGGAGTGCAACAGGCCATGGACAACCGAGGTGACCATGCAGCGGATTTTTGCAAAAAAGGCCTGGGATGGACTAACCGGCACATGCCGTAGTGAAGGTATTTGGCCGACAAGTGTTCAAGCAGCAGGAGTCGGCGTCCAATATGAGGTGAAATACTTACTTCCCGGACTGAATGCACGGCCTGCCGACATCTAGTGCACCCGAGGTCGGAAGAGATCAACACCTTGCCGCCCTCCCGGTGGCATACGACGTCACAGTAAAATCGCCATTCCAAGAGGTTCATGTCCATTTGAGCGCGCGAGGCGCGCGCCGTTGCCAATGCAGAGGAAAGACGGAAAAATAGGAGCTTGCCAACAAAAGTAGCAGCCATCCCCGGTGAAGTCCGCCCAGGACGATCAAAATTGGGATGGAAGTTTGTGCTGTTAGCCTTCGACTCTCTTGGATCGCCGTCTGCGACGACGTCGAAGGTAATCGACGAATTCGCAGCCGCTGTCGCAACCCGCAGCGGATGACGACGGGAGGAGTGAAGACTCGGCTTTATCAGCAGCTTAGTTATGCGATTTGGTCCACGTGTGCCGCGTCTGTAATATGTCGCGCCCCACAACATGCAGAGTTTTGCCACCCTATTCAAACCTAATTAATTTAGGTTTGTTACAGTGGGTATTCAAGACTTTGCATGTTGCACCTGCATATGTCTGGTAAAGTAAATAATATGATCCTATTAACACGCTTTTGCAGCCGAGGGTGTTTCCTGCTGACTTCTGTTCTGGACCATGAAAAGAAAATGCTTCTTAATGATTTCTCTACTGGATACTGAAAAGGTAATACGATCGTTTGAAATTTCATCTCTTCATATCAAATTTCTGCCACTGCCACTGATTCAATCTCTTGCTTCTTGTCCAAGCCTGCCTCCTCACCATCCACACCAAAGGTGAACTTTCCGCCATTTTTGCTCTCTTACACCTAAAATTACTCCGGAGGTTTTTTCACTTCTCCCTGCTCCCCATTTCCCTTACTAATTCCCTCACTGTACCCCCAACACGTCCGGAATCTTTCTTGGGCTCATTCTCCCCTTCCAATTTTTTGCGGACGACCTGCTTCTGTTTAACCTATCCAAACATTCTTCCAAACCTTGCCCCTGTTCGTGAGCGTGGATCATAAGTCCGCCTCATGACCTGGGCTCCATGAAAATTCAGCGCTTCTCTCCGCTCCATCCTACTATCGGGCGCACCACTTGTCTAAATACACTGAAATGGGGGGTTAATTTACTGTGGTAGATATGTGGGTTGGTACCCTGTAAATTTGTACCGGAGCGTAGATACCGTATATTGGCCAAGCCATTGCGAAACCGTACAATGCATCGAAAACTGTAGATGGCACTCCAATCTACCAGAAGGTGGAAGGGAGGCCAGCCAGCAAACAAGCGGCATTGGAGGTTACTGTCAATGCGGAGTGCCGCTGTAAAAGAATGCTCTAACCTTCGAAAACCGTTCCATTGCGCGAGTGGCAACAGTTCTCGCGAGTTCCTTGACGACGGAGAACGCCGCCGGATGCCATCCTCCAAGCGTTGAGATGGGAACAGGAACCAGCCTGTTTCTCCCAGGCAGCTCAGCAAGGAACCCTTGGTATTTCCGCTGCTTCTCTGCGTGTGGCTGCGTTGAGGCTTGTGAGTGGGTTGAAAGCCCTGGCTCTTGCGTGGGACGGAGCGAGCGGGTTGACAAAGGTTACGTCGAATAATCCGTGCCACCGCGGCTCCCATCGCCCTGATATCCGGCCTGTCCTGTTTTGGTAGTGTAAACGAGGTTCAATGAAGGACGTCGGGCGGCTCTTGCGAGATCGTTCCCCAGTAAAGTCACCTGGTTGTTGTGGCGAGTATTCCGCTCGCAGCCAAAGCGACAATGTAGCAAGTGGTCCCCGTAGATATCCAGCATTTCAGGACACCCTGCTTTGGGCAAGGGGTACCTGGGGCGAATAAAGGGGTTTGGCAAAAGTACTGGAACCACACGGAAAAGTCTTTGCTCTTGATGTGCGTCCTCAATCCAGGGCAAGGTGCACAGTAGACCCAGCCTTTGGCTCCGGGGAGGGACATGCTAGCGCGGAAGGCGCGGGTGCGGATGTTTCCGAGCGGCAAGGCCTCTTGCGCAGCCATATGAATTGCGTCTGTTAGCTTCTTCTGCGATGGTGGGTTGGAGGAGCAGAAATTGCTAAACGGAATTCGTTCTGAGGGTCGACAAGAGGCGCTCCATCTAAAGGCGGCTGTAGCATCCTCGTACTGCGTCAGGTCTTGAACACAGGACGGCAAAGACTTCTCGCATAACTGCTGCGTCGCGGCGCTAGACGCAAGAAACGAAGCGGCGGCGACGTCTCGCGCAGAGGTGAGGCCGATTCCCAAGGTCGGCTTCTTCTCCTGTAGTGGCTTAATGGGCAGTTGCAGCTCCTTGAATATAGAGTTGTCTAGCATTCCACCCGCTAAAGTACGGCAGCAGTTCTCGATTAAGCTGTCGAAATATTCAGCCCCTTTCCGCGTGCAGAGGGCGGCACAACTCGCAAGAGGTATCCCACTTTGCAAACCCCAAAGCATTACGTAGTAGTTGGAATGAAGCTTGTGCGTCCTCGATTTCCATGACAGCATTAAGTAAAGGCTCAAGGGAGTGTACATGGTCCAGAAGTATTGTTCCATGAACGTTTGGGAGCCGACTGGCGCGTTTAAAACGAAAGTCCCAGCACTGTATTCCTGCCGCATATCAGAGGGGTATGCGGACTGAACCGACGCGGAGGGGGCAGTGGGCCACCATACTTTGCATTTCGAGACTGCCAGATGGAGGCCACGACGTTTGGCCTCGGGAGAAGACAGAACCTCGAGTACCTTGAGCATGGCCTCGTGTTTGGCTACAATGTAGCCATCGTCGTGATACCACAACTCCAAAAGCAGTGTGTCTAACCCTGTCTAAATTAAGGTTCTTTCTAAGGCAAAACTACACTCGAACCCTTCCGTTCCATTAATGTCCCCTCTAGGCTGCGCTTCGACGTCAATGAGTATGTTACATCTGCCACTTTTCGTGCCGCATGACTTCTCCTCTATGCTTCCGACTTCGACTCTTGAATGCGCCAATAGCGCCTTCCTATCGCCCTCCATGGCCATTGCAGTAAGATCATCTACCTACGTTTTATAATCTCGGATAGCTGCAAGAAGTATATGACTGAGCGCTTGGTAATCACTGTTGTTTCAATCGGCTTATTTATACAGTGTGGTCGTACCAGAAAGTCTTGACAGTATCGGACTCATTAGAGGGTAAGTGGAGAAAAAATGTCGTTTCCGCCAGAAGGATTGCTAGCCTGCTGGCCGGCCTTGAGCCGGCTTTTTAGGGAAAATAAGAGGTACTAGCGGTCACTCTGTAGGATATTCCGAGCCACAACCGACCATCTCTTTCAAATATTAAAGCACCCACATTTTCCCCACCAGAGGGTAAGTGGGGTTAGTTTTAGGGGAGATGCTTGGGCGTTTTTACTCTAGGAAAATATATTCGATTACGGATAAGGGGTTGGTTAAGTGCCAGAGATGCTAATGTTTAGTGTCTTATGAACTTGCGTTCAAGCCATGATTCAGTACTGTAGTACGAACATCATTTCAACCAACTAAAAAGTAGGTGGCAGCCCAGTCGACAAGCAGGTTGTGTCGGAGGGGATAACCAACGCGGAATGTACTAGTACGGCGTGATTTAGAGTATTATCTAGCATATCCAAAGCATAAAATGCAATCCTTCTGGATCTTACCCAAGCAGCTCTGTATTACATACCTTAGTATTATTCACACTGTAAGCCCGCAGCCTTGTTGTTCATAGTCTCATGATGGGCTGAATGTTTACTTAGACTTAGGAAGAGAGCTACTATAGGCCATAGCAATATGGCACACATAAGCATGGCGGAAGGTTTGGGTGTTTTACCTTTGGAAGATATATTCGACATAATATTGCTGACTCCTTTGAGTGCAATGACCTGTGTGGTCAAATCAAATCAAATTATGGTGACTTAGTTGCAGTGAATAAACAATGGTGACCTAGTTGCAGTGAATAAACGTTCTCTTGCTATTCGAATGGAAGCGCTAGTTTTTACTGAGTAATATGCAAAGAGCTCTTGTGGTGAATGTAAATCCAGAGTAGTATTGCAGGTTTGTGGGAAGCTACAAAGTATGGCGCTCTGTGCATAGACCCGGTCAACCATGGCAAAGATTTGCATACAGTGAACTAGCGGATTTCCAGCCGCGCATTTTAAACGTCAAAGATCTTAGCAGGCACATCAAGCGTTGGTGTCAACAGTGACAAAGGGTATTAATTGTCGTAAATAATGAATATTTCGCTCCCACTTCAACCATCAACTGTGCATCTAAGGAAGCAAAATTTCATGCGAAACGATATGCGATGTTCTTGTCGCATAGAAATAGGGGATTTTCGGTCTCTACATACTTCGCAAAAAGTATCCTCTCATAATTGGTTTGTGATGAATACTAATGCCGCTTTCAATCGTTCGGATATCGCTCAAGATATCTCCCTTCCATGCCCTTCTCGCAGGTCTTCATTTGCTTCTTTACAGACAGGAATTTGCTTGGCATCTCCTCTGTATCGCCATGTGCTAGATCCCTTATTGCTTTCCCAATCAAAATACATCATGCAAAAGAAGTCTGGATTCGCGAAGTCTTCCCACCTTCTTGCAGGATCTCGATGTAGGATCATAACAAACAAAGTCGGGAAACTCTTTAGCGCTCTCAAATTTTGAATTGCTGCGTACATCTGTCCAGCTATTTACTCGGACAAACTCGATGCAATAACTTTTACTCTGGTCGGCCTTGAGTCGGCTTCTTTGGGAAAATTAAGAGATAATGATGGTCACCCTCCACGATATTCCGGGCCACAACCGACCGCATCTTTCAAACATTAAAGCACCCCACATTTCCCCCCTCTTACTCGTGATTTGGGGAAATACAACCGATAAGCTGGCTGGTACCCAATGATGATGATGATGATACCGACTCGTGATTTTACTTCATATTGTCTCTTAATTTGCATATTACTCCCTGCAATGAGAAATAACCTCCATGAATATATGCAGGAATGTCCAAAAACCCTACCATGAATAAAGAGTGTTGTCAAGTATCTGAAAGTGGAGCTTTGTCATCAACAAGAAGCTCAATCGCTTGATAACCAGAACTATTGCGCGACTTGCATCATCTTTGCCGTGTCCGTTGTCTAACGTGGCATGCCTGCTTGCCGACATGGAGCCGGCCCTTTAGAGAAAGAGATTTAGTATTACTCAGTGACGACTTGCCCCGCGTAATGCAATTCTTGCGGCATGGATACAACTGACCACATCCTCCGTACATTAGAATGGCCCGAAATTTCCCAGTCTTTTCTACAAAATGACAATCCACTGAGAACAATATACACAGACCTGTCCCCCTAGTCTTCGGAAAATAGCCGTCCTGCATCCCTAATCAGTAAAGAACCCCAATACCCCCCCACTGAGAACAATATTGCATCATGTGGCTTTCGTGCAAAGAAGACCGACTTACATACAGAACAGGGGAAAGGTTTTGGTGTTTTACTTTTGGAAGATATATCCAATAAAAGCGTTTGTTTGTTTGTTGTTGTTGTATCCAATACAGAACGGGGGGGAATTGTTGGGTTATTTTAATGCATGGAAGATGTGTTCGGTTATATCCACGCGGCTAATGCGTTATGCGGGAAAAGTCGTCGCTGATGATACAAAACGTGCATAGAAATTTCCGCATTGTGCAGCTGCACAGCTGACTGGGCGTCTCCAATTTATTGTACACCGTTGTTTATACCGGTCCGTACTCATACTAAATTTATCATTACAGTGCTTTACGTAAATATCAATCCGTAAAAGGGGAAAGGTTTTGGTGTTTTACTCTTGGAAGATCTATCCTCTATCCTATCCGTAATGTACGTTCAGAGCGTTGTGGATAACGGATAAGATTACGAATTACGCGTGATAGTTACCCCACAAAACACGTGAAGCACAATGCCGCTGAGGCACTGTGAATACTGTGCAATCGGCGCGTTTCAGCATGCTGAGAACAAAGCCCAAGAGTCTACCTGGCGCCGCTATGCTTTTGCCGTCAGTGCCGCCAGGCAGAAAGCATCCAAACTTTTCCCCTTGTGCTTCTGATGGGCGTATTTTTACTTGCGTTGAAAGTGGGGAAAAGGAGGCCGTGATGCAAAAGTATTATGGTGCGGCAGAAGACCCAGCTTGTCAGATACACCTGATATCAGGCGGTCAGCGGGGACATGGCAGATTGCCCAGAGATTCATCATACAGTACAGTAACAGCGGTGTTGAACAGTACGGCCTTGAATTTCATCGCACTGCAGTACTACAGTACAGTATACATGGGGGTCTCGATTTAGTGCGCGATTCGATGGTGCTACCCTCGGTATAGTGCTACCCTCAGGGGCTTTGCACAAAATTGGGAGCCTATGCGCAAGTTCTTGTTTTTCAGATAGATTTAGAGGGGAAAGTCAGACCTTATGA
The DNA here is from genome assembly GCA_002205965.3 of Kappaphycus alvarezii. Classification (NCBI taxonomy): domain Eukaryota; phylum Rhodophyta; class Florideophyceae; order Gigartinales; family Solieriaceae; genus Kappaphycus; species Kappaphycus alvarezii. The sequence goes on along the minus strand of NADL03000032.1, from coordinate 299,313 downwards.
ACGTATCGATTTAATGCGCACTCCAATATAGTGCGCACTTTTAGCCCATTTACGGGGGTGGCACTAAATCGTAGGTGTGACGGTACTAAATTAGTGTGCAGTCCTGTACTGTAATGTACTGTACGACAGTACGCAGATCGTGTTCGATACCACTTACTACTGTACATATGCTGCGCTGTACAGTATTATGAAAGATATACTGTACTGTTCTGTAAAGAACAGTGCATTGCCACGCGCTCTTCACACTCTGTCAAAAGCTGTTTGTGCGTGGCGCGCAAAATCCAGCTCAGCGGACAAAGCCGCCAAGATGCATAATTTTTTCCTATGAACATCTTGCTAAAGTAGCATCTGTTTTGCTGCAGATGTTTCTACTCATGGGCAAAAGCAATCCAGCTTGACAAATAGGTGACAAGAGTAAATGCAAATCCATCATTGGATAGATCAAACGTAATAAATCATCAGTTCATTAAATTTCAATGCAAAACGATTCACAGGGCTTTTGGACTGCACCTATTCGCTTTGTTTGTGCAAACTTAGTCTAGAAACATGCGTACTTACAAAAGTGAAAAAAGGATTTGAGAATATGGTCATTCAATTGAAGAGTTGCACAGAGACGATCAACCGCACCCAAAACGTGCACTTATTTGATCGGATGTAAAGCTTCCAAAAGTAAATCCCCAAACCTTCCCCCTCATTTGTGTAGTTCTACATGAAAAATTTTCAAAACCTATAGATTCATACAAGGCATGTACTGTACCAAATTTCATAGGAAATATTTGCCACCATCCTGAAATGCACCAGCAATAGACTTTTGATGAGTAAGAACGTCCAAAAAATGCAATATTCGCAAGCAACGTAAGCAAACTGTTTTCAGTCCCATTCTGAATATAACATAGTTCATCGGAGTGGCGCAATAAAATAAACACCCCTATTGAGTTGCAATCCTGTCACTGTCATGGGATGGATTTATGAAACTTTGGGGGAAAAAGTTTGGGTGTTTTTACTCTTGGAAGATATTTCTGATCTGGTAAAGCCCCGCTTCAACTTTCAAGGTAGAGCAATTTTTCAGCAAGTAGTAACAGCTGTCACCGTAGAGATTTATGGCAAACAGGAATATCGAAACTGAGAGACACATTTCTTTCATACATACAGAGAACTCCCACACATTATTTAATCCGCCAGCCTAATACTTCCCGAAAATCTCATGTTCATCTATGCTCGCTACTGGACCTCCCTGATCATACTGCGTACAGCGTCTTAGGTCCTTAATATATGCGAGCATCTTTCAATTGTTTGAAAGGACAGCAATTTTCGTGTACGAAGGTTGCACAAATGGCTTGGCCAATATACGGTATCTACGCTCCGGTACAAATTTACTGGGTACCAACCCACATATATATTTTCCCTTTTGCATTGCTAATTAGTGCATTCAAGAATCAATGTGATACGCTTATGAGGTAGTTTTGAATTGAGTGAAACATTCCAGTTGAAAGCAATTTTATTCTAAACCTATGGATAACAGTCCGCCTGGGGTGAGAGCAATGCAGGATTCTAGAGGGAAACTGAACTCTCTAGCAGGTTTAGATATTAAAATGGTTTCCCCCTAAGGAACTGGCCATAGAGGACACCATACTTTGTGTGTTAATAAAGCGAATAAATTAACGAAGACTTCTTTATCTAACTTTTCTCAATTTTTACCATAATTTCAAGAGATTGTACTACTGGGAGTGAGGATATACTTCTTTTTTCTGAAAAACTTGTAGCGAAATTTTCTGCAGCTCCTTACTACGACTTGTTATAATATTGAAAGGCAGAGGCATGCTGAAATTGGTAAATGAATATTTCTCTAATGTGCACAACTTAATACTTTATCGAGCTGCCATTCTGGCCATCTAGAACGTTAGCAATTTTTACCTTATCCTAAATAATTCAATGTTTATGCTACAACTAAATTACAACTGAAATAACACTCTACATCGTTCGCTCAAGAATCGTCCGCCAAAAGTTCGAGACGGATTTGAAGAAGAATGTTGATGATCAATTCTGTTTAAAAAATGTAATGATATGCAAAATGGAGAATTTAGAACAACAAGAACTGTTCAGCTTCTCATTTAAAGTACACAATTGTATCGATTTTTATTCACAGCATCACGAAAAGGATTATTCTTGGACGATTCTCAAAGAGATTAAAGGGTAGTTCAAGTATTAGAGGAACTCTTTGCACGCGCCGTCAATTTTTTTTTCGAAAAATACAAACAAACCAAAAAAGTGTCTTGCAAGAGTTGAAGGCACCACAACTTCATAATTACTACACAGGACATATTTAATCATAATTCAATTGTAGAACTTATCATGTGGATAAAAGAAATTATTTAACCAACAAATGAACGTACGAAACTTAAGTCATAGAATTTTTGCATCATTATGCAAGTTAAAAGTTATCAATACATGAAAAAATATCTTTTAGGAGGTTTTATGATACCTATTTTCTTTGGAAAGCTATTTGGAAAGATTAATTGTTCTTTTTTCCATTCAAAAACGCTATTATTCATTCCTAGGCCTTTTAGGTGACTTACAGCAAGAAATAAGAAACTTTCAACTCATCCAGAAGGATTTGAAGACTCCTTTGCGATTTTTGGAAGCAGATCTTATGTATGTTGATATTTAAAAATATGGTGATAAAATCATAACATCTTGAAAAAGAAAATATCCTTATACATAGTCTTAACAGGAAAGTTGAAAATACACTTTAATCCATCCTAAAATCGTTTCTATCATTTTTAGTACCCCTTTCACATACTAGATCCTCATCTTCTGATTACCATACAAAAAGTAGCTCTTCTTTTGCTTTGATCATTTGCAAGACTAGGAGGGGAGTAAATGTTTTCCTTTGTACAGCTGAGAGCTCCCAAAAGCACATTTCGTTTCAAATGAGAGCCATTTCTAATTGCAATGGCTGAAATTTCGGTATATAGAAGTAAGACTAAACAATTAGGTATCCAACTTTAAATATTACTTACGTCGTGGTATCAAAAGTTATAATGTTAAACTAATTCGTATTATGAAGCAGAATTTTTATAGCTTGATTGACGAAAAGGAGAAAACAACTGGTATTATTAATGAATCGTTCGTTATAGAGTTGAGACATTGAATCATTGTAAAATCATTTTGAACAATGTTTTGTAGCGATAGAATATTTTTGATTCTAGAATACAGTAAATGGACTAAATATACCTACTACGTCTAAAATAACGTCTAATTGTCCGATACATAAATTTTTTCTTTAAAAATGCAAAAAATTGCAGTTTCGGAAGACTTCCAATAAGAAACATTCCATAATTTTTAAATGTGATTTCCAATACTAACAATAAAACTTATGAGTAAATCTGGAGACTTACAAGCTACAAAAATCAACTCCGTAAAGATGCCAAGAGCCGAAAATTTTCTTTTCCTACTATTTTTTTGAATGCGCAATTTAATGAAAATATCATCGAGTAGTCTCCAGCAATGAAATACATAGTGGTGTCGAAGGATATGGATGAATTATGCAACGAAAAGATTGAAAGTGATTTGATTAAGAATATCTCAAGAATAATTGTCACTGCCGCTCATTATCAATACAGCTTAACTTCATGACCATCCATATCGATTTTTACTTCTCAAACAATTTAATCTGCAGATTAAAATATTTTCTTCAACATCAGAGGTAAAAGAATTCCTTCAATATCCCTAATATCAATTTTTAATGTGCGATAAAACGCCCATAATATTCAGACGCTTTTAATTCAGCATCCAAGAAAACAACGGTATAAGAAAGTTAATAGTCGTATTCCTGGAATGTTTGCCCATTCTTCTGCCAGGTTTCATAAAATTGGTCTGAAATTGACGGAGGGAGATGTTCTTGAAATAAGGTGTCTGAAGGTACTTTCGAAATCCCCAAAAAGCGCTTATGTGTAGAGTACTGCACATTACAAGCGGTGCTTTACCCAGGCTAAAACTACAAATAACCTATCCGTCCTCCGTTTCTTTGCTACAGGCGTTCTTTGTTCTTCTGAACCACCAAAGTTCTGGCGCTTTAACCTTGCTACAACAGTATTATACTGGATCCTGTGTTTTGGTAAGCGCTTTGAACGCCTCGGCTCATTCGCGCCTCCACTACCGTTCCCGTATGCAACGAAAAAGTCTCCCCCTTCCAACCCACCCCTATTGTCCGCTCCATCTACCCCAAGCGTATTATCCTCTGCTTCTCCCCTAAAATTATCCGCTAATTATGAATATGTAAAATTTACGTGAAATGGAGGATGACAAAAAAAGTGCAAAACTGAAATAAAATAATCTTGTTTAAATTAAATATAAAGTCGAGTGCTAAATTTGCTAAATTGTGTTTAAAGTGCTAAGCTTCCAGGGCTGACACAGTAGAAATTGTAGATGCATGCTTCCGTTTCAATGTTCCAGTCCTAAACTGTAACAAATGTGACTTCATTTTGCAAAATCTCGGTTCAAGTTTCCAAAGCACCTTTTGCGTTCGAAAAAATTATTCAGGAAAAATATGGTCTCAGAAGGGTTTCAATAAATTCTCTGGACTGCTTTCAGTCCAAATTTTTAATCTTATTTTGTATTTATCCGACATTTAAAACGGAATAGAAATAGTCAATGGTCAAAGAGAGTTGCAGAAAAAACGCTCCATCCTTTAAATGATGCCCAAACCTACATAGTCCACGATAAGAACTACGTGAAAGATATCAGAAAAAAGAAGTTTTTTCATGGACTGTGGGTTATTCGATAGTAAGAAACCAGGAATCAAAACGGGAACAAGTTTCAGTATCGGAACAGATTAAGTATTACGAGCCGTCGGAAAAAATTTTATGAAGTTGATCAAACTGAAAATCTACGCCTTTGAAAACTAATTTTTTTGAATTTTCAGTTTTTGCATATAAATATAGACATCCATAATGAGTATCTGTCACTATTTTCCTGGATTTTGTATCATTTCTTTTGTTTTGTCTACAAACTACTGATATCTACCCAGAGTAGAAGCGACAGATTTCAATAATTGAAGATGAAGTACCGGACTTATTTAATATATGAATTTTTCAGAATAACAGTACTTTCGGATACTTTTCCCTCTCTGTTTTATACAACCTTGTGCAGAAACATACAGAGTAACAAAATATCTTCTTGTACTATTATTTTGTTGATTTAGTAGGTTATATGTCCTTAATCTCCGATTTATGGACCTTAGGTATGCTCTGGAAGCATTTAGATTTTTTTATGATTTTAGTTATTCTAGCAGTTGGTTCGCTTTTCCATTAACTACCCGGACTCAAAATTACTCGAAAGTATGGCTTCTTGAAATATTTTTGTATGTTCCAAGCAGGTCTGAAATTATTGGCAGGGGAACCTTCACCAAGATGAAAACTCATGTCATATAAGCTACTAATCAGGGAGGAACGGTAGATTCGCAGTTGCCCTGCAGTAACTATCCTATGGCTTCAAAGCCTTACCATAATTCAGTATTGACTAGGTGTCAATATATGCATTCAGCTCATCTGAATGTGGCTTTCGTCGTCGTTGAGTCAGATAAGATTTCGGTTGTCATAAAAGTGTTTTCCTACAGTGAAAGGAAGGATTATTTTTCAAATAGAGAATAAGGAATCATTCCTTTACTCGCAAGTTTTTTTCAAGGACACCTTAAAGGCGAATAGTTTAGGGCGGTGTTTTATATTTTGTCAGTACCACCGACTTACAGCCGTTTAGCGTGCAGAAAATTTTTGCGCCTGTCCTTTCGAGGAACAAAAGATGGTATCTCTCCGTCTCCGTAGTGGGCCCATTTTACGACATCCTCAGCGAACTTGTTCAGAGAGGTCACGCACAACTCCCTCACATGTTCTGCCACTGTGACCACCACAGAGTACATCACACCTGTTTCCTGCGCAACCACGTGCAGCGAGAACGATGAGCCAATGATGTTAGTTTGCTGCACTACCTGCAGAAAGTGCTCCACAGGGATTGAACGGTGGCATGAATCTTCTCCGATGTGGCAGAAAACTGGATCGGCCCGAGCCAGGTGCAGTGTGCTGCCCAAGATGTTCCTTGCCACGTTCTTTTTTATGTCGACGGGCGCCATCAATACGGTGACTTCGCCCAGTTCTATGTCACTAGGTCCTCCAAGGGATGCTCTCACAGAGTCATCTCGCTTGAAGAGTGTGAAGTGTCGGGAGGGCAGACCAAGTGAGGACGCCGCACCAGAGCTGGCATACCGACATCTTACAGAGCAGCTACAAATGGCATCCTTTGAAGGAACTCCAGGACTAGGGCTTCGTTCGCTGTTACCCGCATCAGTGTCCCCGTCGACGCCTTCGAGCTCCTTCGAGCTGAACCACTCATCAGAGAAAAACGTGAACTATCACAAAGTGTTCTCTGATCTATACCTGCAGAAATGTTCAGGGCTGTGAGAAATACCTCTTATATCGTAGAATGGCCCCCACATTGGTTCCGGTTACCATGAATTGCCGCAAGGTGAGCCGATCTGCGCAAGGCTTTCCAATGTGAGCGGAAAGGAGGACATCGAAAAAGCAGACTCGAATATCTGTGCGAGCACTCCTTGACTCCAGCATACATCGTAGCTGGTATAAGAACCCTGGGCTTCGGGACAGCGACCTAGGTGTCCAGCTCCTTGCCGATTGTCCGCGTTAAAGCGTGCAAGAATTGAAGCATTTTTATCAACTTGGGCGTCCCTTGCTCCCTCACTGCGACAGCAGTGACACGGTGCTGCCCAATATCGTGCAGACACTTTGAAGCCATGAAGATGGCACTATGAAGGCACTGCTGCGATCCCAAACAATGTCGACTTCCTCCAGCAGACCCGCGCAGTCTTTTTCAACCTCACCTTTGCCCGCAGATTCTCATTCATCTCCTGTGTTCTCCTCGTCTCGAATCGGAAGTAAGTACAACTTCGCAACAAATAATTGCACTCTCAGAAAGTGATCTGGAATCACATCTGTGGATGAGAGGCAATAGGATGCCATAACGTCCAAAAGGGCTTTCCCGCCGTAGCTGCGACCCTCTGTCACCGCGAAGCTGTTGCAATCCTCCTCATCCATCCCCTTAAACATGAAAGTGAGTGAATTTTTCACAGAGTCCATGTGACTATCCTCTCCTCGGCGGAACCTTCGGAAAAATAATTCCTGACAAAAATAATCTACGGCACCGGCATAATGTCCCTCTTTGTCCTTCTTTTGGCTACTCATGGTTTCCAACTGATTATCCGAAGTGCGAGTGCCAAAAGAGGTCAGTGTTAACAGTTATGAAGATATTTAGGACGTCCATGAAGATTTTTCTGGTATCATTAAACAGTTAATATTTCAACAAGGCTAGATTCTGAGTTAAATCACGTCGAGAAATCAATTTTTGATTGCCTTCCATCCCTTTAACTACAATACTAAACGCCAAGAATGTTACGATATGCACCTCATCCGCTGTACAGCTGATACGACGGCAACAAAGGGCCTCAGTAGATCAATCAACTACTCATTGTGAGCCCTGTCGTTTGCAAACAGAGCAGGACGACCGGGTACTGTAGCATGCCTTCTGTTTTAGCAGAAGACTTCCATCCTCAGACAGCCTTATACTCCCCTTTCATCCACTCCATTACGATATTTTATAGATTAATGGCCAACATGATGACAAAAATACTTCTCAGCAACTGAAAAATTGCATCTTGCACTCTAATTTCATCTATTCCGAAGCAGCTGGGTAACAGCTCTGCGCACGATACGTGAAGAGCTTTCAGCGAAGTCCTTGATGTGCACTAACTTGCACCAAAAAAAAGTCTAGAAGAGGACATGTTTCGGATACAGTATCTGAATTTACAAGATATTTTTACAGTATCTGAATTTGGATATATTTTTTATTTGGGTGAGTGCGGCAAATTCATGAGTTGATTTTTTATGACATGCTGTCAATAATATATGTGAGTACAGGTCCAGTTTCCGGGTGATGCTAAGAGCGACTCTGAAATTTCTTTATAATGGCCACATGAATTCCCACTCTTGGCGGATGGTGGCGGGCAAGGTAAGGCCTTTAGATATTTCCCTTGAAGAAATATCTTCTACTAGTCTCTCTCGTTCACAAGATTCCTTTTCAAGTATTTTATGGATCTTAGTTATGTTGTTTGAGATTCAATGTTTACCAAAAAGTCTATATAAGCTGAGTAAACTACCCTCTTGAGAGGTTAAGCATGTTGGTAGATAGCTTCACGTCAAGTCCCAAGTGGTTAGGAAGTTGAGAGTGAACTTCTGGCCCAAACAAGTTTTCCTTACGCTGGTCACATAAGTGGTAGACCCTGCTCGTTCTATATTCGCTTGTAGCCCTCTTAACTGTCGTCCTTAACCGCCTCTTTCTGTCCGTTCAGTTATACCACGGTAGCACTTTTGTCACTTACAACACCTCCTCCATGGAGTAATTGGTTCTGAGTATTTCTTCTCCCGACGATTTACCCTATCAGTCCTCATACACTATTGACGATGAAAGGTTTCGTTTAATTTTCCACCTCATGGACGGGCCCTAAGACTACTCACAGTCGTTTTCCACCCCTTTGATCTCCTGTACCATGTCTCCTCCCTGCAACACGACTGCATTGAGAAAGGATCCTCCCACTTAGAACTTTATTGTTCCTGTTCGTGTTGCTAGACGCGGCAACACGTATTTCAGTGCTTTTGGGGCCTTTTTCCGTGGCGTTGAGTGTCCTACTCGATGTTGTGCTCGTTCACGGGCAGCTGTTGACCACAAAGGAGCAGGGTGAGGCTCTCATGTCTCGTTGAGTTTCGTAATTGGTGCGAAAGCTGCCGCAGACGGCGACAGGGAAGTGTGTGCCGCTGGTGCCCGTTCGGTCCGGCCCCTGCTCCAGAATGCGAAGGAGAAGGTAGAGTTATGGTTGGGTACGTAAGTAAGGATCATGAAGTTCAACTTTATCAAACGTGCGATGAGATGGTGGTGTTCTTGACGCAGCTGCTCCACGTCTTGTAGGCTGATTTGACTCTAGCAAACATCACAACAGTGATTTGCATTGCGCTCTGTTGGATGGAGCAAAGATTCAGCAGCTCTTTGCGCCGGTACAACAACGTCAAACATGACCAGGTATGGCTCCTAGTGATCCATATATGGATCGTTGAGGTCGTCACCGAAAACTGCCAAAAGTAGCCAATGATCCCTGTGTGATGGATCTCTACATTGATCACAACAGTCAGTAGTATCTACTGTATGCATGCCTTGCTTAATTTCCCGCATTTCAGCATTATCTGCAATTTTGCGTTGGGTCTGAAATACATGCGTCAATAATACATGCTGTGCTGTTAACAATCCTTCAAATCTCAGCGGAACGATATCAACGCGCTTGTATTCTAAACAGCTTATTCTGACTTGCGCATATGCAACTATCGAATTCTCCTGTGCGCCCTTTGCAAATGTAGTTGTACAGTAGTTTTGATAGTTTCATCGCGGGCTTTAGGACATGGTTTTGTGCAAGGAAAGAAAAACGCTAGGCACGGCCCTTGAGCTATTTGCGTTGTGTACGGTAAGAAAAGAGCAAGGCAAAGCCCCAAGAATCTATCCGCAACTATCCGTACAAGTTTACCTGGCATGGACTGTAAAAAAGGGCCCCGAATAGACAGAACCTCATAGTGCCAACGGGACGTTGAGGAGGCTGGTCCTTTGCGACAGGGGCTTTCCATGCCAGCAACGGACCCCCGATATCGCAAAAGCATTGAGAAAACCCGCCCCAAAAAGTCCCAAAACAGCGTTATGACATTGCACAACAGGGCCGTGGCAAACAACAGGGCGCGCCCCAACTGAGCGTCGACTCACAGCGATCAACCCCCACAAGCGTAAAAACCGCACCATGGCTCACAAACGCGCAAGCAATGCAGCTGCCAAACCAACCGCAACGCGCTGAATACCGCAGCCGCCAACCATACCAACCCCCCCCCAAAAAGAAACCTCATTCCCACACCAAATCCCTCATTCCAACCCGCAAGACCTACACCACAAGCCACAAGCGCATAAAGCGCGACCTGCTGCTGCAGCAGAAACAAACCTCACGCGCCTTTAAACAAAAAAATGCACTCCCGGCACCCCCTTCACACACGTCGACACGACATGCAAACGGGTTGGTGTCGTGTGCGAGGGTCGCAGAGGGGCTCATGTGATCGGGCGGAAGGTGAGAAAGGGATGGCGAGAGTGAGGGTATGTCGAAAGTATGGGAGGCGTGGGAGTTGGGCAAACGGAAAATGATGCGGGGTGTCGAAAGGGGAGTACGTGGAGCGGGTTTAGGCGGGGGTGAGGTGCGAGACATGGGGGTGATGGTGGAAATGGGGATGGTGCTTGGCTGTGGAACGTGGATTGGTGGTGTGGTTTTGGGGGAGACGAGGGTGGGGGATGGATGGGAATACAGGGGGAAAGTCCAGGCGGGCGTGATTGTGGAGGTGGGATTGGATGGTGTGGGTGGGTTGGTCGGGGGGGGGGGTTGGGGCGTAAGAATGTGGTGGGGATTGGGATTTTGGGGTGGGGTTTCGTAAGCGAGTTTTGGTGCGGGGGTGGTGACGGGGATGCGGGTTTGAGGAATGAGGACGGGGGGTTGGGGTTTCGACATGGGGAGGTTTTTGTGGGCGCGGTGATTGGCTGGCGGGTTACGTTGCAGAGTCGTTTTGAGCAAGGGCGGTAAGCGTGTAGAAGGATTTGGTAGACGCAAGTCTTATTACCACAAAATTTGGAAAGCAAATCTTATTAGCACTAAACTTGGACCAAGTTTTGTCTGGTAACCTTGCCTTACTACAGTTCTGTACCGTACTGTAGCATATATCATGACGTCCACTACTGTGTCCTTGCAATCTTATTATGATTGCATGGAGGCGAATTTTGTGTCATTGTGCTGGAAATGACTCTGTAATGTAGTGCCTGAAAACTGCAAGTTTAGCTGCATACAAAGCGCCGGCCATCCGAGTATTGTACATATACGTAGTACGGGCTGGTGTGCAATGCCAATGGAGCACCTAAATGCAACCCGTTGAGCTGCATATCCTGCGCTTACACCTCTCAACGGCTCATTCATGTGTGATCAAGCACGCCAAATGATTTGCGGCTCGCTGTACCGCAGAGTCGTGAAAAGTACAGTGCAGTACACCGTAGTATCTTCAACTGACCCAATACGTCCACAGCACCTCAAAACTTTGAGCTAGTCAAAAGGTCCTTTTCGTCATCAATCATCGCTACGAACAACGGCAAACAGTCATGCCATCGCTGTTGAGACCTTGCACATATCCGCACCGACAACAATGACGATACCAACCCATGCCCTCTCTACTCATACTCCGTTTCTCTAAATTCCCCAACCACACCACCATCTGTGCGTATTAGGTCACGTAAACTTACTCCTACTCGTAACCCTATCAAATACAAACCTGCCAGACCCCTCCCCATCCTTCCGCGGATAATGCCGTTTATAATCCCACCACCATCCGCTCTCACTCTTCTTTAACGTAACAACCGCGTCCACTCCAACTCGCATCTGCATATTCCCCACCTCCCCCCATTCCGTCCCTCCCCCACCCGATGGCCCTGTTCACTATCCCGTCCAAGCGCCGAAAGTCCACCACTCCACGCTCCCCCCGTCGCATCCGCCCCACAACACCGTCCCCCCCAGCTACCGTCCCAATGGCGTCCCTCCATGCCCTGCCATTGGTCGAGCAGACACCCCACCTCAAAAACCGCTTCCGTCTCATCCGCCTCATCGCCCTCCTCCAAATCATTGCCGGTCTCGCCTACCTTCATTACGCTTCAACGAAACAGTCGCCATCTTCCATACCACCCCTTTTACCGCCTCTACCAGCTCACCTTTTTCTGCATGGAGATCATCAGTTTTGTCAGTATCGCCCTACGCATCTTTGAAAGTTGGATGACCACCAAGAGGAACTGTGTCGATTTCAAGCGCATCCCGCTCGACAGCATCGCACCAAGGCCCACCTGCGACATTGCACCGGCGGTCGATCCATACCACGCCCGCTGCCCCTCGGTAGGCCTGTATGTCCGTGTTACAACGAGCACGTCGACCTCGTCCGCGCCACCATTGTCGCCGCCTTGCGCATTGACTACCCGTCCGACATGCTTTCCATCTACCTGTGTGACGACGGTCACGACCCTTCCAAGCGCTCCATGATCGCCCAACTCCAGCAAACTCACACCAACTTGCACTATGTCACTCGCCCGCGCCATACCAATGCAAAGGCGGGAATCTCAACTACTCGTTTGAACGCACCTCTTGCGACCTCGTTGCCATTCTTGATGCCGATTTCATCGCACGTCCCAATCTATTGCAGAGACTCGTCCCGTACTTTTTCGTCTGGAACCCGCTCGTTCAGCAGTATGAGTTTGATGATACGTTGGCCGCCGTGCAGGCCCCGCAGCAGTTTCGCAATTTGTCCCCATTTGATAGTGACTTTACGGATCAGCGAGCTACGTTTTTCATGGAGGTTGTGCTGCCGGGGAAGGATTGGTTCAATGCCGCTCCCTTGATTGGGACCACGAATCTGATTAACGTAGGGCGTTGGAGGAGGCGAACTTTTTTCCCTACCATTCCGTCACGGAGGATACGGCACTGTCCATTGTGTTGCATGGACTGGGTATCAGACGTATTATGTCAATGAGCCATTGGCATCTGGCCTTGCCACCACTTCCTTGTGGAGCAATTTTGATCAGAGAGAGAGGTGGCTGCAGGGCGATTGGCAAATACTCTTTTCGAGAAAGGGTCCCCTCACCATGCGGGGGTTGAATTTTGTCCAGAGGATCATGTACCTGAACATGAGCTGGAACCGCCTCATTTCCATTGTCCACCTTCTCTACGATTTTGCATCAGTCATGCTGCTGGTCTTTGGGTTGGCCGTGGTTGACGTCCCGGACACGAAGCGTTTTATCCAGTTCCTCTCTCCGTACATTTTCTTGGATTTCTGAGTCGATATGTTCGCACCTGCGGTAACGACGGGTATGGAAAGTCAGAAAATGGCGCCGTCACGTTTGAGGTCATGTTCCGATTTGTTACCGTGAAGAGCTTATTCGCCGCTCTCTTCCGGAGCAAGAAAATCAAATTCAAAGTTACCGACAAAACAGTGGTTTCAGACAAGAGCACCGTGAAGCTGTCCCAGTTGAGGGAGAGAGGCTGGGTGAAGAACTTGAAGCGAGCGTGGTTCAATATCGTCATGATGTTTTTGTTGTCCTTTGCAATATGCTACAGCGTTGCCAGGCAACTGAGCTCCCACTCTGACCACGAGTCATGGAGTTACGGCAGCGGGTCTGTGCTTGCGATGTCCCTTGCAGTTGGATTTGCGGCCGCCAACTTGGTACCCCATTTGCTGGCGGTGTATTTGTGTTTCACTCCGCTTGTGTCTGGATGGGTCATGCAGGACCTTGTGCACGGGCGTTGCGATCAATATGCGGTGGATCCGCTAACTGGCAAACGCTACGTTCCGCCGTCGTTTATCAGTTTGGTCAATACCCTTCAGCTAGTTTTCATTTTTGGATCGATGGCAGTTTATCTACGTTATCACTTCAGGAGAATGTCAGTTACGGGACGTTCATTCCAATCTAGCAGATAGTTTGGCGGACAGGTCCAATGCGGTGGACGTGAGCGTGACAAACCGTTTATTTTAGGATGGGCTCATCCTGCGCCCAATCACTCCTTTACATCGCAGGGACAGATGTGTAAAATAAAAGCATCGCCACGTGGTGCACATATTTCACGGTGCTGACATGATCGACACTGGCCCTTTGCATAAACCTGTTCGTCATAGAAGGGTTGTCCTCAACTCAAAGAGCTATTGTGGCATGAGTCGATGTGGCCCACACGTTGTATGCATTTGACTGCAAAAGACCCAGCCTATCGTTTTGCAAGGTTTGCTAGTTTCGTCACTGACAAGAGACTTTTGGAAATGATCCGTTGGGCAGCAAAAAATGTTGTAATTTCAATATATCAATTCGGCCTCTGTCCCTCGCCTCTGACTCTTACTACGTTTGTCTCAAATCCAATACACCCAAGGCCCTTTAAATGATTACTCAAGCGTAAATTTTGTAAGTTTACATTTATGAACATTAACTTGAGGAGACACAGTGCCCACGGTATATGTCTATTGCGTTAAAACGTTTCTCTTTGGAAAGCCGGGAATAACCCATACTGCAAAGCCGATGACTACCAATGGGATAATCCTCTGCTTTCCAGATGCACAGGGTAAAGAAGATGAATAAAGTAGAAAATTTTCCGCAGAATACTCCTTTGGTTTCTGGACGTCGCACCATCTCTCTCTTTTCAAACTCATCTGCATCTGGTTTTGCTCAAGCGTATGCGAACCTCCTTAGGCAATCTGGCCAGCAGCGCTCACGGAATCTTCGTCAGAACATGTAACACGTCGCTCTAGCGATATTCAGACACAGTCAGGGCGCAGTAACCGCAGCAACTTTGCGTTTGTCAGGTCACAAATAGTTTACGTCAAACAGTTCTATGGTGTCCACTGCAGGATCCGTCTGTAGGGCTAGGAACTAACCGCATGGTCCACGCCGGTCACGTTTCGTGGCCAAGACATATTGGACAGTGTTATGTGGTCACAAGGCTGGCTGCCTATGGTATAAACAGTGTGGGCTGTTGTGAAGACAAACTCCCCATGTGACATGAAGCGTCACGAAGCAGCTCAGCAGAGTCTGCTGCGCAAACTGCTCAATGCAAGATGACTGAGGTCGGATCGAGTGGAGGTGTCTGCTGGATCTTGGTCAACAGGTTGTTGACAACAACAGATGCACTGAAAGATGCTGTAGTGTTCAGGGTGGATAAAGATTGATGATGCTTGTTCCAGCTAGATATTCTCATCTAAATTTGCATCAAGCTTGAAATCAAAGAAATCGCATTTCCAGGGACATCTCCTGTGTTGGGCAAGCTGGGCAGGCGAGAGCCCCTAATGGGGCTCTAGAGACCCTAATAGAGCTCTAGCCTGCCCAGCTTGTCCCTTAACGCTCCTGTCGACTCATGCATCTAATG
The DNA here is from genome assembly GCA_002205965.3 of Kappaphycus alvarezii. NCBI lineage: Eukaryota > Rhodophyta > Florideophyceae > Gigartinales > Solieriaceae > Kappaphycus > Kappaphycus alvarezii. The sequence goes on along the minus strand of NADL03000032.1, from coordinate 284,240 downwards.
ACAGCGGAATCTTTCTAGTTGCGCCTCAGAAGGGTAATCTCGAGCAGCGGCATCATAGTCAACGGTGCAGTACTGTACTTGCAAATAAGGGAGCGTTACAGCAATACCAACACTATCGGTTGCTGCACTGCAATAAATTCAGATTTCATTGGTCAACTCTGCTCTTTTTGGCCGTTATCATTTCCATAGCAGGCAGATTTTAATCTTTGCTTGCGGTAGTTGCAACTCCGCCAGAAGCTGGTGGAGGAAATGCATCATTTTACTGTGCGTTCCAAGTTGATATTATGATTACAGTTGATAGCAATAAAACCGTGATTTCTGCCACCTCAAGCTGGCATATCATCCCATCTGCAAGACCATGTCGTTGCAGCATAGGACTGCTGCACTAGTACGTTGATAAATAGGGATGGTTTACTGCGGGTAATGGAAAGGTTGACAGTCCTATGAACTTGTTTTCAAGCCACTGGCAGGACCTATAAGACAAGTGCTTGAGTATGTCTTCCAATCAGAAAGTAGCTGGTAGTCCGCTCGACAAGCAGGCTGCGTTGGAGGTCACCATCAACGCGGCGTGTCGTCGAAGGAGAATGGCCCTCACCCTAGAGTAATGGTCCAAGGCTCGGTTGGCGACCGCTCGGCCACCTCTGTGATGAGACGGAACGCATCGGGATGCCCCCCCCGAGCGTGGAGATAGGAACGGGCACGAGTCTGTTCCTGCCGGGTAAACGGGCTACGAACCTCTGGTATTTTCTTAGCTTGTCCGCATGGGGTGCAAGGGGGTAAGGTTCTCATTCTGAGATGGGGCCAGCGGGTTCACGAAATTCATATCAAAGTAATCGGTACCGCCGGTGGCGCCCATAGCCCTGATTTCTGGCCTAGTTTTGTGTTCCCCGTGCGACCGGGGTTCGATGGCAGGATGCGTGGCGCCGACGCTCAGGTGGTTACTTAGTAGGGTGACCTGGTCATCGTGGCGGACAAGCAGCGAGTACAGTACTGTACTGTGTAGTACAGTAAAGTAAAGTACAGTGCAGTGAACAGTACAATATGTACAGTACAGCACAGTACAGTACTCTGGTGATGTTGTACAATATGTACTGCAGAGAGGGCAAGTACAGCATGCAATATACTGTACTGTACTGTATATATATTATTATTATATATACCTGTTATTTTTATTACTCGCGAGAAGCCCCACTCTTGCGCGCATTTGCACCCTACCGAGCCAGATATTGTCTCATGAATAATTTTGGTTTGGTACATATGTAGCTCTCAATGTTACAGGGGGGAACTGGGACCTTTATTCAATGATTTACTGTAAGCGGGCCAGCTAAATTGACACAACTCGGCACGGTCTTAACCGATGCCTACTTTTTTACAGTTTACAGTTCCGCTATAGACACAGTACCAATGTCTTTTGTAACATTTTTGCGGAGCAGCCCGTTGTACAGTATGTCAGCCTGGGAATCAATCTAGCAACCATATTTTCAAGCTTTTATACGCAAGATACAGGCAATCTCACTGTCCATTTGCTTAAATTGCCGGGGCGCGAAAGTAGGTACACTTGGTTCACACGATATTACGCGCAAGGCTGCACTGAACATCTTGCGAAAGTGTAGGCGAAAGTGTAGGACTGCAATTTCATCCCGTATGACTGCTCTTAAAACATGTGATACCGTAAGGGCGTATTGCTGATTTTTTATTTTGTAAGCCTGCAAATATTGTGCTTAATCCTGAAGTAATCATCTTTGCTTCAAAAATTATTATTAATCCTGAAGGTAACATCTGACAATATTTAGTATCGTCATTTGGGAAAAAGGGGGGTGTACACTCGAAATGACAGATGAGTAAATTATTTGTTTGTTACTGGTTGCCAATATTTTGAGAGAACTTTAGTGAGTATCATTGCGGCAAATAGTTTCTGAGGTGGCCACTCCTGGATCCGACACTACAACTGAATAGACACGTAGGACCGCTATTCCCCGAGACTAGGGGGCAGGTCTGTGTATTGGAGGGTCTGAAGAGTCAGAGTAGGGACTATCTCACAAGGCTGATGTAAGACCAGCCGTAAGATATGGCACTTGGACGAAACCGTAGCCACAGCATGTCATAGCATGGGAAATGGCGCTACTTTCCAAATACCCTCAAACGCTTCCCCCTTCAGCTGCTCATTTCACCTGCAATCACAACATCCTCACCTGCTTGCGTCTGTATACGTACTCATCTTTACTTCACGATTTATACAGGGCATACAATGCCAGCTGGAATGTAAGCTATCATATTTGCAGTATGCCGCTGCCCACCCTGGGAGCACGCGCTTGTATCGATGTCGCAAAGGTGTGTCTTCCAGAGTTAAGCCTAAATTAGTTTGACAATCATTAGTTTAAATTCAGTTTGCAGGGTCAATTTTCAGGCGGGGAATCCTATATCCATTTTCTTTTCTGTGAGCGCGAACATTGAATCCTTTGCCTCCACTGCTCATTAAGAGTGTTGCCATGAACCAACACCGAGTGCTTGAGTTATTCCCAAAAATTATTTGATGTGAGGAGTGAAGGGTGGGTTCTGTTGTTATTGAAGCGGTCCTTTCAGAAGGAGAGTGGTCCTCTCCACAAACTTCTGTCTTCTTCATCCCTGACCTTTGAATTTTCAAAACACCTCTTCCCAACAATCTTCTTGTACGAATAAAATCATGAAACGATTTTCCCTATGAATCCAAATTCACTGTACAACTCCATTTCCATTTTTTGCTCTGAGGATTTTGGCCCTCCTTTTCCGAAAAAGACAGCTTTCGACTCGTGATCCACTTCATCCTCCAAGTTCAGTACCGATATTCTATCAAGCATATTTTTAGTTGTTGCCCCGATTGCATTCAAATTCAAAACTGCAGCATTGCCTTACATTTCTAATTTCGTCCAAGGCCGTGAAACTTTTCGAAGACGTCGCCCTATTTAAAGTTCGAAATCGATGTCGTTTAGGCAAACTACCCGCCATCAACTACCCCATTGGCTCGCCCATTTTTTGCCCTCAACATGACCAACCTCCGGCCGTTTCTCACCATCGCCGAGTCTTTCCGAGGCCGTCGCCCCCTCAACGCTCTGGCCTTGACGGAAAATGGAAAAACGACTATGATGATTATTGTAGAAGAATGGACCGGGGACGCGTTCGGGAGTGGGTCTACCGGCACTGCTTCGAGGCGGCAGAGGATGCAGAGGAGGAGCTAGAGAAGAGAGGCAGAACGAGAGAGTAGAGGAGGAGGAGTCTGAGGATGAGGTGGAAGGATCGGAGGGTGAGGAGGACTGGATGGACCCGTGGGAGCCGCTAGTATGCAACGGTGGGGGAGCTGCTGTGGAGGACGGAACGGAGATTGAGGGAGTGGTCTTAATTTATGACTCTTCTGTCAGGGGTGAAGAGGCCTTTGAAGGCTGTGAGGAGGATTGGAGGAACTGGATATGTCCGATGGAGCTATCTATAATTCTAGGCCGATTGATGGGATTTATAGGGACTGAATTGGGGATGAGGATATTTTGGAGGCATGTTTTGGCTCTGATCTCCAGTGCTATGATTGTAAGGAGGAAATATATATATTTATCCAGACAGTGTCTGTTTTTAGTCTTTCCCGTGCACAAGATTCAATTTAATGCATTTTGTGGTACTTAGTATGTTTCTTTGAGACTTTACGGTTAGACAGAAAGTCCAAATAAGCTGAATAAACTGCTCCCTCTTGTGGAGTTCAAGCATGTTGGCAGACAACTTCAAGACAAGTTCGGAGTAGTAGAGAGTTGAGAGTCAACTTCAGACCCAATAAAATTTTTAATTACTCTGGTCACAGAGCATGAGTGGTAGACTCTGCCCCTTCTATACTTGCTTGTAGCCCTCTCAACTGTCGTCCTTACTCACCTCTTTTTGCTATCTCAACTATACCACGGTAGCACTTTTGTCGCTTGCAACACCTCCTTTTTAGGGTAACTGGTTCTGATTATCTCTTCTCCCGACGATTTAACCCTATCAGATTCCCTTTTTGCAATATAGAGTGGGTAGTTTCTGTAGACATGTTTTAAGAAATTGAGTATTTATTTCCATTGAGCCGTACGTCCTAATAGTAATGCGCGTGAATGGATAATAATGTTTTTGACGCTTGTTACTTGCTCACAAATTCGAGCTCGATTTTTTAAATGAAATATGATCATATTCCCACTTTTCTTGTACATAAATATGAATGCTTAAAACATTTGTTGTATTTGCATTCAGTACCGTGAAGCGCTGCGATGGCAAAGCAGTAATGCGAATGTCGCTAATGAAGATATCGCAGATTTATACTAGTCTGGGTGAACTTTAAATTCTGATAACACAAGTTTCTATAACCTGGGGTTTTGCTTTTGTTGGATAATCGCTTACTACGTAGTTTGACGCACTCATTCCAATATTCAAGCTTATAACTGCTAACAACCCTGTGCGACTCCAAGATAGATTACTACTTACTGTCAAATTGCGGTCTTCGTGATTGGAACTGTCAAATTGAGGTCAGACGGCTTACTAATCCACTTTGGTGGATACCACTGGTAGATAACAAATTGGTGTCTTCAATTCACTACATGAGAGCAGCTGAGTATGCAGACCTATTACCAGCGTTTGCAACACAAACGGTCATTACGATGCTTCCTAGGGGCAATTCCTGACAATTAAGACGAATACGCACATATATGCACAATTGAGACAGGAAAGATCCCAACTGTGGTAAATTAGACGCATGACGAAGAACTTACACGTTGCGAAATGCAACATGCGCAACACTATGGAACTATAACGAGATAATCAATCAAATAGTCCTAAAGTAATCCGGATCAATCTCGATCCTCAACCTGGATTGAATGTATCAACAGATGCTTCGTCAAATTAATCTAAAACGTGACTTCTAATAAGAACTTCACACTTCTGATTTTACAGAATAGAGAAATAAGAACGCAGTGGCTTTCGAGAGCGTAGAGGATGGTTTCAGCAGATATAAGATTTTGCCCCTCAACGAAGCGGTCATAGCTTGTCGCAGAGTTCGACATTAATATGCAAATAAGCATTTGGTTCTAATGGAGGAAATTGTAAAGGATGAAAATATGCTTAAATTTTAACTACCCGGGAGGACCTTCTCGAGCCAGGAGCTCAAGTACAGTTCGTTGAATCAGTAGCTGGAATCGAGATCAGCCGTGTTTAATTAACTTTTTGCGGTCTTGCTAAATGAGCAAAAGGGAGATGGTTTTAGCTCTTTTCTACCTTCCGGCCTCAAGCAGGGTACAAATGCTACCAATTGAAAAAAACAAGATGTGGTAACCTCTACCCACATCCACAAATAGACCAAACTGCAGATAAGATCAGTCACTATATAGCTTAGTGAAAGCAAAGCAGAATTAAGAATCAAGAATTTTTTATTTAGAATATTTCGGAAAGGAAAGGGTAAGTAATACAGCTCGCTTGAATAATATTTATTGAGAAAGGCGTGTGTACGGACATCTGTAGAGAGTCATTCCCCAAGAGACACCTTACCGGGAAGGTACAACATCTATATGTAATAAAATGTAAAAAGCGAATCAAACGAGCGAATCGCTGTGACCTAGGTTGCGAAAACTTGTTCCAGAAAGTCAACTATTTATAGCTAAAAGGGAAAGAGACGTTTTCAAAAAATTTCGAGCACTAGTGATGATTATTTTGATGTTTTAAGAATGAATTTGTATAGTAAAAAACTAGAAATGAGGATGGAAATGAAATTTCAGTACAGTAATCTCCACAAATTCACTTATACTGTCGAATATTGGGGCTGAAATCTAACTTCCAGATAGCTGTGATGGACAGAGCGGAAACATAAGTTTTCGAAGTATAAATACAAGCAGATTTTATTATGCGCATCCGATTCTGCACAAAGAGGCAAAGAAGTACTCAAAGTGCGAAAATATACCGAAAAAAGCACTAGGAAGCCGCTACCTTGGAGCAGAAGGGGACCTAAAAGAGAAGCCTTGGAGCAGCAGGAATACGAAAAGCTCCAATGAATTCTTCCAGAACTATCGGAGAACATATATATCGTTAACGAGTTATTTTTGGGTACATCAGGTAATGTAACGAGAGAGAGTCGCTGATGGTCACCATGAATACCGGATTTTACAGGCGTAAAACATGGGCTCCTAATATTATTAAGAATTATTGTCATAAATGCCCGAGAAGAGAAAGCTAGGAAGAAGAAGCGGAAGATAGAGAAGATACTGACGACAGATCAATCAATGAAGCCGACAGAAATAAGACTAAATAAGTGATCTTTACGGAAAGTATCAGTTGTTTTGATGAATAGAATAGTAGCTAGTTTCGTAAACGGACACATCAGAGTAGAAATAGCCGAAGGTGATCCACATTTCTTGCCAGACTGCTACCATAGAACATCATGAGCTCTAAGATGAGCACTGAGAAAATCGGAAAGTGACATTTTACCAAGCACAAATTATCCAAATATCAATCAAAAATTCAGAATCCGGCTCATATGAAATTCTCGAAAGCCTAGGTCCACAGGTAAAAATTTCGTTTTACCTTGACCTAAAATCGCTATTTTTCAATTAGAAAGTTTTGAATATTACAAAAACATAGATACAGTTGTAAATATCATATCTTGGGAAAATTTTACAACTTCCGACGGCCTTATCAATTAAAAGAGGAATAGAAAATTCTTTTCATAACTTAGAGAGCCAGTTAAGTCGAAGCTTATATTTCTAATTGCATTATGTTCTTAATAGAGCTACAAACAAACTAATAATTATCTCACTCTGGTTTATCTCTTCTCAATGACTATGTTTTGTTTCTGTTCATGATATATTTGCAGAAATAACGTATATATATATTAGACCAGATAAAAAGAAGGACGAAACAATTTTTTGATCATTTTGATTCTTTCAATTTAACCCCTGGAAAATGTAGTGAGTTAAACTGTTTCCAGAGTTTCGATTCAGAGAAAAAGCTTACTGGCATAACCTGTCCAAGTTATTCCAAAATATAATAAAACAATTACTGAATTATGTCATCGATCAAACGCTCCATTTCAGTGCCTCAGATAATTTTTTCATTATTTTTTCTATAACTGAACTCACTGTATAAAAAATCTACAACGCTGAAATATTATTTTTGATTAATTAACCTCTAAAAGTTCCAGAAACCCTTAAACTACCCCAGCAGGCTTCAATTTACCTTTTTAATGGGTGTGATGAAGCAGCTCTAGGACAATTTCTTTTTTCTGAATTCAAACCCTAAAATATCGAAAAGGCAACATGAATATAGAATTTTGATAAAAATGAGTTGAAGGCAGCTTCAATCCTAACTAGTTATCCGTCGTAATACTACATTTCAGCAGTCTGTTTTAAATATCCATGAAGAAATTAAAATGGATGTTTGACACTAAGAAACTATTCTAAAGTAAAACAGTTCTCCTTTGATTTGTTTTTCTGTTTGTGCCATTTCAGCATATTATTTTTAAAATGATATAATTAATAGGCTGCTAATTTATAAAATTAGAAGCCTATTTATTCTATCCCTGTTACCTTTACCATTTCATCATGTACTAATTCTATGTTTTTTTTCTCGTCATATTTCCTTTCTTGCAATAATCCTGTAGTAGAACTACTGTCATTCCATTTGTAATGCAATGTAATTGATTAAATTGATTAAATTGTTAGCATAGAATTACCTAGTGCGTGTGTAGAAAAGTTAAATTAAATTGCACAAGGAGAGAAATTTATGGCTGAAAGATCTTCCAGGGGCTGATCTGAATCAAACAAAAGAACAGAAAAATGACAGAAGTAACGTAGAACAATAAAACTTGATTTTTTAATTATTTTTAGTCATTTGATCGACACTATTGGTCGCATTAAATATATTGCTTTTCCTGAAATCAGTTTTATACTCACTACCATCAATTTGGCAGCTTTTGGGGACAAGGGTCACAATGGTTCGATAGTTTCCGCCTCTTTCTGAGTGACGAAGACCTCGACCCAGGTTTCCATTCAATATTGGAGCAGTTTTTAATTGGGAAAGCGCACAAAGTGGTAATGCAGTCTGTAAATTTACAGACTGAAATTACCTGTATGTAGTGAAATCTGTCAATTTTTCCATTCAGTGACCAGTAAAGTTAGACTTTTCCAGCTAAGGGTACTGCGATTTGTCCCACTTGCTTCTCAGCACCTACCACTAAAACAGACGGAATAAATATTTATTCGCAACCGTAAATGTATAGAAAGTTATTGTAATGTAGGTAATCAAGAAAAGAAGCTCGTTCAGATTGCATTCGAGGGTAAAGTTCTGGAATCGAAGCCTCACCGCCTATTGCCGCTGATGAGGACCCAAACGGTACAACACTTTTCTTAGTCCCGAATGCATTGAATTTGCATTACAATTCTGATTTGACGCTTTATTTTTTCCAACAGGGTTCTAGATATTACTTATACTTTCAGAATTTCGCTTCCAATTCATCAATGCAGATCAAAATATGAAATATATAGGAATACGGATTAGTACTACGCTATCAGTGATCAATTTTCTCAAATGGAACAGGAATCTGTCACGGAAAGAAGATCATTCATCTTCATCTTCGTCAGATAATTTCTTTTTTAAAATATTTTCAGTAGATCGTAGTGGCGCTGTTGAAACTCTTAAATCTATTTGGCAACATACGTATTTCATCTTTAGGTATAAGTTGCACGTTCGCAGCATGTATGAGCTATCATCAAGCATAAGAAAGCCATGATATTTGACTCAGTCCACCTTCCCGATATTATTGAGTAAGCTCAATACTTTAGCGCATGAGAATGAAAGACCAGCAAGAAAAAACTTTCTCTGACTTTTTCATATGTCAAGAATGTAAACTGAGAAACACAATATTAGTTTCGGATTGATGAGCGAGAACGTGAGTGAGGACTAAGATGATAGGGAGTCAACAACGAGGTCTAATACACACTCAATCTTGCTCCACAGTAGTGAATTAAGAGAAAGAACGATATTAAATCTTTCGTAGAAGAATTTGTTTAGCTATTTTACTATGTAGACTATGGAGCTTGTGTTCTCGGATTTTTTGTCAAATGCGGACAGTAATTATTTTTTCACTCGTTCTTAGTCCAGTATTCGGGTATTTTTTAAGTCTTTGGCATCAATTACTACATGATAGAATACGGACGCAAGCATTCACTCTTTCTTTTGAAGGTTTGAAATGAATGCAATATAAATTGAAAGAAGATCGAGTTGCGAAAAAGTTTCCATTTTATGTACACCGAAAATTCATTTTAACACCATTGAAACACCTGGAATGTTCTTCTTTTATAGTGGCCTAAACTATCAGAAAATCGATGGAATGTACATCACAACAATAAAGATACTTCAAAAGATCAAAATGATTATAGCGGTTATGATGGGACTGTATATTTACGGCTGTAATTTTATCAATTGAAAAGGTTAAAATGTCTGCGAGGTCCGACATGAAAGAGATAATGGAGAAATATACAGGTAAATTCCATGAATCCATGAAATTAGGAGACGATAGCATTTTTCCCTAGAATATGAGGGAGACTAACACTATCCTTCCTTGTTTCAACAATATCTAAATCCCTAATTCAAATCAAATTTCCGTGAACCATAAGATAGATGCAGCTCGTTGGGATTTAGTGCAAATAGGCCACAAAAGGTAGCAGTGTTGTTTATTGATATGGCAGGATCCCATTTCATGATGTCATGGGAGGATTCAAAACTCCCCTATATGTTTTACATCATTGAGAAGGTTATTTTAAGGATAACTACACTACTGTGAAAGTGGTTTCTTAATTATATGTCTCTCCTGTAACTTTACATAAGAAACGAGAATAATATTACAGAACTTTAAAAATGCTGATATCTCCTACCCTTCAAGATATTTGTTGTATATATAATCGTAGCAGAAAAAGCGCATATGTCACAAATTGACTACATTTGACTTTTGGAATGCAGAAATAATACAAAGGTAGGAAATATATCATTTTATGATCAAAATAAGCGATTTGGTCGATTATTACATTCTATTTTCGAAAATGCCGTCAGAATTGTCAAGAATATTATAAAGATACAAGTTCTCAAGGAGTATATTGTTTCCTAAGCCATATAAAGAATTTTTCCGTGCTTCTTAGGAGACAAAAAGTATCCATATGGCAGCTAGAAGGGAGGAATTCAGAATTATGACTATATCAGAAATTGTAGTTATTCGAAGCTCTGCAAATATTCCTACTGGTGTCAAAAGAAACATGCCCCAGACTACTTTTAATTTTACCATAAATTATTAAGCTTCAATTCACGAAATAACAATGGAGGAAAATGTTTACTTGATCTATGTAAATGTAATTTAAGTTATCTGTGAGTAACCTCTGTCGCCTAAGCTGGTCATATGTCAGCAGTATTCATTCCATTTTACCACCCACAAATAAACCATGGATGCGCTAGTGATATTAAGTTTATTAGAATTACTTTGAACCTATGTTATAGGTTGAATAATCTTTCATGATCCACAAGCTCCTTTTTGGACGAAGAAAACTATACAAGCCACAATATATATCTATACTACCCTGAATTCTACTTCAAAAGAAAATGCATTAGCGAAAGAGGCGTTAGATGATCTACGGATGCTTAAAATGAAAATTATATGAGAGATCTGTTTTAATTTCTTCAAATGAGCCCAAGAAAGCTTCTACTTCCAGTGTAACCCAACCGATCGAGTATACACTTTTGAAGGGACATTTTTCATGAAGAGACTCAACAAAGCACAGCCCGATACAAGGGTTAAAGAAACAGAGTTTTGAGCTCCTTTCTGCACTAGATCTCAAACCAACTCTTTCCTATGTGCTTTATGGCCATTATCAAATATAAGGAAACTCAGAAGCTATTCTCATGTTATTGAAAATGTCGTAAGTTGTTTTTCCATTGTTATTTTCAAAATTTTAATCGTTGCATTCGTCTCTAAATTAATATATGGTATTCAGATAATGATTATTTTCCATTTTCGCAGCATCGGACTCTTTTAAGTCCCCCAAATCAATGTTGTTGAAATCAAATTGTTTTCAAAGGCCCACTGTGAAGAAGATTTGTGTTAATTAGCCCCCTGCGGTAGCAGTTTCTGTAATAGAATAAATTTCTACAAATTTTAGAAGCCAAAGGTGAAATTATACCATTTCATCGATGGTTTCTATAAGGCGACGATGAGTTTTGTAAAGACTAGATGGGTACTAGTGTATTTCTGGTGTGTAGTAAGTTCCTTGGGGAATCTTTCCAGGAGGAAAAGTCATAATATGCGTTTCGTAGGTTCAAACCGTTGCACATGTAGACAAAATCAAGTATCATCTATACTGCTTTGGGTTTAAATATCTGCAGTGCTAGCTAAACACCCTCTCGCTCAGAGGCACTACCACAATATGCTTGTCGAGGGGTTCAGGGCTTACACAGATCATTGCAGTAAGTATCCCTTTTAAAAGAATCATAAAAAATGTAACTACTCCTTTTAGCTAGATAGGACCACGTAGACCATACTGATATATTTAAGTTCCTTTTCCTCCTAATTTATTACTTCTCAACTCAGTAAGTACAGTTTATTTCATACATAGTTGATTGAATAAAGTACTTGTCATTTAAACAGAGACCCAATGTCATTTTTAAAACTCGAAGTGGCGGCCCCAAGTTTCAGAAAAGTCCTTGGATTATCTGGCCAAAGAATGCATATTCACAGCCCATTGAGCCTCTAAATTCTGTATGCTTCTTTAGTGTACCTTTCATCTATTAATTGATTTCTCCAAACTAAAAAATGACCCTCACGATTTCTTTTCATATTTTGATGTATTTTCTCTATAATTGCTCTGTTTTGATAAATTCCCTTTTCCCGACAAATATCTCCATCGCAAGTTTTCAGTACAATTTTTTCCTAAAATTTAATTTAGAGCATTAATATTACTGTGGCTGAAGAACTAGAATCCTAAAGCTATCAATGATCCGTTGAAGCAATTTTATGGTTTTTATGGCTGAGCTATTTTGTTTATTTCGTTTAAATTCTTTTAGCCCAAGTTCGAATTCGATGAAGTTAATGTACTGTCTGTTTGCACTCAACCTCGAAATATCCCTAGAGGAGATACTCTGATATTTTTCGTAAGTTTACTTATTGAACTAGTTTCATTAGATTTAAAAATGAGAAGGTACATGAAAATCTGAGTTAAGATAGTAAAGGGATGCGATGTGACTAATATAATTGTAAGGACATTTTTTCAACTGTTTAATAAACTTTTATTGCCTATCATAAGTGCTCCCTATTTATGACACAATGATAAAATATCGCCCAAAATTAATCCGGACAGAACAAAAAAAGTACATAAACCAATTAACATATGTCAAACAGATGCAGATGCTGTTTGATGTATGTCAACTGTCTTGGGCTTCCTTCTAACATCATTTATCCCGTCAATAAAGGTTTTCGTTTCACTATCACTTTTTAAGCAATGTATCAGTGCTGTTAAAGGTCCCGATTGTTCATACTAAATTCTTTTTTTCCATTCACTAAAGTGTCGAGACTACGATTTCGATTTTTCGTACCTAGGCTGTTAAGAAATAGTAGTTGGGTTTTTCATCTAACCTAAACGAAAACTATTTTAGAAGTTGTTTATATATAGTTCAAGTACTTTGACGGTCAATTTGATTGGATTTGGGACATTTTTGCGCCAATTTTTTCAGTGCTTCATCATGTTGGCATTTTTTAATGCTTTTGACTCTAAAAAAATTGCTGGTGACCCGCTTTGCTTTACTTTTCGTATAAATAATTTAAGCACTATGTCAACTGCTTTTAATTTTTCATTCAAGGAGATCAATATAACTTGTATAGTCTTCACATCAAAATATTATTATGAATAATAAACTGTATTGTATAAATTGTAAAAATGCGTCACAGTATGTTCTCGTAATTTTTGTGCCAACATTTATGGGCAGCATGGCAATATACTGTGCTCACAGACTTGGGCCACGATTTATCGCATGGTTACAGTACGGATGACGGCACGGGAGAAAAGTAGGCGATTTCAGTATTGTTGGGTTTTTAACCAAAATATTTTTTTAGTACTGTTCAGAGTGATTTTGAAAATTTGAGCTGTCTACATAAACCCTGTCGGAAGCTCCAGTCTGACTGGGGGCATCAACAACCAGTTCAACCAGCGATTACCTGGTGTGTTCCTAAAAACCCACACCTGGTAATATTGAAAAAGGTTTGTCAGTGCTGCGAGTTCTCTCAAACCGACAGGATGCCGAAATCTCTTATACATTTGCCTTTCTGTACGATTGCAAGCGGAAAATAGCAATTTGATCTCTCCGGATATCGCCCAGTGCCGACAAACAAGACACTCAGAACGTCTCTCGTCACCAGACGAGTACAACGGGAGGAGTCGTAGAGATTGACGAGGGACATCGATCGTAAGGTGGAAAAGCTGAAGTACGGAGGGTGCCGGGGAGGCAAAGAGGTTGAAAGAAAAAACCTGAGACTCCATCGGAATCCAACTTCAAGGAAACATCTACGTCCGCATCTACCTCAAGCACCGACCCATCCCAACCACATGGTTGGGTAATCTGTTGAGGTAATCGTTTTATCGAAAATATCATTTCACGAAAAGTGGAGAAAGAAAGTCAAAGTGAAATAAACCATTACGGGTCTATCACAATCAAGACCCCACAGTTAATCTCCTTTCTTCTTTCATTAGATATTGTGCGAGTCGACTTCTCGCTGAACATCACATTTCTTATTGTATATTTATTGATTGATTGATTCGGGTGTCCCTTTTTAGCGTATGGGTCAAAATTAGGGACGGGTTAAACAAATATGGAGAGGCAAAATTTCAGGTACTTCAGAAATTTTGCCTTCGAGTTTTTTTTATGATTTTTTTCTTTTGTAGTGTTACATTGATTGCCTCGTCTGGTCCCGGTCGATTCCAGGTGTTGCAGGAATCATTCGGGATTGTTTTACTGAAACAAATGTAAGTGCTGAGTCCTCGGCTGAATCAGTTGTATCCCAATCATTGGTAAATACGCGATGAAGGTCGTCATCTGTAAATACTACTACTACTTCAGATATGGGCCGTAACTGATAGTTTTAGCGGTGTCTAAAGATTTTTTCAAATATTGCAGCGATCTTTTCAGATGATCTGGTATGCGGAGATCCGAAACCTACGCTTCAAGGGTTGAAGCGTAAGCCTCGGATCTGCCCGAGTGTTTTCATAATGCTGCTTGAAGTTCAAGCTGATATTCACCTAAGTATCCGGCTAGCTTTCTTGTTCAGTAGGGAGTAATTAGGGGTGATTCAGTACTGGAAAGATATGGTCGGATGTGGCCTGGAATATCCTAGAGGGTGACCAGTAGCACCTCTTGTTCCGTGCAGTCAGACTTTGTTCTACGATTTTAGTAAGCAGCGAAGATATTCCGTGTATGTGGTCAACTGTATTTTTTTTTCTGCTCATTGCTTATTGAGTGTGCACCGACTCACTGTTGGTCAGTCATGTCGTCTCTGGTAAGGAATATCTGCAACAAGTTTTCGCAGCTGTATCGAAAAACTGCAAAAGGAACATTTCACTGCAACTTACAATCAGTTTTCTGTGACTTACGGTAAGTGACACTGATCTTCGTTCCTTAGACGCAGTCAGAGTGTAGGTGGAATCAGGATTGGGATATGATATTTGTTACCCTTTTAAGTCTGGGAATTGACTGTAACGCGCAAGGTTGTCCAGTATTGTGGTGGTGGTAAATCTTTATTGGTTGTGCAATGTCGCACAGAAGCGTGCGGAGGGTATTCACAAATTCACAGTATTGTACAGTGCAATGTAGCATTAAGTGCGGCCGAGTACAGTATCGGTACTAAAGTTCCTGTACCCTAATTTGGGAGCATTGCACATCACTGGAGGTACAGTACTGTATATAGGACTGTATTGTACTGTACTGTACAGTAAAGCACTGTACTGTACAGTAAAGTACAGTACTGTATTGTGGTACTACAATACAGTACATTATAACCACAGAATTTACTGAATTAACGAACTGCAGTCCGGGAATCCCAAATGTTGGTTTGCTGCTTTCGCCGCGTATCCGTTTAATTGTCAACCTCCTCGGTATGGTAACATGTCTTTTCCCTATCATTGAAAGATCTCGATCAACAAAATCCATTTGCTGCGAAACATGTCCTCAGGATAGACATCTAGATCTCGAGAATTTGAAGACAACACAAGGTTTCTGCAAGGAAAGAACGACTTAGTGTACTACAGGTGAAGTTCCAGAAGCTTTGTGGATTTCCACCATGTTATCACCTCTTCCCCAATTTTACATGCAGAAATCCTGGCTTGAGACCTCTGCAATATTAAGAGATTTGGAACACCCTTTAAGGACTGGCTTGCAAAACACAGCAGCCTTGTAAGACTAAATCTCATGGGATAGATTTGCCTGCGTAGAGAATAGCGAAAGACATATCGATATTTCAACAAGGTTTATCTGTTGCTTTGAAGGTAGGTTACCCCCAAAACAGAAGAAATTCTCCAGGTATGTAAAGTGAATATTCTGCCAACAGCCGGAGTGATCTGTGCCAAGGGCAGTATCCGAGATAATATACGCTCAGCAGCAGGCTGTTTCCTTCGTTAAAGTGGGGTCGTGAATAAGGTAAATGCATCATTGATGCGCACTGATCAACCAAAAAATAACGGTTCCCTTTCGCCCAGAGCCAATTCTTCAGTCCCACATTTTGCTTTCTACAGTACAAAGGCGACTTGTACCAAATATGGCGGAAAAGATCTTTTCAGATGAATCATACGTGGTGGTGGAACATTTTTTTGTATCCCTAACAAGGAACCTAATGTGGGGGACATTCGTGGACTGCTGAGTTTTGAAAAGGGCAACTACCAGTAATTCCATTTTGAACTCAAATTCAGTAATGGCAGTGATATAGTAAGGAATGGTTCCAACCCTAATGTCAATCTCCGAAAATTAAAGCCCTGTTTTTAATTTGATGAGAAAGTTGGAACCACGCAGTTATATTCAAAATGGCAGGTAGTAACCTTGCATGATATGGAATGAAGCTGAATAACTGAGCACTTATAAATTTCGCAGAGCTATGACGATGAAAGCCTTTTAGCTACTGACAAGGGCTCTGTAAAGCAATTAACATTTGACCTCGAGTATGGTAATATCTTCAAAACCAACCTCTGGTAAGTCCCAGACCAGAACTTAAAAAGAAGCTTCCCAGTTTGTGTACAGATATACCGAAATATATACCATGCAACGGATGAATTGCTTAAGAGCACCCAAAATGCCCCCTCACAACTCGACGAACTCTCATTCCCAGACGGCCCCAGCAAAAGTCACAAGCACCACTTCGAATAAGTCTATTAGCGTGACCGATTTAGTCCAGCGATGTAAAGACAGCCCTCTATTTTCTTCAATGAGTTATCTCGCGTGACAAGCTACAGTACAGAGCTATACATTCTAAAGATTTTTGGGGAAGCTTTAGGCATCTTGTCTCAGTATTCACATACAGATGAGCTTCTTAACTATATTTTTGGCATAGTTATTCCTCCTCGTGACAGTCAGGGAGTCTGTAATCCAACACAGTTGTTTTTTTAAATGACGTTTACTCGGTTTGCTCGGGAATCGATACTTATTTCAAAACTATCTGCTCATTCAGGGCTTCCATAAGGATGCTTGCGGCTATGTGTTAAACACTGCCTGATTAATGCTGCTAGTAAATTACCCATCTCGAAACTAAGCTTCTATAGTGATCAGCCTTTTCGTTTGCGTACGAGGCTGCCACTCTCGGTTCACTGGAGGGATGGTCAGGCAGTTACTGAGCAGGCCAAGGCGCCAAAGGCTTGACTCGCAGTGCCAGGATGTGAATAAGGTTCGGGCCCACGACTTTCAGCTAGGACACTGGAAGCCAGGATCACCATGTCACTGGAATGAGCAAAGCTCTTTCAAAAAGTTCAAGTTCATACTTATTCGCTACCTCTGGCTTTTGCATTTCCTATGCGGTATTGCTTACTTTCGTTACCGGATGAATGACACGATTGGCATCCTAAGCCAGAACGCCGCCTACGTTGGGTACCAGAGAGCATTCTTTCTCGTCGAATTTGGTAGTTTTGTTGGAACAGTTTTGCGTATCTTTGAAATGTGGAATTCGACCTCCCGGAACTGCATCGACTTCAAGAAGATCCCAATAGACCTCGTGAAACCACGTTTTTGGGTGGGCTCTGAAGGAAGTTCAACATCGAAACACTCTAGATTCCCAACTGTCGATGTGCTAATCCCGTGCTATAATGAAGATGTGCGGTTAGTACAGGAAACTGTAAATGCAGCTCTGCAGATTGATTACCCGAATGAGCTGTTCCGGGTATATCTCTGCGATGATGGTAAAGACCCTTCGAAAAGAAGCATGGTTGAATCGATGCGTGAAAATCATAAGAATCTGCAATACATAGTCCGTCCTGAACACCGCTACGCGAAGGCAGGAAACTTGAACTACGCACTTCAACGAACTTCTGGAGATCTCGTAATTACCCTAGACGCTGACTTCATTGCCAGGCCAAATATAATTCAGAGACTTCTTCCGTACTTCTTTGTTTGGGATCCCGTAATTGAGATGTACAGTTTCGACGGGAGTCTGGCCGCGGTCCAAGCGCCACAGCAATACCGGAACATTTCCCTTATGACTCAGACCCTACGGATCAACGAGCTACATTCTTTATGGAATTCGTACTACCTGCTAAAGACTGGTTTAATGCAGCCCCTATCATTGGGACTACCAATTTGATCAGCAGAAGTGCATTGGAAAAAGTTGGTTTGTATCCCCAGTACTCCGTTACAGAGGATACAGCTCTTTCTTTGAATTTTCATCGTTTTGGATACAAGACTTACTATGTTACTGAATCGCTTGCCACAGGATTGGCTACTGATTCACTCTGGGCCAGTTTTGATCAGAAAGAGCGTTGGCTAAGGGGAGATTGGCAAATACTCTTTTCGACGAACGGTCCCGTGACAGCCAAAGGATTAAACTTGACTCAGAGAATGCTTTATGCGAATATGAGCGTCAATCGCACGCTGTCAGTACTGAACATGCTTTTCGACTTTTCCTGCATCTTGCTTTTGATTTTCGGAGTTCAAATGGTGGATATTGTTGATACATGGAGGTTCCTTTCAATACTTATCCCTTATGTTGTAACGACAACTATGCTCAGAGCGGCAAGAGTGCTAGGGAAAGGAGGGTTATCAAAGTCTGACTGTGGAAGTTTCGTCTTTGAAACAATGTTTCGGTTTGTAATTATTAGAGGCCTAATCGCCGTCTTATTCAACCGGCGGAACATAAAATTCAAAGTGACAGATAAGGAAATCGGAACCAAGCACTTCAAAGCAGAAAGACTGGTGGACAAATCCTGGTGCAAGAATATTCAAAGAGCCTGGTTCAACATCATCATGGTCATTTTGTTGTCAGCCTCGGTTTGGTGCGGTATTACCGGCCCTGCTTTTCAAACATTACTCGATGGTGAATGGTCTTCACTTCCCGTTGTCATGGCTGTCGGCTTCACAATTTCTAATCTGATGCCTCATCTGCTGTGTATTTATCTCTGCTTTAAACCAGTGTTGTCCAAATGGATTATGCAAGACACTGTTCATGGGCGTTGCGACCAATACGCCGTCGATGTGTACACTGGAAAACACTTTGTGCCTAGGTCCTACATCACTATTTTTGTTGCCCTTCAAGTTTGTGTGGTATTTTTGACAATCGGAATATTAGCCGCATTTACTGATCGATACGGGTATGGTTCCGTAGCGCACCACCTCTTGCCGAACTGATCAACTACTAGTGGTTTACACATCAATTAGCTCTCTAGGAAAACTGCTTCCACAGAAGTTACGCTGTCACGCAGGATCTGGGCCGGAACCCGCTTTTCATGCCTGCCCCCCGAGGATATTGCTCCATCAAGATATTTTCGCGGACCTCTGTCTTTTTCGCGTGGCAAGTCTTCATACTAATGATGTCCTATTTGGCGCCAAAATCATTAGCTCATAACAGTAGAATTAGTGGACCCCTACCCTTCAGGGAGAAGGGAGCTCGTTTACGGCTACCGGTTGTGACACCGTTTGCAGATGTAAATTATGCAGCGAGTAAGGACTACACACCCAAACAGGCTAAACTCCACATCGAAAACTGAGGGATTAGAGGGTGGATAACCATTCGGCGCCAGTTTGTCAGAGGAAATTGGGACCTTTATTTAAAGGTATAAGTGGGCCTGCTGAAGAGACACGACCGGGCAAGGGCTTAACCGATGCCTACTCAAGCAACAGGTTGGTCAATGCCTCTCCAAGCGTCAAAAGAGGTTGCACAGTTCATACTTTTTCTGTAAAATTGTCAACGAAATCACAACTGGACTAGATTGGGTGGATTCACATCTAACAAATGCCTTACGTTTCATTGACTGCAGCGGTTGGACAGCTCTGTTTGGTCCAAGCCGTGAAGGCAGTCGACAAGCACGGCAAAAGACGTAGACCCACCAGAACAGCATCCCCGTTCTCTGTGACTGTCAGAGAAAGTGACCTCTGGAGCAGAATTGCCACGCAGGAATAGATATTGTCACACGTAAGACAGAACGAGTTGAAGAAAGTTGTCTACGCAGGAAAATTCGCCGAAAACGGGAGTAAGAGGGTGATCCGCTCATTTCAACTGTTTCCTAGTCCAAAGGAATATCACGAATTTCTCCACACTACAGCCGTTTAAATCCTCCGAGAGCTGATCATTTCTGACTGCTGCGCAGAGAAAAAATTCAACATTCCGCGCATCGACTACCCTTCGTACATCCAAGTCTGCTTTGATGCGCAGCGGCTACAAGATTGACCGTACAAAAATTGCTGCCCCATGCTGCAAACTGAAGGCACCTGTTCTGAGCATGCTACTCATTTGCCTCGAGTTTCTTGATGTGCTGCATGAAAAGGTTTCCCGACGTGTTGCGGGGTAAAAATACTGACCAACCGCTCTGACGCCTCTCGCCTCTTAAAGCCACTCTCGTCACACATTTCCCTCAACCTGATGCGTTTCAAAACCACGACGAGGCAGATAAAAAACAACAATATCCCTTTTTCAGGGTGGTTACGAGGCCTTGTGGACACGCCAGTTGTTCAACCCTTCATTTGCAGATATAACAGCGTTTCTTACAAGCGTAAAGACAATCAAGATTCGAAAGGTTTAGACCTAGAGCCTAGAACTCAACCGTGAGTAAACCACGAGTAGCAGTTGCTTCAAGTAATCGCAATACATTACTAGTTGCCGCGACGCGCTTGAGTCTGTCCTTTTCTTCGCAGCCTTAGAAGTAAGTGCCTACGATTCCCGGGCCTACGATTGCATTGCGACCGCAGTCCGACTTTGGTAACATGATCATCTCTCATCTACATGACGATACCTTCAGGGCATCCACGTATCTGCCTGAACAGCCGTTGTGGCTACCAGGGTTAGTGCCTGGAACCATGCAGCACATGTAATTACTTCTTAACGGACTGCGAACGGGCATTCATCATCTGAGGTGAGGAAACCTCCTTGGACGAGGCACCGGAGAATGGTGTTGTGATAAAAAAGGAGTCCCATCCGCAATTCTGCATGCTTTGTTCAAAAGAGTGAGGACTGGCCGTTGGTTGACAAAGTATTTCGCCACTGCGAAGCTTCTACGTAGCTTCTCTGTACAAAACAGCGGTTATCGGGATAATCGTTGATGTCAGTGTAACTTATGTCTGTGGACTTCCCACCCGACACTTCTCTGCCAAATATTCATTATCGGCGTAACCGTTTGTAGCGGCGCAGGTCGGCGGACATCAATCGACTCTTTTGTTCCAAACTCTCTCGTCGGAAGTGCGATGATCGCCACGGACTGAAATGTCAAGTTTCGAACGCATTACGCGTTGGGGGTGTGCGAAGTGCTACAGAGGAAAATGATGATACAACTTTCACCAATCCAGCACATGTGCCAATATGTTCTCCCTTGAAGAGACCTTCTTACACAGAAGATGCTCCCGCATTGTACCCTGGCGAATCTCCTCAGGCTTGTTCCGCTGTTCTCCTCACGTGCACAGTATTCATCCTTCAACAGAACTGTCCGAAATATGTGCTAGGTATCCGTGAAACTATCACCATATGGGCAAAGTCTAGACCTGAGATCATATTCTGCGCTTGCATGCTGGTGATGGATGCTTCTCACAACCTGCCGAGAGGCAGGAAGAGGTAAAGCCGCATTTTGTGCAATCAATCGTAGCAAACGCTGAGCGACTGCCACGCCGTGCTGCGCAAATTCAACAACTATCAATACGCGACATCCCCCTGGGAACATCGCACGGTCGATATGCAGTCTTCATAGCGGGTTCCTGTGAGAAAATGGGCGAGCGATTAGCGGCTCTGCGCATCTGAAAGGAGAACGAGGGGGAGAGGATAAGGATGTGGAAGGGGCGAAGGGAAAAGATAGGACGGGGCGACGAGGCAAATCTGCGATGGATGCTTAATCTGATTGAGATTGAGAAAGTAGGTAAAGACTCCGAAGTGGTCAGGGAGAGTTGCAGCTGTCAGGATACACGCCAGGGGGGGACCTGGGCTGCTTTTTTGAGATTACTGTAAGGTGGGTCTGCTAAACTGGCCAAGGCTCACTGATTTACCGCAGGGGGAAAACGTTGGGGTGATTTAATATTTGAAAGATATACAGTCGGTTGTGGCCCGAATATCCTACAGGGTGCCCTGTAATACTGTACAGTACCTCTTAAATTTACCGTACCGTAGTGTTGTTTGCTAAAGTGGCTAACGACTTCACAACGCAACTGCCCATTCGCCGGTGACATCACTATCATATCGCCCTTCAACCCAAGGCCGCTACCCGCACAACAGCCACACACATTGCAGGTGGCGCAGTCCCAATGGGACAAGATTCGAGACCTCGACTGCAAGCTGGCATGTCACGCGCTCAACCTCCCGAATGGCCCTCGGTGCGACCTCCCTTTCTAATTCCAACATCTTGATTTCGACTTGCGTGGGGCCCCCTCCACGAAACAGCCCGGTTTGTCAACGAGCATTTCCCGACCATCGCCTAACGCCATCATGCTCTATGGAGGTTGTCCGCCGTTGCACTTACAGTATCAGCGACCCAGCGCCGTCAATTGGTCCACTTGCGCTAATACGATAATTGCTCGTGCACCAGTGCAAGCGAGTGACATGGACCATCCAGTTTGCTCGTAACTGAAGGAGAGATGTTTAATCTTTACTTATGTAGAGTGTGCACCGACGGTTTTTGAACCCCCCCGCCTGAACGACTAGTCAGTTAGTAGCCAACTGGATGGACCACATCGGTCACGTGCAGTGGGGCTCGCAGCAGGATGGCCACAGCCACCGACGACCGCAAGGCGCAACTGAGGCGCTGATAGAGATGCTCGTGCGAAGAGTAGCGTCTGAGGTGTGGCAATTCCTGACGGCACAGGGTACAAACTTTTTGACAAGTACAGACTCTTCGATATATTTATCGTAACACATTCTCGGAGAAGGGGCTCCGAGGGAACCAAAAAGCAGGGGCTGGAATCGGACGCCCGGGCGCGGTAGGGCTGGCAGGGGGATACCAGGTGCTGTAGCAGCGGTGGTAGCGGGGGGACTATTGAGACGCAGTGCTGTGCTTCCTCTTGAGAAGCTCGGGTCACAACAGGAGAAATGCGGCCCGGGTTAGTAACCAAAGGTGGGGAGAGGCAGAGATTACAGTTTGACGTTTGTTGTGAATAGTCTGGAATGCCGGAGGACGCCTGGGCGTAGTACTTTACTCCCCGGGCAAGCGGAAGGGAGTAGCGCAAACAGTACGGGCGGGGGACCGCAACAAGGTAGTGAGTCGGGACAGTTGGGAGGGTCGGGAGTGTGTGGGAATCTGAAACGTTGTGGTACATGAAATGCTTGTTTTTGTTTACTCTGTCGTTTTCTCTCTCTCGCGGCCAAGCGGAACCTACCCCTCATTCCCCGGGCTCCGGCAGCCCTCGCGTCACCTTATAGGGCGGCCGGTCCGGGATTTCTACTCATGAACGTGCAAGTACAGTGTACACTACTACTGTACACTGTACGAGCACACCGGGCTAATCAACTAGCGACCCTAACCGTCGCGCGACACAAAAATCGCGCGACACGCCCCCCACTGATTGTGGGCCACGGGCGCCACAATGATAATAACGGGCTTCCAGCTCAGCTTCCTCTCACCTAAGGGCCCCCCTCATCACCACTCCATGCCCGACTCGCACCACCATCTCCATCCCACGACCTCAGTCCCTACTCACCTACTCAACTTGTCAGCCTAATCAACCTTTCAACTTCCGTCGGGCGAACGACTGAGGTGACGTCAAACGGCCAGCATACGCTCGACGTGCAACCATTCTCCAGGCGAACGACTGAGGTGCCGACAAACGGCCAGTATACGCCCGGAGGTCCCAAATCCTCCAGACTCTGTCAACCCGTTCCCTCTTCTCAACCTGTCGTCTTCGACAACTCAAGGCACTGTTGAGCTCCGCCCGCTGCCTTCGAAATTCGCAACCGTCCAGAACTTATCTTGAACCATCTTTCTTCTCTGCAACTCCCACCGTTCACTAATTTATCCCCGTTCTGCACTGCCTTGAACGCTTAACCCTTCGCAACTCCTTCCTTCTCTTTCCTTTTTTTTTCAATGGCTCGAACGAAGCAGCTTGCTTTTTGAGCACCGGTGGCCGTGCACCTCGCAAGAACATCGCCACTAAGGCGGCGCGAGTCGCCCGCGGCGCAAAGGGGTTTCTACGTTGTGACGATCCAGGGTTCCCATGGTGTCCATCACTGCGTCACTATGAACACCGAGACGGGCCAGAAATGGGACCCCTGTGAGCAATTTGCCTTGGAGCTCTCCTCTCAAGCTCTCCGTGAATGCGTCGGTGATACTTCTACATTCATTTCCATCCTAGAGGTTCGGAAGGCGGCGCTCGCTAATCCAGGAAAGCGCAGGAAGCGGCGCCCTAGATGCAAACTCCTTGTCCGTCCGGAAGCGCGAGAGGAGGATTAGAGAGAACCAGGGAGGCAGCAGCGCCGCTCCCTAGTTGCCCAAGATTTAAGACTTCACTCACAATGTTTACGATTTCTCTGTGTGCTTCTTCGGTACTTAGCCTTCTATCATGCGTTCTTCGCTTTCATCGCACTGAAATCTACTCGATTCTTGCCTCTTCTTCTCTCATGTCCTCGAATTTCTTGTTCTTCCTTAATTGAATAAATGGGTCGATCTCTTCGATACGGGACAATCCGGCGCGCGTGAATTGCCTTCCTTGTAACGCGGCCGGTGGAGGTAAGTAACTCGTAGCGAGGGTGGTTCGCCTTCGTCACCTGCACGGTCCATAGTAATAGAGTCGAAAGCCGGCCAGTTGCGCCCCTTATTGAAGGCCGCACCGTGCGCTACCAAACTTCATCTCCAACTTCGAACTTCCTGACTTTTCCTTCGTCTTGCGGGGTTCGCTGGTCTTCTCCACCACGCCGGCCCGCGTTCTCGAATCGGCTAAGGTCTCTATAAGCCGATGATGGGGGCCAGCGTCACTGAGAAATGCTACCGAATCGCTGGACAGCATCCTCGGATTAATTCCATACATCAGTCGAAAAGGGAAGGGGCGTCGCTTCGGTCGCGTCTGCGGTAACCGTATAAGACTTTGGGGAGGGCTCTGCCCAGTCTACCCCACTGCGGACGATAGCCCTTTTGAGCGCGTGCTTGATAGTTCCCACCATCCGCTCCGCGCGACCGTTTGCCATCGGCGCGTAAGCAAGCACCGCCTTCCACTCGACTCCCTCTCTTTCATGTACTCTTGTACCGATCCCGCCATAAACGCAGTCGCGTTATCCGAGACAATTCTCTTTGGCGGCCCGAACGGTGATATTATCTCTTCCTCGATGAACCTCATCACCGTATCGGCCGTAGAATCCGTCGTGGCCCACGCTATGGGCCACCCTGTCATATGTTCCACAGCGATCAGAATAAATCTTCCATTCTTCGAAGGCTTGAAGGGTCCAGCAAAGTCCATCGAGAAGGTCTCAAAGAGTCCAGTAACGGGAGCTCTCAAACTCGAGTGATACGTCGGCAACCTTCTCGCATGCTGACACCCATCACACCTTGTACATACTCGGTGACATCACGGTACACCCCAGGCCACCAGAATCGGTCCTCACGAACTTTCTTGTCGAACCGACGTCCCAGTGGCCAATATCATCATGAAAGGTGGCCAGAATCTCCGAGCGCTGATTGATCGGAGGCACTACACGGAGCCCGTCCTTCTCACGACGAAAGAGGGTATCGTTCCAGAGCATGAAACTTTTTGCGCTCCGTCTGACTGCGACCTTCTTCTTCGGGTCGGATTCTTGAACCATTTCTCCGGCTAGGAACCGTGCTACATCTAGCAAGTGCGGTTCCAAACCATGCAACTTTGGGTCTGCCCAATCCACTGTCGCCACCAATCCTTCTGTTATGTTTTCCTCGTTTCTTCTTTCTTCCTTCTTGTTAGGTCTTCTCGAGAGATAATCGGCCGCCCCATTGCCAGTCCCGGACGATACTTGATCTCGAAGTCGTATTCCGCCATCAAATCCATCCACCTTGCCAACCGCCCGTGAATATCTTTCTTCTTGAACGGTTTGAAGGGCTTGATGATCCGTATAGACAACGAAGGGTTTTCAGACAGAGGTACACTCGAAACTTCTTAAGAGCGAAAACCACGGCGAGTGCTTCTCGTTCGCTCGTGGAGTAGCGGCGCTCCTGGTCCGTCATCGTTCGAGAAGCAAACTGAATGGGATGTATTTTCCCGTCTTCTTTCTTCTGCGAGAGAACAACCCCAAGGGCTGCCGAAGAGGCGTCTGTTTCCACTAGAAAAGGAGAATTGAAATCCGGAACGCCAATACTGGAGGGGTAGTCAGTTTCCCCTTCAAGTATTCGAAGGCCTCTTGCATCTCCGGAGTCCACTCGAAAGCCTTCTTAACAGACGTCGCCGCGTGCAACACTGCTGAGCTGTCGGCAAACCCCTTATGAACGTCGGTAGTACCCCGCGAGTCCCAGAAAACTCCTGAGTTCGGTCACGTTTTCCGGCACCGGAGCTTCTACAATATCTTTGATCTTGTCGGGATCCACCTTCACACCACTTGAATTAACGATGGACCAAGCAACTTCACTTCTGATTGAGCAAAGCTGCACTTGGTAACCTTCAACTTCAGTTTCGATTCTTTATCCTCCTGAACACTTCCTTGCAATGAGCTATGTGTTCCTCCAATGTCTTCGAGAAGATGAAACGTCGTCCACATAAACCATAGCGAACGGCAACCCGCGAAGGACATCATCCATCATCCTTTGAAATGTCGCTGGAGCATTCATGAGTCCGAACGGCATTACCTCGAACTTGTACGTTCCATATCGAGAGACAAAGGTCTTTTTTCCTTGCAAGACTCGGACATCCTAACCTGCCAGTACCCTGTGTAAAGGTCCAATGTTGTGAAGAACTCTGCGCCAGAGAGTTCATCGAAGATTTCTTCTATTTTCGGTAGCGGCCAGCGGTCTGGCTTCATCACCCTGTTCAACTGACGGTAATCGACGCAGAACCGGGGCCTTCCGTCTTTCTTCGCGGCTATCACGACCGGAAAGGACCAGGCGGACCTTGACGGCGTAAGATTCCAGCTTCCAATAATTCCTTCACTTCTTTGTTTAAGACCTCGTTATGACTCGGCGGCATTCGGCGGGCCTTCGAATGTATCGGTGTCTCGTCCGTCAATTCTAAAGAATGTACCACTAGCACATTAGCAGGCTCTAGGTCGTGAATGTCCCAAGCTATGACATCCGTTTCCTTGAGAGCTCTCTCCAGCTCCTTCTGATTCTTCTCTTCGAGGTGGTCCAGCTTCGAGGCCAATAGAGACGAGCGGTCCACCTCCTCTTTTACCTCCATTTTAACTTCAGTCTTCGTCGAGCGAGGTAGATCAGGCTCGTATGGTTCCTTGTTAATGATGGCTAAGACCAGGTCTTGTTCGGTGTCCGATCCACCATCGCTTTCGCTAGATGACGAGAAAGGATGGAGAGATTCCTCATCGTCTGAACCTTTGGGGGACGTGAAGTCCTCCTACTCTGAGCCCCATTGACTCTGGACGGCTCGTTGACGAATGGCAACACAACCTCTTCATCTCCGATAACCAAAGAGTGTTAGTGCATAATCGATCTGCGTCTGGGCTTCCAAAGTCGGGCTTCCAACAATAACGTCAAATGGGGCATTTCTGACAACCAGGAACTCATGTGCACAACCGACAAGAGACCATGGAATAACCGGCTCCTTCAGACAACCAAGAACCTCGGCGACAGTTCCGTCTGCTACTGTCTTCTGACGATCGATTTCCGTCGGGGTGAGGGCAAGCCTCTGCAGAGTCGCCAAGAGATTAGGTTAGGAACTGCAGTGTCCAACCCGGGCCAATGAGTCTCCGTTCCATACAACTTCACGGCTACTACCCTGAGTCGGCGTGGAGCTCCTGAAGAGTTAACCATCGACGCCTGTGTAACCGGTAACCTCTTGGATAACAATCTCCTTAAAACCATTCTGGCCTCCTCGGTATCCCGCGCAATAGTTGCCCGAAGTTCATTCTTGTGGCAGCGGAAGCCAGTTCAGCGATCACGTTATACTTCCCTACATGATCGAAGTCCACCGGATTTCTTCTTCGACTTGCGATTTCCTCTCTATTCTTCTTCTTTGGGACAGGAGCCATCATCAGCGGACGATTAGCAGGGGCCTTGTTCAAGATGGTCCAGATCCATCAAGTTTTCCCTCCGCTGTTTCGGGAGGGCCTGTCCCGTCCGCTCTTCTCTTCGCAGCGGCAACCACGTCCTTTCTGCGAGATTCCTGAAGAACGGCGACCTTGTCATCGTCCTTCGGCTTCTTCATTTTCAATTCTTCTCCAGACTCAGACCGGGCCCTAGCAACTCCTCTCCGCTGGTCATCACCACGGGGTTCTTGGACCAGCATGTTGCTTCCGAATGTCCTCTTCTCCCACAAATTGTACAGCGCGTATCTCGATGCGGATTATGCGGACAACGGCTCGCTCCGTGGCCCTTTTGGTTGCAATAGCTGCAAAAAAATCCGCATCCGTCTTCACCGGCGGCTTCGTTCCGTCGAATTGCTTCTTCACAAGCAACGATAGTTCAGCGAATTGGTCGGCCAACTTCTCCACCTTATTTTCCAGATGCTGAGAACTACGAGCATCCGGCCTCTGGAGGATCTTCTTCGGCGCTTCACTCGACGATGATCCTTGACTTCCTTCTCCGTAGAACGTCTTCTTTCCACTTACGAAGTCCGTGATTGCCTTCTTGAGCCCCTTATAGTCCGAAGGGGCTCTAAACATTACGAACTGCGCCATGTCTTGATCTTCTGCCACTGCTTTCCGAAGCAGGCCGAACGAGGCGGTATCGTTGAATCCAACTCTCTTATAGAGCGTCCAACTGCGCTAGGGAGCCCATTACATCCTTCGGGTCCAACCTAGCGTTTATAGCCTTCTGCAGTTCTTCTTCCGGCTTCGGTCTTCCCAAACTCCTCGATGAGCTTGGCCTTAACGATCGAATAGTCCTCGCCTCTACCAATGCTCCGTCTCTCGCGAAAGCCTCATAGTAACGCTCAAACGCCGCGCCCTCGAGGTGGCAAAGGATCTGGAGCGCCTTTTCCTCGTCGTTTTTCCAGCGCATGACTACATTCTCGTACGCGAAAAGGAAGCGCGCGACGTCGAAGAAGGGGAACCGTTGAAGGAAACGTGGGTTAAGGGAATCGTTCATGTCCATAGTCAACCTTGGATGCGGTACCATGAAATGCTTGTTTTTGTTTACTCTGTCGTTTCTCTCTCTCGCGGCCAAGCGGAACCTACCTCATTCCCCCGGACTCCGGTAGCCCTCTCGTCATCTTATAGGGCGACCGGTCCGGGATTTCTACTCATGAACGTGCAAGTACAGTGTACACTACTACTGTACACTGTACGAGCCCACTTCCCGCTCGTACAGTGTACAGTAGTACTGTATATTGCACGAGCACACCGGGCCAATCAAATAGCGACCCTAACCGTCGCGCGACACAAAAATCGCGCGACAGTACACAAGACCGTGCTGTGTCTCGCACCGCGCTGTATACCACCCGACACCTTCCAGCAGCACACCTGGCTGCACACCTGGCTGCTAGAAAATTTGCTGCGCTGTAAAAGTACGCTGGTACTGTACTGTACTGTGGGCTGTGCGCGCTCGCCTGGGGAGATGCTGTGCTGTATCTCCCCGGTTGATTAGGGTTAGGTACTGTGTTCCCACCATTCAGCACAGTACAGTATATATATACTGTACTGTGTCGAGGGTCCGTGGAAAAAGGGAGACAATAGGTTGCGCTTTGGCCTAGGTACGTGTAATGCTTGTGAATGTACTTTATTTTTCCTTGTCCTACCTTAGGCCAAGCGGAAACTGGCTACCAATCTATCATACGAGTCTTAGAACACCCGTTACTGGGTTGTTTGAAACGTTTCTAGTAGACTTCGCGGGCCCTTTCAAGCCTTCTCGGAACGGAAAGAGGTTTGCTTTAATTGCGGTGGAGCACATGACGGGCTGGCCTATAGCTTGGGCAACGGAGAGCTCAACCTCCGATGTTGTCATAGCGTTCGTTGAGAAGGAAATCATCGAGCCGTTAGGGCCTGCGCGGAGGATAATTTCGGACAACGCCACGGCTTTTCTGGCGGAATGTGTCAAGGAGTCTATGAAGAAGCAGGGGATCGATTGGAAGGCTGTCCTCCGTATGCCACTATGGCAAATGGAAGGGCCTAGAGGATGGTGGGGACTATAAGCACGGAATCGAAAGGACAGTCGTGCAGAATAGAGGCGGTTGGGCGGAGGCTATGCCGAAAGTCTTGTAGGGTTATCGCCGAAGTGATCGCGGGGATGTCAACTCGCCGTTACGATTAATGTATGGGATCGAGCCGAGGATGATGACAAGCGACGCAGTAGCCCTTCTGGGCGAAGCCAACCCAAGTCACCGCCTCGTCGAGATATTAGGGGAAGCTAGCGTGAGGGCTGCTGTAGTGGAAAGGTTGCGCGCTCCGCGAAAGGCGAAAGGGGAGGTTAAACGATTCGAGCCTGGACACGAAGTGCTGGTAGAGCATGGGACAGCATTCAATAGGGGTCGCAAGTGGCCGGCGTTCGAGTCTTTTTACTACGGACCGTGCAGGGTAATCAAGGCTGATTATCCGCGCTACGAGCTGGTTTCGTCAACTGGTCGAGTGGCCATAAAGGCCATACACACGCGCCGGCTGGTTGGGTATACTAGGTCATCAAGGAAATTCGTTTAAGTAGTAGGAACTCGAATAGTTCCAAGTCCGTCAACGCAAGAGGGGGGTGACCCAGCAATTTGGTTAATGGGAAGAATTGATAAGGGAGCGAGAAGAACAAAAGGATCAGGAAGGACTTTGTAATTGGACGTGGGCAGGTAGAACGAGAGGCGATGAGAGCCTGGCTGCTCGGGCCTTGACCGCAAGTTGGGCGAGTCAGCTGGCGCCACGAGAATTGTATTGGCTCTCGTTTTATTCCCTCTCATCTCTCTCATCTTTTCGGTACTGGGTTTCCCCATTTATGAGGCGAAGAGAGGGCCTCATGGAGGAGCAAGTAAATGTAAGAAGGTACTTCCGAATGGCTGAGTAATTGGAATGTATGTGATGAAATCGGAATGGACCCCGGGATCATCAAGCAAATGTGGATCGGAGTTACTGTAGAGAGACCCAATGAGGAAACTAACGAAGTATAGGGCGTTTTCTGTGGTCTCGAGAAGGTTTTCGGAGAGAAAGCGGGAAAATTTGCCAGATCGGAGATTGCGGCGAGTAGTTCAGTGTGAGCGAAGCTTGAAGAAGCTGTGAGAGTTCCAAAGTGATAGCGAGAAGGTGGCCCGGAGCTGGCGTGGGAGGAGTCTGGTCGTGGCAGTCTTGAGTGTTATGTGGGCAACGGAAGATGTAAGTGAGTAAAAGATGTCACGGGAGGCTCGAGGATAATTGCGGCATGTTAGTGTGAGTTAGCAGGAGGCAACGAAGAGTAGAGTGTTATGACTAGAGAGGTGGGGGGAGGATGCTCTGGTGGAGAAGGTCTACAGGAAAGTGGTTGCAACGACACGCCAAGGGAGCACACCATGAGTACACCAGCTGTTCAACAGCACGTTGGAGCTCCTCAGCAGACAGGAAGGGATGGTTGAGGGCGTGCCGCCGTAGTTGGTGGTTGATAGACTGGCCTTGGTTGGGAAGGGGAAATTGGTGGTAAGATGGTAGGGTGGTGGAGTGATTGGGGGTTCGCCCTTGTCAACTGTGCGCCCGTGTCGCACTTTGAGTGCGGGGGCATCTGGGCTGTGCGAGCCCGCCTGGGGAGATATTGTGCTGTATCTCCCCGGTTGATTAGGGTTAGGTACTGTATTCCCACCATTCAGCACAGTACAGTATATATATACTGTACTGTGTCGAGGGTCCGTGGAAAAAGGGAGACAATAGGTTACGCCTGGACTAGGTAGGACAGGCAACAATAAAGGAAATTTTCAAGCAATGCAGTACAGTAGCTTATATTATACCCACTAGGGAAGGGAAGCAGAGAGAAAAGATAACACAAATTACTTTCCAACCCGGAACCACCTGACTACTTTCTCGGCACCATCGCCCATTCCTTGGTGTCACGCTCCCATCCCTCAATTCGCGCGGGGGCCTCTTCCATCTTATCCGCGCCCTCAACAGAGTTGTAATGCGGTGGGTGTACTGTACAAGTACTGTGTTCGTGCGCACCTCGAACAGTAATGTTTTAGCCCCCAAGCCTCCCAGTCATACACGTTGCGCTTGTAGAAGTTTCGAAGGATTCTCGGGGGGGCTTGAGCTGCACTGTATCCGAATCGCAATATTTATTATCCACTGGGGATGCAGTCGGATGACCTACGGATAATATACGGCGCTACCTAGGTGGAAGAACAACAAAAAAGCCACAACCAACTTTGCTCCTTTTCCCCTATCCTTCCAGCACTAGGCCCCCTCCGTATTTCACCATCCACAAAATTCTTCAGCCTTTCCGACATCCTATCCCCCTGCGTTCTCGCTCTTGAATACCCTTACCCTTTCGTGACCTCAACACGAGGCGCCTTGACAGCTTGTTTTATAGATGTTGGAACATGCGTTCATGCGTGAGGGAGGCAGCCCTAACTGAGACTTGCGTCTCTTTCGTGAGCGAGGACTGCTTAAATGGGGACGTCATGGCGACGTCAAATGCGATAGTTTGGTACGGGAGGCCACTGTAAGCGCATACCTGTTATTTTTTATTGTTAGTACCATTTTCTGTAGGGGAATTCCTATAGGGTATACGTATAGTGATCATATCTATGAAGATCTTTTTGCTGTATACTATTGCCTTCTTTACCTTTTGACCTGCTAGTTTTTAGTTAACTTTTTAGGTGTGGTACAGTAGCACACGCAATTTATAGCCAATACGCCAAACAATGTAGGCCAAGACTCAACCAGATTACAGAAAGAAGCACCGTTGCCGCAATAGCCGACTCGCGAACATTCAAAGCACGTTTAAATAAACTGCAGACGGATGCCCACTTCTAGTGTCTATCCGTTATAGCATTGTCCTCATATGGAGCACACTTTGTCCTCATATGAGGACAAATATCTTTATCATACAAGGACTTACAGTAAGTTGGGCGGTTATATAGTTCTTCGCGCCCGCAAATATTTATTGGAAACAATATTCTAGAAATATAGAATTAAAGTAGACTGTTGCTCAATAACCTAAAACTCTACATTACTTTGGCTAAAGCATCCACCTACAGGTACTGAAAGTATCAAAAGTAATTCATTAGCTCTAAATTCGAAGTTTATCGAATGGCAAAAAGTGCAGCGTACTCGGACAAGCGTTAAAAATACAGAAGAGTTTGTTTTGATCAAGCTTCACTACTGTTCAATCTATATTTTAGCACAAAAAATAGAAGAAAGAATTTTTACCTAAAAACGACCACAATTTATGTCCTTATGTGAGGAAAATGGTCCGATAGACACTAGGTGAAGGGAAACGGGGCATTCAATCATAAATGGTTATGGGAACTCACACCGTTGATGTGGTATCTGTAATTTGCGCTGATCATCAACATGCAGAACATTACACATGATGATAATGTTTGGTCATGTACTAGGTCGGAGGATTGTCATTTCTGTGAAAGATTGTACCAAAAAACGTAATGCTTCGGTTAGTAAGCCTTGTTTTGGTTGAGTCGCAATTTTCTCCTTTAAACTGCCACGTTGGAATATTTTGTATGCTTTCAGTCAATTTATTTCTACACCTCCATTTGCTGCGTACTTAATAGATCTAATACTGGACGGAGTCCCCAGATTATATGGCTCTTTCGTTCCGATAGTTTATCGGGGTTTACATCGGGGTTAAGTGTATAAAGATGGTATATACGCCGAACAATAGTGAATAAAATAGAAGGGTACAGCAATACTGAAGCCTCGTTAATTTCACACGACATTCTCCGTTGCATGGCGATCAAATCCGTAACCAACATCGACAACCAAGCCCACTCATCCCGCTGGCACCGGCACCAGCTACGAAACGACAACGGAAACAACCGGAGACACATACAAGAATTGTACAACAAAACTAACAAGCAAGAACGAGGCGATTATTTTCCCCAAGACACCACACAATAAAAAATTATAGCATCGCAGCAAAACACAAACTCCTCACCTTATCGTACAAAAATTTCAAACTTTGGCCCTCTTCAATCACCACCCCCAATTCCTTGCCCAATGCAGACGCCATAATCACAGATGAAACGCTGACTGCACCACTCGCCCCGGCTTAACAGGCATCGCACAAAAATAAAGTGAACAGACTGAAGGGACTGATCATTCAGAGGATACAAGAAGATATATACACACGTCTATCCGCCGACTTCGTTCGCATTCCTCCGCTCCAGATACTGAGCACAATCCCTGATAGCCGCCAAGAACAACCAAATCTACGCATTGCTTAAGCGGAAGGCTGTAGCATATAATTTTACCCCTGCATGACTATTACAGACTACTTGTCTCTACACAAAGTTGTCCGCACTATAATGATCAATGCAGAGTACCCTACATCGAATGCGACCAGACTACCGTCAAATTCATGATTGAAGGACTCTGACGCGATCCCGAACTCACCACGCTCGCAATTACCATGACTGCCGATCCGCAGACATCCATCCAAGCATTTGAAAACCACATAAGAGAAGCACTATTGTAACAAGCCGACTCTATCAAAAGCTCAAAAGCCCCAACATGAGTAATAGAGCTCACATCAACATCAGAACTGCACTATGTGGTTGGCGAATGCTTGGATGGATGTTGGCGGGTTAGCAGTCATGATAATAGCATATGTAACGTAAGCTTTGGAGAACGAAATATATCACGGCACCAGCGAACATGACAAAAGTAGGCCGTACGCCCTTGATTCCGCTGCCAACCCATCCTACCTCGCGTAAAAAACAGATCTCAAGCCCAAACAATGTATACAAACCACACGACCGTCAATGGAGGACCACAACAGATCACACACACACCGGCGAAAAAATTCTGCAGATGACGCCTAAACCCCGACAAATACTCATTGAAGGCTACTCTCCGACCATTAAGTCCAACCTCATCTCTGTGCAAGTTCTGGCCAGCAACTACGTCCGCGTCTGTTTCTACGCATACTTTGCATGAATCCAAGATAAATACAAGCCGAGAAGGACAACTTACGCGGCAAAGTACAGAATAGGATGTTATGAACCAGATGTATAGAGACCGGTCACACAACAGCGACCTACAGTGGCCCCCAAAGCACAATCAACAAACACAAACCACGTTGACAAGACATCATGTCCCAAAACGAATGCCATACAACTCAGGAAACCGTCCCGAACTCCAACTGAGGAAAAAACGACACGGGCAAATCAATATATTCCCCGCACACCCATACACACACTTGCTTACCCTACCCCAGTCTACAGTGTGACATACCATTGAAAGGGCCATCACATCGGGATCACTCACATGTACTGAAGATAGCACCTTAAACTCAGACACGCACACCCCAGCACGATTTAGACCACGGCTGCATCCGGGGCACTACGCAACCTGCCATCGCAACATTCCGCGTCACCGCCCGAATTCACTTGCAGTGGCTGCAACATTGGCACGAAGCTCAGAGCCCGGCACAAATGCAAACACCACGCAGCCCTGCCCGGCATCCACATCCTATTTGACGTCAGTGGCTAAATATACCCACCGACGCACAGACCAACCAAGAGTATTTAAGCACATTACCAGACACCGAACTACGATAAATTTCCGAAACACTACTCACATAACGTAGGAAAGCAAACAAAGCCATTACCACTAAAGTCGAAACAATCGGAAACCAAACCGGCAGATACCACGTAGCCTTTCGCTACGGCAAAAAGCAGGAGAATACAATTCAGCCGCAATGGCAAAATAAATACAGCAAAAAGGCATTAAAATCTCCCCCATCACGCCATAAACACCGCAGAGAAATGCACTTGCGGAAAGAATCAACTTCAAACTAACGCGGACTACCGTGCATCACTCACCCACGGCCAACTAGATAAAACTCACTGGGGAGAGGTATTTCTGGAGCAATACCCAAATACAAATAACTCGGTACAACAACTCCGGCCAACTACGCTTCACTACGTGGAACGGAGGGCCCCGGAAACACCGCAAATAATCGCCTTCGGAACACACGGATCAATACTCATACTGAAGCCCACCAAAAAAGCTGCAACCGGGAGCAGAACCCGTCCGATATATGTGAAGCCTGGACGAAAAACATCCTATCAACGTCAACCAATCTATATCATGTACGTCCAAAAGAACCCAAGACTTAAACCACCACCACCCGGGCACTGAACCATGCTGGACAACGAAAAAAGCGCGACGAATATCCGTCAAAATGCCCGCCCACTCCGGCGCCCACACATCCCTATGCGAAACGGTCAGCAGAACAAAGCCCAAAAACACACTATCAACAGTGAACATCAACGAGCTCCCTCCGCGCAGTCACAAAGCCGCAACAATTTATCCCGATGCAAAACAATGGAAAGGAGCCCAAGGTGACAACCTTGACAATATCGACAGAATACAAGCGATTGACTGGAACGCCCAACCACTTCTGCCGCATAACCAAATCATACCCACCACATGGACATGCAGCTACAAATGAAGGCCTGACATCTCCGTCGCCCGCAAAGCAAGATAACCCAAACGAGGGGACATGATGAAAACACAGATACACTACGACCCCAACCAAACCTCATCCTACATGGCGGCCAGCACAAATATAGGAATAGTGATCGCCATTGCCGCTGCAAAGGACATGCGGTTGTAGCACCTCGACATCAAAAGTGTGTATCCTCGCGAAAATTAAGACATTCCTCATCCAGTTTTCGTATGGAAAAATCCTCGCTTCGATGGTACATTCAAAAACTAGAAACTAGCCGAGCGCTTACTGCGAAATATGTACTGAATACGAACAGCGGGATACATATAAACTACAGCGTTACACGAAATATTCAAAACTCACGGCCTAAAGCAAACATTATCCGACCCATCGATCCTATCCTACAACAACGCTAGAACCAAGCTCTAATCTCCATATGCACAGAAGAATTTCTTATTGCCGTGAGAGCGATATATATTTCCGGCAAAGTATGCAACATAATCGCATCAAAATAAAATTTTAAAGGGTTTGGCTTCAACACAAATTAACTACAGCGGACCATTCAACGGATAGCGGAAGGTACTCACACCCTTTCAACCAGACTTTGTCATCAAAATCGTGGAGAACTTAGGCATGATACAAGTCAATCCCCAAAAAGCTCCATGGCTCTCCGGGGATCGCCACGAAGCACCCGCAGCACACGAGAACATACGGGAGGACATCAAAGATATTTAAAGCGCCGCCGTCGGCGAACTTCGCTATATGGCCGCCTGCACCCGAACGTACAGAGATATCGCTACGAGTTCCTCGCAAGAGCCATCCAAAAACCCGTAGATTGACACTGGATGCTCATCAAAGCAGTAGAGGAATAAATCAACACCACATCCCACCACAGCATGCTATTTAAACGACAGCAGACACCTCTTCTGCAATCATGCGCGGATGAAGACTTCGCAACATGTCAAAACACAAGGAAACATGTAACTGGCATCGATCACATGTTGAGGAATAAAAATATCTACCAGCTCGGCACTTGCGATTTTTGAGAAGAACGATGACCGCTTACTCATTTGGAATTTACTGCAGTGTGCCAGGACTAGACTTAAATAAACTTAACACGAACTACGAGCTATACTAGCTCGGAGTAAAGCCCTGGTCCCTCCATGAGAAGGGACTTTTCTGTCCACAGATGTGAGCTCTCCGAGCTCAACACTTCCTCTCAACCACCCGAAACAAACGGATCTCCAGTCCCAACTCCCCTGGTCCACACAAACATGCAGTACGACTCGCCTTTCTCTCTCATTCATACAAAACGGGTTCACTCAACACCACAAGTTGAATCGACGGTAATCACTTGTGAAGTGATCTATAAGTGATCACCTTAACACACGAAATGACTGAGGTTACAGGTCCGCTGAGTACCTCGTACCTGTCAATGATAACTTCAAGGCGTCTCGAGATATGAGCCATTCCTTACCAACCAATCAGAAACGATTCAGAAGGCACCCATTTCCAAGTCGCCCAAAACTAACGCAAAGTGGCACTATCAACGAGCGAAGCCGAAGTGTTCGTAGCTGCTAGGGCTGCGCAGTACACCTTCTGGATACACACAATACAACAGGAGGTCGACACGAGTGAGAGAATACCTCCAACAATCTGCACTGATAACGCATCAGCAATACATATAGCAACCAATACAGCTCCTACCAAACGTCGAAAAGATATCAAAAAAAGGCAAAACCACTTGAAAGAAGTCGCCGCCAACCCAAAAACCATGAAAAAGATACCAGGCAGCCCCAATTCTGCCGAAGCACTCACCAAGCAGACCACAGCTCATAGTTTCGCACGCAACATGACCAGAAACGGACTTCAGGAAGCGCACGCACGTCGCGTTGAGGGAAGATAGATGCCAAAAATTCGGCAAAACGCAACGCCCGCACCAGACTACTGTAAAAACGAACAAAATACGAGGCACCGGGGATGCCCAAGACGCAAAAAACACTGTAATCCAATACTCAACCAGCTTACATAAAGAAGCATCGTCGCCGCAATAGCGAACATTACCAGTATATAAATAAACTGAACACGGATGCCCACCTCTAGGTGGAGGGAGAGTGGGAACTGACTCATCACACTGGCCATATAGCGTTTGTGTGCCGGGTATAATGTACAGCCCGATTTACGCACTGCTTCGGCCGTAGTAAAACAAGCAGATTTCCCCCGACCATCCCGGATCCAACCAACGAGCGACCTCGCAACTCTCTCTTGCTCCTCACTCTTTCCTCCCATCATGTTACTGTTGTGGAGGGAAGAAATTCCCGGCACCAGCGCGGAGTATTCTGCGGCACCAGGTGTGCGAAAATATTTATTCTACGAAAACATCCTCATGCCTTATAGAGACGAAGAGAAGGACCGTATTCTAATCGAGCATCTTGATGGCGCCGTTTTCGTCTTCTACTACAAGAGATTTGCGTCAGATATAGAACTCATAGAAGAAGAGAAAAACTGCGCTACGGTCAGCAGAAAATCTTTGACCTATTCATCAAGGATGAAGATACATAAGATGTGACTCGACCAGCTCTAGAAATAGGTATCGACGTCAGAGATATTCTAGGCTCATTGAAGAGGATTAAAAGTCTCTCTTAGAAGGATTGGTTTCGATAACATCACAAGATTTGGTTTTCGTCGTACCACTGCCTGCTGATATGAGGAGATATAGCACATCTTGGATTTGCGGGAGTTTTAGAGGCTTCATTTAGATTCTTCTAGCAGTCGTTTGCAGTTCGAACCATATCGGCGATTTTTCACCAGCGAAGTTGCGAGCTTTTCTGGAGTTCCGCTCTAGAAATTTCGAAAAGAAACTGGACGCTCCTAGTTGCGATCTTTCAATGATTTCGCTGATCCTGAAGAAAAGGAAGGTAAATAAAGTTGTTTAACCATACTAAGCACTACAATAGGAAAAATATGGCTCTCCAATGCTTTTATTGCAATATGGTTGGGCATAAAACCATAAATTGAGAGAAAAACTGCGCTGTAATACCTGCTTCCCCATTTATGGTATATATCTCCTTTTTTTTCGTGCTGTTGTTATAGTGGATGGAAAGCATTTCATCTCGGATAATTCGCAGGAAGGGCCTATCTGATTCTGATTTTTCGCGATTAAAATGCATAATTTATGCAAAGGGAAAGGGAGACGTCGAGTTATTGGCCAAAAGTTCTCGTCAAAAGGACCGCAGAGACATTATTATCTTTCAATTTGTGACTGGAATCCAAGCTCGCGCCTTGAAGCCAAGGTTAGTTTTCTTGCTGGAGTAATTAAGCGCTACTAGCTGCGAGAAGGAGGTTAAGAATCAGAACCGCGGGAAGAAGAACTTAAACATATGCGGTGGGAGCACGTCGAAAATATACAGTGCTGTCTCCGACCTTCCAAATGCCGCTTATAGATTAAAATTTGGCCAGGCACTGCGTGGAGATGCTGAAAGAGCTACTTTGGTTGTGCGCCCTTTAGTCTTGAAACAATCGATTGCCCGTATCGCAGTCGTTTCAAATTAAGGCCCTCATTCATTGCGCTGGTTCAGCTCAAGGTGTAACTTTTATTTACCTTTTAGTTAAAAAATGATTATGTTTGGTCTAATTGATTCACCCTGCACATTCTAAAGCGTGATGGAACACAGATTATAGGATATTATTTTTGCTCATTTAGACTTGGATTATGGCGTTCTTTCTCCAACTCCAGCGAGGAAAACATCAAAAATTTATGTGGTGTCTTCAACACTTAGTAAAGGCTGGCCTGAATCCCAAGATTAAGAAGCTCGAGTTCGCTAAGCCGTTGGTTAATCTGGTTGGGCAACGCATCGCTAAAATTGGAGTGCACGTCGACCACGAAAGGAATAAGGCCATAAAAGCACCATTACGTACGTATTAAGACTGGGTTGCGTGGCTTTTTTGGCCTTGCTAGGTATTATTTCAGTTTATCAAAGACTTCGCTGGTACATACTTTGCTTTTGAAAGCGAAGTTTCGTGGCACAAGAAGTTTGAATGGTCAGAAAATGTACATGGCATTTGAGACCCTTAAAAGAAGGCTTATTTTTCCGCATGTACTAGATTTTCAGGGCTTTGAAATCCCTCTTTATTGTGGAAAGGGACGCTTCAAGCGTCACCGCTGGATCAGTTCCAGTGGAAAAAAGGAAGGCGGCAAGATTCATCCCGTGCAATACGCAAGCCGAACGATGAATTAGGCTAAACGGAGCTATTCTGCCAGCGAAAGGGAAGCCATCATATTAATTATTGCACCTAGGAAGCAACAACTTCATATTATTTCAACAGAACCGTTTAAGTTGGTAACATACCACCAAGCTCTTCTATACCCTTTCAGAAAGAATGATGTAAGTGGAAGATTGTTGCGATGGATGGGCTTCTTTACAGAGTATGAGTTCGAAGCCGGGGACAGACAGGAAGCAATCAATTAAGTAGCCCACCATCTCTCTCGCAAAATTTTACCTGGAATCCTACTTTCTTGCGAAGCCGGTGGAGGAGACCTAAAAGCCGCAAGGATTTACGTCGCTGCCGAAGACACCCCCCACTTGAACAATTTCTGCTTGAAGTTGCTCTTCATTTGAAAGCGCTTAAGATCCAAGTGGGAAGTGGATTAGTTACATCGATCTTATGATTCAATATTTGGTAATGTGGGAAGGAAAGATGTTGAGGCGAACTAAGAACGAGATCAAGTATGTACACTATATGAAGGACAGTATCGCGATGTCGCACATATTTCACGAAGAATTTGGAAATTCGGATAGAGAAGTGACAAGAGAATTAGTCACATACCTTTATTGGAGACCGAAGATGTATCAAAATATTCAAAAGTATGTGAAAAGTTGCAATGAAAACCAGAAGAATAAGCTCCTTCCGCAATATCGGAGGAAGCTAAGTATTACATTGAGGAGAATTTTTGAGATGTATTGGATAGACTTCTCGGGGCCACTACCATTGAAAAAACAGTAAAAAAAGTAGCTGCTCACCACTGCTGAGCTTCTCACCGGCTGTCCAATCGCACTAAGCACCACAGAATCGTTTTTGGAAACAGTATTCAAGTTAATATAGAAGGAAACTACTCCTATTTTTGTTCCCCTGGTAATATTTTATCCAATATGCTGGATGCTTCAAAGCTGCCTCCATTTCACATTTAATGAAGAAAAACGGAATCGACTGGACAAAATTATTGGTGTACTGTCTTAAGTCTAATGGTAGAGCAGAAATTATGGCTATCAACACCGCTACAAAGAACATATTCGTCTAACAAGAAATGGATTGGGAGGAATTTCTGCGGGGATTATAATATGAATAGCTTCGCCTCCGTCTTTACTCTGTAGCTTCACCGTTCGAACTCATGTTTGATGTACTTTCATGCATGGAAACGTTTGATACTGTTTCGTCAATATCGAATGCTACAAATCTGCATCGCCGGCTTGAAATAACCGCATGGTTAGTTTTACTGTAATTGATCTGTTGCTGACCTTGCTGACAGCTGATGGAAATGCTATTGTAAGCTTTTTTTCGGTTTGCAAGCATTTATTTATCATAATGTTCAACCTAGATCTTGAAGGTTATGATTTTGCACTTTGAAGTGCTCTACGTTTGATCTGATCTCTGCTAGCTCAGCTCAAGCAGTTTTGGGTTTTTTCTCGCACAATCGTCTATAAGTCTTCATGAACCTTCCATTGATCGACCAGAAGCACTAGAAGACTAGTCTTAAGGCCTCCATAAGCCCTGGTCTCCCTCGATTTATAGTCTAAATAAGTTTATCCAGCCCTTTTTCTCCTCTGAACTTACTGCTCTGGTCGCTTTCTCTACCTTTTCTCGCCCTCTGCCAATCTATTTTTGTATTTTATCTTTCCTTATCTTACTTTTTACCTCTTCCGCTCCTCTCTCCCAAAATCTGTCCATTAAGTTATGGGACCAGGTGCTATCGTTTCTCGTTAATCCATCTTACTTGAGCACTCCGGATGCTACCTGACATTACGTGTAGGGAGGAATTCAACCAATATGGGGCGGCCATCCTGCAATTCCTGTAGGGACGGAAAAATTCGCCTAAGGTTTGGCCACAAACTCCCGAAACCTCTGCATTATCTACTGGCCTTCTATCTTTGGCCTGCTTAGAGTAGTTCGTCCCTGCGGCTCTTAGTTCAGCTTCATCTCTACACCACAGAACAAAGTCCATCTTGCTGCCCTTCTTCCCCTCGTTGCCATTCATCTCGTTCCTGTGTTACATACCTCGGTATGTCTCACCGCCCGTGCCCAATTACAGCAGTAAGTCCAACCCTTTTTCTGCACTCTTCGGCAATCATCGCACAATTTTACCTTATCCTATGCCTCACTTCGCAGTTTCTTGTCACCAGTGGTTATCTTAGTCTCCTATTTTGTTGAGGTATCGAGATTTCTCTGGACGATCCCGTGGTTCGCCGCCTCACCTTCGTTGACTTTCCTCTGAGACCTCCTATCTGCCCGAAGTATCGTCTAAATAGACGATTCTCTATTGAATCGGACAGTAACGGAAACTTTATTCAATTTCTCTCCTCCCCACTGCCCCTTCTACCGCACCTGTTCAGCCACCTTCAAGGGTTCCAAACTCCCTTTCAGTCGAACATTTCTCTCCTGCTCCATGCATTCCTCAACCTCCAACTCCTGTCACACAACTATCAAGTTGCCGGGCATCTGAAATTTACTCACTTGCCATAACTTTCATTATTTCAGCGCAGTTTATATCGTCGCGGCAGTTTTCGAAGTAGAACTTTCGAGTAGCACCATCTAGAATGTGAACGAAGTAGTCTACTTTCTGGTTTTGCGATAGGTGGTACTGGCGACAACAAATTCCTTACTGCTTTAGGGTTTCGTCAGTATCCTGGCTTAAATCTCCACGGCATTTGCAGTCCTTAAACATTCGCTGAACATAATTTGCCTTCTGGAGTCATTATGGCTGTTTTAGTCACGATTGCGATGATGATATTCCCAATAACGGGGTTTCAACCTATTTTATGGATCC
Source organism: Kappaphycus alvarezii (assembly GCA_002205965.3). NCBI lineage: Eukaryota > Rhodophyta > Florideophyceae > Gigartinales > Solieriaceae > Kappaphycus > Kappaphycus alvarezii. Next base: position 240,851 of record NADL03000032.1, on the reverse strand, counting down.
CCAATCGTAACCTGTCGTCCAAATGCTCGGTTTCCAGTATTGGAATGAGGAACTTGTTCCAATTCATTGGTAAGATAAGTAGGATTTCCATCTATCAACCGGGACTTGAATGTTACCTTGATGACGATTCTGGACAGCCTGACTTGGGGATGGCTGGACTGCGCGCTGTAAATCTTCCGTCGGACGGTCAGAATAATCCGAATTCAGTAAAGGGTTGGCAGGCCCACGCCTTATTTTGAACTTGTCTACAACACTCCTAGCATATTTCGGGTCAATTTCCATGAAAGAGCATAGCCAGACCAACGTAGATAAGCGCTTGTTCTTTTTCTCAGGGTCCTCGACGGATATAAGAATTGTAAACGGCATCGGAATTTCGTCAAAACAAAAATAATTTCGCGATGTCATGCAAAAATGATACGGGAAACATCGGCATGTTGAAGAAGGCCTCCGTGAAGACTTGATTCGGTGTTCGTAACAAATCGATGAGATAATCGGTAACATCTTCAAGGTTCGGGGGAGTAAACGGTACGTCGGTTGCGGAGCCGCTTGGTCCAATCGAGGAAGAAAAGAATTCCATGGTCGACTTGGCGGCATTCAGGATCGATCATGCCGGTGTGTCGGAGAATGGACACGTACTTATTTTCTTCATGATCTTGTCGCACGTAAACGTGAAGCAAGGCGAGAGATCGGAGCTATTTTGACCGGTTTGAATGTAACACAATATTCCAAGATACTCGACGGTTTGGATCGAATTTACGATGGTGCTGGTGAGACACGAACGAGTAGAAGAGAGAGTTGGTCGGCGCAGCAAAGTAGCGAACGAATCCGGATAGTCATGTTTACTTCGATGACTGCGCTCGCTATCGTACCCGTGTACAATCAGGGGTATTTATCGATAGCTCAGAGGTATAGTTGGATAGGGATAGGTAGTTTGAGCGGGCTAGGGAGAAATAAAGGAGTAAATTTTATTTACGGAGAAGGGCCTGGGGCTGCACCCCGGCTGGACAACGGACTTGAACTTCTACGCTGCTAAACTTCTCAATTATACCTCTTTCGGCGAGGGCGCGAGCGCGAGCGCTGATCGTTATATATGTAGTACGACGGGCGCACTGTAGTCTCAATTACAGTGCGCATGACATCACTGTACTGTAGTTCGACAATAGTATCAACCACAATGCTTACATAACTTTCCTGAACACTGAACAGGTTTCGAGGAGTGCACAGACATTCAAACGCCAGATCTCGCCGGATGTACACAAGTCATTGGATGGGAGCGGCAGAGCGGAGAAAGGGGTGAGGCGGTGGAGGAATGCACCGAAAGGCGCGAGCAGTGATGGTCACTCAGTGACGACTTATCCGGCATGACGCACCAGCAGCGTGTGAATAGGGCCGACCACATAACTTTATTCCAAACATTAAAATAACCCCAAAATTTCCCCAGTCTGAACGTGAAACCTCAAGGTAAAGCTGTAATACAGTACGGTAGCCAAAAGATCACCTTTACTGTAGATTGCTAATTGACAGTACTGTACAGTATTCACACACATAGTACTGTACAGTACTGTACATTAGTACTGTATCAGCCACAAAGCTTGAAGAACATTCCTGTACTGTACAAAGGACAGGTTTTCAAAAAATTGCGTACTGTACAGTACAGTACAATATTTTTTGAATCCCAGCCTGTAAAGTCCGCTAAAGCTCCATGATCCTGCATGGCACATCTGCTCAAAATTCAAACTGCTTTGCGGCAACAACGAAGTCTGAAGAGTGGACCGTACAGTACTATACTGCACACTGCACAGAAACCGCTCAAACTGCCTTTTTTTGGAGGACTAGGCCGTTCATATGAACTCTTGGCAACCAGGACGTGGCAAATCCCGCAGACCCATTCCCAAGCACGAGTTTTCCTTGGACGTGTGCGGTAGTCACGACCCGCATGGACGTGTGCGGTAGTCACGACCCGCATTCCGATTTGGCAATTTTCCTTCAGTTTGGATTCTTCCAAACCACCTATCTGATACTGTCATGTTCCACCCAAGGTCCCCATCAGAAGAGGGAAGAGCTGCAGAGTCCCATCGTGCGGCGAGACTAGCACCCCGCAGTGGGGCAACGGACCCGACGGACCTTACACGTTGTGCAATCGTTGTTACAACAAGTACCGCAATCGAGAACTCAAGCTTTATCGAGATGAGCGCACCAAAGGCCTGTCGGTGGTCCCTGGTCCATTTTCATATCGCGTAAGACACGTTGGGTTCCACCGCAGAGGAGGAACAGGATTGCAAATGGACATTTCTCGGCCGATCGTTAAGAGCTTCGGAGGCGAAAGTCGATCCCTTCTGGAGGAACCATCGCGCCCGTTTCGGCCATGAAAAGGAGGATGTGGAATTTGGCCAGGAGTACTTCCCATGCACTGGACGCCCACGGGTGTGTCTGATTCAAGAATGTCGCAAGCCGGCGGTCGCAGATGGCCCTGACGGAGAATGCACGTTGTGCAAGCCGTGTTTTGTGAAGTACACGGGGCGGAACTTACCTCTGTATCAGGCACCACAAGGTGTAATCTCTGTTGCGAAGAGGCCAGGCTGGCGTCAAGTCAGGGTCACCCATTTCGTAGAGGGACCAGACGGAAATATTGACGGCCGTCATCCTGTTGTGAGCCTATCGGGGCGGGGGGCGGGGATATGGAAACAACAATACGGACGTCTCTATGGCTATGGAAGGCCTGACGGAAAGGAGGCGTGAGAAGAAGAGAATGCGAAGTGAAGAAATGGCTCAGGAGAAAGGTACAAAGGGCCAGAGTGGCTCCCTGAAGGGTTCGGACTGATGCCGCCGAAGTAACCTTGGGTAAATCCAAGGCATGGAGAAACGAGGGAATGCAGACTACTCAGGGAGTGGCACACAGAACGAACCTGCGAGCTGGCAACATGAGGCCTGTGGAGAACCGAGAGTTGTCACAGTCTGAACCAGGGGGTACCATAAGACAAAACAAGTGACAGGGAGTGGCGGAACTGTTATTGGCGTAAGATATAATGCGATCACGCGAAGGGTGCGGCTAGGGAAGATTTCGTATATTGAAATCAGGAAATACATACGTCGGATGTATGGCTTGAAGGAAGGCGAGGTGACGATTTCCTACCCTGATGAGGAAAATCTGAAGACGTGGATTAGGAGCGAGGATGATATCGAGGAGCTTTTGGACGTGATCAACTTCACCAGAAGTCGTCTTTTGATATTAGATGTGGAGCGCGTTGAAGATATGTCGGTGCGCGGGAGTGGCAGTAGCACACCTGGACTGCCTCGAAACAGCCGAAAACTGAGAAGCCCAGATTACTCCGGGGTTCGTTGACGCCGTCAACAGCCATAGGCAAGTGGCAAATGGAAGGGGACACAGTGAGTTCACACGTGTAGGGCAGTGCATCAACACGATCGTCAGAACGGCCGTTCAGAATGGCGCATTCTGCGGTCGGTTGGATATGCCACGCCACCCTGCGAGAGGGCCAGCGCAGTGCGCCTGGAAATGCATATCCGCCGAACCACCCACCTGGATTCACTTTTCTGCTGGATTCATTTTTCTGCCAGACTCGTCCGGCATGAAAACGCTGTTTGCACAGTGCAGTGCTATGGTCCTGAACTGTAATACAGTATACTGTGAACAACGCAGTGCTGTGCTACCGTACGCTGTACTGTACAGTACTGTATGCTGAGCTGGCATGAGACGAGTAGGACGTTGCGGGTCGCTCGATGCCAGAGCAATTGAAACGACAGGTTTTCTTCGGGTGATTCGCACGGTATAACGTAGGGCGTCGCATGTTTATTTTAAATTGCGCTGCGTACAGTACCTGTAGTTAATTAAAAAGTAATGGAATCAATTGTGACTGGTGCCGGAGCCATAGAGCAGAATGAAGTGTTGAGTATGGCAGTGATAACCCTAGTATCAGCGATGTACCGTACTGCACAAGTTGAGGATTAACGATATCTGAACGGTCTGGGTCAGTAAGATTCAATGACACGTAATATGTGCCAGGAAACATGTCCCCTTACGCCATACTCACTCTTACTAATGAGATTCAAATATGCCTGTTTAATTTAACACAATTTGTAATTGCCGACCATTGGGAGATATATCACCTAATTCAGTATGTTTTCAATCGAATAAATGAATTGCAGCTTGCTGCCTCCTCAAGATTTAGTTGCGAAGCTATGCACGAGTTTGCACTATATGAGGTGCAATATAGGTGCTAAATCTCAAACCCTAACGTCACACAAAAAGAGAAAAAATTGCGTTCATTCCTATCTACTAAAAAGTTTTTGTTTGTATTTTTTTTCCCAATAATTCTTTCTTTGAGATAAGTCCTGACTTTTCAGTGGAAACATCGCAGCTATTAAATATTCTAGAGAAGACCGAGTCCCAAAATTCAATGATAAGCCCTCTGAGAGCTTTAGGTTCTAAAAACTCCGCATGGAAGATATTTTCGAAAGTTAGGACTGTATTAAAATAATCTATGAAATGAACCTCGACCAGAAGATTGATATGTTGAGAGTATTGCCAAAATATTTGACTTCAAGAAGCGAAGCGGAAATGCAAAGGGTATTTCTTGTCACAGCACTAGGAAATAAGCCTTTGAAGGCTGCCAAAAAATATGCTAATTATCTGAAGGGTATGTGGGAAAACTATGCTCAAGATTATGACAGCAAAACCACGAGCAAGAAGCTGAATTTTGTGCACTGAGCCATTTAGTTGCAGACAAAACGTAGAATCAATTTGAGATCATAAGCTAACCTTAAGAGCGAATTCGCGAAACTTGATGACGCTGGTCAGCTTCTCAATGAGCTGATTCAAGTTGCAATACTTCTTTTATCTGAAGCTTCCCTTTAGGGAGAATCCAATATCCTTCGCTCGTGACTGGATGATAGACTCAGGCTGTACGTTTAATGTAACTAATGATCGATGCGCCTTCATCACGTATCACGCCTTTGATTCCAAGTCAACTCTAGATCTGGGAGCAGATTACATAGCGTAAATCGAACGCTCAGGTGAATTAATCTTAACCTCCGCAGCAACAAAAATACTGTTGAATGCATGTTACAGAGGGTTCTTCAAGTTCTTTTGCTTCGATACCAGCTGATTTCGCTTTCTACTATTATTAATCATGGCTTTTAATATTCTTTCAATCGAGACGGTGTCGCTCCAACCAAGCGAATGGCTCAATAGTTTCCACTTGGACTCTTTAGAATGGCTTCTTTACATTAAATGCTTCCCCAAGTTTAGCAAAGTCTCCTAATTTGGAAATTTACTTCCTTACTTCTCTTCAAAATTGGCATGAACGACTGGCTCAAATTAACACCGCTGAGATCAAGACTATAACGAAGCTGTGACTAGCGTTAAGATCGACAGGTGTGAGACACCAAACTCATGCGTTGGATGTATCTTTGGCAAATATCACCGTACATCAATCGCAAAGTAGACGGAACGGCGCTCTACGAAACCCCTTCATTTGGTTCAGACAGACGTTTTATAGCCTGCTGAAAATCCGTCACTCGGTGGGGCCCAGTACTTCATTTCATTTGTCGATGACTACTACAAGTGACAGAAGTTTTCTCCATCATTGAAAAGTCTAAACCTTTAAGGGCCGAACCAGGGCTTCATATACTTTCTTCCCTTCGGTTTTATTTAGCTCCACCGACCACAATAGAACGCGATCTCCAATATCGGATTTCGTCGGGTTAATGCAATTTTCGTACTCTTTCTTGGCTCGTCTCCACGATATTAATCCCTTCTGGAGTAGATTCCTGTGCAGGCGGTATAATCTCCTCTCTAAGTCTTCTGGTTCGTCCTGAAGACACACTGTATCCATTTCACCCCAAGCTTCGAAGGCTTCTGTTCCGGACATGGCCTTATATAGAGTCATGGCTGTTGCTACGCAATCCCCGGTGTTGTATCATAGACATGTCAGAGCGACATGGTCGTCCCAGTCACTATGTCCAAACGAGACGAAGCTGGAAATATCTTTAACCAAAGTTCGATTCCAACGTTACACTGTCCAGTTGGCTTGCGGATGCAAGGATAGGTCTGCATAAGTCCAATTCCTAACTGCTCCTTCAGGTTCGCAATCACTTCACCTGTTAAGTTTGAACCTTCATGGGACAAGAGATGTTCCATTGGTCCAAATATCGAGATCCATTCCTCGATCGGCACTTTTGCGATAGTTTCTGCATTTTCATCAGGGATTGGCTGTGCTCTGACAAAGCGGTTGAAGACATCCTCCATTGACAGAACTTTGCGATTTTCTCTCTTCGAGCGAGGTGTGATTGTTTGGACATCGAATGCAACAGTCTGGAATCTTCTTTCCTAGTGAACGATCTCTAGGTGAGCCTCTTTGCCCGTTTGTCTTTCCTCTGCTACCGTAAATTGTAAGCAATTCTTGATGTGGGTCACGGCGTCGTTAGCCATGCCTTTTCACCAGTATCTGGGCCGCAATCTGGCTAAAGTCTTCCTCAAGAAGCCATAGTACCCGGTGCATTTTGAGCCGTTTACCCATTCAAGCACTGTGGTCACCAAGGAACTCGGCGCTACAACTGGAAACTCGTCCCTACCACAGTAGGAGAGTAACCCTACATCGTCGACGAGAAATTCCTTCTCGTCTGCTGCGAACTAATACACGTTTCCGAACACTTTTCTTTGCTCGAGACCAATATCTGCATCACTTGGCTTTTCCCTGGTGCAGACATGCCTTTTTCTCGTTCTGCACCAGAATTACACCCATTTTTTCGAGGACTGCTGCCACCCGTTCTTTGTGAGTCATATCTTCGGCTTTTTCTTGGCTGACCTCTGAAATTTCGCCATGCCATCTTTGACAAAGCGGCTTGTGGACAGCGTCTCAACTCAAGCTGTCTAGAAAGACCAATTAGGATCCATTTTGGTGCTCAAAGATGAAATCATAGTCCTGTATCTCTAGTACCCATCTAGCCAGTTTTTGCCCAGCGTCTTTCAGGCTTAGTAGACATTTGAGAGACAAGTGGTCCGTGACAATTATGGACTTCTCCCAATGGAGATAATGCCTCCACTTCAGATGCGCAAGGACCACCACCAGGCACTCTCTTTCTTTTGGTGCATAATTACTCTCTGGAATACGGATTATGCGGTTGGGAATGATACTGGTTGGCATCTTCCGCCTTCATGCCTTGAAGAAGCACTCCTCCGAGGCCGTATGACCTTGCGTACGTCATGATCCTTTTCTCTGCCCTCTTCGTGGTGGAGCTAGTATGACTGGGTAACTTAACTAGCTCTTCAGGCCTTTCTATGCCTTTCTTTGCGCTTCACCCCAGCGTTTCTTCCAACCTGGAATTATCAGTCGCTGGCAGTGCCTTTATTTCTTGGAAAATACGGCTTATTTCAGCACATCGTACAGCGGAGCTGTGATATCGGCAAAGTGATCCACAATGGATGCGAAGAAGTCCATCAACCCAACAAATACCATGACCTCATCGCCTGTAGCGGCCTCCACAACGTTTCTTCTGGCCTCTGTGTGATGATAAAATTGTTTTAGCCCGTATTTGTCTACTCGATGGCCCAGGACCCCAAACGCACACTTGGATAGCTTGAAACGGACTCTTGCTGTAAGCAGCCTGTCCAAGGCAGCTGCTAGAGATTCCAATTGTTCGTCTTCTCCGATGGTACAGACACTTGTATCGTCCATGAAAGCCAAAACATCCTTCCCTTTTCAGTCGCCAAGAATATTGTTGACTACAAGCTGAAATGATCCTGGAGCATTCTTTGTTCCCATCGGTAACCTGCTGTATTGTAGGAGTTCAACGAAAGTTCGTACCGCAGTAAGCTTCTTGGAATCCGGGTGTAAATCGACTTGGAAGAACCAATCCTTGAGGTCAAATACAGTATACCATCTCCGAGGCCAGCCAATCCAAGATTTGTCTCATGTTTCCCATGGGGTATGTGTCAGTAATTGAAAGCTAATTCAGCTTCCGAAAGTCTGATTTATATCGGACCCCCCGTCTTTTTTCTTGACGAAGACATTGTTGGTTGCCCAATGGGATGTGGCCGGTTCCAGGACTCTTAATTTCAGTATCTTCTCCATGGACGACTTTCCACTTCTTCTTCTTCGGCGGACGTCGTGTCATAGGCTCGCAGATTGGCTCGACACCCGGTAAGAGGTTTATCTTGTGTTTTATGACACTCATTCTTCCCAAACGTTGGAAGATGGCTCTTCGTTCCCAATGGGGTCACATAAGACTTTCACCTTGGCTTTTTTATTGGAAAATTCACTAAGATCTATCTCCAAAACCGCCCTGTCCACATCGGAATCCTCAATTACAGAGTACACCTCCTCGTTGGTTGGGTCTCGTGGACTCCCTTTCTGCTGCTTAGGGATCCTTCCACTCCCTCCCCATCCACTTGGATGGAGAATTTGTTCCGTTTTAAGTCGAACAAGAGTCCTTTTGACCTCCAGAATCGTCTCCTAATTAGTATCTTGTCGGGAATCGTTCTCAGAAGCCTCACAGGCTCTGTGAACTCCTGGTCCCAGAAAGAGAACTTTAGCTGTCCCGCGCCAGTGACTTCGATTGGAGATCCGTCGGCGGACTCTGCTTCTTCCTCACTGAAGCGCACGATCTGTCCCGTGTTCTTCCGTAACCGGGTGTTGTCAACCTATATGGAAAGATCAGCTGTACCCAGTTGTAGTGTAAGCCGTTAGCAAAATGCATGGAGTTTCATGGCAACTTCTTCCTTTTCCGATCCTCGCGGCCATGTCGGCTCACTACAGGCACGAAACTGCTCATGACGCCTTCCATCGGTGCATGGATACCGAGGTTTAAATTCTGTGACGGGAGCCTCGCCTCTCCGTGCCCTTCCTCCGTCTAATGTTTTATTTATACTGTAGGCGGGAATCAGACTTCCGTTACCAACAGTCTTTAGCAAGATTTGCGGAATAAACTGTCTTCTTGCAGTAAAAGTACTTGAACGGAGCTCCTCGATGTTCATACTGGGTCTCGGATGGCCTTACTGGCTCCTTTACTTCTCGTAATGAATATAAAGAGGCTTTGTAATGATCTGAAATCACCCGAGAGACCAGACTGACCACCGTATCAAAGCCTCCGGTTACAACAATGGCTTGTTGCCTTAGCTTGGGCGATAGACCAGGTTGGAGTCTGTTCACCAACATATTGTTGGTTATCAGGATCTGAAGAACACGGTCTCCCGATTTATACGCTCTGAGTACAATTTGATTGACTCTCGTCGCTCATCCCATTGAATTTTGAATACTTTCTCTTGAAAATCGGCCAGTTGGTCTTCATTGCACAACATTCCTTCCAGTTTTTCCCAAAGAAAATTTATGGACAAACCCCAGATATGTGTCGGAAACGACCTCGTATACTCTTTTGGCGTCTTGTTTTAATGCAAACGGTAGGATCTTTCTCTGTTCTCCGAACCATATTGGAAATTCGCCTACGAGACGGGTCCATGCGTTTAGCGTCCAGGAAAGATCCATCTCCGACTCTGTGGCACTTCCTGGATTCCAATCTAGCCATTTACAGCTTGTTAGCAATATGACTCGATATCAACTCGTCGTTGGTGTCTCTCTTTCTACCGCCGAGGTTTCGACTGTATTGCTCTTCAATTGATTGGTGTTATCTGGAGGCCCCGAGAATGAGTCCCTTTTTGCCTTGATAGAACCGACGGTCGTGGTAACCGCTGAAATCTTTCTCGGACTTTCCATCATATCAGCAGGAGCATTGTTGATGTACTAGGTGATAATATTATCTTGTACCGAAGTCTGACATGGCTCTGGGTCCTTCAAGTCCACAACAGCTTGATTTTCCGTGTTAAGAGAGTACGATAACGAAGCTTCTTCGATACGGCGGCCAGATTACCCCTGGTCCGAGGACGTGAAATATTTCTTGTTTTTTCTTTCATAAACACGTATCCAGCTTGAAAAACTTTGATGGCTTCTCTGTCCAACTGGGTTTTCAAGCAGGAACCGATTCTTCAAGATAATTCATTGAAGTCTCGATGGTGCGACCTTGGATACCTATTGGCAACTTTTTTCTTGTCGAATGCGTCGACACTTCCCCCAAAACGCGATAAAATCGATTTTATGTTGCGGCTACGTCGTAGAGTCAGCCAAAAACCTTGGACCAAGTTGCGTCTCCAAAAACCATGGAGGCACAGGTGTTTCAATAGAGCTCATAGGTAGCCTTAGGGGTATATTTCCGCTACACTGTACAGTTGTTAAAACAGCTGACCCGATACGCAGGTATCCCTGGGAGTGTTAGTGAGAGACAATGAGATCGATCGGGGCAGAAGGTGACTGGAGAACTGGACAAGACTGCACTATTCGGCACAAGCTGCCGGCTGCCTCCCTCTCCCCAGGGTAGGGCCGCTTTCTATCTCTTTAATAGACTAACACTCTGTCTCAGACACGGAACTCATGCCTTTCTCAAGTGCTCCTTGCACTTCCCAGGGTCTAGTCCATATAACTTTAGATCATGAGTGCAAGGTCGAGGCCGTCGACCTGCATTCTCCTTCGTCCACTGCGTGCCTATTCCGCACTGGGGGACAAATGCAGATTACTCTGCTGCTGATGCTCAATCAATACACGCGGTCTGCCTGTCCATTTCTGACAACTGTAAGACCAAGCAATTCACAACAGTACTGTACTGTGGGGGATTATTTGATGCGCTTTGGAACATATGCTAACCTATTTTTCAATCATTAAAACACCCCAATTTTTCCTCCTACAGTAGCGCGCTAAAGCATAAAAATTAAAATTCAACACAAATATTTGTACTGGACATCCCAACACCCGTTACCTGCACCCACCCCAACGGTACTGTACTATTCAGTACAAACCAATGTGACACGAAAAGGCTTTAAAAATATGGTTTAATTCCCGTCTTACAGGCATTTGGCTACCTCAAGGTATCATTTTCCGCGCGCATACAGTACTGTACTGTACTGTACACTAGCTCTCATAATTACGCGCAGCTAGCCTTTCCCAAGACATCAATAAGACAAATAATGGAGCATGTCCACTAAATGAAAAGTAGCTGATGATAAGACACTGCATCTCTTCCAGCCCCTCCGCCTCGTTCCTACTATCCCCCAAATCATTCGGCACTCGCCAACTTTTTCAACTCTTCCACCCTGCCACCCACGCCATCGCCCCCTCCGTTTCCACAATTCCCGCCACAATTCCCACCCTCTTCTCACTTCCAACATGAATTTGCCACGAGAAGATCGCCTCGATCTGCAAACCAAGCATCCCTCCCCTGTTCCCAAACGCAACCGCTTCTGCGCCCCGGCCTTCTCCGGCATCGCCCTTGTCGTCGCAGTCTCCATCGCAACACTAGTCCTCACTTCTTACATTATGTCCTCCACCAGCCCAAACATAAACACATTCTCCATCCCCATGCACAGCCTCACTGCTAACCACTCCAACACCTCTCTCAACACCACGTCCCCATCCTCAAAAGACACCATCAAGAGCGAGTCCGAGCACTCAAGACCCCCCACACCTGGCTTCAATATCTTCAAAAGTACTATCCACAAGGCGTCAAGACCGAGCGCATCGGCTGTCGCGAAATGCAAGCCGGCGGCCAGTCCTGCGTCTTTGAGGCTTCACTTGTATCAATACCACATCTCAAAAGGAGTTTGGTCGTCCCGAGGTTTATTTCTCACCGACGAAGCAGAGGACGGCAAGGAGGCCGAGGGCGACATGTGGTGTCGTTATCGCCACCAGAGCTCCGACCCTCGATACTTTGCCTCCCGTCATTGGCCCATCTTGGAGAACACTTTTATTCCACAGCGCTCGTGCCTTCGCGCATTTTATCGCACTCAAGAGTCTCTGTTCGGCGGTGCCGATCTCTCCGCTTGAACATCAAGTGGTTGGATTCGTTGTGGCTTGTCGACCTAGATTACACTGACAACACGCATAACAACCATCTCGTCAAGGACATCATCTGGCTTCTTGACGTCGTCCTCTGGCAGCAAGGCATGGATCTCCGTCGCAGACCCGGGGACCTCGGGTCTGGGATTACTCTGGTACCCGCGGGCCACCTCTTCAGTGAAGGCCCGCAGCATGTCTATCTCCCTCAAGGCGAGAAAGATTTCATCAGCAGACAGCCAAGGACGTCAACCGTCTTACCTACTCTCATTCTCCAACGCGATCTGGCGAAGCTGTACGCGAACTTTTCACCTGAAGCCATGAAAAAACCTCTCCTGAGAAGCGCTTTGCCAGCCCCCTGTTGAACGCCTTTCCAGATATTCAGGAACAAGAGCGCCTGTTGTTCCACCGCGACATGATTGACAAAACGCCTGCCGACCTCGTGTGCACGCCGCGGTTCACCTCCGGTGCGAAGATTGGAAACGGTGCACATGAACGAGTGTGCCGGTATATACGACAGCGTTCGTATGAGTTTTACGGTATTAAGGAGCCGCCTATGACACGATTGGGGGCTTTATACCATCCGCAACCGCCGAAGCGGTTGATGATATTGCAGCGGCATTTGACGAGAGAGAATTGCAAACCTAGAGGAACTGGTGGCAGCATTTAAAAGGGAATTTGAGCCGCACGGGGTGGAGGTGGTTGTGGTGTCGACCAAGGATATTGTGACTGCGGAGGATCATGTGCGGACGTTTTCCAGGGCGGGGGTGCTTGTTACATCTCATGGATCGCAGGCTATGGGCAATTGTGGATGCCGAGACACAGGTACGATACGAGTAGATTCTAGTTGGGAGACGGGGATGAAACTGGGTTGGTTGGAGGGGCTGACTTGTTGATGTGTGCTCTTTGTTGTGGCATTGTATGGCGAATGTGAGCAGCGCGTTGATCGAGATAATGCCCGTGGGATACACAGATTATGCCTTTCAGTTACTATCGGAATCATGCAAGATTTGGTATTATGAGCTGCAGAGCAAGGTACCAAAAGGTAGGTTATCACCGCGAGACAGGCCCTGTTGTCATACTAGCGGTGAATGTCCTGGGAAGAGGCGAGTACAGGAAACTAACCAATGAGGAATGATGATGATGGGGTATGGTGATGAAACAGGGCGAAAGAATGAGCAGTTTGAACAGGAGTGCGGGAAACATAGACCGCACATGTTGGCACAGTGCACGGCGCCAAGTCGGTGGAGGTGGAGGCACATGTAGATCAGGCAGTGAACAAAGTGCGATATGCGTTTGAGCGGATGGGACACGAGGTGGGGCCGTGGCTTGAAGCCATCAATGAAGGTAAGTGGATGTCATAGCGGTTGATTTGCGGAATGCATGGTTTCCTTTGTTGGGGCGACATTTTTGTTTGTTGCGCGTGTGTTGCACGGAATACGTGGTTGGTTTATAGATTGTGTCTAGGGGAATGTCGGAGGGAAGGGCTTGTGGTTTATGGGCAGTGTTTTGTTTAGATGGTGTAACTGGCGCAGTGCAGTATACATTACCAATGAGACCATGACGTAGAACAAAGTGACATCCCGTTGGCAGGCGAGGTTCAATGTGGTTGTAAGCGTGAGTGCGGAATGATTCGGTACTGCGGCATGGGCACGCTGTGAAGCGGCTTAGGTTTTTGCAACAGATTGCTGCAGAATACGTCATTGTTTCTGTGCATGTGAAGGGCTGAAAATGACGTCAAACTTACGATACTGTAGACGGAAAAGGATTGAAAATTCAATATGAAATGCATCAGAGTTGTACAATAGTCTAGCCGGCACGTGCATAATATACTGTACAGTACGGTACTGTACTGTACTGTTGTACATACATTACAGTAAGCGCAAGTACTGAATGTTTGGCCTTTACCACCACGTACTCCCGATCCGCGACTGCTTTATGCAGTGCTGGAAACAGCTGACCATGTCTTCAAATATTAAAACCCCCCAATTCTTCCCCCGCGTATTGTGCAGCACTGTACAACTGGAGAATTTGGGGAAAATTAAGAGGTACTACTGGTCACCTTCTAGGATATTCCGGGCCAGAAACGACTATATCTTCGAAATATTAAAGCACCCCACATTCCCCCTTGCAGAATTTTGCTTGGCAAAATCACAAAATTTTTGCATGTCTAGTACTGTAAAGTAATCGTTGAGCATCAGAGACTTTACACATGTACAACTATTCAGAACAAAATATGGCTAAATTTGGGACACGAATTACAGTTGTAATGCAAAAACGAAATGGGGGGTTAATTTACTGTGGTAGATATGTGGGTTGGTAAAATGCTTCGGGGATGTTGGAGCGAAGCACCTGAAATCGCAGTAATTAGTGAACAGGTCCTCGACTGCCACGGGGATCAACTCATGCACTGCATGCATGGTGGGCACTGATCCCGACGACACGACCGTCAAGTCGTCCTCCTCGCCCAAGACCTGCAGAAGGCAGCCCGTCATCCGGCCATCGAGCGGCGACAGGGGCTTCACCGCTCAAGGCCGGATATCCAAGCAATGGGTAGCAACGGAGGAACGGATTTTTTTGACGTCCCTTTCGTCAATCCTCTTGCGCCCTCCAATAGGAGAGTACGTGCTTTCAACCCACTCACCTCCCTCAACGCAGCCATCTCCGCCAAACGTAAAAGGTACGAACCACTGCTCGCGACGGCTACTAGAGGAAGGCTTGTGCCTGTCCTAATATCCACCCTTGGAGACTGGCATCCAGACGCGTACGCGGTGCTAAACGAGTCGCACGGAACGTGGCCGTTCGAGCGATGGAGACCTATGGGTGGTTAGAGCGGTGCTTACCCAAAGGCACGCGGCCGCGGCCGTCATGTCTAACGCGACATGCCTGCTCACTGGCATTGACCCGGCCCTGTATGGAAGGTCATGTCATGTAGTGTTACCCATCAGTGACGACTTATCCCGCATAACGCATTAGCGCCGTGGATGTAACCGACCATATCTTACATGCATTAAAAAAACCAAAAGTTTCCTCTCTCCTGCTAGGAACGTTTCCAAAAGGAAACACTCCCGAATGGCACGACTTGGCGCTGCAAAAAGAGAAAAAAGGGAACCCCAACAGCCTCATCCCACCACTCACGCCCCCTACACTCCGTCCTCCGGACTTCATCACCACCTTGTCCCCTATGTCACTCCGTACCTCTCATATTCTCCCCCACCCCGATCTCTTCCGCCCATCTTCCCCCCATCCGAACTCTATCTCGGCTCCATCCAACCCCCGTCTCACCCCCCACTCCAACCCCCATCCCAGCCGTAGAGAATCACTCTCACGTACCCCCTCTCTCCACCTCACGCGCAGAATTTTCACAAGTAGCATGGTCCACGTGCACACTCTATCTCGAAGCTCACCACCCACTCCTCTGACAAACACTCCCGACGGGATTAACCTGGCAGCGTCCTCTGAGCGGGTAAGGGACCCTCAACAGCTGTCAAAGTGGAGCCGAAGTGTTGCAACCTTCTTCGCCGGAAAAAGAAAAGAAGGGTCGACACTCGAGGTTCACTACCGAAGAGTATCTCTGAATTGTGCATGAATTGGCTGCAGAAAAGGTTCAAATAGCGTCATATGGCTAAGTATCAAAGCATTTTGAGGCTATTTGCTGGTAACATTAACTCAAATCCGAAAATAAACCAAAAGATGTCCGCGAAGTGTGCTCAAGACAGGTGAAAAAGGCTTTTTAATACTTTTCACACGTCAGATATGAACGAATAGCTTCCCTCTGATGTAGAAGGGAATGGGGGGAGATGGATGAGCTCCTATTCATGATAAGGGAGGCAGCGATGATCTGGAGACAAAGAAAGGACTCGAGAAGAGGGCTACACGTGACCTTGATAACGAGAAGGAGAGAGTTGGAAGAGAATTTATTGTAATGGAGATTAAGTAGAGAAATGTATGACAAATAGAAAAAGCCCCAGTACAGGTAATTCATGAGAAAATCTTCATCACCGCGCCCCTGTAAAGCAGAACGGATGAGTAGTGGTGTTGCAGCGTTTGGTGAAATGAAAAATTTGCTCTTCCATCCTCGAAGCGCGGATCTCACGTGCGTATAATTAGAAAAACCGTCTGTAACTAGAGCGTGAAAGTATGGAGTTTGAAGCGGCCTAGCTGGAGAGGGATAGATTTGAAAGGCAACGTGAAATAGTGGTACCGCAGAAGCTGCAGCTGGAGAAGTTCCAGTTTCTAATATAAGCTTTTAATTGCAAATGATTTATCCTTCTAGCTTGTAATTAAGGCGTCTCTTAGTACTACGACATTTTGGGTCAAGTTACGATTTTACAGAATTTCCGCCCACACGAGCAAAAAAAGTTTCAATCTGCTCGGGCTACGCCGTGTGGACTTTTTCCTTGTTCCTCGGAGCCGCGCTCGATACCTTATTGAAGATATGAATCTCTTTTTACCCTTCGTTTATTTCTGATTGTTCAATTTACTTATATCCATAAGTAAATTTAACTATCAGAAATGAGCGGATTGCTGGGAGATGGCAGTTTAAGTATTCGTATGTCTGCAGTGGGTAACGAAAAATCTCAAATTGTAAAAAATCATAAATGTCTTGTATATGCCGACAGCGCAAGCCTCCAGGTAGCATTCAATCGAAAGCGAAGCTTGCGCACTCCTGAGTATCGCTGACAGGCTAGGTGATGCCACCAGGGAGCGCGGAGGAGCAGATCTGGATGATCAAGGGGGTGTACGCCCCTCGAAATCGGTAAGGTTGAGGCGA
The DNA here is from genome assembly GCA_002205965.3 of Kappaphycus alvarezii. Taxonomy (NCBI): domain Eukaryota; phylum Rhodophyta; class Florideophyceae; order Gigartinales; family Solieriaceae; genus Kappaphycus; species Kappaphycus alvarezii. The sequence goes on along the minus strand of NADL03000032.1, from coordinate 224,183 downwards.
CCTGGATCGGTGGTTGCGCGTAGCGTTCATCGTCAGCACTTTTCAACGGTTTTCCAGTGAGTAGACTGGCGCGAATCGGCCTGCGGGACCAGCGACAGCTGCGAGGCGAAGAGAAGTACCGATCGCGACGAGGATTGTCGTCGAACGGAGGATACCTGCCCGGTGGGACGCCAGGGCTCGACTCACCCATGTTACTCGGTCAACGAAGATCGGAGCGCGCACAAGGGCTAAAAGCTGCGCGAGGCAAAGAGGACGCCCAGCCGAACCGGAAGAAGAGGTGGGGAAGGACGAGAAAGGGCAGCGAAGGAGTCGGAGAATGGAGGAGGGAGAAGGGATGGACAAAGAGTGAGAAGCGAAGGAGGAAGGAAGAGACTGGGTGAAGAATGGGAAAGAGAAGAGAGGGAGAGGGTGAAGAAGGCGTTAGGAGGGAATATGGGGGAATGGAAAGTGAAACGAAGCAGACATGACACATGGAAGAAATTGTAAGTTGGTGCGACCCACCAACCGCAAAAATGCAACTCGGCTTACAATGCGTGGAATCCCGAGCGGGGCCCATGAGCTCACTCCACACCCGTGCACTCGCCCTGACGGCCAATCAGAACACGTTGCGTGTTTTTTTGATTTTATTTTTTTAGCGCCCCCCGTGGAACCTCGTGACCCCGAGGTACAAGCCCGAAATTATTTTGGAATTTCAGGACACGTGCAGACCCGACATGGTCACCCTTGTATTGTGCCACGAAGCCATCCCCCACCCTCGCGACCATACGTAAGGCTTCGGCGCATGCCATTTATTTTGTCGTAACAGTACCTACGCGCCACAATACAGCTACCTACGGGCCCCTCCCCCCGACTTTACCCAATGCGGTGTGCGTTACCGCCTCTGCCTCCCGCGGCGTTGGGACACAACGAGCAAGGCCACGAACCACAAGCTCTTCGCTTTATTTATGGTTGACACCGCGACCCATAACAACCACAAAATACAGACTGAGGAAAGCCAAATGTGGTCGGTCATCGTACATCCGGTACGCACCCCCCCTCCCCCTAACGTATGGACAAGGGAAATTCGACACGCCCTTCTCTCGACGCACTATATGAACGTATCCCTTGGAACCCTACAGTCAGCTGCGGCGATTCAGCCTGATTCGCACCTACGACCCGGGCGCCACCCGCACCGTGCCCCTCTCCCACCTACTAAGCAGACACACAGAGGCCACCGTGGCAGCTCAAAGGCCAAGTCCTCTCCGCCGCTCTTACATGGGACCGACTCACAATTATGGATTTTCACTAAAACGATGACTTTTAATTCGGGATGAGGCGTCACAATGAACGTAATCGGGTAGCGTCACTACCATGTCGGCATTCCTACCGCGCGTCAACCACTGTCTCCCAGTCCCAACACACCTGGCCCGCTGATCCATGCGCTCGATCTGCGAGCGAAGGGGGGCTGTGTGGTGCAAGGCGGTACGCAGGTGTGCGTCGCCGCCGATCGCGCGCAGTGAAGGAAATGATGGAAGCTATTCGGGAATGATATGGTTTACTTTTTTGGATGTTACTATTCACTAATCGACGCAGGCAAAGGTCAGGCTACTACCGCATGTCGCAGCACAGTAAGCAGGCTACCTACTGTATGTACGCATGGCTTACACCTGGCTAACAAGTTTTGCACTTACAGAGTGCAATGTACACTACACGGACAGGATGTGCAGTTGGCAGTGTGGCATGGGTGGTCACACTAGATAGTCTTGCATAGAGCGTGGCCCTCCGGTGGCACGCATTACTGAATGTAGAGCGCAGAGCGCCCTGATACTGGATACTTTGTGGATATTTGTATGAGGTGGCTTCCCAGCCACAAGCCTATCGAATCGCTTATTTTCGTAGCGATAAACTATTTCGCTGAAGCAGCGCAATTTTACTAATAGAACTAGGAGCCAGCCAGTTGCTTCAATTGTAAATGGTACCGTCGGAGGCCACGACTCCTCTCGTTTTGGAAGTGAGAAGCACGATCGAGTGACCCCCTGTTTCCCGGCGAAGCCGACGCGCGTGCGTTTGCGAACCGACTCATGCTAAGCCTCCTCTTTCACTCCGGCGCGTCCCACGTCCCCTTCACTCTACCACCACCCTCTACCGGAATCCAGGCCCCTTCAGCTGCGCAAACCTACTGCGTACAGGAGACCCACGATTCCAGGAACGTTTACAAGGCTCACCCCTTGGGCGCCACTTCGGTTGCGCTTGAACTGCAGCATACGACCTTCACCCCTCTCCCCTTTCTTCTTTCTCCCCGTTGTTGTTGGTTGTGTTGTTGTTGGTTTCCCTTTTTTGTTGGTCATTTCCAATCTAATTTCTGGTCTTCCGGAGCCAGACTCTGATCGCCCTACATCCTCTGATCTACCGGCCGGACTCGAACCCGGATTTCACTACAGAGCCCACCAGTGACTCAAACACCTTCATCTGCCTCGGGAAGTCTACCGTTGTGAATTACATCTTGAACCCTTTGAATATACATTCAACCGTGACAAATCGCACTGGCTTCCGCACTGACTTTCCCTTTTTTAATGCAGCTTAGAATGGTTGCAGATTGCTACCATCATTAGTTACCTCCATAAACCATCTCCTATTGTAACCAGAGTCACCATAGAGGCTGTACTATGTTCCATACACTTTAAGAACAGAGGGAGGACTTCCTCAAATTTGGTTCTTAATTAAAGGGTCCAATAATGTCTCCGTCCCTCAAGAGGACCAAATGCTTGCAGTACAAGCCCATCCGGGGCTGTTAAGTTTTAATTTTCATTGTATGCTTTTTTTATGCCCTTTTGCGGTATACTGGCGTCCCAAATGGTTAGTGCGCTCGCTCCAAAGTTGGCGTCCGCTCCCTGGTGGATTACTGTCAGCCGAGTGGTTTGGTGTAATGTTCCCGTGGGATGCATGACGTGCATTGCTGGCCGTCATGGATGGAGATTTTAGGTTCCAGCCTGGAGACCACTGCGATGCCTCTTGGATGCTGTATAGCCATCATGGAATTGACGCTAGAATCCGTAAAACACGCACCGTCTGGAGTTTCAGAAGTTGAGGTCGCGGCTCACCATCCTACTGGAGCTGGATTTGGTACCGGCGCCCCCGATTGATGGCCGTAGTTCTCCTTTTGGTTGTTGACCCTTTACAGTGGTCGAGACGGCAGGTTAGAGTTTTGTCTTATATAGGTTCGTTGATTCTTAATGGTTTAGTAAGGAGGCAAGCACAATATGACCCACAAATCCGTCTATAAGCCGCCGGCAACTCCCTGGACTCCTTCACCCCAGTAGGTTAACCGTCCGCCCATTGAACGCAGTACTAACCTACGCTTCCTTGCAAACTCCCTATCCCCATCAGTATTTACTGTAGGCTGTAGGTTTATCCCTGCTCTACCAACTCTCTAGGCTACTGACGAACCTATCGGATTATTTCCCACACCGTTGAACGCCATGCGTTGGAGCATGTGAATCCTTCTAGGTTTTGCAATTAAAATTACAGTGCTGTACATGAATCCAACGCTGCATATAGAGCAACCCTACATTGCATGAATCTGTTTGTCAATCCCACTGTCAGAAGAGAGCGACGTGTTGTTGGAAGCCACTCAACCCCCTCCAGAAGAGTTTAGACAGTTGCGAGGAGTATTTGCCGAATAAAAAATCTAGTACAGACCACTTGGCTGAGGTGGAAAGTCTTTTCAGTACTACGTAGATAACCAATACCTCATTAAATGCTGGATAATAATTGCAGTCTTATAGGCCGGTGATTAACAGCGTAACTTTTGCGACTTATTGCAGTCTTAGAGGCCGGTCACGACAAGATTCTGGAGACAAGTTCAACGTGTGCTTTCTCAAATCTGATAGTGTTAAGCAGTTGTAATTTGATAAAACGTTGGAAGTGAAGGTTAAGCTTGATAAAATCATCTTTTTTCTTCTTTCAGCGAGTTTCTAGAATCTTTCTGTGCTTCAGCGAGTTTCTAGAATCTTTCTGTGCTTGTATTTATCGGTTTACAACATAGAGAATTGTCGATGATCTCATGGAAACTGATTCTTATGCCGATGGACCGTGCTTTATGAGTTACAACAGCACTTCCTTCCGTTAGGTTTTCTCTTTTTTGCATTTGTACTTTGTAAAATCCTTTAATCTCCCTTTTGTAATTTTGGTATGTATTTTTCGTCAAATTAGGGAATAGAGTTACCAGGGCTGTGGTCGGAGTGGTTCCTGCACGTCGATGCGCCCATTAAGGGTACGATCGACGGCCACGACTGAGATTTTTCGTACACGAAGGCATTTAATTGTAATCGTCATATTTCTCTATTCATCGTATGGAGCGTAATGCGCAGACTGCCTCATGGAGAATTGTCTTGTTTTCACTAAAGTGTATGACAAATGGGTTGCTTACTGAGATTATTTCTGAATTTCTTGAAGCTTAATCGTAAAATTGACGTGATTTGTGGTCTTGCACTATGTGAGGGAGGCATTGGTGTGGATACCAGCGCGGGTGCGAAGACGAGGGGATAGTAAGAAGCCGATTCAGTCGCGCTATCGGGAAAGTGAGTAGGCATGCGGTAGATGAACCAACGCTGTAAAGGACAGGAACAGGGAGGATTCGGGACGGCTGGAGAGGGAAAGGGCTTTAGAGGTGGGAAGTAGCAAGAGTCTCCCCTCGGATAGTGGGTATGAACACAGCCGCTTTTATTGTCAACTTATTGTATGTACGGTACTGCAATTATTATTGGAGGCTACCTGCTGCCAGAAATTGGAAACCTATTTTTGCCATGCCACAATTATACCTTCGTTTATCTTATTACAATGCGCTCTTTGGAATCAGATTTACCAACGGACCTGGGTTCTCGTCGGGAGAGTCTTAGATGAAGAGTTAAAAGTCGGGTGGAGGTTTAGCCGAAAGACCACTTCCCCTAATAATTCCCTCTGCCTGGGAAATTCGCGTATCCACAGGCTGTAGCTCACAGGATGTGGCGCAGATTAGTCTCTGTATAGCTGTACCCACTGGTGCTTTGGGGCTTGACAGCGTCAACCACAGTTTCCACCAGATTGCGCGCGTTCCTCGAATACTGTCCAACCTAGAACAGAAATTTCCGCGCACGAACAATATTTCGGCGAGTTTAAGTAATCTTGAACTGCTATGAACTTGAGTAAACACAATAAAAGGATGAAGTAACTTGAGAGGTCATAAAAAAAATTAAAGAAAATCTAGTCGCTACATACACAAAGTAGAACAGACTGGTGAAAAGGGGTGTGGTATCCGGCGAGAGAGGGGACTAAACCCAGTAGAGGAGTGCAACGGTGATCAGTGAAAGAGGAGGAAGGTGAACGGTGGAGAAGGGGGAAGGTGATCGTTGAGAAGGGGCGATGATCTGTGGATGGTGGTAAGTTGAGACAAGTGAGGCGATCTGCGGGAAAATTACGGTAGGTGGGCGATTCTTATAACGGGGCTGATTGATTTCGGTAAACTGCGCTGTTTGAAACCAGGCATAGCAACGGGCCTGATTTCTAGTGTGACTGTGTCTCCGTTGTCGGAAGCTATAAGAGGCGAAAGGTTTCACAAAAAATTCAATCGCTGCCGGAGGGGAAGCGCGGACTCCACATGTCGGCAGCATGATCGTATTTATTGGTGACGCCGTTGCCACCCGGGCAGTGTGCCGTAGAAATTATTTGTAAGTAAAGGTAGTGAGATTACAGGATTCGAAAGTTAACTGCGAGCTCTTCAGCACGTATGCCATCAAACACCTGCCAAACATGCCAACAGACGTCAAATTATCAGCTAAAACTATATTTTTAATCCACCAGAATTCTCCGTTTCCTGGTAGAGTACAGTATGATAATTTCATGCAACAACTAGGGGCATATAATATATTTGCCGGAATGAGCTCGCTACTCTGCCATAATGTACAGTAATCCTCCATACAGGTTCAATTCTGGACAGCAGAATAATTTATGGACAATAACAGTTTGCACCCGCCGAACACGAACTGCCTAAACGCGCCCTACCCGTTTCCTATACCACGTTACCTCTGCAATTAGTTGCAAAAAACAGTTGGGTACCCCTCGATTCGCGGTTATAAATAATGACTACGCACGATACCAGTGAAATACGCCTCGATCCATGAGGATGCAGGGTGCGACTATAGCAAAAGCAAATGCCACACACGTCGTCACCGAAATTCTTTGAAAATGCGCTTGCATTAATACGATAAAAAATGAAGAGGACTACCAAACCTAGAAAGAAGCTTTCTATAGGAGCGATAGCTTTCATCTCATCTGTCAGCAAGAGTGTTGTTGAAAAAATGAAGCAGCGCTTGGACAAGGGGGATGAAGAGAGCTTTAAAAGGATTCTCGGAGGAAATTGTTTAGCGATGAGAGTTCCTGTGTTGCCATTTGCCGAATATCAGCTTCTTTTTAAGCCCCTTTTGTTTTGTGCGAGTCGTGGAGCTGCCCTATATATGACTCACTCCGATATATGATGGTAAGTATTGCTTCAAATGATCTTACTGGTTTCAAAAACGGTTCTACTTACCATGAAACACTGAGGCTTTGTCAATCACGTCACTAAAAACTGACAGCTGGAGCTCATGAATGCAATGTACGATAAAAACTAAATGCAGAGAATTGCGGGCATGTCGCTCGCTTCTTTCGTATGCTTGTCGCAAGGCGACTATAGAACTTCTTGAACGACAGTAAGCTCTAATCCATGCAATTTCTTCATGTAGCAGGTAAATCGACATAATGTGTCACTCTGGAGGAATTCTTTGCTTTCTGCCAAGCTGCAGTGCGATATTGAGTTTCAGAAGAAGCCGGGAAGCACCGCGAGAAGAATCTGCAGCTGAAGATGCATTTAAGAATTCTAAACAAAAACGATTCCAAATATCGAAAGAGAGTAGGGAAAGATACCTTAGAGAGGCTTTCTGAATGTATCTGGGGTATTCGCTATTTGTTGGGGGGTAAAGAAGGACGTTGAAGCGATATATTGAGATTGTTTGTTTGTCGGTGGTGATGTTTCGTATTTTGTGGAGGAGGCTACGGGATCCTAAAAATCATGCCGTTTTCAATGTACTGAATTGATCTGCTTCTCGATTTTTAGCTTTTTTGGCCGAAAAAGTATAAATTGCTCATAACAAAGGTTTTATCTGTCCTTTCCAACTAATTTTGTTCTATTGCGGACGGAAACAGTAAGTACATGCATTCAGCGTTAGATTTGAGGTGATCCGGCAATTTTTTTCATTAATTTTGTAATTTATCGTTACTCATCGTGTTTCTGGAGTAAAATTGATGCGGTCTTGAGGGGTGTTCCATACTTTACTTCCTATAGATCTACCACCACTACTTCCGAGTACTGTAATTCCGTGAGTAACTGCATTAGAATTTCCCATTACGCTGTAGGGCGCGATTTTTACATCTACAGTATACATATCAGAACTCTATAACGTACGTGGAGAGATTTTCTATAGGGTGCCAGTGGCTTCGTCTTCTGAAATCCTTCGCAACTCCTCACGAACTGGTAGATATCCTGGTGGACTTGAGGCCACCAATACCGGTCTAGCACAAACTGCTTGGTCGTCCGTACGTCCCAATGCCCTATATCGTCATGGAACATGCGTAGTATTCCGGGGCGTTTCGAAATACTTGGTATGGCTCTGAGAACCTTAACTTTCCAGCGAAACAGTTGTACTTGCTATAGAAAGAAGTCCTTAGCATTCCTATTGATGGAGTTCCTAACATCTCTTTTCATCTCAATGATTTCGAATCTATTCAGGTAACGAATTGGATCTCATAAAAACGACTCTAGATCTAATTTCTCTATCGCAGATTCTTCGATTGTTCCCAAGAGTCCTTCGTCGGATACCGGACCAGGCACCTCGACCAGGACAAAACGAGAGAGATAGTCAGCGGGGCATTCTCTGTTCCCGCTCCGTATTTCATTGTAAACTCAAATTCCGCGAGAAAATGTAAACAACGAGCCAGTCTCCCGTGCATTTCCTTCTTCTGTAACGCGTTTCTAAGAGCTCGATAGTCAGATATCAACCAAAAGGGCTCAGATGATAGTAGGTAAACGCGAAACTTGTGTACGGCGAATATTACTGGAAGAGCGTCCCTCTGATTTATACTGTACATTCTTTCAGACGATTTCATTGTGCGGCTGGTATACTGGATGGGTGCAGCTTCCCATCTTCCTTTTTCTGTGCCAGAACAGCTCCAGTGGCTACTTTAGATGAATCAGTCTCGACTACAATAGGTGCGGAGAAATCTGGGTACACAAGAACGGGTTGTGACGTAATTTTCTTCTTTAGAGATTCGAATGCTGATGTAATTTCCTGGTTCCACCGAAATTTCCGGTTTCACGAAGTTCCTGCGTGCAGAACTGCTGAAATTTCTGCGAAGCCTTTGAATAATCTTCGATAGTATCCAGCTTGTTTAAGGAAGCTACGAGGCTCTGTCGTTTACCTGGGAAGAGGCGCTTCCTCTATGGCTTTAATTTTATCGCTGCTCACGCGGACACCCGTCGCGTCCACTGCGTGGCCAAGTAAGGCTACTGACGGCATGGTAAAGTTTCAATTAGTTATTTTCAACTTCAATCCAGCTGCGGTGATAGCTTGTACTATTCTTAGGTGTTCGACGTGTCTCTCCATGTCAGATGAGAAGATTACCACATGGTCAAGATATACACTTGTAAAGGGTATGTCGCTGAAAACTTTGTCCATCATTCGCTGAAATGTTGAAGGGGCATTCATGAGGCCGAAGGGCATGACCTCCAATTTGAATGTTCCATATGGGCACGCGAACGTCTTCATTTCCTCGCACTCCTCCTTTACTCGAATCTGCCAATAGCCCGCGAGTAGATCTAGTGTGCTGAGGACTGCGCCGCCTTTTAGCTCGTCAAATATCTCCTCGATCCTCGGTAACGGCCACCTTTCAGCCTTCATCTTTCGGTTCAACGTCCGGTAGTCCACAAAAACGCGCGGACCCCGATCCTTTTTCTGATCAATAACCACGGAAAATGACCAATCAGAGGCAGCAGGAGTTATCATTACTGCCCTTGACATGCATCTCTCTCCTTTCGGGCTGTCTCATTGTATTTTCGGTCCATTCTGCGGGCGCGGTCGTAGATCCTATTCGGGGGTTTTAACTCAAATTCGTGCGTAATGCACACTGAGGCGGGGCGAAGGTCGTTTATCGTCCAAGCGAAGACGCCTGATTCTCGAAATCATCGCTTATATCGGCTTGTAGTTTTTCGCGAAGGTGCGCCAATATTGATCTGAGCGCGCCACGTAGTTGCTCTGTTTTTTCTTCCTCGGAAGAGGTTTCCAAGGACGATTCATGAGGTGCATGTTCCGATTTATCGTACTCGTTTCTTGTTTCACCCACCACAGCTACTACCAAATCGTCTTCCGAGTTATAGGTACCTGTAAAATGACTTGTGTCTGAGGTAAAATCCTCACCAGGGGTCACGTCTCTATCTCCTTCCGCAATTTTTCTTTCGGAAGCCCGGAAGTCGGGCTCGAGAGGCACAATGACCTCCTCTCCATTAGCTCTAATGACAACTGAATCCGTATTTTAGTCCATTAGAGCTTTGAGCGCTTTTATGGTAGGTCGACCAATGATAATGTCGAAGGGGATATTAATCACCACTAGGTACTCAAGCTGTATAGTGAGGTCCTCAAAGGAAGTGGGAACGCGGGAGACGGAACCACAGCAGTCTGCAACTATACTGGTTGCCAGAGTAATTTTCCTATTTGTTTACTCTGGTTTTAGACAGACCCACTGTGAGAATAATTTAAACATGAAATCTGGATTAGCTCCGGAATCTCGCAAAGCCCACGCATCTGTGCTCAACCTGCATAGCTTAGCAAGGCGTAGGAGTCTTTCAGGGTTCCCCAGACCTTATTTTGCTCCACCTGTGGTAATTAGCGCTGCTCTAGAACTTGATGGCTTCCCGAGGAGACGGCGGATAACTTTCTTTGGCTTCGTCTGCCGCCCCCCTTAGCAGTTGTCCAAACGTCAGTCCGCTATTAGCACTTGAGAGCTCCAAAAGTACGTCATAACGACAGACGTATTACTGTAGCTGAGGGACGGCTGCTTTCTTTGACCTGCGAACTACCCTTGGCTTTTTGCGAGCCTGAGACTGTTTTGTGGCTACAGTTCTGAAAATCGGGGATGTAGGGGACGGTTAAGTATCCGCGGAATAGAGATTGCAGGTATATCATCTTCTCCTGCCTGTTTAGGTAGGGGCTGTCCATGTGCAAACCTTTTTGTGGTATTAACTGCTTCGGACCTGCTTAGAGACTCCTTTACTAACGTCGCATTTTCCCCTCTTTTTCTTCGTCATTCTTGTTATCAACAAACTCCACTCTCTTCCTTGCCCTTGTCCAGCAGGTTGTCTCGGAATGACCATGCTTATTGCGAAGGAGCCGCTGGTATCCATATCTGGGTTTCTCGAACAACGGCTAGCCTCATGTCCAGGTTTCCGACAGTAGGAGCAAAGACGTTCTCCTGCCGGGTGGCTTCCAGATGCCCATCAGTGCTCTTACTGGGATCTTTCTGCTTCTTGATCAAAAAAGTTAGCTAAGGAAGATCTTCTGCCAAAGAACCGACCTTTTCTTCCATATTTCTAGATCGTGAATCGGGGCGAACAATACGTTTCGTGGGGGGTCTCAAGGCCCGAACTTTGCTTGAGATCCTAAGAATGTCACGCAGTTGAACCGAATTCCTTTTTTTAGGAGTGCTTCATTTCTGAATAGTCTTTCAGCCCCCGAAAGGAGAGAAACCGGGCCACTTCCCCGTGCTGACAACCTGTCGTTCGCGAGATACCGAATTTTGCTCGATCATCGAATCCGGCCTCTTCGTACAACGTTCGATATTACTTAGCGAACCCGCCACGTCTTCGATATCCAGTTGAGCTCCGAGGGCTTGATTTATAACTTCCTGCGGCTCCTAATTCGCAGTAAAGTGTTCAATTATCTTCCTTTTGACCCTTTGATAATCCTTCGCACTTTCTAGCAAGGATCCGTCTTTTGCAAAGGAATCATAGTAAAAGTCGAATACAGCACCATCCAGGTGTGCAAGAAGCTTTGCTTTTTCCTCCTCTTCTTTTCCAGCCATAATCACATTTTCAAAGTAGAAAAAGACCCTGCGAAAATCGTCGCTTCCATTGAAAACCAAGATGCTGTCACCAGAGGAGTTCGAATCGGAGAGTTATTTTACCCCCCTCCGCAAGAGTACCATAATCGTACAGGTTTGTGAGGGTACTGGAGTGGGTTACTTATTTTAATGGTTTTATTTTGATTTTGTTTCTCCTTTTTTTGTGTTTTTTTTCTTTTTTTTCTTTTTTTTCTTTTGATTCTTTTGTCTCTTTGTTTTATTTAACCTATTTAACCCCTGTCTGTTTCTTACCGCTACCAATTAAACCTGCCAATCCTTCCTCTGACTCAACCCTTAGTAGCCGCGGTGGTCTTGCTGCGTCCTTAGTGGTTCCGCAAGCCTTTTACCATCCCATTCGAGTACCAGGAAGGTTTAAATTTTAGCACTCACTGAGGGTATTGGCCACCTGAACTTCGAGTTAAGCACCGAAAGTCCAAAGAGACGAGAGACACCTGCAGTATAATGGTTATTGCCCACTTGAACTTCGGTACGCACACCGTAAGTATAAAGAGGCAAGGGAAGCCACAGCGTTGAGGACAACAGACAAGACAAGGAAACGCAGTGTTTGTGGTAGTTTTTGGGTTTTTAGTGTTTGGGATGTTAGTGTTTGGGATGTTGGGATGTTGGTTGCTTCCTTCGGTCTGGACCGAATCCCTCCTCACCCCTCTTTATATAGAGAACTTAGAAATATCAAAATGTGCTAGATAGAACTAAAAACCTAGAATGCAGATACAAAGTAGCCTCTACAGTACAATACTTTTTAGCCCGGTTGTTTTGCTTGTCGCACTGTGTTGTAGTGCGATGTTCACAATATGTGGCCCAGAGCCATGCAAGGTACTGTACATAGCTCGAGTGATCCAAATATGAGGCCATGTTCGATACTGTACATGGCTCTCAGGAGCCAAATTTGTGGCCAAATACTGTACTGGGTTGAGTCTGTTTAGCAGGCCCACTAAAAATCAAATTAAAGGTCTCCATTTCGCACTGTACTGCATATAGCTCGAGCGATCCAAATTTGAGGCCATGTAAAATACTGTACATGGCTCTCAAGAGCCAAATTTGTGGCCTAATATTGTACGCACTGTCGGTGGTATAACAATATCGCTAGCAAAAGTCGGGATCAACGACCCTCTGACCCCTCTGATGCCTCACTACAACTGGAACCTTGTATAGCTTTGAAGCCCACAGGTCGCCAGGCTTCCGAAAAACAAACCACCAACATAGTTGGAAGCCAAATGTTTTGTTGGTAGTCAGAATAGAACACTATGGTATTTCTCTTTGCAAAGGAATGGACAGTGCAATGGGTGCTTCAATGCCACTTGCAACGATCCAGCCATAACAACGCCTGAATTCCTTTTGCATTCGCCTCGAAAGGATACTGATACGCTCGTCTGTGCCCGTAACAGCGGTAAAGACAACCTCAAGCTTTGCTAAACTGCTCAATTTACTTCCAATCCAAAGATTCGAGCCCTCTCCAAACGTCCATATCCCTACCAAAACTGCGAGTTTTTCACTCTCATTGTCAAGACCGCCACATTGAGCGCGCACAACGCTATTAGAACACCGCCCTTTTTTCCGAATATTTTTTGAAATAAAGGTTAAAAACAAAAATACTCAATGTCGTTTATTACCAAAGCAAAAAAACCATCAAAGTTTCAGATAGAACGAAGTATTTTTATAAAAATATTTGAAAAAGGCTATTCCGCAGGGTAAAGTTCCAATAGAACCTATACCCAGTTCTAATTGATCACAAGCAAAAACGTGCATTTAATGATTTGTTTTACATCTCTGAGCTTCAATAACATCCATGAAACGACTCTGCATACCCCTCACAAGGTAGCAGAGGTACTGGCCGTCCAATTCAAGCCATTTCTGCGCAATAGACGCTTCCAGATTACCAACAGTCTCATGCTGCCGCAAATTGAGGTAAACAGCACGCGTTAGGACAACCCAAGCATTCTCAATAGGGTTCAGGTCGTGGCTCTTGGCAGGCAAGTCCATAACAGAAACATTATGCGATCTGAACCAGTCTTTGGTAATACAAGCAGTGTGTATTGGAGCATTTTATTGCTGGAACAAAAAGCCATTCTGATGTTTACTACTTCGAACGGAAGCAAGAAGTCCTCTATTGTCTTTATGAACTTAACAGCGTTTTGTTTGCCTCGCAAAATTGCAATTTCGCCTCGACCCTTCTACGAAAAGGCACCCAAAATCACTACCGACCCTCCACCTTGCTGTCAACTGAGCAAATTCTCTTCCTCCTTCCTTTAATCATGCCTGTAGCATTGCAAACAATCGCGTCCCTCGAGATTAAACTTTTTCTCATCCGAAGAGACAGTTTTCCCCCATTCTCGCATCGTCCAGGAAGCGTTCTCCGGTGCCCACTTGAGCCGGGCCGAAATACGGGTTGGGGTAAGCAGAAGAGCCCTTCCCACCTTCTTATACACGAGATTGGCAGAAACGGACAGTATCTGCTGCGTTATGCGTTTGGATACAGGCAGTTGGAGTTCTTTACGCAGCTGATCCGCGGATTTATTTGTGTTTTATTCTTCTCTTAAGAGCCTCCTTCGGTCCTGGGCTGCCAGTTTGCGCGAAATTCCACGGGTTTTCGGCTTGTACGATTCTGGACACGAGAAAAAAGTTGAAATGGCTTTCCTCGACTTTCCTAGGCTTTTTGCAATCGCCAATGTCGAAGGCATTTGTTCACGCCAGGCGAGGGTTTTTCCTTGCTCAGTTAGGTCAATCTCTTCCCACGGCCCATTACGATCTGGTTGGAGGTGTTTGGAGTTCGTGTGATGGCGGGTGTTTGTATTCGGTAGCAGTATGTTGGCGGGAAGTGCTACAGTATTGGAGGCTCCCTGTTCTATCAGAATTCTGAAGTAGCCTTTTTCAAATATTTTTTATAAGAAACACTTCGTTTTATCTTTGATGGTTTATTTTGCTTAGGTAATAAACAACATTGGGCAGTTTTGTGTTTTATTTTAACCTTTATTTAAAAAAAAAGAAGTTCAATGCGTTCAGTTGTATCTACTGGGGACTGCGCACGTCCTAATATACGGTTAAGATCTAACCGGATGTACTTCGTCGTCCATGCGCATCGGGGCTCGCGACAGGATAGCTTCAGCGATGGATGACCAGAGGATGCAACTCAGTCGCTGGTAGATACGGCGGCGGATAACGCCAACTGTCGAGTGACACTTGGACGCGATCCGTGGAACTAACTCCTCGATAAATGCAATAGTTCCAGGGGAAGGGGCACCTAGGGAATCAAACGCCAGGTCGAAATGTGAAGTTCGGCGTGTAAGGCGCAGAAGATGGGCCAGTTGGGGAGCGGGGAGGCGTCGGGCGATGTTGCGTTCCAGGGTTGTGACCTTGTCGCGGGCCGCCAGTTCGGCAGCGCCTCCGGCGACCTGGGTCGCCTTGGTGCGAACTGCGGCCTTAAACGGTGAGACAAGTGATGTCACAGGCAATGGGGCGCAATGTTGTGCCTTCCGGGGTTGGGGCGGTTGTACAAGGATATCGGCGGGCCGGAGCTCAGTGCCCGGGACGAGGAACGGAACCTCTTGCCGAGTATCCAGACCGCGGCGCGGGTAACGTGTGTCGCAATCGCATTACAGAGCGAGTTATGGCGGTGACGACGGCCGAAACCAGGGCAGCAGAGGTCGGCGGCGTGATCCCCGAGGGTGTCCAAGGGTGGTCACAGTGGTGGCAGTTGAGGGCCATGGAGTCATCATACACTGGCAGTCCGAGGTGACGGCGGAGCATGGTCTGCCAGTGTGTGGTGTGGACCTTCGTAGCTGCCGTGGGGTGAGCGAAGAGAAACGCCGCAGCGGGGCTGCGGCGGAACGCTAAGCCACGGATGCGATGTCGAATGTCGGCGTCGCTATGTGCGGTCGGGTTTGGGGCATTCGCCAGGAGTCGTCGTGCCAATGTACTCTTGCCCGCGCCTCTTGCTGCACCCGTTTGAGAAGGGTTAGAGTGTTGGTGGGTGAAGCAGCTAGAGTTGGAGGGTCAAGGGTGGAAAGGTCGACTATCCCGGGGATGGAGAGGGCGAAACGGCGGAGAGAAGGCCCAGCCTGACGGAGGAGGAAGGACCGGTCGCCGCGGTAGCGGCCAGAAGCAAGTGCACAAGCACGCGGCGTGGCGTATGCGGAAGTTCGCTGCCGTGCGGGCGCAGCATCAATGATGCTGGCGGCAGCGCCCGTGGAGGCACGAGGCGATGCTTTCGAAGCCCTGACCTCCGAGGTGCATGGGGAGGCAGACTTGGTCCCAGGCTCGGTTCGTGAGAGCTATGCCGTGTAACTTTTCATATGATGACCGTTGTAGATCATCAAATTCTTCTGCGGCGGACTCTGCTAAGCGCGGATCTGAGAGCTTGAATGCATGCGATAGGAGGCATGCAGAGGCACAGATCCGGTGCATGTGGAACCGGGCGCGGGCGTCGCGGACCAGCAGGAGGCGGTCCAGGGTCCGGCGGCACTGAGCAATCTTGGACCGGAGAAAACTCTCCGTGAACGCTTTGTTCCCAATGGGGGCCCCTAGAAGCGGAAAGCCGTCCCGCGAGCATTCTGCGAGAGGGAATTCCGCTAAGAGGGCTGCTCGATCCGGCCATGAGTGAGGCCAATGTATGCGTGTCTTTCGTGGGTTGACGTGGAACCCAACCGTGGGACCATCTCGGGCAAGGAGCCTGAGCGCCTGACGGATGGCGCCAAGGTTCCCGACGATCGTGCCGTCATCGGCGTAAAAAAATATTTGCAAAAAAAAGGGGGTGTTCTAATAGCGTTTCGCGCACTGTATTGTGCTGTATCAACCAAACGCGCCTCTTGTCTGCTCGGATCCATTACCAGGTTAACGTCAACCAAACGATTGCGCCATTTCTTACTCACCGGCCCGAACACCCACCATGTCCATGCCCACGCACCGCTCGCTCAATACTCAAATATTTCCACTCCTGAACCGCCCACGTTACATCGTCCCCCTTCACCCAGCTTCAATCTGCTCATACCAAGCATATCCCCCATCAAGTACGCCGCATTCGCAAGCCCAGATCCAGTCACCACCATCCCCTCACTCCCCGCCAACATCATCACATCCACAAACACATTCAAAAACATGCGGCACCTGTCCGCCTCTTCTATTCTTTCCACCTCCGACAAACGAATCCCAAAATGCAACGCCTTATCATCCAAATACCTCACACTCACACCCCTCTTCCCCCCTGCTCCCTCAACGCCCGTTTCATCTCTTCCGAATCCGCCGCCACATAAACCCGTCGAAGCTTCTTGTTCCCATTCTGTTTCCTCACACAGTCCAGCAAGCGGGCCGCACACTCCGATACGTGCTTACTCACGTACTGAAATCGGGGATCCCGCGTCTCCGCAACGTCCATCCCGGTTCGCGCATGAATGCCAAAATAGGACCTGGAAAAATCGAACTGGTGCGCCGCCGCCAATTCCGCGACCTGAGTCGATGGGCGGAACAGTGCCTTCAAAGTTGACGTAGTAATGGGACGAGTTTTGTTTCTAGGTTGAATTCTTCAGGGCGGGTAGAGCGGCGACGGTGTGTGGGTTTTCAAGAAAGGGAAGAAGGGAGGTATATTCGAGACGGTTGGATATGGTGATTATGGGATGGGGGGCTAGGATTTCGGAAAGGTCGTCCGAGTGAAGATCAATGTCAGGCCAAGATTCGACGGGTGCGGGGAGATGAGAAATGTTGGCATGTGGCCAAGTAATAGGCAAGGGCGCGGATGCTCGCACTTGAACCATTTCAGGGTCGGTGGAGGTGAGGAAGAGAGTGAGGTGAGGACAGCCGGAGGGGGAATCCAGTTGAGGTAATTTGGCCGGAGGGCGGTATGAAGCGGGTAAGGGTAGGAAGGCCAGGAGAGGAGGAATGTGCGGTTGGTGGCGATGGAGAGTAGGAGAGAGAAGAGGATGCCGCGGAGACGATCACCAATGCCGGCGCAGGAGGATGGGCCGGGGGATGGGCACTGCCAAATGAGGAGAGCGGGTTTAGGGTGGCAGGTTGGTGAGAGGAGGCATTGATAATGAGAGTTGTGGTTAGTAATGTACGAATGAAGGAAGGGGAAGGAGGGGATGCTGGAAGGAAGTATGGCCGTCTGGGCGGATGAGGGGGTGCAGGTTGGGGGCGGGAGGAACAGTCGACGATCAAGAAGAGAGGTAGAAAGGTAGAGTGGAATAGGGAGGAGGAGGAGGATCAAGATGCGGAGAGGTGAGCGTAGTTGTGGGCGGAGAGAAACAAGTAGCGGGATTTTCGGATTTGGGTTAGGTTGCTGTGGACGATTGGAAAGTGGAGGTTGAGTCATGATAAGTGTTGAGGGCGCGAGTGTAGGGTCGCGCGCGAGTTGCGGGAACGGAGGAGCGTGGTGGCGGATGGAAATGGAGGGGAGAAAGGACTATGAAAGGATGGCTGGTAAGGGAGGTGGTTGTGGGACCTGGTGTGTCCTTTTTTCTTTCTTGGTCCTAGTGTTCTCCGTTCCCCCCTAGTGTATTCTAGCTAGCTCTAAAGGTGCAGCAATTGCTACTGCAAATACCCATGTCATCTTGTACAACAATATATTTTATTTACTCATGTTTCTGGAGTGTACACTCACTGACCGACTATTGGTTAAGAACTAAATGGATGGTGAACATCGGTCACGTGCAGTGGGGCACGGGAAATGATGGCCATCGCCACCGAGGACCACAGAACACAGCTGATGCGCTGATAGATTCGCGAGCGGACAGTGGCATCAGAGGTGTGATATCTGGTCGCAATCCGGGAATGAACGTTTCCAGAAACAGTGCAGTGGCTGGGGACGCCACTCCAAGGGAATCGAAAGCAAGCGGTTGGAATGTGAAATTCAGCTGGCGTGACGGGTTGCCATATGGTAATACAAGGCACCTGGAGAGCTTACGCTCAAGGTCCTGGACCTTGTTGCGGTAAGCTTGCGTAGCGGCGCCTGCGGCGGCTTGCGTTGCTTTCGTGACAGATGCCTGTTTGAACGGCGAAGCAATAGTAACGTCACAGGCAATTGGCCTTTCCTTGGGGCCGATGGCAGGGGCCGGGGTTGCACGAGGAGGTCTGCAGGCCTAAAATCGGTTCCAGGAATTAACAGAGGGACTTCGAACTTGTAGTCCAAACCCGCAGCGCGGAAGACATGATATGCGAGGGCGTTACGGATGGAGTTATGCCGGTGTAGGCGGCCAAACCCCGAGGGGCAGAGGTCAGCCGCATGGTCTCCATACAGATCTAACGTCTGCTGGCAGTGATGACACTTCGGCGGAATCGAGTCCGTGTATACTGGAAGGCCGAGGTGGCGACGGAGCATGATGCTCCAATGGGCATCAGAGACTTTGGTCGCATTAGTCGGATGCGCTTGTAGAAACGCAGCGGCCTCGGAGTAGCGAAAAGCTAGACCGCGTATCCGACGACGGGTGGCTTCGGGACAGTGAGCTGTGTGGCTGGGAACGTCGTTCCAGAGGTTGTCCTCCCAGTGCACCTTTGCCGCAGCCTCTTGCTGTACCCTATTGAGATGGGTTTGCAGGTTGACAGGGATGTCAGCAAGAGCTGTGGGGTCCAGGGAGCCTAGGTCGGTGAGCAACGGGCTACCGAGAGCACAGTGAGCAAATTGGCGAAGGGGGGGCGCGAGCCTGGGCAACAAAGAAAGCACGGTCCCCGCGAAAACGGTTTCCAAGAACGGCGAAGGAGCGAGCTGAGGTGTATGAAGCCGTTCGGTGGCGGGCAGGGGCGGCATCCAGGAGGCTCGCAGCAACCGCGCCATAAAGGAATGGGCGGATCAGCGAGAACCCTTGGCCACCAAGGCGCATGGGGAGACAGGCTTGTTCCCAGGCTTGGTCCGTTAGAGTCACCTTGTGTAGCGTCTCGTATGCGGACCGTTGGAGCGAGTCAAACTCGCGTGCAGGGTCGGCGGCAAATTGAGGTTCGGCAAGTTTGAACGCATGCGTAACCCGGCAGGCCGATGCACACAGGCGGTGCATATGGAAACGGGCCCTCGGGTCACGGATCGTGTCGAGAAGGGAAAGGGTGCGGCGACATGCTTCAATCTTGTCTCGGAGGAAGGCCTGGGTGAAATCGGAATTGCCGATCGGAGCTCCGAGAAGGCAATCAGTAGATGACATTTTCTAGGAACAAAAAAAATAATTTTAAGATCTTCTTTGAACACCTTTTCTTCGCTTTTCATTTTCCTTCTCGTCTTTGCTAGCTGTGCAAGGTTGTCACGAGTTCAGAGCTTTCGCAGGTTCACTGCCTCGTGAAACCAATTTACTCCTGTGCAAGATATGCTGTAGCGGATGCGCCTGAGTTTAATTGTAGTGTTCTACAGTACAGTAGCTGAAAATCAAAAAATCAGATGCACCATGCATCATTTTTTAAAATTTTCAACAGATGGGTCGTTTATTTCGTGTTTCCTCGAGCATCATGGGGGCATTGCTTTCGTCCGTGCTGGGTGGCCGTCTAAGTGACTGTGGCCTGGAATGGCGAGAACATCGTGATATCGGAGGTGATAGGGTCAGCGGTGGGGAAGGGAGGAGGGTGGAACCAGTATGTTCGCGGGCCTGAGCTCCGTACCCGGGACGAAGACTTAGAACTACTAAACCTGCTAAATGAGTATAGGCTTCCAAATACTTACAGTTGAGAGTATCAACGTCAAGAGGATCTGAGCCAGTTGTCCACGCTATACGATGACTTTACGAGGAGCATGGTGAATCGGCAGAGCATGGACTCTTAACCAATGACCTTCAAAACGCTTTTAACTTGGTCAGCCGCAGTGCGTTTTTGACGGAGGTCGAACAAAGATTTCCGGAGCTCTTCCCTTGGGTCTATTGCATGTACGCGGTAAACCGGGTTCATCTATGGTGTGGTGATGATATGCTACGGAGCGTGGTTGGCGAGCAGCACAGGGATCCGCTGGGTCCACTTTAACTCCCCCTTGTGCTGCAAGAAGTGACGCTGCAAGAAGTGACGCGGGAACTAAAAATCCCCTGGAAAATGTGGGCGACACCACAGGCGGGCCTTCTCTACTCCTACATCTGTGGTACTTGACGATGGATATATACTGTAGTTGGCACCCATGAAGCCATTCGAACGGCACTACAGCTCCTCTCCTCCCCGGAGATGCGCAGTTTGGGTTTAGACCTACGCATCGATAAGTGTGCCGGCTGGTGGCCAACCATCCCGACCCTACCTGGTCAGCAGTCCCTCCCATATGAGCTTCGGCAGAACTATGACGACGGGACAAAAGTGCTCCGCGCTCCCATCGGGTCGGACCTAATCATGGAGCGCGAGTTCACAACGCACGTCACTTCGTTACAGTCTCTCCTCTTAACCCTGGAGGATACTCATGTAGCTCTCCACCTACTGCGGACCTACTTTGGTGTATGTCGGATCAACTACCTCTTACGTATAGTTCTCCCCAATTCCACTTTCAAGGGAGCTGCGAAATTCAACACCGCTGTTGAAGAGATGCTGCGGCGGTTGGTGGGCGGGGTTCTGGACGCCGACACTTTTCGGGAATTACAACTTCCTAATGCGCCCTTTGGGTCCCGCAAGCCAACATTTGGCATCGGGCTCCGCTCCGCTAAGCTCACTGCGGCGGCTGCCTTCCTTTCCTCCGTATCCCTCACGCGTGCCCTGTGCTCTACCGTTCTCCCTGTGCTACCGAATACTGGTCTCCAATCTTACACATCCGCAGTTCGGGCACCTGATGAGTGGGAGACACAATTGGCACCCGAGAGTGCTGTCCAGTTCACGGCTATAGACTCAAGGCAGCGGTTTGGGCAAGGGCAACTAGCTCGCCCAGTTGATTAAAAGGCCTTTAACGCCTTGCCAAAGGGGGATGAGAGGACCGCGGCATTCGGAGCCTCGTTGTCAGTGGATGGTTGCAAGGACTGGCTTTCATGCCAACCGGCTCCAGGCCTGGGCACCTTCATCTCGGACCTCAATTATAAGACGTGGTTGTAGTTCTATTTCAGGGCACCACTGTTTCCTCCCGCTTCAAAATGCCACAATGGGAGATGCACGGCACTCATGGATTTTGTACGGTGACCACGCGCTGCGCTGTGCCTGTGGCACGACTCGCAGACACGGTTGTTTGTCGCAGGCCTCTCCAAAGCCGCCCGGCACCCTGTCCTGGAGCCCACGGCGTCGGTGAGAGCAATTCCGTTCAGCGCCTGGTAGCAAGACTTCTATGGAGCTTCGAAGGCATCCGCAGCGGGACTGGCGTTGCGGACAATATACAGGCTGATGCACAGAGATGCGTAAAGGGGGAAAATTTTTGCGTTATTTTAATGCATGGAGGATGTGGTCGGTTATATCCACGCGGCTAATGCGGGATAAGTCGTCGCTGATGGGTAACACTACAGTACATGACCTTCCTTACAGGGCCGGCTCAATGCCGGCGAGCAGGCATGCCGCGTTGGACATGACGACCGCAGCAGCGTGCCTTTGGGTAAGCACCGCTCTAGCCATCCCACAGGTCTCTATCGCTCGAACGGTGTTAGGTGCCACATGTTACACGTGGTACCCGTACACGGTCGCGTGGAAGGTGCCGACTCGTTGGTCTCTGTGAGCCATTCATTTAATATTTGTGTGTCTGTGCGTAAAGAGTAGTAAAGTTGTTTTCTTGGCCTGGCCCCAGGAGGGAGAGGCAACGCTGTTGAGTCTGGCTGGACCTGATCCGTTTATTTTCTGTCCCTTTCGCTTTCTAGGTTTGGTGGCTCTCATTTGGTACTCTTGTGGAGGGTACTGATCTAGGATGAGTGACAAAGTTACGTTTGACGGGTCCGCGGGAGCGGATATCAACTACTTTCTGTTCTATTTTGACAACGTCGCAAAGCTCGAGGGAAGCAGTGAAGAAAAAGCCCGTACGTTGATCACGTACCTTCGTGGGAAGGCCTTCGAATTCTACTATAAGTCGTTCACCATCGAAGGAGTATTAAAGGAGGAAGGAAAGGATTACACGAAGGTCTGTCAGGCGCTTCGAGGAGAGTTTGGTACAAGGCATAAGCCGCGGAAGGCAGTCGAGGATGCTTTGAACCTATCCATAGCACCAGGTGATGACCTTGTATTGTTTGTTGAGAAAGCTGACGCTGTATATGAGAAGGCGAGGTTCTCCAACGACCAGAAGTTATTCTTTCTTTCTCGGCTACTGTTATCGATCGAGATGTACAGAATTTCGTGGTACTCCACGCTCCGAAGACTTATCAAGAGTTGAAGAGATGTCTGGCCGAGTGTCAAGGAGCTAAGGAAAGGTTTGGCATGCAGCGTTCGGCCTCGCGCACTAGGTTGTCGGTAGGGGACAACAGGATCCTTAGGGGTGAGACGAGGCCGATGAAGGGAACGGGAACGGAGGAGAAGATTGATCTGCTTGCCTCACAACTTTCAGACCTCCACTTGATGATGACCAAGGGTAATAGCTCTACAAGCCATGGAGACTCTAGGCACGCACGCGTGGTCTTTGGTGGTAACGCCCGTCGAGATTTGCCAGTGTGCGCATACTGTGGCAGGGTAGGTCATGCGGATGACAACTGCTGGAAGAAGCAACGTGAAGGAAAAAATGAGACCTCTGTGGCAAGATGAGGCACACGGATGATGAATGCTGGGCGAAGCAGCGAATGGAGAAGAAGAACGACGGGGCGGAAGAGGTACGGAGAAGGTTTCAGTCATCCAGGAGGAGTAAAACATCTGCAGAGAGGAAGTTGCCGCCATCCGTAGGAAGGATGGAGAGCCGTTACCTAAACAAAGAGTTGTCGATCGCCCCGACTTTAGTCGCATATCAGCCATTCTAAACCCGGAAAATAGCTGGAAGCAGATCCGACCTCCCTCCGAAATGCCATCAGAGGTTCAATTCAAGAAAAAAAAGTCGAAAAAGAAGAGATCCAACCGTAAGAGGAGCACAGCAGGAAAGAAGTTGGAGGGATACGTGGAAAATTACGATGCCCTTGCCAGCTTGGCACAGGCAAACGCTGGCATCAACTTCGGCCAACTGTTGCGGGGGATGTGAAGGATGCACAAAGAACCCTACGCCGTCTTTTGGGTAGGTATGCTCGGGTGTCTGCGGCTACAAATCCGTCGATAAACCATGGGGTTAGCACTGCGATATGGTTGACAAGCCGAAGAGTCCCGCGGAAGTTGAAGCTAATTGAGACTAAAGTGTACGGCCAAGATTTCCACGCACTTTTGGATACAGGTGCCATTCCCAATGTGTTGCCGCTCAGGTTGCTGAAGGACCTTGGGTGAAGATATCCGGCGCCCGACGCCGTATCACCGTAGCAGACAACCAGACAGCCATGGCTTATGGAGATGTTAAGGGCGTACCGGTGACACTGGGTCCTTCACGGTCCCGTTGAACTTCGTCGTCCTTACCGATTCTCCGTTCGATGTTATCATTGGAAACCCTTCGTTGGAAGCACTCGCACTGTCATCGACATGCCTATGCAGATGGTTTCGTTCCGTATTGGGTTCGGCCACGACGCAATTAGGAGTGTCCTTCCTCTTGTCATTGAGGACGTACGAGAGCAGGGAGGACGAAGGAGAGTTCACTTCAAGTTCGGAGGGCGACGCCGATGATTTCGCGGAGAGGGATTCGAGTGACGATGAAATGAAGGCCACTGTCGATGAGCCAAACATTGGGGAGGAAGCCGATGAGCGTGCCTATGTTATTTGCATCCGGGAGGCCGATGACGTGGAGATGGCCCTCATGGCCGACGAGGAAATGTCCGAAAGGGAGAGAGCTGGCGAGGCCGAAATGGAAATAGCACGACAGAACCTTCTCGAAGTCGAAGAGCTAGGGGAATTGGATGAACTTCATGCCGCTTTGGTGGTCTCAGCAGTCAAAATATGCCGTTAGATATACAGAAAAGGTTGACAGAGATGTTATTGCGTGAGAGAAAGTGGTGGCATGGGTGTCGGCGAATCACGCCGGGAAAGGTGCCGTTCACTCACACCTTTGATTTGGACGACTACACTCCTCTGCGAGCCGCTGAGGAGGACATCGCCAAAGCACAATTTGGTAATCAAGCAAGAGGTTGAGAAGATGTTGGAGGCCGGGATCATCAGCCGTCCAACTCCCCTTGGGGCTTCGCAGTCGTCATTGCAGACAAAAAGGACGGATCCCCAAGGTTCTGCGTCGATTTCAGACCGCTAAACAAAAGGATGAAAGCAGACCGGTGGCCGATCCCAAACATCGAAGAGTTGATAGATGACATGGTAGGGGGTCGGTTGTTCACGAGCTTGGACTCTTCACCGGATACTGGAACATTCGCCTAGACGAAAGAGTCCAGGAGATGACAACATTCCGATGTAAGTTAGGATCTTTCTGCTTTTGTGTACTGCCGTTCGGTGTGAAGAATGGGCCATCTTGTTTCCAGCGGGTCAGCCACATTCTCTTCGGAGACCTTCCCTTCGTGATCGTGTATATCGATGACATAGTTATCAAGTCGAGGACGTGGGAGGAGCACTTGAAACATGTGGACATAGTGTTGGGCGCCTTCGGAATGTCGGATTAAAGATCAAGATAAAGAAGTGCGAGTTTGGGCAGAAGGAAATTGCTATGCTTGGTCACATCGTGGGCGGCAAGACAGTACGCACGGACCCGGAAAAGTGGGAGCGATTGTCAACGCAGACACCCCAACCACGAAGAAGGAACTCCGGTCATTCCTGGGCATGGCTTCGTACTACCGCCGATTCATACGTGGTTTCGCGCACATTGCGGCACCTCTTCACGAATTGACGAGTCCCAAGGCGGAGTTCAAGTGGAATCCAGAAGCTGACCGAGCGTTTGCACATCTGCAACAAGCCATGACAAAACCCCATTGTTGTCACTGCCCGATATGAAAAAGCCGTTCGTGGTGTACACCGATGCATCGAGGGTCGCGGTGGGGGCAGTGTTGACTCAGGAAGACGAAGAAGGTCAGGAGCACCCACACAGTTCGCGAGCCGTACGTTGCAGATAGCAGAGAAAGGGTACAGCTTTTGAGCAGGAGGCTCTGGCGGTTATTTTCGCATTGAAGAAGTTCAGGCCATACTTATTGGGAGTCCCGTTTGTCCTCTTCTCCGACCACGAGGCCTTACGCTCCGCATTCTCGAAGAAGGACATCCACGGGCGTTTGGCTAGGTGGTTGGACACTCTGGCGGAGTACGAATTCGAGATCCGCCACAAACCAGGGACTCAAAACGCAACGGCTGATTACCTTTCGAGGGCTGGAGCGGTCCTTGAGGACCAAGTCGGATATTGAAGGAAGAGGTGGAAGAGTACCTCGCCAAGGACGAAGTGGTGGCACTGATCGACGTGACGAGTCCGGGGGGTCGTATGAGGACGGGCTTGGACAGATCTGGAGGTACCTTACGACGATGAGCACAAATGGCATTGCAAAGAGATACCGACGCCAGGCGAAGGCCTATTTTGTCTCGCAGGGAGTCCTGTTCCGTCGGACAACGAAAGTTACGCGTAGTACCACCGATCGAGGCGAGAAGTGACTTGTTAACGGCGTGTCACGACATGGCTGGGCACTGGGATTCGAAGGCGACTAGACAGTTCATCGGGAAAGGTTTTGGTGGCCTGGTGTGAACAGATACATACAAGTGTTCTGCAGGTCGTGCGATGAGTGCCAGAAAACGGCCCCCGAGAAAAAGTACGAGTCGCAGTTGCACCAACCCGTGAGGGGTCTATTCGAAACCTTCTCCTTGGACTTTGCGGGTCCGTTGCCGGAAACAGAAAGGGGTAACAAGTACATCCTAGTTGGCGTTGAGCATCTGAGTGGATGGCCGATAGTCAGGCCGACACCGCGGGAGACCGCAGACATTGCGATTCAGTTTGTGAAAGAGGAGGTGGTTCAGCAGTTCGGTGCCCCCAGCAGATAGTAACGGACAACGGCCCGGCTTTCATCGCGATAGCCTTCCGACAGTTCCTCCAAGCAAACGGTATAGAATGGAAACCAGTGAGCGACTACTCACCGCACGCCAACGGTAGAGCTGAACGCATGGTGGGCACGATGAAGAGAGCTTTGGGAAAGGTGGTTGGTCGTGCAACAAAGACTGGGATGACCTTATCCCGGCGGTGGTGCAAATGTATAGAGCACGCAAAGCGAAGGACGGTGCGTCCCCATTCGAACTGATGTTTGGGGTGCCCTCCGGTCTCTGAATGATGTACCGTTCGTTGATTCTGAAGTCGGCGACCCAAGCATGCGGACGAAAGGTTGATTGACATGGCTCGGCTGTGGGCGCAGAGGACAGCGAGAGAGAGCCAGCCGAACGGGAGCAGTGCACGCCAGACCAGTTATTCGTCGAGGGTGATTATGTACTCTTGCGCAAGGCACGGAGGTCCAAAGCATTTGTTCCAAAATGGCTAGGCCCGTACGTGATCGTTGAAGCCAAACACCCAACATACAGGTTGAAGACAGCGGATGGCAGGACAACAAGACGCCGTGTGCATGTCCGACGCCTGCGTCCCTACCACATGAGGGAAGGGCATGGCGCGGTACCCAGTAAGCAGCCGGTATGGGTCAGGGTAAGTGTTGGGGGGAAAAGGGCAGCACACTGGGATGATGCGCGGTGATGGATTGAGAGCGAAATGCATGCGATCTTGTTGAAAGAGAAGTATTGCGAGCTCCTGAGAAACGGCACCCAGGGTGGGACGGGTTCACGAGGGTAAGCGTGGACATGACGACGCGGTGAGAGACGCATCGTTGGGGCTTTGAGTTGGGATGGGTAGGAGATAGCAAAGTAAGTTCTTGTTGTGTTCGGTGCGCGTTGCGCGCCAACATGGTCAAAAAAAAGGAGTGCGGGAACGGCCCGCAAGGAGTGGTGCAAAGGGGCAGTGCAGGGAAGAGCACGAGGTGAAGAGAAAAAAGACGAAGGCGGTCGCATATTCACAACGGTGGTAGTCGAGAAGATGGGGGTGAAGTGAAGGGAACGAGGCAAATCTTGTGGATCGTCCGTTAGGTTGGCAAGGTTTGGACATGGGGAAATGCTTTTGTGTTGTTATGGCGTTCGAGTCCATGGGTTTTTACTGTCGTGTGCGCGCGCTCCACACGACAGTGAGGGCACAATTGGGTCTTGATCCACGTGGCAATGTGGCTACGTATGACTCATGCACTTAGGGCTAAAAATCAGGGAGGCCTCCCAACACGGGAAGCCTCCCGTACCTCGAACTCGAGACTTACTCGACTGAACGGCGACCAACTGAACCATACGGTCCAGATAGTGATTCTTGATGGGAAAAAAATTGCGTTTTAATGGTCACAGGTCCTCGCTGCATTCATGATAAACCGCGAGGGCGCGGTTTCGGCCAAGTGGGGGATGTTGGGTGCCACATGTTACACGTGCTACCCGTACACGGTCGCGTGGAAGGTGCCGACTCTTGGTCTCTGTGAGCCATTCATTTGTGTGTCTGTGCGTACAAAGTAGTAAAGTTGTTTTCTTGGCCTGGCCCCAGGAGGGGGAGGCAACGCTGTTTGAGTCTGGCTGGACCTGAATCCGTTTAGTTTCTGTCCCTTGTCGCTTTCCAGGTTTGGTGGCTCTCAAACGGCAAAGCTCCGAGCGACATCGGTTAAAAGTAACTACAGTATTATTTTTTTTGAGAAATTGTGCAAATACCATGTCACCAATTGATTACAACAATTGATTACAATGTAATCAATTAATCAATTGATGACATTGGCCTTGTCGAATAGACACTAGCTACAGTAGATACAGTACTGTAGCTGCATCCCCACTGCAGCTGTTAGATCCAGTAGCTGCATCCCTCTAGTAACAGTGGCGACTGATGCCATAGGACACCCCCGTTGAGCAAATTTCTCGACAACGTATGGCAAAATCAAAAACAAATCTTCCCAATTGGCTTTCTGGTCCAAAAACGGTGGTAATAGTGCTTCTTTCATAATTTTCGATGTTTACGGGGAGTGACTCAGTAAAATCCTAAAAATGAGGCGATTGTTGCCATAGGACACCTACTCTACACCTCGAGTTATCTCGAGTTCAGTGGATTTGAAGTGAGAATAAAGCATACCTGGACACCCTTCTACCCTTTTTCCGACACTGTCGAGCTGTGAAAATGCCAAGAAGACCTCAACTGACGCCCAGTGAACGATTGAAGGCCTCCGCGCTTCAAAATGGCGTTAATTCCCTATATTCTATTGTAAAGCAGTTTAAGAGGTCCCGGAAAGTCATCAGAGCTTAAATTAGGACCCAGAGAGCTATGCGAATCGCAGAAAATTCGAGAATCACCAGAAAATGTCCATCCATAATGAAAGAAAACTAACTCGGACTGCCCTGATATCTTCAAAAAGCGCTAAGGCGTTTCGAGTTGAGGTGCAAATCCCCAGATCTGTCTCTCGGACGAGAGCCTACTTCGGTGGCAATGTTATATCTCGCTACAGAAAAGTCAAAATAGAACCACTCTGACGAAACAGCACAAAATTGATATATAATGGAATTGGCGCTTTTCAACTTCACAAATGACTCCCAATCGTGCCAATAGCACCGCAATCCGTCCGTGCTATCACACTTAAACATTTTGTCATCGCTAAATACCACAAAGTGCCACCAATTCGCATCATTCGTGGATACAGTAGCTGCATCCCTAGATACAGTAGCTGCATCCCTAAATTGTGTCTATCCGTCATAGCACTGTCCTCATATGAGGCACACTTTGTCCCTGTAGGAAGATAGTTTCAGTTACATTTTGGAAAGGGAAATTTTTTGGAAGCCCGAAATTTTTACTGCAAAAAAGGTTTTTTATGTTAAGGTGCAATACGGTAATTCTTACTGTACATGAGCATTCGTTTCTGAAACCCCCACGATAATACGAACTATATTTACTTCCAAAATGAAGTCGTTTTCACAACTTCTTGCGAAGAGTGGGAGTTGGTGAGGGAATATTACTCTAGCCTTAATCGACATCAACAATCTTGAACAGTTTGTTTTGATCGGCCATCCGCACTCATGAACTAATGGGGAGTGACAAGAAATGCGCTGAAGTAAAAATATTGTCTTGAAAACGAAATGGTAAAAGCAGTCCATATGAGGAAAACGGTCCTACAGAAACCAGCAGACAGTAAAATAAATCTAAATACCCTATCATACAGTACAGCAAGCCATCTGGAGCCTTCCGTAGCCACTGTAAGCCACGTGTATGGCTGGATGGTGGCAGCGGAGACTACAGTAAAGCGCAAGGTGTCTCCGAGCACAGTACAGTACTTGAGCTCCCGATTGTTCTTGGCACCCATGGCCCCTCTGTTCCGCAAGTGCCCCACACACCCACTTTCCTTCCTCCCTCCACCCTCTCGCCTGCCACAGCCGCGATCCACACACGCTTCCACGGAACACCAAACTAATGTGCCAGACACAGCAAAAAGCGCAATGATGGTGACCCTGATGAAACATTTAGTATGAGTTGGTGGCTTCTGCATCGCCTCGGGTTGACGCGAGTGACTCAGCAGATGCCTACATGTATCATTCCGATTTGAGCAACACGGAAAGAAGCAAAAAAATCATTTCAAGTTGAAGTTTGCTGTACGGAGACATGCTTGAATCTCTACAGTCTGGTTAAATGCCGAGAAATCGCTGTACTTGCTGAGAGCAGCACTCCAACTGCAAAGTCTCACAATTCAACTGTGATGTGGCGCTCACCGTAATGGAGATTTTGCATGTCCGCCGTACTTTTTCTTGGTATCAGCTGTCCTCTCCACCAATTCGAGTCCAGGGAAGACGTACTAGGTCTCATCCGCAGTTACTGCGTTCTTGCGCAAATATCCTGTACTTGCGCAAATACTCGATTTTTAGGTAACGAGTTGATCTTTCTGCACAAACAGCATGGCTAACGCGTGCAGTAAGTCATTTTGAGACTAACATTGAAAATGGTATTGCTTACAGTTGTTACAGAAACACATGGATGTTGAAAATTTTAATGATATTTATAACAAATAAAAGAATCGTTTCATGTCTAGAAATAAAACCGTTCATTTACTAATTTCACACATTACAAGTGGCTAGCCTCCAGACAGTTTTCTAGCGTATTGACGGCTTCCCGCCAATCCTTTACCAATGTCCACCAAAGCTTTTACCAATATCACGACATTCCTCAGAGAACAGCTCACCTCCTTTTTCATGGATTAAAAACATCCCAAATTTCCCTCCACGTTACAATCACTGACGAACCACGTCTTTAAAACATAATGATGTTATAAATTAATTGTTTATATAAGCATACTCTACAGTTCATACAGTATACCGCTTCCTGGTGGGGCGGGGCTGATCACCCCTCCCCTCCTAGGTAGCCATCCTTTGTCTGAAGTGTTCTCCCTGGAAGCGCATTGGTAGCATTAGTAGCTGGCGCTGGCGCTAAAATATTAGTTAGTTTGTAAGTCGCAAATCACAAATTTCGCAGCGATGAGTATAGCTCCCATTTCATAAAAACGCAAAAAATACTTCGCCTCCAGGGAGAAAAGATGCTGGTGATCTCACGGGTGGCCCCGTAGAATTTTTTTGCCAAAATAGTTCCAAGTGTAATGGAGGTAGACAATCCAGCATTTGATAACAAACGAAACAGTTGCTTATATCTTTTATTTACTGTAAAAAAATTAAGTACTGTTTAAAGTAAAGGACTACAGTACAGGTAAAAACTAAATTACCTGCGAGACATTTCTCCTCTTGATTTGGAAAAAAAGCAAAGAAAGTTTAACTCAAGTATACCTTCACTAAAGAAAACCTAATCATGAATTCAGAGAATTTTCTAATAATCTCTGTTTCAGAGAGGGATGAACGACGAAATTTCAATTCAGAACGGCGAAGACGCTTCTCCCTGTACTCCTTTTGAATCTGCCGACTCTTTTTAGTTTGACTACTGCCGATGTGGTACCAGCGATTTTTGATTTTCTTGAATCGTTTGCTGTCTTCTGCACGGAACGGGTTTTTGAAGATACAAAAATTCGTCAGAGCAACATAAATCCTAATTTTATTGTCCTATGAGGTTTCTGCCCACTTCCACTTGGACGAAATAAGAGTTCAAAAGACGCTCATCCTTCCAACAATTTTTCGACGATAATGTGGTCGCTTGACATGTGACAATTGACAATTATTTCTGAGTGTGTTGGGACACCATTTATTGGCTTCTTCTTGGGATAAAAGACTCTACAGAATTCGTAGGCGCCTGGATTAATCTCCATACAATGGTCCGTCATCTTCAATGGCCGGCTGCTCTCCATCTTGTTTCTTCAACTTCTGTTGAAACAAGTTTATAGATTGGAAAAGAGTGAGATCTGAAACGAACCCCGACTCATGTGCACTGCATCCAATTGCAAAGCCACATGGGAAGACGGATACTTCTGTCTTGTAACCATAGAGCTTGTGCTTCCCACTGAAATAAATTTTGCCTGCTTCCATACTTCCACTTGATGAAGCTTGGCTGGAATACCACATCTTTTTCGTAGCGATCCATCAGATATTTTCGAAACAGATAATTCTTCCTTAACATTTCAGTCATTTTCCACTTCTTTCCCTGATACTCGACAATGTGCTCATACATGTGTTCAGAAATGATATCAATTAACCGTATGGTCATGCGATTGAAGGAGGCTCCTTTCATGCCAAACATCTTTGCAAGGAAGTTCCACTGCCCACCGTGCTTTAGAATAGCTAAAGTCATGAAAAAAAACATCTTTAGGCGTTTGAGCACACTTGTGACCCCGACCTCTATTGTACCTTTCTTGATGCATTTCTCGAAAGTCTACCAATTAAACGTGTACTGAGCGAGATCGAAGTTGTTCATTTGAACAATCGACTGAGAGCCACCATTTTTGTAGAATTGATCAATGATAGAGGCGTCACTACCCGAGTCTTCATCAGAAAAATCGGCATCTTCAGAAGGGGAAGCATATTCCTGAAATTCGGCCTGTCTTTCAACTGCATCATAGGATAGCAGAAGAAGAGCTCTAGCTGCTTGACTGGAGGTGACAGTTACCATAA
Organism: Kappaphycus alvarezii; assembly: GCA_002205965.3. Classification (NCBI taxonomy): domain Eukaryota; phylum Rhodophyta; class Florideophyceae; order Gigartinales; family Solieriaceae; genus Kappaphycus; species Kappaphycus alvarezii. The sequence continues at coordinate 192,041 of NADL03000032.1, read as the reverse complement.
TTAGGGCAGAGTAATACGGAAAGTAGAATGGAAATGTCTGCGGTGTTGTGAGGTACAGATAGGTCTGTTCAAGGCAGCTTCGTAGGTTTTAAGATCGATTTATTGCAGAATTATCGAGTAGTTTCCAATAAGACCGACTTATTTTTTAGATTCACCAACAGTTTTCAGACTTAGTGATAACTCTGAATTTTAATCAATCGTTTAAACAGTTATTATCAAATTTGATAAAGATGAAATCTATTCCGAATTATTTAGCTTTTTCTCGATGAATTTATGTAATAGCATTGCAGGCAGCCATTTCTGTAAATGAGCGGGTAACTTGGCATGCTTATTTTGTTTGCGCTTAAGTACTACTGTCCTGTACTGTATTGTAGTAAAGCTACTTCGGACTTGCTATTTTGCTCTGGCGCACTACATCGTAAACCCCACTCCGTTAACTTCATCCGCACTTTGGGCTCAGGCCCATTGTACCAGAGTCGTGCGACAACAGTGAAGATTTAAAAAAGTTTAAGCGCGGACCCAAACGTTCATATAAATGTGATTGCTAGTGTCCAGAGGACAATTGCAGTCATATGAGTTCAAATTACTAACGGCAAAATTTTACGTAAAATACTTACAGAATGACATCATTACATCATTAGCTTTTCACTATATCTAGTGGCACACTTAAGTAGTCTACCGTGCAAAAATTCCGAGTTTACATCTCAACTGCTCAGTCGATCACACAATAAGTTTGTCAGCATCGAAAATTTTAACCGAAAATGACGAATCCGAATACCCCCAACAGCCCGGAAACCTTGTCAACACTCGTGCAACCATTCTCACGTCGACGGCTGAGTGTAAGCGATTATTCGTCTCTCTTTGGAAAAGTAAGCGTGTAAACGTAATTGTGGTGAGAATCGAGTTTGAAACATCTACCTGAAGATTTCAGGCTTCGATCACCGCAGACCGGTCCGTTCAGGACTGCACAAAGGGCGTTAGCTTGAAACTTGTCAACATCAAGCCTGGAGAGGCATCCGAATGTGGCCCAGAAACATTTAATGAAATAGAGACATCTGCTGCCGTGGTCAAGCTACGGAATCGTCAACTTTCAGAAGAAGAACCTCGAGAAGAAGCCCATGGAATGGCCGGATAAGGAGGGGTATGGCAAGAATTGCATGGAAAAAATTGGACCAATCAGGAGGAAATATTATCTTGAATCGCTCAACGGCACATCTGCCGTAGAATTTTATTATGTCAAGCAGGGGAAAAGTACATTCAATGTCATACCGAGTATGTGAAGACCAGTATAATTTTTTCCTTTGCATGTTTCCACTCGAAAACCTTTCCACAATTACCGAACTTGCAAGCCGGAAACTCGCTTATAGTGGCACATGCACGAAAGCTTCAAAAAAGAAGTCCGCTAAGTAAATGCTTTTCTTTTGCAGCATTCGGAGGATCTGACTTCATATAAAACACCAAATATGGAAAAGGTGCCAGGAGCTACATCAATTAGGCATTTTAAATGGCACATTGAGATGTATTGGTGGTAGTACATTGCGCTTTGCGCAGTTGTTCTCGTCTAATTACGGAATCCGGTGAGACAATGAAAAACTCAACAAACGCAACCTAGGACTCACAGGGCGCTCGCTGTCCCTATTTCTCTTTAACATCGCAATACAGTAGCACAGCTTGCTGAAGGCGAGGATAAGTTGAGATGGTAGAGCGCGGTATTTTCCTTGGTCGGCTGGAAGGTTTAATTGTTCTCCGAGTTGTAGGAGGACTGGGGTCCGGGGAATGATAGAACCTTGAGAAGAATCGAGTCAACAGAACCGAAGACACCAGGAGACCAAGATTGGACAACAAGTGATGTACACTATTAGTGTGTGAGAAGTGCTGAGTATCTTCTTTAGAGATAAGTTTAATGTACCCAATGACAACTGTGAAGTTACTATTTGTATATAGACGCCGGAGTTCGGGACGCCAAATGTGAGTAAATATCACAGACGAAAAAGTAAAGTGGTGGTATAATATGGGATAGAGAGGTGAAAATAGAAGGAGAGCTCCTGGCGGATAAACTTAGCTATAGCCAAAATTGCCGTTGGGAAGGTTGTTACAAAGGCGGAAGTTGGGAGTCAATCTCAGGGCAAACACCGGGTGGCTATTTATTCTGGGGCCCTAGTGTCCAGGTAAGTACAAATATCAGTTAGCTAGGTTATTGCTATCTACGACGGCAGGTAAATGAATTCAATGTCAGCCAAGTAGTAGAGATCCAAATACGAAGTGAGTAAAGTCGACACTTGGCCCAATAGGTGCCTTTCTTCTGGTCCAAGTTTGGGGCCCAGTGGGCCGGAATGCACGCCCTCAGGCCCATTCGGGTGAGTATTCATACCAAGATCAATAGTGGGTGACAATCGCAAAAAATCCTTAATGTACTGTACAGTACCTGCAGATATCAATGGGCTGGCATAAACAAAAAATTGATCATAAAAAGATCACCAAAAATAGATCTGCGGATGGCAGTAGAGTACGAGTACCAATTGCAGAACAGTTTCTATTTTGCGAGTGTCGAGCAATTTTTGGTGCGTCACGCTTAAAAAAAGAAACGGGTGGAGTATTCGTGAAGGAAAAACATCGGAAGAGATTCGTGCAGCTGAAATAACAGTGAGACTCCAAATTCTGTTTTTTCAGGAGATAATTAAAAGATTGAGAGGCCAAACTTTTTTACGAAGATATTTAAAATATACGGAAGATAATATTATTAATCATAGAGTGCAACGAAACCTTCATTCTAGAACATATAAGTCGTAAGTGATCGCCTCGGATGAGATGATGGAGCCAGGAGATTTCGGTGAGGCAAATTAAGAACAGATATTTTCATGAGTTGGTTAGGGTACTAGCATTCCATCCCAAATGATGTTAAAATTGAGATATTGTCAATAGTCACAGAACGTGATTTTTTTGGCGTCTGTACTTATCTTAAGGTCGTTTTCAGGGGTAGTTTAGTCGCGAGCTATTTTTTTTGTTTGCAACATGAAATTTTTCAAACCAGATCTCACTGGGAAAATCTGTTCTTGGAACGAGAGGACGATTGGCAGAAACTTGAACAAACTCAAAAATACCCCTCTTTGAAGATTTGAACCAATAATGTGATTGGTGCGGTTTCCTGCCCTGGTTCTGGCAAATTTTACAATATTAAATTTTGAAACGAAATGAGAGGAAAGAGATTGATTGAAACAGATAGATCAACGAAATAAAGTTACAAAAAAGAATGAAAAGGACATGAGGTTTGGTAATTTTGAGGTACAAAAAGAGGAGGGGAGGTGAAGGAACAAGCGACCACTCGAGAAGCTAGAAGATGTAAGATAGGTTCTCCAGTCGACAGTTACATAGCTCTGTTCAACTGGTTGAGTTCGCCTAATGCCTCTAATAAGAAAAATTTTAGGTATCCATGCGAATTTCTGTATAATTATGCACTGCGAAGCCTATATGCAGTTGAAACAGCGTTACCTACTGAGAGTTGTGGAAGAATGCTACGTTGAATCCCAAATATCAAATTCAAACACAATTTCCAAATCGTAGCACCGAATTAAATATTCCAAATATTCAGGATACGCGAATTAATTCTAGACTGCGATTACAACAGGTGATCGAAGATAAAAAAAGGAAATATCGAAAAAACTGTGCATGTCAATCTAGCAAGAACTTGAACCAAATATATGTGCATTCCAAAACAGCACCCATGCAAAACGAATGAAACGATCCCAAGAGAACTCCCAAGGGGGTTTTTCATTGATGTGAGCCCAAACAGATCGAATTCAAATGTTCATGGTCCGAGGACTTGTTGAAAAGCAAATTTATAGGGCATTAAACTTTTCTTCGGAATATGCATGTTTGCGTATTATGTAGTTTTGCGGTTATATCACAACTTATGCAATAAACACTGGCGATTATTACGAAAAGCTGTTTTAATATCGATTGGGTTTTAAATGATCGCAAATTTTCAGAGAAAGTCCATTTTCTCGGTTCTCTAAGATTACATAGCTGACCAGTATAACGCAAACTTAACGTATAAATTTCAGATCGGAAGTAGAAACAACCTTTCCTGTCCTGAAGAACAACCTTTTCACGGTGCTTAGTAGAGCACGTATTTCAATATCCCATCCTAATTACTGATTATTTTGCGGTCCAAATCGATTTTTCTAAAAAGCGTTTATAGCGAGTTAGATTTGCAAATTTTGAGTAATAGAGAGCAAAAAATACTAGTATTGGCATTTATCACCGCTACCAGTAGCTTTTGTAGGGGAAATTTTCAGATTCTACAGTCATCCTTGGTTTAAAGGAGAGAGATTCTGTACGTGAAGCTGGTTACTGCAGAGGTAATATACTCTCATTCGGTAGTGATTCCAAGTCAGAGGAGAAAGCAGTGGAGAGTGCGTATACCTGTCATGACTGTATTTAATAATTCTTCATTGCGTTCAGTATCGATACGACACCATGATTTTCCACCCATATTTTCAGTTTGGTTTCTGATTTCAAAAGCCGATCGAAAGCACAAAATTTGTAATTCAGAGAAAGGAGTTCCAGAAAGTAATCGGATTGACCCCGGAGAACTAGTTCCCAAATTTTACTTGCCTACCGAGTCCTTACTGTTTCTGGTCGAAGATCCAACCGAAAACTCCCTTCCTGCCCAATAGACCTCTATTTATCAGAATTTGACCCAAGTTTTGTGCTTGGAACAAATTGTACGGTCTAGTGGCTTTTTATTTGGGTCCTTCAGAATTTCAGATTTCCAGAGAGTAGCGAAAAGCACTCGAGCCTGTTCTTTTTGAATCTTCTTCAATTTTTATGAGAGATTCGTAGAGAGAAAAGATGTAAAATCGAACAAACTACATTGCGAGCGATCGCAAATCTGAATCTCAATATTTTTGAGCTTTACAATGCTTCGATTGCGGTGCGTTTAGGGTGAAAGTTTTCCTGAAAACCCAAGAAATTTTTCCATGTAGCGAGCGAATATTCCAACACCGTTTTCAATTTTCGATCACGAAGCCATGGTCCTCTATTCCACCGAGTGCATTCCAGCCTCTCTCTGTCCTATTTGAGAAGTAGGTCAACGAAGGGACTATTCGATTTGCTCCTGATCTTTATGTAGACGAGAGGGTGCCGGATAGAAACATTTAATCTTGCAGAGGAGGCTTTCTCTGAAGTATTCCACGAAATTTCTAATAATATTGATGAAGTAGGCTGATTACAGTTCCAACCAAATGAAATTGTTTTGCACTGGAATTATCTGTCGTCGAATTTGAGTTAGAGCCAGTGACTGATACCTTTTGCAACGTGAATGATGGGAGCCTTTTTCAATGTCGAACGAGAACATAGGGTTTTTCTTTCTTTAGCTCAAAAGCGATACATTCTAGCCTTTTCATGCAAACAGCCTTTCAGAATTCACATCTAGCCGTCTATTGTCGATCTTATTAGCTCTTAGGGCGTTATATACAGTATTTATATATAACTTATTCGTATATCGAACGAGCGGTTTTTGTGGATACCTTTTCGTATGTGGGGCGATGATGTCCGTCCCCGATGGCTGGATCGAAGAACTCGGTGTTTTGAGGATCTATAAAGATTTGAGGCAGAGAGAACGAGTTTTTGGAAGTTAAATACTGACTTTTTGCCCGATATAGAAATTTAGCACCCTGAGAAGGAAGTCGGAGGTTGTCAGAGCCTTTGAAAAAAGGACTTGGCGTGCTTTTTCCGCTGTTGCACAAGCGAAATTGTAAGAAAAAGTAAAATAGCGAGGTACACAAATTTAGCTGCTGTAATTTGCGTCCCGTTCGCCTTTACCGGAGTCGATTCTAGCCTGGCTCCTACTATGTTGAGAAGTTTTCTCTTTTAACTACTCTGAATAGGGTTGCGAATGTAGCTCAGATCAATTACGCTTCTTGTAACGGTAGAGCGCCATATAGTGGTGATAATCGACTTCCCGGAGAAATCGTTGCAAAATAATTCCTCTGATTTTCCAGATTCGAATGATTAAGTGAATATTTCAAGGATTTCCAAAAATATGACAGGATGTTTTATAAGTCGCTGAGTACGGTGAAATGTTCGACAGCGGCGTTGAAGTTCCTCGCAGTAAGTTTTTCAGCAACTTGATAAGCAAGACAAGAGCGCATTCAGAGATATTTCCGAAGTTCCAAGTCCCAATAGGCTCGAATGTCTGCAGAACGGGTGCACTTAAGAAGGCTCTCTGTTCCGGGAATGAAGTGCTCAGCAGAAACTTTGTTCTAGTCGAAATATTTTGGCAATTTTTGAGCTTCTCACTTTCAAAGTAGGCTTGAAGGACCTTTAAGTCATCAGAAACGGTTTCGGTGGACGTGATAAGCAAAGTGACTCAGAGGAGTCCGATGTAAAAGATGCATTGGTCCTTTGTTATTGGGAGCTTGATCTGTGTCTTAGCGTCGAAATTGCGTGATTAGTCGAGTCAGGCTGTGCTGCAGGTCCCGATCCGGTCTTTAAGAAAATTACAAATCTTTACAGTTGGCGCTTGATTCTTTTGACTTTGTTTTCGAGATTTTTGAGGCTATAGTTAGAATAATCAGGGGACTCAAAAGATGAAATATTTGAGATGGTGAATTTGGTTATATTAATGTCGTTCTAAACGTATGATTCTTCTGGAGCTTGTGATTTCGACAAAACAAGCGATGACTTCAGGAACTACAATTTGCAGCAGAGATTGTCAATTTGACGTTTTTACAGTGATGTTCAACGGGCTGAATTCTCACACCAATTCCTTGAACAAAAAAACGGTGAGCTGTCTGCCTTGCGTTCTGTCTAAGTGCTTATAGTGAAGCAGCATATGCAGTCGATGCAGCTGGTGCAGCCGGGATGCAGCTGTGACAGCGACACTTGCTAGAAATTGCGTTACTCTGCCACCTTCAAACCCAAATATCATATTCATGTAATTTTCTGTAGCTCTCAGTCGATCGAAAAAATTTCATTTGATTCTGGAATTTCTTGTTCATGAAAATTCCACCGAGCCTAAAAATTTTCACTATACGCATCTTGATATCTTGAGGGACTTTTTCCATATCCATTCAAAATTTGGTTTATAGATACGCAGTATTTCTCTTTCCTGCATGCCGCTATCTAGAACTCTTGTTACTTTGAAACGGAATCTGCGTGAACCGTTTTTGAAAATCTTCAAGGTATCAAGAACCGTCCGTTCTGATAAAAGTGCCAACAATTTGGCCAAAACTTGCGCCCAGCCTTAAAGTGATAAATTCTTTGCGAAAAAGTGGAGGAAACAATATTTTTCTCCAATTCCCACTCAACCCGGGTTTGGGACTTCATAATTTTTTTTCGCCGAAATACTTAACTTGTGGCTTCGAAAATCAAATATTCTCACTGATTTCTTCTGAAACCACTAAAATGTAAACACCGATAAAACGAAACTGCATGATAGGTTTTCTGTCTCATTTTTTCTCAACAGGCGTATTTTGCGAACTTTGCATCGCCAAACTCGAATTGATGGGATATGATGCGGACAGTTTCAGCAAATACCCGAACCCTGTTTTTGATATCTTGGTAATACCTAGGAATGCCCAAAAAATTCTTACATTTTCGAGACTCCCATAAAAAGACCACCTCTTTCTACTTCTACAGAAACCCATGTACGAAAAGGACATGAAGCGAACATATATTTTCAAGCTTCCTTAATAGAAAACTTGCTAACTTTAAAGACAGCACATACATACAGCTTTCATAAATAGCGCTGAGAATCACGTTATTATTCATTTCACTCTTATTAACAGCTTCATTATATGCCTTTCTGCCAAAACACCCATCACAAAGCAACCCATATCACTCCACTAAGGGGTTTTACCTCCTTTTCCTTGCCTTTTGAGCTGAGCTCTAGCTCCTGAGCATTAACTCAACAACGTTCTCTCATTGGTCTCTGCAGATATGATTAAAATAGAATAAACCAATCCGTTTAGCTTTTATTCATATAAAATAACATCAAAAACAATGTCATTTTCATTCTCGTCACCTAATTCATCTTTTCCATCTATTTATCTTCTTGTTGCTATCCGCTGAGTATTTTGTATGAAGGCTATATTGGCATTGCAAAAATCACTCCTGGTATTCAGACTGATTATGAATAGTAGGAGGAGGGGCAAGATAGGAACATAGAAACAATAGCTCTATTAATAGTGCCATTCATGTGGTATTTAACAGGCCTTGGTCAAAATAATGTACGGTCGTAATGAAATTTTGTATTTGCGCAAATTCATGCCCTCGATACAAAATTTTGCGTGAAAAATACATTAGAACTGTATTATGAGGAGTAAGTAGGTCCATAATTGAAATATTCTCTCCAAAAAGACAAACATAGACAAATATAGAAAATGGAGCAGCATAGTGATTTTTTGTTCGTGGTGGAGAATTTTCAGATTTACGATCTAACGGTTTAAACGTAAGTGATTGGTCTTTTTGGGAGGAGGGGGATATTGATGCTCCTAAGTAAGTAAAGGAAATGCAAAGGATCAATTTCCTAACCACAGTCTTTCGCCAAATTTCCAATCTTTCAAGTGAGAATCAGAATTAGTATCGAAAAATGTCTCAGTTGCCCACTGTGTGATAATCTCATTCGTAAGTGTATAGCGAAATGGGTTTCTGACATATGCCCCCGATAAATTTTCGTATGCATTGAGAAAGTTAACACCCAGTTCGTGACCCAGGAGGTCTTTTTAAGCTGAATTTTATAGGAACTCAAAAGGTGTGTAGGGGCCCTTTTTGGCAACTTGTTATCAGATTGAGATATTTTGTAGGTTATAATGTGCTGAATCCAGGTAATTATTCAGATTTCATTGAGAAATCATACCTCCAGAGTAACGAACTGCTGAAATTTGCTATCTGAGGTGATATACATCGATATATAATCAAAATATTTATTTTTGAATAGTCCTATAATTTTTTAATAGTTCTAAAATTCTGAGAAATACAGCTTACTGTACCATTTTGATCGAATGCACTATACAAACTAAGAGGATATCAGTCTACTTCATCTAGGAGCAACTTGTCATTCGATTTGCGATTTTTTCACTGATGAAACTCTATTACTGATCTGAGAAACTGATTGATACCTTCTGGTAGGTTCCCGTTACCAAGGAATTGAGCCCGTACAGTTGTTAGAGCTTCAGTGGGATACAGTATATCCACGGTCTCGAGCCACTCAATAAATTGATTTTTTGAACTCAAAAGACATCAAACCAGCTCTTGGCTGAAAGGCTCTAACTACACTCTATTGTCTTGCAAAATACAGTTGTATAAACTTCCGAATATCATTCTAATTTAGGAATGTCAAATAAATCTACATACATCTGAAAAATCTCTTCGCGAATAGCAGAGTCATATTTTCCGAGATTTGTCACCCACAGCCTGATTAAAGAAGGTTTCATTAAATACCTTGCTTACCGGTGTAGTTAAAATCTAGTCCTGAATCTAATCCTTCTATACCATTCAAATTGGTAACCAGACCTTGCAGTGCCACTTAAAGAGATCCGGTTGACAATTTGTTCATTACCTGCTTACATTATTCGTATTTTCTCTGATTTTATAATCTGGCCTGCAAGATCAACTGCCCTATTAAGGAAAGACTTAGATGGTTCATCAAATTTCAATACTGTGCAGTTTTTTTTTGAGCCATTCTTTCCCCAGATGTAATAACAGGTGGCAGCTAGAGCATAGTATACAAATTCGGTCTTCAATTTCAAACTCTCAGTGGGAATTGATCTCGGCTTATTAATGGTCGATAACTGCTGTTAGAAATTGATACTTAATCCTACCGTTCTGCAGTGCAATGACCCTTTGGGTCTGAGTTAGGGATCGTGGATCCTTTTTGCTAGTCGAAATTCGATTACGATTTAGTTATTTAGTTTTGTTTATTTTAGAGTACCTTTTAACTTTACAGTTAGAGGTCCTGTAAGGACTCTTGACAGTGACCAGTAGGGGCCTATCATGGTCAGGCACTGTCCCGACATTTAGTGGGTTGCTACCCCACTAACTACTGACACCTGTCCTAACTAGCTAACTGGCCGCCGGCCTAACTTCTAACTTAGTATTTATTCTACTCGACCTAAGGCCGCTACACTAAAGGCACCAGATGATAGGCTCTGAAGTTCACTCCTATCTTTCGCGCCCCGCGTTCCCTTCTACGCGGCTCCCGCGTCAGTAGCTATAGTAGCTTCATCCACTCTGGTCCCTGCTCGTAGCCCTCCGGACTGATCGACCGCAAGGCTTCGTTCCTTTTATCCTTCCCTTTTCCCCGCGCGTGTGCGCTTGTGTACCCCTTAGTCCCCATTGGTGGATCGTAGCCGAGAACCGCGGCGTTCGCGTCACTCCCTGTGGGAGGGCAAAAATCCCCTGAAGAGCCTCGCTCGCCCCCGTCGCGCGTTACGCACGACACACGTACCGCCTCGCCGTTCGTCTTGTTAATCACCGGCTTCGGCCGTGTATCCCCACCTTCCTTTTCCTGTTTTTCCCCTTTAGTCCGGCGGACTATATTCATCCCTTTGGCTTAGCCACTTGTCACTGTCCTTAGGACTTGTTGTTCCGACACCTTCGGTGTACATTGTTTCTAGACACTCTGTGTCCCCTTGACTTGCCAAGTCTCTACCACACAGCCTTTCAGGCGCCGAGCTACTTCCCCTCACAGGGCTTAAAGAGAAAGCGAGTCCATCGGACGCCCGGTAGTCGCACAGGCAACGACTGTTTCCCTTCTATTGCCGTAGGCATTTTGCTTTGTCCCCTTTCAGGTTTGATCGCTGTGCATTGCATTACACGTTCTTCACATGACAGTGAAATAGTAAGAGCTTTATTGCAGGCTATGAGAGCATAATTTACCAGTTTTGATCTAATAATCTCTACTCGTGGAGCTGTAACGTTAGCAATACAATTTACACTGTGGATCTGTCCCATCTCAACTCTCCATGGAACGACGTTCTCCGGAGATAAACGCTTGTACACGCCAGTGCGGATGAGCTGATATCTTCGTCCAGATCCATGCACTGAGCAGCAGAATGCAGGCCACAAAAACCTTCTTTCCGGGAGCAGATCATCCTTCGTACATTTATCCATTGTTGCGACCTATCCACTGTAGTCCATTACTATCTTTCGTTATGAGTGCATTCCATACCACAATATTATCGTTTTTCCTGTCTGTTCTGACAAGCCCAGATGCTGAATTCTTTAGACCACCTCCGTACTGTAATTGTGAAAAATGAGCCAATATTTTCGTCTCTATCCTGTTTCCTACGGTGGTACTAAATTCTGGTTAAGTATTCAATTTCGAGGCCGACATTTTCTATTTATTGTGAATCATCGAGGAATATTTTTATCTATTCATTTTGGCATCATTTTTCATTATATTCAGAGTGACCTGTTTTACGTCCTACAGTTGGTATTTTGTACTTCACTGCATAAAATTATTGCGTTTCCATTGTGCTGTGAATGATGCCCAGTTCGAGCTTTCGTCTATTATCGCATGTCGTCCTGTCTGGAGAAAAACAGAAATTTATTTTCAACCTGCGTCTCTGATTGAAATCAATGTTGGCCGGAAAATCTGAATTTTTTGATTTCCGCCGTTTGGTGCCTGGAGGCAACGCGAAGAAAGTTTTTAATCAATGCCTGCGATTGAAATTGAGATGATCAAAAAATCGGTTTGAAATTGATCTGGCCCGTTTCAATGGAGATGGTTTAACGCCCTTAGGTAGCGTGACAAAACCACCGTATGCGCCCATTGCTCATATGTACTAGACTCTGTTGAGATCAGTTTAGTTGGCTCAAGCTCTATTGTCACCCGTTACTATAGTATTGGTGTTGCAGCTCAGTCAATGGCCAATACAAAAGTTCTATGAACGTTTCATTAGACCGTGCCGAGCTCAGGGAGCTAAAGATTCTCGGGTTAGCTCCCCGGAGGATAAAAATGCCGCTGCCCATTACAGCGGGGGACACCGCCCAAGCTAGGTACCCATTCTGTGGTTGCTTTTCTCCAAATCCTTTGTTCCGCTCACTCTACTGTGTCTACGTCTACTCTACCTGTTTTCGTTTTTTCTCTCCCCACGATAGGTCATCATATTGTGAGAAAAATTATGATCTGGATGAATGCATACCAAAGATACTGTAATAGTTGTTGCAAATGCTGAATTAAGTCTACTCAACTTATTGAACAGTTAATTGACATTTGGTATCAGATTTACTCTGGCCTAGAGTATATATAGCACTACGTTGGTAGAAATATTTTTACATCGTTCGGATCACCGAAGTATTTCCATAGATCACATATTATTAAATTTTTATTTCTATTCATATTTTTACCTCAGCCAATTCAGGTAATTCTTTATTATTCAAGTTCGAACTATTTATTATTGCATCTAACGTTTATCCGGATTACAGCCGACCCTAGTTTTCAATCATTAAAACACCCAAAGCTTTTTCCTTGCATCTAACCGTCTCAACTTTTAAAGTAATACTGGAACTAGAATTGAGGATGGTGAATCATTCACACCTTTCCAAATAATCTTACACACGTGCCTCATAGCCATAGCAAAGTGTGTCTCCATGAGAGACTTGCTATTCTGAGTCTCAATGTGCACAAACCTGAGCCATGAAATTCTGTTTCTGCGGGCTATAAAGGGCAGGATGAGGGAGCTATGGTGGCATTTTGATAGTGTGCTGCATTATCTGATAGCACAATTACTTGTTTGACAGCCGATATATTCATGGAGTAGTTGTCGGAATCGGCTAGGCAGATGAGAGCACATACTTTCATCATTATCTCTCGAAGAACATTGTCCCAATGCACTCGAAGAACATCGCACTAAGTCAGCGTTGGTAGCATACTTCAATAAAACTGGGTGTCAAACGCACCACTAAATTGAACGTGCCTTTACAGTGTGCTATTTGTTCGCTGTAACTTACCGGGCATCCCGTAGGAAATACTGGTTGTCGCGGTGTACTTGTTTCTTAAAGGAAAGACCGTCGCATGTCATCTTGCATCGCTTCGTGACTGAAAGTATCGCACCGCATCTCTGGTGCCGCGAAGCGGTGAATGATACCGGTCGTTTGCGAAATCGAAACAGTGCGGCGTCAGATCCTATTGATACACAGTAAATACTGCTTAACCTGTAGCTTTCCCAGTTTAACCTTGAGTTGCAGCGGATTGTACACTTCGAGTTTTCATACGAATATCTTTGAAGACATTTAGACGCCTCCACCATTACTGTGTCTGCATTCCTTTTCGAGTTGATTGCGGTTGTCTGGAAAACTATGGGATAGATCGGATGTTTCTTCCAAGAGGAAAACACCGAAACCTTTCCCCTCTAGGCGCCTGAACCATGCAAGAATTCCTCGAAATTTTCTAAAACGGAAAGCACGTGCCACATCCTCCAGAACTAAGTACAGAATACTACAACGACGACTAAACCCGCACAAGAACTGAACCCATAAAAAGTACCATATAGGCCTAACGACTCAATATGTTCAATCACAAAGTTGAGTCGCAACTTCAGACCAGACATAAATGATGCTCCAACTCTTCCTCTTGATGCGGTAGAGTCTGGTCTGTGTCCATTTGTGATGTGGAGTTACAATGCAGCTTCGAATATCAACGCTCTCTTCCACTACTAAGGTCGCTAACACGGCACCATGATGGTAACCATCATGATTCAAGTATACATTCAGTCGGGAGGGATTATTGTGTGAACTGACCGTGCAGCAAATATTAAACAGAGGATTCCATGTCGTCACATGGCCATAGTGATTGTAGACCACTTACAGAATAGAGAGCCGTCGTTAAATTGAAATTAACATCAAATGGCCTCCGTGATGAGCAGTTACTATACATAAAGAATAGTTGGATCATAGGCTAACCTATTCTTCAATCATTAAAACACCCCAGTTTTCCCCCTTACCCATGCAAGTGACTCTTTTCTTTCCAAAACTAGAAAGTCAGTGTGTACTTTACGATGAAACTCCAAGAGAGGGACTTCAATGTCTTCACTGCACGAGACCGGACATCCAAGCAATGGGAAGAAGCGGAGGGACCGACTTTTTTGGTGTTACCTTCGTGAATCCCCTCGCTCCTTCCAACAGGGGAGTGAGGGCCTTCAACCCGATGTCCTCTCCGAATGCGGCGGGAAATGCAAAGCGGAGAAGATATCAATCTTTATCGCGACCTTCACCAGGGTGGGATCGTACCTGAGTCAATCTCCACTTTTGGAGATTAGCACCCGGATGCATGCGCAAGTGGTACATGACGTGGCAAGGAACGTGGCCGTGAGGGCAATGGAGACGTACGGAAAGGTTCAGGAGGTTTTGATGCAAAGGCACGCTGCAGCAGCCGTCATGTCCAATGCGGCCTGCTCGATGGCTGGCCTGAGGAAGGCCTTTTAGGGAGCGTAGTTCCTCCGCCATTACTGTGTCGGCACACCTTTGTGAGTCGATTGTGTTTGGTTGGCAAACTTTAGGATAGATCGGATATATCTTCCAAGAGAAAAAACACCCAAACCTTTCCCCTGATGTGGAGGATGTTTGCCTAAGGGATGGATCTGGGGTTACTCTTCGATAGGCCTCACGTCTGTGCGCGACATTGCCACCGCCTCTTTCGAGGCTCTCGCGCCGCTACTGATACACTCGGCCACACCATCTCACCGGCTTCGGTACAAGCACGCAGGACATAGAGCGAGACAGCTGACGCCTATCGCGTGTTGTCTGCCTCATGTCCGCCGTCGAAAGTAGTTCCCTGAAGCGCTTTTTGCGCCAGCAACCCACCCTCGTAAAAGAAACTGACGGATGCAATCCACGAAGCGGCTCAAGAACACATACTCCGCTGGCGACAGCAGGAGACAAGCTTTTCGCTCTTTGGTTGGATCTCCGGTGCTAAACAATAGATAACTGCGCACACACGCCCAGGCCTTAAGACAGATAGTGACCCCAAAGTTTTCACGGTCTGGGTCCTGTACTACTGCCAGGTGCCACTCTTCGCCCCGAAACCCCGTGCCCCAACAACAATGCCTGGAAACCCTGGACATCTTTGGTGACCACTTCATGCACTGCTTGCATGGCCAAGAGCGGATCGATCGTCACGACCTCCAGGTTACAATCCTCACTTCGGACTTGACAAAGGCTACCGGGCACCCTGTCATGGAATCCCGTCCCACTGACCAACATCGCATGAGGCCAGTATCAGGGCTGCAGAGAGAACCAAAAGGACAGACTTCGTCGACGTTACATTCGTGCATCCATTTGCTCCCTCAAACGCACGGGCCCGATGCTTGAACCCCTTGACAACTCAGAACTCCGCAAAAGCGTCAAAATTCAGAAGGTATCGAGATTTTTTCACCACGCATTCCAGGTCCCGATCTCAGTGCCAATATCCACTCTTCGGCGGTGGCTCCCCGACGCTTTCGCGGTGCTAATAAAAGTGGCAGGAGTGGCCAGGCACGTCGCCGTGCGAGCCATGGAGACCCTCGGGCAGGTGCGAACCATCCTTATGGAAAGACATGCTGCGGCGACGGTTTCGTCCAACGCAGCATGTCTTTCGGCTAGTCTGACACCAGCCATGTGAAAGAGTCCCGCCTTACTCCTTCACATTGACTCTGTCACATTTTCAGACCCTCTTATACACAGACCTGACCCCCCGTCTCGGGATATAGCCGTCCTACATCTCTAATCAGTAAAGCACCCCAAATTTCCACTGTCTTCGATTTGCTTTGATGAAACAAACGAAGAGACAGAGAATCAAAGATGATTTTGATATTTAAGATAGATGCATAGTTAACTGCCTTGTTCAAGCTCTGCGTCTGGTGGGATGAAGGCATCGCGGTACTTGGCGTTCAAAACAAATTCAGTCATGAGGAATGTTAAATGAGCCATTGCAATCTAGTAATATATGATGATTCATGCACACACTGGGAATATACAACGGGGATTCACGTTTCGTAAAACAAAGTTTACCCGTCGATGTTGGAGGGAACTTTTCACAGGGTCAAGGTAATTTTACGGTCAGATATCTGTACTGATTAGAACATATCCAAGGCCTCAGTCACCCCCTCTCGAAGGCAGGACCCATGCGAGCTCGGTGCTCGATCCACTTTCTTTTGGGTATAAATGAACTTTTGATGTGATGGTACCTCGCAGCAGAGCACAAGCACCAAATTGTGGCAAACTCTACATCTCTTTGGACTCTACATCCCTTTGGACTCTGCCTCCTTCTGGATGTAGAGTTTGCCACAATTTGGGGCAAACTCTACATCTCTTTGGACTCTACATCCCTTTGGACTCTGCCTCCTTCTGGATGTAGAGTTTGCCACAATTTGGTGCTTGTGCTCTGCTGCAAAGCGTTCATATTTTGTTCAATTGCTGAGGGCAAATCTAGACTATACCTTTCGAGCAGCATCTCCGTTTAGGATAGCTTTTATTTTCGTTGAAGATTGCATCACAATTGGGGTGCAGGAAAGAGTATTTTCATTCAGGCTGTCTCTGCGGGGTGCTGCTCCTCAGAAACTGGCGTGTCTTCATATTTTGAGCATGACTCGATGGTGCCCGATAGATTTGGCGGAAAAGATAGGTCGAGAAAATCTGCGAGTGGATCAATGAAAACAAACAAGATTTCGTATCTACGTGGTATCCGGAGAGGTTGAGTGGGACTGAGTGGCTTCTGCGGTGACCACTACTGAGGGAAAACGTGAAGAAGGGTTGAATCAGGTCCTTTCTGCGCAATGCTTCAGTTACGCAAAGATTCTCTTTTCTGCTCTGGCTGTGAAACCGAATGCGACTATTTCGTCAACTCCAGTGGTCATTTGAAGAATCTCATCCAACAGTCAACTCAAAACAAATATAACCATATCTACATCATCTAAACCTACACAACGGCTGCACGACCTTTTCAGTTAACTCTCCAGACGCCCAGAGTAAACCAAATCCACGGGAATGACGAGGCTACCTCAGCCTGGTAAAATTCATTGCAATCTTCCCCGCCTGGTCACCTCTTCCCCGAATCATGCTTCCCATCTCCTCCGTTCCTTTGTCCCCCTTTCGCAGCATGTTCTGCCCCTCCTGGATCAAAACAATCCCCCGTGAGATCTTTTCATGCCCATCATCTTACTTTGATCAAGTTCTCGAACTCGATTCTGCAGTTGCTGGATAGTAGCATCCAGCTCTTCTATTTTCCTTACCAGCCCGAGATGCACCTTGTCCTTAACCCCTACAACACCCTTCCACTCGCTGGCCGTTGGAACCGCCATGTTGTTCTCACCGACAGCACCAGTGCACAAGCGCGGCAACAGAGCGTTCACACTGCCCTTACTCCTACCCTTCACTTCCGTGACCGCGGTGATGTCTTCTCCAAGGCCAACACCTTGAGCACCCGCCGCGGCTCCAGAGCCTCAGCGGGCACATGCTCAATAACACTACCAACCTCAGCCGCAAACCCATTTGCCGCCAGTCCAGGGCTTCCATTCTCGGCATTCTTGTTCACGCCGATCTTATCTGCTCCAGAGGAAGGGGCGCCTCTCTCCGCGGTGGTCGACCCGACAGATCGGGTATCCAAGTGGATTGGTCGGTCAGGCGCAGTGGTGGATCCCCCACGAGACCTTGCGCGCCTGGAATTGGGGAGTTGTGTGGGCACCTGGGGCGACGGGGAAGCCGGCGGGGCGTTTTGACGGGAGGGTGGGGGAGGAGGTCGGGGTTGTCGGAGGAGTGTTGCAGGTCGGAATCGGATTCATGCTTGGTGGCGACATGGACAAGCTCGACTTTGGGGACTTGGGAGGGGCGGAGGCGAGTGGGCTTTCTCTTACGGTCAGGGTGGGGAGAGAGGTTGCAGACGAGGCGAGACCTCGACGCCTTCTCTTCACGCCACGGTGCTTTTCGGTGGTTGACGGGGATTGGGATGGGTTGGAATGGTTGTTGTGGTCGGATTGGGTGGCAGAGGGATGGGGGGAGGGGTCGGGAGGGGCGTCAACTTTGGGAAGGCCATTATTGAGCCAGTCGGCGAGGTATCTGTCGGCCTCGGTGACGGCGAGAATGACGTTTTCGATGAATTTTCCGTTGTAGTGACGATTGAGGGTGCGGTAGCGAGAGTTTTTGAATGGGCGGATGAGGCGGCGCGGGATGGTTGCGAAAATTGTTGTCGTTGAAAAACTCTACGAGTAATTCGTCCGGCTCTTGGTCGGGAAAGACCTCACCGGGGTCGAGCTGGATTTGGTCACGTGTGACAACTCGGGCTGGCCACCACGGAAATCCATCCATGAGAGCCCAGACCGGCTCGCCGAGTTTAAAGGTGTAGTGAGCGCCCATGGTAGGTGATGGGGAAGAGAGGAAAAGGTAGGAAATCAATCAACGGATGTCGAAGTAATGTGAGAGTAAAGGAGGAGAAGGGATGAAGTTTTGTGGGCGAGAAGGTGGCTAGCGACTAGGAGATGAAGTTCAAAGATGGTGGCTCCACAAGTTGGCAGCTCGAAACTTTGCGATGGGCTGTTTTTGTGGACGGCCGTCATGAAGACGCCGAAGGTGTGGATCACAAAGCAATGCAGATTTTCAAATGTACATTTTTAACACGAAAGAATTACGGTTCTGTACAGTAGAGTACTGTACTTGATGCAGTTGTACTTGACGCTGGCACTGTACTGTACAGTATATACTGTAGAATGACCAGTGCTGTACAGTACTGTATACTGTACTGTACAGTACAGTGCAAACAGTGGAAAGCGCTGTAACCACACACCACAGAGGCGGTTGCAAATATATGTACCGTACGTGACAAACCAGCACTGTAAGTGTAAAGTACTGTACAGTACAGTACAGAAGTGCCAGATTGACACTCATGAACGAGGGTGGCAAATTATCTCGAAAAAAAAGGTTTTATGAGCTAGACACGTAATGGATAAGTAGCTAATGACCGCTTGCATTAAGTTTACAACTCGTACTGTACACATAAAACAAATGAAACGATAGTGAAACGCCCTATACTGTAGCAATGGGCCCAACAATGTCCGTCAACTCGAGCCCGTTGTCAACTGCAGATTGATGATTTAGAGCGTTGGATCAACAACAATTGACTTTAAACTCTCCTCCCAAGTACCCATCCAACCAATCCGAACCAACTGCCAAATACACGGCCACTACAACCACCGCGCAAATCAATAAAATCTTGCCCAACCACAACCTCCTCATCCACCACACCCTCTTCTCCACGCTAAACCAAACCCCCCACTCCTCACCCTCTTCCAAAATCCCACTCCAACCCTTCCACCACCGCACCCCTTCCCCACGCCTCCACCATCGTCTCAAACATCCCCTCCCACCTCCTCAACACTCCCCCATCTCCACCCCCTCCTCGGATTAAACTCCCTATCACACCCATCCTCCTCCCTCCCCAAAAACCTCCACTGTCAACCCAACCTCCACCCCAACCCTCCCCACCATATAATCCCCCCGTCCCAAAAGCCCAATACCCAAACACCTCCCCCACCACCCCACCCCCACCCCCCCACAATGCACCCTCCCAACCTCCAACCCCACCCGCCGTCCCGCTTCCACAACACCCCCCCACTATCCCACCCCTGCAACACCGCCACCGCCCCGAATGCACACTCACATACACCCCCGGTTTCACCCCCCACCCCACCGCCGCCACCACCCTCGTCTCCCCCTCCGAAAACGCACCCTCCCCCGCCCACTCCCCCCCCACGCACACCCGACCCCCCACGCCCCACTCATACCCGTAATTCCGGTTCACATCCACATCCATTCCATTCCCACGCACGCACAACTCCCCTCCCTCAACCCTCATCCGCGACGTCGGGTTGGCCAGCACCACAAACACCAACCTCACACGATCCAACACCCTAGGTTCCACACATATCCTACGTGCAATGTGTAACGCAAGTTCCGACGTGATGCGCTCCCGACCATGCTCCCCGAATACACCCATGATTGTCGGTTTGCGTCGTTGTACACGGGGTGTTCCCGTTGGGACAGCGTCAGAATGGGAATCGGAGGTGTGAACAAGCCGTGGGCCATAGTGAAGCGTTGCGTGGGGCAAGTATGTGCGAGGGTACGGAATGCGTGTAGGAGTGCAGCGGTGGAATGGTAGTGGGTGTGCGGCGTGAGGGCTGCGATTAGGGGGGGTTGGTGCAAACGTGCAGCAGGGTGAGCAATGGCAAAAGGGCGCGATGCGGCATTGTGCTGGCTTTCGGTTCATGCTTGGCGAACGGTGTGCCGCTGCTGCCTTGCACGCTTGTTCGAAGCCGAGTCGCGATGGATTCAATGAGGGAGACAGTCGCGCAGCGTGCGCAAATTGCACTGCATTGTTTGGGTATTGCAGACTGCTGAGCCAGTATTGCCACTGCTGTAACCGCAAGGTTGGGAGCCGGCGACATGAATACAGTACT
Source organism: Kappaphycus alvarezii (assembly GCA_002205965.3). Classification (NCBI taxonomy): domain Eukaryota; phylum Rhodophyta; class Florideophyceae; order Gigartinales; family Solieriaceae; genus Kappaphycus; species Kappaphycus alvarezii. The sequence continues at coordinate 171,612 of NADL03000032.1, read as the reverse complement.
GTATGTTATTAATTCAAAGGCATGATGAAAGTTACCAGTTACAGCCTGTCTTGTAGTGCAGTTGTACAGCACAGTACTGTACATAGTGTACAGTTGTGGATTAGCGCGTGCGAAATTTCAGCATAGATCGGGATCAAGCCAATATCCGATCTGCATTGAATGGATATAGACTTAAAAAAGGCACCAGCTATATGAGGGGCGTTTTATGACTTTTTGAAACGTGAAACATTGAAAAGTTGAAAAATGAAGAACCAATCACCACCGACCAGCTGGCCACGTTTGTTTCAGCGTTTCAATCCGTGACCGGGAAATCCCAGATTTCCCGGTAACACTTTGAAACGAGAAACGACACGACGAGTGCCGACATCATAACGCTTTCCACGCTTCTTGCGACAGCTGTCGTTCCATCTCCCAGGAGTCCACACTAAACCAGCATCCCACCAACCCGTCTTGCCTTCACCACAGATACGCGTCTCCCTCATTCTGCTGGCAGATCCTAATACCGGTCTCTTTCGTTCTCAACAGATTCAACATCTCCCAAGGTAACGGCTCCGCCTCCGTATCCTCACTCGACCTTCATCGAAGCTAACCTGTCTCTTCGCACCCCCGTATCCTTAATCCAAACTACCTCGCCACCCCCTTTGCTTTCCCTATTCTATCAAACACGCCACTCCACACGCCTAACCAGGCCTCTTCTTCGCGGCCACACGCACTCACCCAACAACAACCCTCCCTGACCCCGATCGCCACACGCGTCACTCTACCCCCAACCAGGCTTGCTCCTCTCGGCCACACGCACCTCACCCCTCAACGGGTCCCTATCCCCGCGTCACACACAAGTCTCCATTCGTGAAATAAGAATTCAAACTGCAATCTATTTTGCATCATTGTGTGGGCAGTGAACTGTACGCAATATGCAATCTACTGACGGGAATGAGTTTGACAGTGATCGCGTCGGTACTATTGATGATGTGGCTCAACCAACGCACCTACAAGGCTTCTAATCAAGCGTTTGCATTCGGGGGACCGCGGTTACAATCCATTGAACCGAGTGCTCCTGTTCTTCAATCGCAACACGAAAGTGGTTCAAAAGTAATGCCTGATAACGAAATGCTTGACCCAAGGAGGGTTGTGCCATCAGATTTCGAATCTGCCAAGGCCACGGTTAAAAAAGCCCTGCTAAGCAACACACTGTGTAAGGATATACTCAGCGCTCTTAAAATAACAGGAGCAAGGAACGCGAAGCTCCCTACAAAGATGGAAATTATCGCCATCAAATTAACACAAAGGAGGTTCTGTTTGGAGGAGGCCCTTTCTGTTGTGGATTACAAAAGGTGCGGAGAACAGGGAGATGCACCCGCACTTATAGAATGTATTAAACCCACTATAGTGAAAGTGGTCAAACTCACTAACGGCAATGAAAAATACAGTGGTTAAAGGGAGACTGCCCAGTATTTGAGGATGGCAATGTTAAAGTCGGACAGCCGCCGTTCGTGAATGGGGATGTGTCAGTTTGTGGGCGTGAATCGGATTTTGAGGCCTCCGAATACTGCCGCATTCTGCATGTTCTAGCTGATCCCCGCATGACAGTGGCGAGGACACAGCTTATGGAGCCAAGAACAAGGGAAGAGCTAGACACGACATTTGTCGATCCTTGGGCAGAGCACATTGCGCCCCTTTTCAATGATGAAGAATTCACACCGGAACCGATACAATGTTTGAGCGGAGGGGTATCCGCTAGTGATATTGCAGGGATAGACCCTAAACACTGTTTGCATCACAGGGAAGGAGGGTACTGAAACGGAAATTCGCTGAGTTTAAGAGTTTTTATGGGACATGCATGTGCAGATATGAAGCAAGCGGGAACGGGATAGCGAATCTTTTGTTAACTACAGCGGGGGGAAATCTTACATACTGTATGCGCATTGCTTCCTCAAACGGTTCCCTCTACTCGCGCCGTTGGCGACTCGAGCAATGCAGAGTGATGCTCAAAGAGAAGAGGGGTAGGACACGGAGTCAACACAAATCAAAACTATACGCCGCCGAGTAAGCGACAGAAGCAAAGTCGACAGGAAATCAGCATAGTTGGCATGGGCGCTGTCTTCTGCTCTAAAACCCATGAACACAGAAACAGCGAAACAAACAGAGGAGGCAGAACGCGATAAAGCCCGGTTTGAGGCTGTTGACGCGAGGGGAAAGTCCTTGCAGTCCCTCCTTGCTGCAATTAAGCAAACGAAGGAAATGCTTCTGCTTGCTGACGAGGATGCCGAAAGAAAACATACAACGAAATTTTATGTAGTCTATATGAAAGCATTAGGAAAGCGGCGTCCTGAGAAAATCTATGATTGCGTATTGGCAGGATGTCGCGACGAAGGTGGAGGACGAATAAATCCTAATTGATTAAGCCGTTCTGCGATCTTGTCACGAATAGGCGAGTGCTCTCTGCTGCGGTTACGATTCCTGTCGTATTCCTGATCTGTGTGCAATGCACTTTGCAAATGAACGACTGGCTCCCCTGGACTCTGTTCTCTTCAGCCATTGGTAATATTGAATGCCGCCCCCCAACTGAGTTATCAATTATAAAGTTGTGTATTTTGCAAGCGACTAGAATGATGAGAGTATCCTTTGCTAAATCAAACCGCAGTGGAGACCAGAAAATTCCAAATCTGGTGACCAAAATGCCGAACGCCTGCTCGACCGTAATGCGTAACGAAGACAAGTAGTAATTAAAAAATCCTGCGACAATGTTAATCGCCTCCCACTGTATGGTGTGAGAATGTGAGAGCCATTTTTGTAAGCATCGTCTGCCGCGATTGCACTCCACTGTGGCAGGGTATTAGATAAAAGTAATTCAGCCAGTTTAGTCGATTGAAATGCCGTAGAGTCATGAGTGGATCCTGCATGTCTTGCTGAAACAAATAGAAATTTGTAGTTAGCTGCAACTGCAGCTTGAACACAAATAGAAAAAACCCTTTCCTGTTATAATATTTGCGAGGATCGGGTGTGTCCAACAACCTCGGCTGTTGGATAGCAATAGAATACCATCCAATGCGGCGATAATTCCATAAAGAGGACTTCTTCGATTCCGACGAAAACGATTCGCCTCTTCACGGCACTCCGACTCAGATTGCGGGAAGATAATTGGATCTAAACACTGGTTAAGAGCATGAAGTGTCTGGGTAAATACTTGATATGTAGTTGTAGATCCAATGCCATACGGCCAACCGACATCCAAATAGCTTGCTCCAGCAAGTATGCGTAATGTTACACACAACATCACCTCAACTGGAACAGTCGCAGCCTTGTCTGTGTTTCGTTTCACTCGACGAGAAAGTATTGGAGATATGAGGTGACACATTTTATTGAACTGCTGCCTCGTTAATCGGTACAAGCGCTGGAAGTGGTCTTCACCGATGGATAAACATGTTTATCAAAGTTAAACTGTTCTCGTTCACGGACTGTTCGGTTCTTTCTCTTGTCCGATAGATTCATGACTACTCCAGCGGCAGTTGATACAACGGCTGCAGTTCCCAAAAACGATCACACATTTTTGCGTTGTTCTTCGTACTTGTTTGGTTAGTCGCCGATTCAGTATGGAGCGGAGGCAATGTCATTTGGCGCAGGGGTGGATATTGAAAAGGAGACTGGTGACAGTACCAGACGCCGATCGTGACGTCATTTTGGATGTTTTATTGGCCTGGGAATAGTCTTGCGATTCTTCAGACGAGAGCACTACCCATCACCAGAATTGGTGGACCTCGCAAAAGCCGTGTTCCACCATTTTTCCCTTTCAATTTTCTCTCGGACTTATAAAACGGATTCGCAGATTGAAACATTGAAAAAGTTATGATATCCCGTTTCACTTTTTCAATGTTTCAAGATTTCAATAAGTTATAAAACGCCCCTGAGTGGGCGATTGATGCAAAGGATGAAAAGAAAGTAGCACTATGAACTACAGTGAAATGGATCAAGAAAACAAGACAACGAGCGAAGAAAGCATATACCACCTACCATTGAGAATAAAGCACAACGGGCGAGATGGCAAATGTATGCTGCACAAAGATAGTGTCAGGGCTCGGACTAGAGGCGAATGCACAAAGACAAACAGAACACGGAATAGGACAATCGGAACAACCAAAGCGTGCATAAGGACTATGCAAAGACGAATGCACAAGCAAGTGGCATACTGGCCACGGAACCATCAAACCAACATGCCCTAACAGCGGAGCGACACGCGTATTGAGAGATATTGCATTGCGTAGTCTACATAAAGTAGAATAGCGGCTGACCGTAGCGAAAGAAGAGGGAGCACACCGGCGACTTGTGCCGAATCAACTTGAATATCCACAGGGTGGCCAGTACTACCTCTTAAATTACCCTAAAAAGCCGGCCAAGGCCCCCAGCAGGCAGGCTGCTTTGGACATTACGGCCGCGGCTGCGTGCCTTTGAGTAAGTACCGCAATGACCTTACCATATGCCTCCATCTCCCTAACGCCCACGTTCCGCGCGACGTCGGTTAGCAGTTTGGGAGTGTGTTCCGTAGAGGGCCACTAATATGTGAATAAAAAGTTAAATTAATGAAAGGCTTTGTCACTATGCTGTACTGTACTGTTGTTGATGGGCACGTGCACAACTGTTTAGATCTAGATTAAGCATGGACATATCTGTATACGCTGAGGATGCTTGGAAGGGTGCATGTGTGACACGTAGAAGTTGGAGTCTACGAAGTAGCGGGATGAGCCAGAATGCATATGATCAGGAACAGGCAAGCACGTACGAAAGAGCAATATGCGATGAGAGAGCTACGGAACGGGAATGCAGAACGAGCTGCATAGAGCGAATATGAAGCAACGATCAAACATGGAATGGACGCGCACAGAACTACGCAGAGAATGATGGAAACGCGATCGATGGACAAATGCACGGATGCAGGCGAGTAGAAGGAAGAGAAAACGCTAGAGGCGAAGCGATTCAGTAAGCGCGTATGTAAAGTGTAGAATAGCGGCTGACCAGAGCGAAGAGAAAAGGCAGCACGCCGGCATCTTGTGCCGAATCTCCTTGCCCTGTGAGCTCCGCGACGACTCTGCCCTCAAGCCCTTGAACACAGTAGCCTTATATTCAACAACCTCTTCTCGCCGCTCAATCAACAACTGTACAGTACTGTACATATAAATTATACTCAAGAATACCTTTCTGCAAGAATGAATCTCGATTTTATGAATGAAATTACTGACTACACATTTAATGACCACTCACCTCAATCCTTGACGAAACATTTAACCTCACTTCAGGAAGTCACATTACTTTCCAAGTAATAAACTACCCAAAATTTCTCCCCTACTTACTGAATAAATACGAATTTACATCCTGTTGCAACAAATTTTTCTAGAAGTTGAATCTCTACTGTTTAACACATCGCCAGGATAATAGCCCATTGAAATATTTCAAATTGTAAAGCACCCGGAGATATCCTGCTTCATTTTTGAACTGCATCACTGGAAGGGCGCGGCTCGGCAAATCCTATTCCGCTCAAAGTCTGTATTGCGTGTAACTAAATTAATTATTCACGTGTGTGTACCGCCGCTCCCTGGAGCGTTGCAAAACGGGTTTGCGTTGCTCAAGTTTAGCATCAGCTATGCTGCGCAGCCTGTTTCTCAACTGATTAAAGAGCTCCATGTCAGTCTCTCAAAATGCATATCATGTCAAATACAGGTTAGTAAATGCTATGCAATGCTTAAAAAAGGTAATCATAGTATCTTTCTGAACACATTCACTTGTGGGATAGTAGTGTCCAGAGTCCGCACAGTCGACCATTAAATTTTCACTTGACACATTTCTATTAAAAATTTCTTGGCTAATAGTGAGGGTCAACACGAAGGCTTCTTAAAGGGTGAAAATATGTACCCCCAAAAATTTAGCACATACCTGGTGCCCTTTTTGAACAATTGAGCACTACGCTCGCGTATACTTTTCATGCCAAGAGCGCATGCGTCGCATAAATTTTAGTCCACTACCGACCCCGGAAAACACTGCCTACGTCTAAGAATTTTTCATTCTGCAGCACCGGTAATTCAAATTTATAGCCGTAAAGCTTATTTTATCGCTAAACTAAAGCTTATTCTCTCTCGACACTGCCCGTCGGACGAAAGGTCTACTGAAGTCGCTTCACTGAATTCCGCAAAATTAATCTGATCCCGATGAATGATCTTTACTGTCTACATTTTCCGAATTTTTGTACAAACAAGTTATTGTCGGTTAGAATAGGATTTGTTCATCATCCGTTAATTTACTTTCTTATACAGCTTAGAAATAGTTATTACTGGAACTCATCGCGCAATGAGTCAGCAAGCGTACCTTGCGCGGTAGACGAGGCGTTTGGTCTAGACTGTCGTAGTCACAGGTAAAGGTTCTATTCATTCCTCCCTGTACTTTCTGTCCTTTCCCCTCTCGCAGCCGTAGTATGCATTTATGTATATATCCTCGTTACTTATCCAGTTTACTCTACCATCAGTTATTGTTTTTGTGACCTTTTAGCGTACTTCGTTAATTAAATCAACAATAACAGCGAATTACGGTGCCTTGCTTTTGCGAAGCCTCCGTGCGGCAGCACCCATTTTCCACGTGCAGCACTGTCTCACCGACAATCCTGCTATCCACGCTTTACAAGTATGGCCCATCTCTCTTTTGATCGGGCAGGGCGCATGCTCAATATATCTCGTATTATCCACAGCGCGATGGGATGCTTGATTGAGTTTTCTCGGATTAGTTGCCTTAATAGCCCGTTGAAAACATGCTTTGTCATAGCGTCTGCGATGTTGAGCTCTGATATTATCCATCCAATTTCAGATATCTCTCCCTCTCGTAGGCCTCGTTCGCTACTCTGAGGTCTACAATCAACCTGCGCGTATAGGAAGGCGCCTACCAAACATTTCGGCAAGTTCCGACTGCAACATGAATGCGCCGCCAATTTTGTCAAAAAATGTGATGGGGAAAAAATGGCGCCAACGGAAAAGGGAACCACTAACTACACGAGGTGAGAGTCCTTGCGAGCGACCAAAGTGCTTCAGTAGACGTTGACGGGCCATGGAGAAAAGTGGGCCTGAACGCTGAATGACTGTTCTAGTAGCCAACTCTAAAGGAACAGGCTTAAAACCTCGCTTAGAGGCTAGGGAACTGATTGACGATTTTTTTTGAAGTTCAATCACCACTTTCTTCGGGGCTTCATTCTCTTAATAAAAAATATCTTAGCTGAACTTTACTTGAGATAACTGCGCAGATTACGGGCGAAAGTGCGGCTCTTTCCTCAATAAATGAACTACTTGCCTTTTCTGCAGTACCAAATGCTTTAACTTGACTCGGCGTCAAGCAATGCTCACTGACCTTGGTGGGAGTTATCGGCTTGACGGCTCTTCTCTGCGAAGGCCGATATTCCTGGATTGACTCTATGCCAATCAAGTTATTCCTTCTTCGTTAGAACCGTAAGTGGGAGAGGATTGTTCTCTTCTACACTCTTTAGGAAGCCTAGTTTTGGAAGAATATACGAGGTACAGTAGAATTGCGATAAGCGGAAAACTTTGGGATAAAACAAAAAGGTTTGCTTGTCGTGGGGTTCCGTTTTAAAGAGAATTATCATACTCGAAAAGCCCTGTCCAATCATTTGCAAAGTATCAAAATTTTACTTGGAAAATTGATCAATGGTACTCTGGCGAGCTTGGTGCAAAACCTCAAACCTGAGATCAGCCTGATTCCTCCTAGCTGCGAAACAGCAGCAGTTACATCACTCCTTGACATTTCCGCTATCCGTTTGCAAATAGAAGCGCCTAGAGCTGCTCTTTTACACTTGGCAAATTCGTCTCTTCAGCATCTTCTTCCATGAGATTATTCTTATCTCCGAGAATATCAACAATAGGAGCAAACAAAGACTCATCATTAAATACTTATGTGCAATAGTCATTCTCACCATTTGGATTGAGCAGGTCCCGAATAGAAAATCGTGACACACATGTAACTGATTGTAAATTTCCAACAACAGGTTTTAGATCTGAAACCACATAACGCTCCTATCAGATGGTCTCTGTAATTATTCATTTTGGATGCTGTGGAGTCTCCTGCATCTCTTTCCAGCAAACCCGTATGCCTCCAACAGTTCCAAATAATGAAGCAGGGATATCATTCCATGCCTTCTTGAATCAGTACATTTCCACAAGTACATTGACTTTTTATATAATTTTAACTTCGGCATCAATGTTATCGAGGGCAACTTCCATCTCGAGTTGACGATACCGAAGCCTTAGTGAGGAAATTATCCCCGCCTCAATGGACTTCACTCTGGATGTATAGCTAGGGGAAGGAAAGTAACAACAAAATTCGAGAGCTTAGGAATGTTTTCCATAGTCCCATGCGCACTACAGTTGTCAATTAGCCATTAGAAATTTACGCCAAAGAGCGGGCGATTTAGCTCTCAAAACATTTAGCCACTCGAAAAATAAAGTAGCTTTCATCCATGCCTTTTTGTTCTCATGATATTCAAATCCCGGATCCTTCCCAGTTTTCTTATTTAAGCAACGTGGGCGACTGAATTGCCAATTACCTTCGACATTGGAGCAGGCCTTCTTCCGCCCTGGGAAAGGCTGTTGTGCTGTTGTCGTGCCTGGAGCTAAGCAATAAATAGCCCGCATTCATATGCATCGAAAACATCTTTCGGGGCATAACACATCAGTAGAAGCTTGATAGCTGGACTTTCCTTTAACAATGTTCCAATCCGCATCATCAGACTCCTCATGAGATCTGAAGTCACGCAGTCCCCATCTTCGCTTAAACATGTCCAATCAGGAAAAACTTTAAACTTTGACGATTATCTTGAGGAAGCCAGGCGTTGGCCAGTTTTTGCAACTTCAATGGGTGGTTCGAATAATTTAACCATTAATATTGATGCGCGCTGAATGCTGAACACATACACAGGAAATAACGGCTTGTTCGACTGTATGATTCTTACCTCGTCGGTCTCTCACCTTTCTAGAAATGTTTTTGTCATTTATCTTAAGCAGTTCATGTGATTGAGACAGACTAAGGGACATTGCAGCTTTACTGGAGACATCGCTAAGGTTGAATGTTGTCTTAGCCCATGCTGAAAATGCTCTGAAGACGTCTTATCTCCGAGATTCGCCCTGCGATTCCTTTCCTCACAGATTCTTTTTTGAATGATAGTGAGTCTAACATTGGACATTTTTATTTTTGGAGAGGATGAGTTGTGGGTCAGTAAGAAAGATAAGAGCACAGTAATTTCACTAAGTGAATCGTAAGCAAGGTCTCTTTAATGATCACTTTTGGTGAAATGAATTTTTGCGATTGTCCCAGCTGCAGACAGCATGAACCCTTTTGAATCACTGTTTCAATGTTTTAGCCGTTAGCAGCTTTGATTATTCTGACCGGTTCCATTCAGTCTCGTACAATACAAGCTTTCATAGATTTGATTGATTAGACGCATGGCGGGTTTAGTTTACCTAACTTTCAAAGCTTTACTCAAGTCAACGTGCGATATAGGGGTATTTTAATAATTATTAAATTTATGATTATAAGAAAACTGAAGCTATTTGTGGTTCCAGTTAGGCGAAATGGAACTTCCCTTAAATTTTGATTAAAATTTCATTCATTTTCGAACGGGAGTCAGCTCTTTGTTCCTCTTAACGTGTGGGTCCGCGTAGCGTACGTTACGCTTATCGCGATTCTACTGTACCATACTTTCGTTGGTATCCATGAAGAAACTGTATTGAAAGCTCAGTAGTATGAACTGTATACGGGCGTCGCAACACAGAAAAACACACATGCAACATTTTGAGGCTTTGTTCTAAAACCAATAGACATGAAAGGCAATATATATGGCTGTAGTATAGTGACAGCTGTATGCAAGATTTTCATTCCCACGTGAACAAAAACGAAAGGCGGAAGTGCTAATAGAAACTAACTTCAAGCTGACTAGGTATCAGTCAGCTTATCTGTTACGATAAATGAACCTCTTTTCTTCCTTCCTATATGTACAGTAGTGCATTTACAGTATTTAAACTTCCTGAACTGTAATTTACCAGCATGTAATGGTACTCTAAACTGCTGTCGGACCGTTGGAAACCACTCTTCAGTTCGAGAGAGTGCCTATCAAGCCCCATTTTATAGAGAATTTTGGGCAATAGCTCAGCTGTTGCGCTCAGCTATACCAGAAAAAATTAAAAAACTCACGTCATCAATTGACGAAGCCACTCAGAAAATGTTTGCGAACGGAAAACGCTTGTATATTTCATCATCAAAATACACATATTTCGGATGCCATAACTAATTTGACTACTCGTCGACATTTGTAAGAACGGAAGGTGAGACTGCAAGACACCCCGCCCCCATCTGTTAAAATCACCACATGTCCGAGATGCGATGTCAAATCTTTATTATTGGCAAGAGGTACAGCTGTTTAGACCCGTATGTTGTGCCACGGCAATGTTGATCGGCTTTTAATTCAACCTGATGTCCCAGTTTTTGACAATATTCTTAACCAGGGCATTCGCCCTTTTTGTGATCTCTGCCTTTCCCTTCTCAAAATAATTAGCTGTCTCCTGTGCTAGCGATGAAGTGTCAAAAGCTACGAATGGCTCAGTGACCGTCTGCCAAGAACATGGCATCAAAAGCGATTTAAATTACTTGTAGTAAGCCTCAATGAGGAGGGACTTACTCAGTTGAGCAGACCTGATTTGGTCCACCCGTACCATTGATTTCTGGCTTGTACATTCTTCCCTACAAAAAAAACTTGTCACACTTAGCAGGCTTGGATTCAAAATCGCGTATTAACTTCAGTATACTCTCGTAGAAAATATTGGTACCAAAACAGATTAAATTGTCAATATAAGTCGCAACTGCTCCCACAATAGCGCAATTTTCGTGTAACACGTATAGTGCTGGGCCAATCACTACCAGTTCCAGACCCATTTTTTCTGTGAGACAGCGATGCAATGTTTGTGACCAATAATCACCAGCCTCCGCAAGACCATAGAGTGGTCTATAATTTTTCAAATAAGTCTAAACATCTTTTGATCTCTTTGGAAACCACATGTAAAAGTCTCGTTGCAGCGGCCGATCACTCTGTACATATGCCTGCGCTATGTCTGACGACCACATCGTCCATTTCACAACTGTATCCAGTATCATTAGGATTCTGACGGACTGGGATCTCACAGTGCCTGAATCGTGGACTAGTTACAGATTGAAATCATCGCGGTTACCTCTCGCGCATGGTCGAGACTTTTATTTTGGGCTGTACGTCTAGTAGTCCTTGATGGAATCTACAAAAGTGAGACGATGATCTTAGCTCCTTCTGGAAAATTTCTGTAGCAAACTATTCTCCACACTCCGAGTGCCTCAAAACCCTCTTCCTCTACTCTTGCATCAGTCAGGCATGCTTCAATAAGTTTGCGCGGTTCCCCCCTGCTGTAGTATCTCTGTTATGCAAACTTGCTCCATGCGTGTATCCCCATGGCATAAATAATACTGTAGACCATCCTGCACTACTGTAGCCCGTCATTGCAGCAATTGCCCTGTACGTGATGATCTGAATGCGGTTTGGACTCATTAGGAACTCGTGATAGCTGAAAAACGGCGGAAGAGAGATACCCGACGCTCTTTGTCTCAGAGCGGAGGTGTTTCAAGAGACAAAAGTGCTACCGTAGTATAGTTGCAGGATCAGGGAGTGATATATATGGGTGAAGGACCAAGGGTCTACAAGTGTATTCAGAAATGGCAGGCTGTACCACCTACCCTCGCTAACAAAAAGTAACTAGAACGATTAATGGGTCTAAAGTTGACTCAAAACTTCCTAACTACTTGGGATTTGACTTGAAGTTGTCTGCCAACTTGATTGGTCTCTCCAAGAGGAATCAAGTTACTCAGATTATATAGACTTTTGGATCCCCCTAAATCCGAACAAACTACAAAATATACCAGGAAATGCATAAAGACACTTTGCGGGGATGATATACTCTAAACGAAAGATACTTAAGAAACGAACAATCGATTTAGTCCTCTCATTTCTGATCACCTATATTAGACCCAAACAACTCCTCCAAAATATCTATGCTACCCAAACAGTCCCCATAAATATCCGCGAACGGCTTACAATTCTCTATTTCCTTCTGGTTGATATTTAAACCACTAAATATGCCCCCATCAGTTTTCAGCGTCGGGACCACCTGGTCCATACTGTCCAGCCCCTGCACCAACACTCCAACACTTTCCATTTCTCCTCCCCCTCACTGTCCTCATCGTCCTCCCCCATCTTCCCCGTCCTCCTCCTCATTCTCGTAAACCGATTCTGGGACCGCATACACCTCAAAAGTCTCCCCAGCTCCATCCTCGACCTCCCCTTCTCCCCTCATCTATTTCCTCGGCCTCATCCTCGATGAAAAATGACGAACGAGCTCGATCATATTCTTCTTAATTTGCCGGCAGAGATATTCATCGCGACAGTAGAGCCAAAAGGGAGTAGGGGAATGGCGTTTAGGGGGCGAGGGTAGCGAGTTTTGGAAATGACCCTGGAAGGGCACATGTGTTTCATTTTGGAGGAATTTATGGGATGGCAGGCATTTGAGGTGTTTTGAATGGATAGGGGTAGAGGGTGGTGAGTTAAATGATAGCGGAGGTTTGAAACTTGGATTAAAGGGGTTTAAATAGGCTCTCGATGGCGCATTCTATAGATTTGACATAGATAAAACAAATCTAAAAGGGAATTTGCAGTAGCGAATTTGCGCTCTTTTTGTCAAGAAAATGAATTTAGAGAATGATGTAAGCAAAAAGAGGAAAAGAACTTGATTTGGGATCGATTTAGTGGGCGGTCATAGTATTAAATTATCTAGAAAAAATGACAGTGAATTTGGAGAAGACCGCGGAAAGGATAATCAAGGATGAGGAAGGAGAGATGTTTTCCCCGGGAAGGTGCTTAGAGTGAGGGAGAGCGAGGAATAACCAGAATTACAAGCAATTTTGGAGAAGAGAAGGTATTACAGCAAACAAAAACTCGGCAGATGACGAGGAAAGAAAAAATTTCCGTCCCGATTCGCGCGCGCCTGACAACCTGTCCACATCAAGCCATATGTGTTTTACGTCAGTATCCAGTGCTTCAAAAGTTCCATGTATACGATTGTCAGTTTCTAGAAACTCGGACCGTGTCCCCATTCGTCAAAATCCGATTAGCCGCGCTGTTGAGCGTGAACGTATTGCCTCTATTACTTGCAACTCTACGATGATTGCTTCCATTTCTAAACGAGCAGTCTCTATCTCCAATATCCTATTCTGCTGGTAAATTTATGATGACCCAGGCAGCGGAAAACGCCCGGGTTCTCCATAGACAAGTACATTCAGGGATAGTCCAGCAGGACCCACAATTTCGTTCATGCTCTTCACAGCTAGCATGAGTGCAGTCTATTGAGATAGTCACGGGGAAGATTGAAAAATTTGCTTATATATGCGCCAAAGTGGCGAGTGGTATCGATCCCTGATACTTGTCGAGTCATGACTGTCAATTCTTAAGAGCTGAATTACGATAACGACTTTTGGAGCCCTTCTTTCCCAGCGAGCGAACGCAGATTGTGAACCTTTGTCAAGGCGTAAGATTTCTGGTTATCCGGGGTATGGAAGCACCCAGCATTGAAAGAGAGCTTGCCAGAAGTCCTCAGCAGTTTAACCGCGTAAAAATGCTGTGTTATCGTATCCATTGTGGGTTTCTACTACGTTTATTGCACCTCTGCCGTCAAGCAAGAACACTTCAAGAGCGACCTCCTTACTGAAAGTGATAGATTCTAGCGGATAGCCACTCTGAATCTGAGAAGGCGAGCTCCGAGTGTGGTACATGTCCGACATGCGGCTGCGATCTTCTCTAGTATTTGTAATGTGTCTTTCGTTGTTTTAGCGGGTCGAGCCCCTTGCAATAACCTGTAGAGCCTTGATGAAAGCGGATGATTGAAGTGCTGGTGGAGTTTTTTCAACTCGTATTCCGTGAACATAGTCGGTGCCTGCAAGTTAGGTTTTGTAGTCGGACGAAGCTGCCAAGTGAGGAATATGTGTCCTCTAAACGAGGTACAGGGTATTTTCTACCCGTTCCTTCTTAAAATAAGTGCACAGTATCCCGTATAAATTAGTACTGCAAGCGGATGCATTACCTTGATCCCCAGAAATGCGGGCAATTCGGTATCCAATAAGTCAACGTGAAGCACGAGGGGCCCATCCCCAAGGGAGAGCGGTATCATCATCTTTATTTCACCGAGGCTATCTAATGCTCCACATCCAAATACAACAAGTGCATTGAGTTCGGTTAACTTGTAGTCCATATTCATTGTCTGTAAGTATGCAATGGCTTGCGCCGCTTCCATTATAGTCTTGGTTGCAAAATAATCTATACAATGCCCGTTGAATGATTTGTCTCCTATTGGGGTTGACACCGCGCTAACTGAAGCTATCCATTGGTTCGATGTATTGGGCATTAAACTTAGGAAGTCAATTTAGTGGACCGTTCTGGTCGTCGTTTGGCAAGTTAGGTTCTTGAAGTGATGAGAGAGGCTTTCTGAGTTAGCTCTGAAGGCAGATGTTATTGAAAACGTTAACCACTGAGCCACATGCGCTGGCTCTCATGGCATCTGAGCGGACCACAACATATGTATATCAACACCCTCCTCACTCAGAGACACTACCACAAGATGCTTGTAGAGGGATTCAGGGCTTACATAGGGCATTACAGTAACGCTCAGAACAAATGTTCAACTCAGTGCACCCAGCGGGGCTCGAAACCGCGATCACAGCGGAAACGTCAACTGGGCCCATAACCTGTTGAAAACGTTAACCACTGAGCCACATGCGCTGGCTCTCATGTGCATCTGAGCGGACCAAAACATATATATATCAACAGATATAGTCAGAAGATCCACCGGCACCTCAGCCTCCCCGCATATGACGACTCCCGCCCGCTCACCTGCGCCCACTGCAACCAAACTATGGACGCACTCGGAGACCACTTGGCGGACCTTCGCCCTGCCGGCTTCGGCCGCCCGCACCGCCACAACTCGCTACGCAACGTTTTCGCCTACCACTTTGCTCGCGCTGCGGGCCATCACTGCCAATACGAAGTCCCGCTCCTTGTCCCGGGAACGAATGTACGCCCTGCGGACATTCTCATATCACCCTCCCCTGCCCACAGGCCAACAGGTCCTCCCCATAGCCTGCGACCTAACCGTTGTCTCGCCGTTCAAACAAGGCGTTCGTAAAAGGACCACACAAATGGCCGGCGATGAAGTAAAGTTTCTTCAGAAGCCCGATCGCCAGCGATGTCACCGTAGTCTCTCCATTCAAGGAAGATGTCAGCACAAGAGCTACAAGGGAAGCGGGCGGTGCTGCTGCAATTGCACGCCGCAACAAAGTGATGGACCTGGAGCGAAAATTGTCACGTCGATTCCCCCCGCCTTCCGATAACCCTACACAGGCACCCGATTTCGAATTTCAACCGCTAGCCTTTGATTCCTTGGGTTTCCTTCCCCGGAAACCGTCCGCTTCATAGAGGGACTGTTGCCTCGCATTGTGGAAAAATTCCAAAAGTCAACAAGAGTTATCCGTACTCAGATTTTTGGGCGCATTAGTAGCACAATCTGGTCGTTGAGTGCACAATCTATTCTGTCGCGCATGTCGCTGCACGTGGCCGACGTGGAACACCCGGTTAGCTCTTAACTACCAATGTAGTCGGATCTTGCGGCGGAAAACCGTTTTACTGATACCATAAATTTACTTGATTGAAATATACCGCAAATAAATCAGACAAATCGCTCCCCTTTCTGTGGCCTGATGGAAAACCAGGGTGATGCAAAGGAGCACCGACAATGGTATAGCAAGCGACTTCGATGTCTTCCTCCCCACTTTGCTTCTGCTCATCCCCCGGATGTACGGTTCGGATGAGATGTTGATAACCCTACAGAGAATGCGCCGACGCAACACGCTCCATGATTTCGTCGTCCGCTTCTACAACTTCCCTGGTGTCTACCGAAGCAGCTTTAGCAAAATAGACATTCTCATACCTTCGGGATGATTTCCCGGGCGCCCGCTTCGCCCATTGAGCTCTTTCGCTCGATGAGCGAATCCTCTCGCGGCGCCGCCACACGGACAGTTTCGAACTAGATGGCCATATCCTCCACACCTGAAGTATTTGGTTTTCGTCCCGGATTCTCTTTGCCGCAAGATGAGCGTTTCTATGTTGAACTCTGTCCTGCAGTATCGGCGTGGTAGTCGTGCTAAATGTGTCCCGAGCCGTTCGGGGGTGCCTGGCATATCTCGTGTGTAAAATATACAGTTTCTCGGACTAGATTCTCTTTGGTTCCCTTTTCATCACACGCGTTTCAACAACTAACTTTCTTTGACCGTCTCCCTCTGGATGAGATGCCATCCATGATTATAACTTACTAGTAAAAGCCCTCTTCAGCGTCTTTCATTCTTGTTTCTTAGATGGATCGCTTATCAAACTTGCACTCCATGGGCATGCGCGCATCGCACTAGCTAAAAAACAAATATTTCGGAATTCTGACTGTGTTTCGGGCTCTGTTAACAGATAAATTAAGTCTAATTCGTAATTCACCGCCTTGAGTGCCTTGACTTCCGACCCTGCATCCTGTACAAAGTCTTGTATGTTCAACTCTTACAGGATATGACGCATCATTTGCTACGCTTACGGACCATTGTAGTTTACCAAGTACACTGCAATCGCTGCATCGAATGTATGGCATATCCTATCTACACGCATATTGAAGAAAATTCATGTCGAGCCTCTCAACGTCATCGGGAATCCCTCCACACGTTTTGATCCGTCATTTCGGTGTTCTTCACTAATCGAGGCATAGTGGTCAGGTGGGGCTGCCAGTTCTCGTCATTCCGCCCATCAAAACAGTTTCGCCCGTCCTTATGCGTGTCAAAGAAGCTCTTTTGTACCTCATGCAGTCTCGGTATCTGTTCAAACATTTTTCTTCTCTCTTGGGGTATCATTTTTCGACTACTGACACTGTACTTCCATCTTCATTTTTAGTTCCCTCATCCGTGTCACCATCGTCATCGTCGTCATCGCCTGGATCCGGGTGGCTGAAGGAAGGGTGTTGTCATGTAATTCCACGACCCCGTGCTTTGTATCCGTCGGCAATGACTTGACCCGATTTCTTTGCTTCCTGCGTTATATTAGTGTCGGGATTTACTAGTATAATATCACCTTAATGCGGGGCATTTGCACCAATATTAAGGGTACGAATTCGTGTGGGAAGGACTTTATATGTGATTTTAGTATTTTAAATATTCGCAAGATCATCAATTGCATGCGTGGTTGTACGTGGTGCTGGAAACTGCCCTGGCGTTGCCACTGTCGCTTCCTCTTTGAAATAATTCTGACGCTGGCATTTCAACAGCTTGGAAGGCCTGCAGTATTGGCTGATCAAGTTGTTTGATTTGATAGCTCCTCATCGTGAATGTCATCGCCATAGAGTGCATTGGCAACGCATTACACGTTTTTAGCATTCCTATCTGACGCAAGAGGAGAGTTCATGACAACCAGATAATTTAAAAACACAACTACAAGGCTGCGATAGTATATTGCCTGGCTCAAAACTTACGGGTGAAAAATGTCGCTGACTCCGATGTCACCGAGGAGATCATCTGCTGATAGTTCTGTGCCACCTATAGCAAGTATCATGCGAATGTTTTGGACAAAATGGTATCTACCTTTTTTCTCCTGTACCTTCCTTGGAACAAGCGCAGAGGACAACTTCGTTTGATCTTTCTCCTATTCGTACACCATATTTACTCGCAGTACTGGATTTTCAGGAAATAAAAAATCATTCAAAACTGCAGTCTTGTCGCCTTCATGATTTCTCCTGTCACATTCAGCTGCCTTTGGGTAGTTAGTTGTTGTACAATGTCTTTCCCAATGGCTGAAGGTTTATCGACACCTGATATTAATTCAATTCCTGTCCGAAGGTTGCTTTAGGTCTGCCTCAATTGCTCTGTCTCCTTTGCATCCTTGGACGGCTTTGCATGGTCCTCCCTCCACTAGCGCGTCAAATTGATTTACTCTTTTCATTGTACCTTTCTCTGCGGTTTTCTTCCCGCCGCCTATTTGAGCTTCTGTTGACGGTAAGCAGTTTGGCTGCTTGGTATCAGAACACTCATATTTCAATCATTTTAGATTTCCCTCCTACAATTTTTTGTGTTTACAAATATCGAATGAGTTGACGGAATTTCACGTTTTCGTACATAACTTTGGTGTTGCTTCTTTTCATTCTTATGTATACTGGAATTGCGTCCTTTCTTGAACCTTCCTCGTCTTTATGTGCACCTTGCTTACAACTCCTCATCGGGAAAACCTTCTGGCACAAGGGCCAGGTTCCAACCTAAACTCATGGTTGTCGGTTAGAGTGGGACTCGATTCATCCCCGAGCGTTGATGCGGTTACGTACACGGCGTAGAATTAGTTCATACTGCAAAAATAATCGCTCAATAAGTCAATAACCTTACCTTGCGTGGTAGAAGAGGCGTTTTAGCTAGACTTTCGAAATCACAGGTAAAGGTTTTATTCATTCCTCCTTTTCCTCACTGTCTTTTCCCCTCTCGCAGCCGTAGTATGCACCTAAAACCATATTGTCGTTACTTGTACGGGTATTAAAGCATTGATCATTGTAGTCATGCCCTTTTAGCGTACTTCCACAATTAAAATCGACAATAGCAGCGAATTACAGTGATATGCCTGCTTTTGCGAAGCCTGCGTGCTGCAGCACCCATTTTTAAACGTAAAGTACTGTCCCACCGACAGTTTTTAAGCATTTTTGAAATAATGGAAATGATATTAGTCACCAACCGCTCAAAGGAAGGAGAAGTTTTTGGAAAATTCTTGCAAGTAATTGTCAGTGCCCCTATGCTTCAAAAAATTCATCAAAATAATCAATGCGTCGCGTGCGGTGATATAAAAGTTTCTAACCCCCCCGAAGTTGTAATGGGAAGCCATAAATGATTTCAAATGATTCCAAATTATCTTGAGTGTAGCTGGAGAAAAAATTGTCCTTGTTTGAATACCGCAATCTCCTCCTTCATTGTAGAAAGTGTCAAATAGAGGTGACAGGGAGCCTGTTTAATCTTTTAATATATCTGGTTCTCGGGCTTAATCGTACTTTTCAATGTCATCACAGTACTTTATTGCGGCGTCCGCGAGAAACTGAAGACCACTTGAGTCTTCCCTCTCATGAGGCTTCCGCCGCATATATCGGGGTACATTAGTTTCACTTTCGCCTGTTTCGATGGCGCTTTCAGTGGGCTGAGAAGCGGAGATTGAAAAGGTACTCACTGTGGACAAGGAAGAAAAAGAATGGTCTTCAATATGTGTAAGGCTGAAGTTCGTGGAAGTCAGTGTCGCAGCTGTTTCTCACGGTTTATGACCTTTAATACTACTTTATCAAGTTGAAAGACTGATAAACTTCGGATTGTACTTGGTGATTTCGAAACTTACCAAACCCGACCACGGGATTTCCGCAATGTTGTTGGTAGAGTGCTCAATCAAATTTGCCCTTTACTTTTTGATTGCAGATATGTTTCTACTAATAACATGTAAGGACGTACAAACTATGCAAAAATCAATGCATTTTTAACAATTTTTTTAGCGTACGGTTGCAATTGCTTTTCACTGGCTCTTTCTGATGTGCTGTATATTTTGCGAGTTGCCCTTCTGTATTGTACAGATACTGTAACCCTACTCCAGTTACAGCAATATCTAAGTAGTAGACCCCAGGAAGAGCGTTCTACAACTTAGGGGCGTTTTATAACTGTTTGAAATGTCAAAAATTGGAATGATGGAAAATGAATCACCAGTCACCATCAACCAGATCTCCACGCTTGTTTCAGCGTTTGAAACACTTACTGGAAAATCTAGGATTCCCCCGTATCTACTAAGATATTAACGTATCACGAGTGAGCTGTCCTTTCAATCATACGTTCAAGGAAACGATACAAACGGGAGTCCACATTCATCATTCTGTTCCAACTTCATACCAGCTGGATACCAGATCTTCATTCTCTGCAGGGATTACTCTTTTTGAAATGAAGAAGACCAAAAATTCGATTTGACCAACCTAAAAACCTCCTTCAACGCAAAGCCTACATCACCCGACCCTGCCCACATCGTTGTATCCCGCAAAGCTTTCCCTACACCAAACCGCCCACTACACCCTACCCCACGCCTCCAGCGCCACCCTCATCCTAATCCGCCAAGATGACTGTTACTCCACGCCGTCATCGCTTCTATCACCTTACCTCTTTCACTCCACCGTCACGCGACGCAATCCACACCGTGCCACCAACACCACAAAGCATCAGTCATTCCAGGGCTTCCTCCCCCCATCCCTGCATCGCCAAGCGACAATCACCCCAAATGCTCTATCGACACATGCTACCCACTACGCAAGGCATCACACAGATTAAAGCTTCCCTTTTTCACGCCTACACGAGTGCAGTCACAATATTACTTGAATGGAAACCGCAGAGACGATCGGGTTTGACAGTAATGAAGTCAATGCAGTAGCCAATGTGCCAACCCTTACACGTATAACTCTTTTTATCAGGAATTTGGTATGGTGGTCCTCTTTTGGATTAATTGGAGCCAAGTGATCCTGCTGTAAAGGGCTATGGCGAAAATGGCCCAGCGGTGCTGGACTCTGACGGTTCGGTTGATCCTAGGAGAGTTCCACGGTCCAATTTTAATTCTGCAAGAGATACGGTTAAGGAGGCATTCTTATTTAACACCTTTGTAAGGATTTACTTAGCGCACTGAAAGTAACGGGGATAGGAACCCCAAGAAATCAAAAAAGATATACATCATTTCTATCAAGTTCACCCAAATAACGTTTTGTATTAACAAGCTCTTGATTTAGTGGACATTGAGAGGAGTGGTGAACAGGGTGGGAATCGACAGCGATAAGGGAGTGCATAAAGCCCACTATTGTGAAATAGTTAAACTGACTAATCGCATTGAAAAAAATGAATGATGAAATGCGACTGCCACTGTTGAGAATGAAGAGTGAAAGTTGTAAAGCCGCTTTTGTGAATACGGCTTTTCTGTTTGTGCAGCCAGAATTTTTGAGGCGTCGGAGAAATTTCGCCTGCTGCACGTTCTGGGTGACGCCCGAGTCTGTACATTAATAAACTCAGGCCGAAAGGTTTCCAATGGTTTATTTTTTTCATAATATTTCGTCTTCTGAGATAAACTGGATATTTTGTAAGCATATCAAAATAGAATAATTTTTCGCACGCTCCCTTGAACGTTTTTGCCAAAAGCAGCACAAAATTTGAGAAAATACTAAAACATACGTCAATTTTACGGCACAGAAACCACTCGAAGGGACAAATTTTATTTTCTTTCTTGAATTAAAAGTGTAAAACTCCCGCCTCTGCTGCGCTATTAACGCTATTAGAACAAAGTTTCTCTGAAAGTATTTTACTTTTAAAGCCAATGTGTACCGAAAAGTTACTATAATTCCCCAGTGGTTGTTTGAGGAACATAGCGCTTTGCAGACTATTCTGTCTTAAAATAGACAACCTTTGAGTTTAATCTGCGAGTTAAAGATAATATAAACAAAGTAATCTCAAAAATTTATAATTTTTTTCTACAATATATCGATAAAGGAAGTAGTTAACTATTTATTTACCCCTCTGGATTTGGCTGAGGGTGCAAATGTGGTGGGAAAATGGTATATTTGTAAAAGGGTAGTGAAACATTTTGAGAGACAGACAAAACATTTCAGCTGAGTAGAATGACTCGAACTTGTATCAATAATCTTCGTAAATCTGCAAAGAGAATAGAAATATGTAGTCCCAAAAGTCCGGAATTCTGGATTGTTTTTGGCGAGTTGGAACTTAGAATATTTCATTCCAGTGAAGGGAAGTGGAAAGTACTTCGCTATCCATATAATACATCTTTATTAAAAAAGACATGAAAATAAGGTTCTTATTAAAATCTACTACTATCAGTTCTAGTTAATAATATAATTTATTACAATATCCCTAAAATGACTTCATCCAAATTATATCTGATTAGGAACCATAAGATAAAAGTTTTCCAAAAAGTAACTCTAAATTCAACTTTTCTAATTTACACAAAAGGATCAAATGCTATGGGATACAGCATAAATTACTCCAATTTCTTTATTTTGACAATTACAAATCCTTTGCTAGGAAAATTCTTTAGCTGCCCAAGAATAAACCTGAAAAGAAGTTTACGCTCATTCTATCTTCAATAAGATACTATGGAAAGATAAGAGGAGAGAATTTTTCCGTTTACAATGTGAAAAAAGGCAAGTATCTTTAATATTATCTCCTTCATTTACTCATAAAAGAAGGCGAGCTGAATGAGAATATTTTCCAATATTAATACTCTGCAAAGACCAATAAACATGTAAAATAACGATTAAGTTCCTCCAAAGGATGTGTGTTTCTGTAAATAAGTGATAAAATAGGCGGTAATTCGCCAGAAAGATAGCTCAATTCGTAAGTGGATCCCTAAGAACATCAGATACTAATCCCATCTGATCTAACTGAATATTTTTTAACTTTTAACAATTTGATTTGCTATGGGGGACGAACTATTTATAGAATTATTTTATATTTCAGTGAAATATAGAGAGCAGTAACTTTTATTTTTCATTTTTCTGTAAATCAAAAATGCGCTTGTTATGATAATACATTTTATTTATTTCGCGAAAATAGCACGTTTAATCATTGCGTAATCGCTCCATATGCATTTTCACCTCGTTAACGCATGTACTGGATGTGTATCTGGGCCAATTGCCAAACACGTTAAATTAACCATAAGAGGATACTGCTCCTCAATTTTTATCATACTTAAACTTAAACAGGTTAATCATGTACAGGTTGATACTTACAGATACTGCACAATCCGAAATTTAGGGAGAAAGTTTTACCGCCAATGCAGATTCCAAAACGGGAGAAGATGGCATGAGACTTCTAAAATTTAGTTGACACGATATTTTGGCTCTGCACGATAGCCACCCATTATTTACTAGTATACGATCTATCTTAAGGCAATTCATAAAAATCGCTTGTCATCAGTGACATCACTTCTCTAGCACCAAATCAAGGCTTTTCTTGCTCTGCAAAACAGCCCATTGGATCCATGTCACTACAAAAATTTATTATCCAGGAAAACATCAGAGTTGATGAACTTAAAAACCGTATCGCTCAAAGATCTCTATTTGACCAGCCAGAATTATCCGAATGACGTCGGGGAAAACGTCTCCTTTTCCATGTGCCTAGTGTCTATCCTCCATAGTACTGTACCCACATGAGGAAAAATCTCTTTTGTCATACAAATATTTTCGGTAAGAAAAAAATTTGGGCCCGTAAATATTTACTTGAAAACATACTCTAGAGATATATAATTACAGTAAACTGTTGCTCAGTAGCCAAAAACTCTACAATACTTTGGCTAAAGCATCCACCTGCAGGTACTGAAAGGGTAAAATGTGGCAAATTAGCACTAAAATCGAAGAGCTTCGAGAGGAAAAGTTGGGGCGTACTCGGACCAGAGTTCAAATTACGAAAATTTTTGTTTTGATCCAACTTCACTACTGTTTAAAATATAGGTCAGCACAAAAATAGAAAAAATAATTACGTAATAAATTAGCCCTAGAATTTGTCCCCATATGAGGACAGTGGTCTGATTGAGACTATGTAATCCGCGATCTCTAGTGTTATCATTCGCGTAATAATTTCAACTTTTTTCGTCGCCGATTTGCCAACTAAATCGCCTGGAATAGTGTTCTACACTCGAAGCGGCATTGATTTAATAGATAAACGTCCAGATTTCCAATCTGATCAAATAGAAAGCAGCTTTTATACAATAAATAATGATCAAAACGTCCCCTACAGCTTCGATACAAATCTTAAGTTTAGCAATGGAATGCTCACTAATTTCCAGCTCGGTGGAAATCTGCGGGCGCAAAGAAGCCACGATGAAAGTATTGAAGCAAATGTTAATGTTATTCAAGGAAAAAATACCAAACTTGCGTCAGCATCTTCTTCTTTTAAACCTGAATATATTTTCAACGCAAATGAGTTTGGCCACTTTTATAATCATGAAACTTACCGTAAAATTGACGAAGAAGCACAACCCGGTCTTATAAACGATGAGACACCACGCATGTGTTTGGTGTGACACAACGCCACATGGACAGACGAGAAAATTTATATTGCCATTGCAAAGGCTACTAGGCCTTGTTGCATTTAATTTGAACACAAGCATTGAAAAAGGTTTCGATTATTACAACAATCGCCGTGCTGGATGACTAGCTCAATTTTCTTTGAATGCATAGCAAGGTTACTTATGTATAGCAGAAGGAATAAAACCTCTTACGGAGCTTCACTTCTGTTTGACAACTGTTTGGCTCATGGGTCGGAAGTTTCCCTGCCTGCCGTCTCGAAGGGGGAAATTTACTTCCTTCTACCCAACTATACGTTAAAATTTCTGCTATTGGATGCCTACTCTATCAATACACTTAAGAAAAGAAACCTCAACGTTGAGTAGAAGCATGTTCTAGAAAAAAAGGGTGTTAAGATTTTAAACGTGTACAAGAATGACCAATTGACAAGAAAGCGTTTTATGCGTTATATTTGGGATAAAATTTCCACTGCAATCATGGAAAATGTTGAAAACGCACTAAGGTACTGGTAGAAGGTTCCTTTTTGCTGAAAAAAAAGGATATAGCTAAATTAAATGGAACGCCTGTGCCAATTTTTGCCGTAGTTTGTCCTCGACAGAGTTAACATTAATTAGTTTATGAATACTGTCGATGATGAGTGCACGTCTCGAAATATGAACGATTACGAAATAATAACTAAATTGCCGAGGAATCGATCTAGATTTATGAAGGATTCGTGCGAACCTTCTTTTCTCTTGAGTAAAATTCCTACTTCCTTAGCTATGAATCCATTCGAACTCTAGCCTCTGCTTACTTGACTTCTGTGACCTGCAAAACTCGTAAAGCTGTTGCTTCTCATTGTTTATTACAGGTTAGAAAGATTTCCGTACGACAACTGAGGTGCATTATCTAGGGCAGGCGTTGTTGAGGCAACATTTTGGGCATAAGGCAGATTGCAGTTCCCGTCCCAGTGTTAATTACCGCCTTGAGCACTAACTCTTCCAAATCGACTCGACTTTTGCGTCCATTCCACGATTAGGTGATGGTTTGTCGTTTGAAACAGTCCTTTGCCATGTACTTTGTCTTGTGATAATAGAAACATTACGGATTGGAACTATGTCCTTTTTCTATTAGAGCTTCTAATTTGCTCAGGGTGTAATATTTATTTCTTCCTTACTTTTTGATGCCCTCGTGTCTCCTTTTCGAGAGCGATAATCCACTTTTGACTTGATTCAATTAGCAGGCCGGCTAAGCTTCACTTCATGGTGAAAGCTATACTTCAGAGGGCTGCGATGAAATCCGCCGGTGAACGAGGCAAGTGACTAAGTCTGTCTATTTCTCCAAATTAAACTCTAAGCACTCCGCGGTCCACCAAAATGGGTCGGAACTTCAGCAGGGGTTTGTATCATACGAAAGATTGCAAAATTGAGAGTAGAGATTCAACTTGGCTTGAATTTGTCACTTCATTACATTTTGTTCAACTTTCCCGAAACCTCCTTGAACGTAGCCTCTGATATATACAACTCCATGACGTTCTTAAAAGCTTCTGTCCTTAGGTGTTGAGCAAAGTGGGATATTGCTTCTGTATTGATTTGGTTTGATAGTGGTGAAAATGTCCCGGTCGCGAAGATCTTTTGCTAAAGATTATAGGAACGCTCCTCGGAGGTTCCTATAATCTTTAACACACCTCCTCCTCGGAGGGGAAGTTCGCGAACGACGACAGACCAAGTATGCTATTTGGATTCTTTCAAAAGATTAAACCTCATCTTTTCCAATGGGTCAGTCGAGGACAGGTTGAGATGAAACAAAAAGGCGGCAGGAGGTCTTTTCTAGCTTTTTATTAAAGAGATGCTGTCATGAAAAATGGTCATAAGTCTCCGCACACACTCGTAAGGATCGTGGGCCTGACTGCCGTTTTATTCCCTTACAATCGCTTCTTGGTCGACCTCTTCATTCTCCTTACAGCCAATAACAATAAAGAACTTGTAGTTACATATCTTTGTACGGACTTGAATGGTAACAATTGTCAGCAAAACTGATCTGAACCGTCGATAGAGTTAGCTCGCACCTCATAGACACCGTAAATATGTCAGAGGGCACGCTCATCACACATCTCTCAAAGTCCCGTTCCCACCAAAATGCCTGCCGATGAATCATATATCGCCCTAATCTTCTTACCACGACTCTGCAAAAACTTTGCCAGTCGTCTCCTGCAGCTTCAAAAATAATCAACAACATATTTTGTTGTTTATTAGGTTATGAAAATAACTGCCCTTTATTTTCTACTTCGTTTTGCTTGGAAATATTTACAAATTTTACGTATTTTACGGTTCAAGCAGCTATATAGTTAACAATCTTGAAACTTTAATGTCTCGAAAGTGGCTGACAACCGAATTTCCCACTCTTTTCAGTAGAAACGTGCTTAACACACAAACTACTGCGAGAGGCAGACTAAACTTTTCATACGCAATAGCCATTCGTGTTTCTTGCGTTCGGTTCCCTTGCCACGGTTTTCATATCCGCAACTTTCTACAAACGAATACTCCAAACTCTAAAATAATTATCTTGTAGAGTAATCTGCTTCGATCCCCCACTAGAAGTGTGAAGCGACGAAGTAAACTACGCCATCATTCCCCGCTATTTTAGGGTTGCAGTCTCTGCCGCGATTTGAAGATAAGGTGACACTGAGCTTCGCAACATCATGCAGTATTGCCCTTGCCCAACCAGCTCAAGCGACCAATTCACTCTCATTGAGACAATAACTTTTACTGTATTTGTAGTAGCATCGTGATTAGAACGTGTGGTCGAGATTGAAGGTGTCTCCATCAAAATGAAACGGGGGGAGGGAAATGGGACCTGTAAATAATGGTAATTGAAATAATTGAAAATCGGAGTCCTTACAGCTATATCAACGAATAAACATTACAGTACAGGAATGTTTAGGACAGACTGTCCTTTACAGAACGGCACTGTCGCGGGAACGGTAAATGAAGGAGATTGCTGTGTTGCGGTCAGAATGGTTTAATTGGCCTATGCAGACGCACTCAGTGACTATTCAATTGGTAATTCGCGTGAACTTTGACGTTTGAATTTTCCTACTTGGTAATTGGCTAGACTGAACGTCTCGTTCAGAAATTACCAGCTTTCGCTGCCTTTCCGGCTCTAAACCGCAAAAAGCAGCGGAAAGGCAGATCAAATGACACGTCCTTGCGGCACCTCCTGTAACTTGCATATAGACAGTGCTGTGTAGATTGAAGTTGGACAAAACGTCGTATCTGCACACTTGTTCGCATACTCTGTACGCCTCGCCGCCAAGTAGACAGCCAGCGCTACCGATTGAACCGGCTCAAAGAAGCGGGCGATAAACGACGCCAGCGCTGCCTCTGACGCGGCGCGATACATCCGTGGTGGTTCTTCGATGTCCGGGCGGGAATACGAAATCGGGGAGCCCGTGTGGGCGTTTCTGGAGGGTTATCCGTGGTGGCCTGCGCGGGTGGTAGACGGGGACGATGTGTGGCACCAGGCGGAGGACAAGCCGCATGTGGAGCCCGGATCGTACACTGTACGCTTCTTTGGTGACCGTACTTGCGCCGTGCTGAGCGGGGAAAAGTTGCGGCCGTTGGGGAATATGTCAAGTTTAAGGATATGTTGCTGGTGGCAGAGGAGAATCAGCCGTGCTTTCATGATTTGGTGATGGCGATTCGAAGGGCGGAACGGTATATGCATAAGGTGTGGCCTGATATACAAGCGAAAAGCGCGGGTGATTCTGGGAATCGACGGGGGGAACTGCGAGGAAGTGCAAGTTGAGGGTGGGGTGTTGAGTGCGGGGGGGGGGGTTTGGGGAAGTATGCAGAGGGGATTTAGTGGGCAGCGGATTGCGGTTAGAAACATTTTATGTTGCAGATGCGAATGATAGTGAGGGAGGCGGTGGTGGTTCATGGTTAGATTGGGGAGGAAGGGCATGATGTGACTAATGCGACGTATTAGGTAAGATGTGATTAATAAACGCGATCGATGGGAGATCCTTGCTTCTTTCTCCAGGAAGTTGCTTTTCGCTGTTGAGATGTGGCCCCTTGGCGAAAAGGACTTAGCTGGGACAACACGGCGGTGTTGTATGATAGTTTTCGAAATGATATGACTCTACAGCTACAGAATGTACAGTACTGTAACAGTACAGTAGGGCCAGCATGGAGGTCTTGTTAAACACCTTAAGCGCTTACTGTAATTACTCTCATTTCCATGTTCTGTAAGCCAGAAGCTATACAGTAGCTGCACTGTACGGGTCGCAAGATATTTTGATAGGAGACCTACAAATTACATTAAAATTTAGGTCTCTTATCAAGACACCCTCCAATACCAGCGCATAAACTTGGCGTCGTTCAAGCACTGCGTACAGTGGTGTACGTGGATCGCCCAATCATCCCTGCTGATCATACCCGCAGGTGGCACAAACAGGAATGTTGCTCGCTATCGAGGGATCCATTTGTAACGCTTTTGGTTTCGTGCTCGAAACAAACCGCCTCATTGCCTGACAAACGTTTGGGTAGTGCTACTGGCCAAATTTCCATCGCACGACTTGCGTTCCACTGTTGACTCGCTGCTCGCAAGCATTCCCTACCTCTCAACCCATCGCAACCCCATCGCCGCGCAGTGATGCGTGCTGCAACCGCCACATGTGTACGGAGACCTCGCCCTTCCTTAGCTCACGCCACCCCTCCGGACAGCATTCTCGTCCTTCCTTCCAAGTCTATCAAACAAGATCAACAAAAACGTGACAACAAGGTTGCCATTGCCGTTACCAATGGCGTTAGGGAGGGTGCCATCCTTGTCGGGGATCGAGTCAAAGCCTTACTACACAGCAATTCAGTCAAGTATTTGATCGCCGGAGTACGTCATAAGCAGCATTTCGAATCCTCCATATCAAACCTCCTGCATCAAGCACCCAGTATCATCGCTTCAACCTTTGCTGACAGATTTTCCTCTCTTTTCAACACCATGGCATTCACATTATCCCAAAGGCCATTGCTGGCATCGTATCGCGCACCGCCGTATCCCCCTTGAAGTCGTTGCCACAACCAACATGTGCACAACTGGCACCGCCCGCCCACTCCTAGTTGAACTCCAACATCTCTTCGCCTCGAGGGCTTGCGAGGCTTCTTCAAAGGTAATGCAGCAAATTGCCTGAAAGTGCCCCAACCAAGGGTATCCAGTTTGTTGCCTTTGAAGCCCTCAAACGTCTCATCTTTCGCCTCCGCACTCGTGATTCCCAATCCGCTGATGTGCCCCTCGTCGCCACTGAACGCTTCCTCGCAGGAGGACTTGCAGGGATGACAGCCGCCACTTTGTGCTACCCTTTGGACACCGCTAAAACATTGCTCACCGCTCATCCGGAGAGGTATTCTGTGTTTGAGTACTTTAATGTCCGTTGTAGGCGGCAAGGTCCCAGGGCCTTATCGAGGACTCAATCCCACTCTAGTAGCCATGATGCCGTACGCTGGGCTCGACTTTGCCATCTACGAGCAGTTGAAGCTCATCTATCTCCGACGGAAAAAAAGAGAAGCCAATTTGGTTGTTCTCTTGTGTATTGGCGCGTTTGCGGGCGCCGTGGCACAGACCGCATGTCATCCGCTGGATGTCGTGAGGAAAAGACTTCAGCTGCAAGGCATTGGTGGCAGACCCGTGCAGTACAAGAGCATGTTGGACGCGGCAGTGCAAATTGTCAAGACAGAGGGGCCTAGCGCACTTTTTCGGGGATTGCAACCCATGTACGTAAGATTCCGTCGGCCGGGGTGTCTTATGTGGTGTATGAAAGCGTGAAAAAGATGCTTGGGGTGCGCTCGTTCCAATAGCAGTATTGAAACAGACATTGCCATCGCTGGGTTCATAATTGCCTTGCACTGCATTCTCACATGCGTGCATCTCTGTCGTTGCGTTTAGTTGGGTCCTCTTGCAACGATTTGTTCGCTTTATGAACAAGGAATGACGGTAGAAAGATCCTCAGGCATTGAACACCGCAAACTGTGGAACGGGACGGTGTTTCCGGCAGAGATGTCACATCCGGTGAAGCATCGGCCATTTCTAGATATGTTTCAAGTATCATGAGTGGCGTTTTGTCGTTGGCTTTGATGACTGGATTACACAGCTGCGCAGTTGTAGTAGGTCTTTTTGTTTCTTGTTTTTCTCCGAAACATACGGTTGAAATCTCGCTCATAATTGATGCCTGTTGACGGTGGGTCCTCGTTTCCAAACCACCCGCCTGTAGATCACAAAGGGCTAGATTATCGGCAGTATTACTCATTGGGCGATCCCTTTCCATTCAACATTCCCTTCCGCCAGCTACCTGTCCTCCACGACTTCAACTTGTGCTTTTCCACGGCAAACATCGCCTATTTCAGTGATTACAGCATCCACTCGATTTCTGGGCACTCGCAGGTCTATGGTGCCTCCCTTTGAATCAAAGGATCCTTGCACTCGCTGCCATCTCGCTGCGACACGCTCAACCCCGGCAACCCATTGCCAGTCTGCTGAAACCCGAAGCAACATATCATCTGTGACTTTGACCTTATCTGCCTCCCGCAAACAGGTAGCGGCTGCCTCAAAATATGCCCTAGCTAAACCCCCGCGCCCAGCTTGACTCCACCAAAGTAGCGAGTAACAATGACGGCAACATTGTGCACCCCGACGGAGTTTATTGCGCGCAGAATGGGACGACCGGCGGTGCCTGAGGGCTCACCGTCGTCAGAAAAACGGGAGGTGGTCGGGGTAAGTTGGTAGGCCCAGGGGTTGTGTGAGGCGGCGGGGTGGCGGAATTGGGCGAGAAGAGACGAAAAGGCAGAGGCGGATGAGAGCGGGACTGCTTGAGCAAGGAAGCGTGACTTCTTCACTGTGATTTGGGAAATGTGTGGAGAGGAGAGGTGGAAAAGGGAAGGAGATGAACGCGACATCACTCAGGTTTGAGGTTGTGGACTTGTTAGAGTTGAAAGCAAGTTTGTCAAAGTGAGATCGAAAGATGCAAGCAGCGTTTGGGAGACTCGTGCAGCAATTCAGTAAATTTGTATTACTGTATAAAGCGAATACTGCATGATCTGAATTGCACCGACATGCCTGACCACGAGACTTTCGTTTTATAAACACGACGGGCCCTCGCTGAACCCAACACGTTGCTCTTTGTCGAGAGTGCCCATCTTCTTCTCCGAGATGCCGCTGAAACTTGCCGGTTCCCTGCTGCCGAGCGTCTTGGTTCCTCTTGTCGGCAAATTGAACCTTCCTCTATTTCCCGAGAACGCACCTGACAGGGTGTCAAATGTCCGTGGACACCTTCCGGAGCTCACGATGAACACTCAAGATACACAATTCTGCGAAGCCCTTCAACGAATTATACCGCAGCCGTCATTACTCTTCTGCCCAGAGGGGACCAACGTTTCGAAACATTGGTCTCCTGTCGTGCATCCCCCCCAGGTCAGCAAGACCTCTTGAAAAGCTATCCTCTCACAACAATCCGCTACTGCAAAAGACGCCGCCCGACAAAGACGTCTCCGCTTTCAAAAAGACCCTGTTTGCGAGTCGCCTCTTGCCTTCGATGCTTCCAGTCCTTACAGAAGCAAACGATTCATCCTTTCAAAAGCGGTAGTTAGCGTGCCTTATTCCCACCCCCGTTCGCAAGTCTCCCATCTCCCCACAGGAGTCGAAACGTAACTCCCCCCAGTCCTATTTAATTGTGACGCGGACGACAATTGCATAGAGCCCGCCATGCTTTCCATGACTCTGTCGCGTCCAACCGGACCTGTGCACTCTTGCAGAACTGTAACCCGCACTGACACTCCAATGCTGCCCACTATGTCGTCCGTCATGGAAGAGGGGGGCATCTCCGGGAGTAGCAATCAGAGTAGTTTGGCCCCTGCTACAACCACATAACCCTCGAGGCGTACAATGATGGTATCACAACATTGTTCAAGGGGTTGTGTTCGGCTTACAAATACATCGCTCTCATACATGCGCCTTTTAGCCCTTCATCTAGTCCAGGGACCTGCGCGGACGCAGCTTGTCTGAGCGGGGAGCGTCATCTTCATGTTTCCAGTTCCACCTCGTGCCCCCGCGCTGCTCCCACCGTGCTGAATCTCCCTGTTTTGAAGATCGCTTCCATAATGCGTTTCGGTCCCTACACAATGCTCAACTTGCTCACCCGTACGGCATTTGCGCAATAAGTAATCCCCGAGTTCAACCTTCTCAGGCATAAGGCCCATGGCCTGTTTTCCTGAGGAAAGGGTTTCTCAAATTCTAGGAATTCGGCGGGCCACTGTCGAAATACCTGCTCGCTGAATCTCGCATGATTCTGCATCAGACACGAACCGCACACCGTTTGGGTGATTGCAACTTCCCATCAAAAACCTACGCAAAAATCTGGAGGTGGGCCTCACTGCCCTACGAAACTGATAACTCGAATCGATAGAGAGAATCAAGTCGTTTCTGTGTTCCTCCGACTGGCTGCTGAGCTGCTACTCCTCTCTATCTGACACCGGACAAGGTGTACCTCACAGCCGTAGGCTCCATTCTCCGCCGGACCTAAACCAGCGCGTTGCTTCCCTCAGTCATTGCAGCGTTGCGATGCTTCTTCGCTCCGAATGGAGCCGCATGCCATCAAAGCTGGAATGGAACAACAGTCAGGAAGGTGATTGCGGGACGGGCAATTTTCAATGAGCATTCCGAGGGGGTGAGAGAAAATGAAAGAAAGGGGACATTTTATGCATTTCCCGTTTTCTGTCGTGGTCCGAAATATCGTCCAAAATTTGTCGGACCCGCTTTGCTGCACGACTACTGTTACTTTGGCGATCAAAGTACTGAATCAGTAGCCTGTTCTGTGATGGTAAAGGTGGTCTACTCCCGAGAAGGGCCGGGGTCGAAGACCACCACTGGTGCTGAGCTACGGACAAGTGCGTCTACGCAACCAGTACTTCTCTCTCGGGCCGTTACCATTGGTCACGGGGGTGGTACGGCAACCTACTGTACCTTGTGAACAGAGTAAAACCGTGCGATGGCGCTGCTGCAGGGTGCTCTTACCTAGCAATATAATCGGATCATGCGGCGGACACCCGCAATCCTCATACCCTAAAGTTCTCTCTGTCTTCATGAACTTGTCGTCTCCACCTTCCCCCGTCTCTTACTGACCTCCTCAAGTTTTGTTTTCGCTCTTTTCGGCGCGCGAGCGCCGGACCTATGCCCGCTCGCATGTCCTGGCGACGGAACAACCATGACTCAAGATCTCTCGCTGCACCGTTGTTGCTGATGGTTATTTCGAGTGGATTGTCGTTCCTTGCCCCAGCGCACGCGGGACGACCTGGGAAAGGCGTGTAAGGACGGCTCTTCCACTCGAACATGGTTTTCAAAGTTCGCTGTTTCCTATCGCTTTGCAACCTACTGTCTTTGTTACAGTCTCCGAGGGAACGTGGTCTGCGCAGCCTTGTCAGTCCGTCGGCAAGTACGTTCGTCCAGAGTTTACTTCGTCGTAGTTGTCATCGTCTGTAAGTAGTCATGCTTACACTAGACGTTTTCAAGCTGCCTGGATCTCGTATTTAGATGGTGGAATTTTCTTCTGGTCCCCCCGTTGTCCTTTTTGGAGTACCCAGTAAGTACGTATACCCTTGTGGATTTTACTGTCATGAACAAGATGATGGGTGTGTCTGTAAGCCATCGGCTGAAGCTCTTGACAGATACTGTTCAGTACTGTACGGTATGGTACAGTACCGTACATTCCGGCCGACATTGACGCACTTAGAGCTCACCACCCGTGTCGGCCCAATCACGGCTTTGAGGAAAAGCATGCCATATCATGATCGTGCCAACACCCGACCCAAGCGCCTCCACGGTCGCATAAGCTTAGTGTAGTCTGTGGTCGCGTTCCTCGCCTTGCTCATCCTTCTAAATCCCCTCTAGCCTCCTCGCTGTTACAACTCAGAGGTCCCCTAACACGAAAGACTCCTTTCCTCTCTGCCTCTCTCCATCCTGTCTGAACTAATCCACCAGCGCCCCCCTTGACAGTCGCCACCGTTTCGTTCGCACAACCGACGTCGTCGTTTTTACGGGTCCATCCCGGCTGGCGTACTCTGTTGATCGACATTGGCCATCACGTGGTCAAGTTAGTAAGCCGCCATCGTCGCTTGCATGAATTTCTTTTGGCCCCAAACTGTTCATACGCTCATGAATGATTCAGTAAGGTATAGATTGCAGATTGGCCCAGAGTAAAATGTCCAAATAAATAGTCTCCTTCCCCCTGTCATGGGAATCTAGTCAACTATAGAAGAATTGGGTCAACTAGGCAGTGCCCATCGGTCTCCCTGAACGCACCGACTCATGCTCCAGGGAGTATGACACACATGACAAAGGGCTAGTGGTAATTACAGCAGTCCAAGCAAACCTGCTACCATGCTCTGTACAACAACATTAGAGCGCCTTCGCTATTCATTTGTAGAGAAAGGGAAAAGCTACTCAATATTAGCGGATTAGCTTTTACCGCTATTGAACGTTGTACTGTACACTTTCAATATTTAATTCCCGTTGTTCTCCTTATCCTTAACAAAGGCATTGTCAGACAACGCAGAACAAATGTCTTGATGCTATCTTTCGCGATGATGCATTTCAAAACTTCGTTGCGAGACTGACTGCTTCCAGTTAACCTTCAGCACCTTTCGCGACTTTTCAAAGTATCGATGCATATCTTCGTTTCGCGTAGGTTCCACAGCTCGTTCCAGCTCCTCCGCCAACTCCTCTAATTTCTCGTCATCCACCACCACGTTCCACTTCTTGATCCCTTCAGCGGGTGCAAAACCTTTTTGAACGTATCCAGACATCGCTCTTCGTAAATTCCCTTACCCGCCGCTCGTGTCGTTCCGATGGAGCACCTTCTTGACCTTCTCCCCAGGCTTTTCGTCGCTGATATCCTTCACCTCGGCTTCCTTCTTCACCACACTGCTTCGCTCCCCGTCCTTCACAGCCCCGCTGCTCACCTCGCTGTCCTTCTTCTCCACGTCGTTTACCTCCCCTTCCTTCCTTTCCACGTCGTTTACCTCCCCTTCCTTCCTTTCCACGTCGTTTACCTCCTCTTCCTTCTTTACCACGTTGCTTACCTCACCTTCCTTCCTGCCGCCCCGCTCACCTCGGCATCACTCGTAGTCCCGCCATGTAGCTTCCCTTGCTCCCATGACCCGCCGTCTAGCTCCTCTTCGTTCTTCATCTCGCCCGTCAATCCCCTTCCTTGAATGCGCCCCACTTACGTGCGCTTCCTTCTTTGCTCGAATACTCACACCATCCTCTGCACTTTCCTTCTTTTCCTTGCCCGCTTGTTCCTTCCTGTTCTCCTCGGTCTTCTTAATCTTGTCCTCCTCCTTGTTTTCGTTCTGTCCCTTTCTGTTCCTCCACATCTACCATGTCCACGTCCGCTTTGACACCCGTCGTCATGTCAGCATCCTCCGTTAACTTCCTCTTATCCTGCAAAGCGTCGTCCGTATCCATCCCAGTTTTCTTCGTTGCCGCGCCTTTCGCTCCTGCATACCCCCTCAGTCCCTTCCCTCCCCGTAGAGGTGTCAACGACTCCCTGCATCTCGTCGCTATCCGCAGGTCCCGTTGTCCCTCGGTCCTGTGTTTTCGCTGCCATTTGCGGTTCGCCCTCGCCACCAACTGGTGACACTGATTCAGCCAGTGCCATATCAACCATTGTACGACTATTTCCCTCAGTACCCGCGCTACCTTTACCGAGTGCGTCAAGATCCGAGATGTCAACTTCATCGCCCGTTTTGCAATCCTCTTGAGATCGTTCTGCAACACCTCTCTCGTCACGAAGGACCTCAAGATTACATCGAGTTTGTCGATAGCATCTGCCTCCATTTTGTGAGTGTCAGCAGCGGAGACTACCTTCTTGGCCTTCTGTTCCTTCTCACATACCGTAATCATGTCGTTCACGGCTCGAAACCCCGGAGCACACAAGTTGAAGAACTCTCCTGAGTTTGGACCAAATTCTTCGTCAAACCCATCCGCACCTGGAGGTGTTGGAATTTCACGCGGTAAGTCCGCACTTCTTTCTCTAGCATGTTGACAAGTTCCACCAATTGTTGCCGTGACAGTGCAGAGTACACATTGCCGAGCTGAGCTGATTCACTGTTTAGCTGAGCCCCAATTGATGGCGAACCTTCACCGCGGTTGGACGATTCTCCGCTCGCTCTAGAATATGCTCGCTCACGCTGCGATTCCGTCCCAGCCTCCCCTTGCTTTGCTACATACTTCTCTGGATGCGGGTCCATGTCACTACCATTGACTCCTCCTTGTCCTCTGTCGAGCTCTGCTTGACATTCATGCTTTTCTTTTCTAGCTGCGTATTCACCGCAACAGGCTCTTC
Organism: Kappaphycus alvarezii; assembly: GCA_002205965.3. Lineage (NCBI taxonomy): Eukaryota > Rhodophyta > Florideophyceae > Gigartinales > Solieriaceae > Kappaphycus > Kappaphycus alvarezii. The sequence goes on along the minus strand of NADL03000032.1, from coordinate 134,979 downwards.
CTTCGCTTTCCTTTCATCGGCATTCTCCACTTTCCGCTGGTAGCTCGCTTTTCCGTTGCCACGTCCGGCTTCTCTTCGCGGCGCGCCTCCTTCCTCTTGCCATCGTTTCGTTTGATATCCATGGCGTTCTTATCCACAAGGGCAGGTTCTGACTTTCGTCGCTTACTCTCTCGTGCTTGATCGGGAAGTATTTCCAACGGTTCTTCTTTTTGGCCGTCGCCCTTCTTGTCATGTTTGCGCGGGGTCTCTTCCTCCGTATCAGGGGTTTTGCGCTTCCTCTTCTTCTTTGAGGAAGTGCTCGCTTCCTTATCTCCCTTTCTCTTATCTTGAGATGCACCGACAGAATCCACTTGGCGCCGCTTCTTGGAGCGTCTCTGCTCCTCTGCGGATGCATCACTTTCGATGTCTGAGTGCTCAGACTTTGGTTCGCGTTTAGGGACGACTTTTCGACTTTGTGCAGCTGCCGATGTTCGCGGCTTGGCCATTGGCTTTGTATTTCATACCTTTGTCCTCCATATATTTGCGGCAATCGCGAATAGCGGTGTTCAGGCTTTCAAGTATGTGCCCGAGTAGTTCGCATTCATGTTTTTGTAGCGAGGATTAAGAAATGAACGGAGTTCATCCTTGTGCATAGCGGCAAAGCGTTGTTGTCGTTGAAAATTCAACAAGATGGGATTCGGCATTAACTTTAGGTATAGCGGCGGCATTATCGATGACTACTTCATCAACAGTAACGATACGGCCGGGCCACCACGGATAGCCTTCCATTCGTGCCCAGACGGGCTCACCGAGGTGAAGGTTTCATATCTTGGCATTGTGACCGGTAAAGATAAGACTTGGGTGGGTGAGGGATGTTGGTCGAGTGCGTAGGTAGGAAGTTTGAGGAATGAGTTGTTCGCGGTAGGGGGGAGGTAGGTTAGCTTGGTGGTGAGTGAAAGTGTGGTGAGTTTGGGAACAGTTTGAGTGGAAAATGCAAGCTGGTGCGAAGGCAGATGGAACGAGCACAACTGAAGCTTGAGCGGAAGGAGATAGCACGGGTCTAATACACACTTGGAGTGCTGCCTCGACGGGTTGACCGCGACGTCACACCAGCTGGCATCAGGGGCCGAGACAGCATTTCTGAAATTATTCCATACTTACAAAATCAACCTAATTTTTTTAATTTCTTTTTAATGTCTGGGAAAACCACACGGTGTACTGAATGTATGATTTTTTAAATTTTTACCGGCATGCTGGAACTCGAAATTGAGAAAAATTTTCCCGCATCTGTTCTTCAGTTCGAGTCTCAAAAAGCCTTGTCGAATTCATTAAATTTTTTTAATTTTGAGGGGAAATTTTGATCCTGAACAGTTGACATAGGATCATAATTATTTATTACACATGTAGTACGTATTATATTGAAATATTCAATATTGCATAGTATGTTTTCGACTTTTTTTAACATCAATCTTGGAATGTTCGGAAATTTAACGCAAAACCAACCACAAATACGTCGTTAAAAATAATTCATGCTTACAGTAATTTTATTTCGGATAATTGCAACTCACAATTATTGCAAACAAGGCAACCGTGGGACAGAGAGCTGAGACTCTGGACTGTGTATGAAACAGTGCGCTTCTGCAAACTGAAATGGCAAGACATTAACTTCAGAAACAATTATAGAGTTTATCATAACTTCTCATCCGTTTGAACATTGCGCGCAGCGCGGGTGGTTGTTCTGGTGGTCCTTAACTCAGTGCCAAGTGATGTGGTATATTGGGCGACTGGGCCATGTTTGGGCAGACAGCTGTAGTTGACGCCATTACAAAATGCACGTCTGCCGAAAACCTCAGACGAAGCATGATGTTTAGCCGTACGTCGGCCAGAAAGCAATCATGTTACCATATTACCGCTATATTCCAAATAAAACGTAGTTGCCAATTGTCGGTACCGAAAAACGGTTCGCAGTTAAGCGGGAATGACTGTGGTTTTAAATACTTGCAAACGCTGAAATCATTCACTTGAAAGAAATTCAGTATTGATACCATAACAGTTTGGGAACTCAAATTGAGCTAAAATGTATTGAAAAAATGCTATGACACGATTTCATGAAGTACAATGTCAATGTCATATTGGTTCAAACGTCGAAACCCTGTAGAAGGGCCAAAAAGGAGGTGCAAGTTTGCTGATCATAGGTATTTGGGTGAAAGAGCTTGTTCAGAGATACTGTTGCGTTTCTACTTCTCAATCAATGCTACTGGCACAGTATCCATCGACTTGTCACAAGTGAGACGGGGACAACGTACTTAGGCTCACCAGGGTACTACATTGTATTGTTTCAGTCCTCCACTTTGTTGGATACCCTGCAATTGTCGTATGGCTTGTTCTGCCTCCTTACACTACGAGATCTGGAATTCCGTAAGGTTCACCAACCGGTAGACTCAAATGTCACCGAGTTCTGTAAGAGTTTTATATCACGAACGGAATATTAAATTTGACAAGAAAAGCTAACGATTTATGTGGGAAACGATGCAGTCATCAATATTACAGCAAATTCGCATTCAACATGTCCAAGGCCTTTTAAAAGTCTCTAGGCATCGTTTCGGTTCCTGTGACGGTGCTCTCAACTTCTCCCTAAGGAATGCGCATTTTCCCGTTATAATAACCTATTTGTTCTTTTTTCCGACCCAGGGTCACGGGACAACTTCTGATTTGGAGTCATCTGATAGATTGATCTACACTTATTTATATGAAATATTCTTTTATGCACTCCGTTACGCGTTTGTAATAGATTTAGAATTTTATTCGCGAAGGAAGTTTTCCAGCGTCCCCAGTTTCTCACGGAAAAAATACGGTGTGATTTAATATTTGAAAGATGTGGTTGGTTGCAGCCCGGAATAACCTACAGGGTGACCAGTGGTACCTCTTAAATTTCCCAAAAAAGCCGGGGCAGTTTCTCACTGCATAAGAGAATACTATCATTTCAACGCTTCCAGAATTTATCTGGCGATGTTTTTTGATTTAGAGGTTTTGGGGTTTGTAAAAATCATTGATGAGACTTAGAAAATCATTGAAGAAGAGAATCTACTGAAACAGCCTGGAAAGGAGATCAGTCGTTTTTTATAATATCTCAAATCGTGAATAATCCGCAACAAGCACGAATTTTAGTTATCGCTCCTCTAGAATAATTCCGTCACTCAAGTCGTCGAAAGAATAAAAGATGAATAGCCAACGATAAAAGAATTTGAACTGGCTGAAAGAAAACGTAGAGATTCAGAAAATGGACTCGACGAGTAAGTCGATCAACCCAAGTCGTGATCGCATCAATACCGCTCCTTGTGGGGTAGCCTCACTATGAAATCTATAGCTAATGATCCCCATCCGCGGTCAGGCAATTCCAGTGACATTGGATCAGTCAACTTTTTTTGATTAGACTCCTTATACTGCTGACACCTGGACATCCTTCACAACACTTTCGAACATCCTGGCTCTTATGTTTCCAATGGAAGTTATCTAATCTGGACAGTGTCTTCGCAAATTTAAAATGTCCACCAACTTTCGAGTCGTGAGCAATTTGCAAAATATCCGAAACTGACCTTCTTGGTACACACTTTCCATTGTAAAACAGCCTGAACCATCTTTTCGGAACTGCAGAATTCTTTCAAGTTTCTGCTTCTGAACCATATCCTCTGGCCACTCTCCTTCCATGGCTTTTACCACTGGACCAAAGAACTGGTCTTCATCACCGAGGAATGATCTGATCAACATCAAGGTAGGGAACTTCAACGTCATTCACTGAGACGTCACGATCTCCTCTCGTCAATGCGGAGCTCGGGATAATGCGTCTCCCTAAGACGTGAATTCTTCCAGGCTTCAGTGATGGGAAAGATTCCGAAGTTACCGAGAGTTTCCAACCAACTGCTTCTTTCCGACTCAGTTTCGGTTTTGTGAAGAAGCTCTTAAGCACCTGGTTGTCTGTGAAAATCTCAAATCAGAACCTTCAAGATAGCACCTGAATCTTCCCAGAAAATTAATCAAAGCCAGAAGCTCTCTGTCATTTGCAGTGTAGTCCGACTCAGTTGGTGAAAGTTTCTTTGAATAGAAAGAAATTACACGATCCCTTCCATTCTCATCCAACTGTGTTAGAGTTCCACCGACAGCAAGCTGTGAAGCATCTACATGACCACGAAATGGCTTTTTCCAATTAGGAGCACTAAGATTGGAGCCAATGTCATCGCTTCCTTTAGCTTCTGGAAAGCTTTATCACACTGTGATCCCATTTCCCTATACCTCGACCTTTCTTTGTCAGATCTGTGAGAGGTGCAGCAATTGCAGAGAACTTCGGAATGAACCTACGGAAAAACTGTATTAGACCTAAAAACTTCTCAACTCCGTTAGAGATTCAGGTTTCGGCCAAGTTTGTAGGACTTCGACCTTCTCAGGATTGACACGAATGCCGTCTTCCCGACTATTAAACCCAAAAACTCCAGCTCAGTCTGAAAGAAAGAGCATTTCTCGGAGAGATGTACAGCTTGTGATCCTTAATTCTCTTAATACAATTTCCAGATGTTCGTAATGTTCTTCCTCATTCTTACTGAATATAAGAAGATCATCCATATAGACAACCAAGAAGACATCGATGCAATCATAGAAGATCTGGTATTCATCAAAGTTTGGAACGTAGCAGGAGTGTTGCAAAGTCCCATTGGTATAACAAGATATTCAAATTGCCCATACTTTGTATTGAACGCAGTCTTTTCGATGTCCTCTGGTTTCACCCTTTCTGATGGAATCCCGTTTTCAGATCAAGCTTGGAGAAAAATCTCGCATCTCCAAGTCGATCGAACATTTCATCAGAACGAGGGAGTGGAGCATTATTCTTTTTGGTGTGCGATTCAAAGCGCGATAATGACAACACCTCTAAGTTTTCCATCCTTTTCTTTCACAAAGAAAACTGGTGCTCCATATGGTATTTACTGGACCTGTCTTCCCTTTTCAAAAGAGACTCGACGTACTCTTTTGCTGCCCTAAGTTCGATGGAGACAACTGGAATAAAGGTCGATGAGGTGCCTTTGCTCCTTCCTCCACTTTGATCTCATGATCAACTGATCGAATCGGAGGAAGCCTCTTGGCAATTCATCCTGAAAGACCTCTTTAAAATTATCCAGTAATATGCTCAGTCCTCCATGAACTTTGAATCTGTCATCCTCTCATACTGTGAACTTCAAGTAACTGAAATACTTCGAAGTCACCCCCATGCCTCAGCATTCGTCTAAATTTCTTCACTCCCAAATTGGACACATCAAACGGTTTTCATCGGATCAATCACTGGAATGGAAGCATCTTTCACCATCACAATCCGTTTCCGATAGTCGACACGTGGATTGTGGGCAACATGCCACGGCATTCCCAACAGAACATCATACCTGGTTTGGGACACAGCCCAACTAGAAGTATAGTATGTTCGCCTAACTTAATAGTTCCGTTGGAAATGATCTCAGATACTTCCTCAGTAACTCCCTTCTGTGAATGGCAAACAATGACTCGTTCACGCCGAATCTCAAACAAGTTCCTATTTCGCTTCAGGAACTCGGCTGAAACCACGTTTGTATTGCATCCATCGTCTTTTAGTACTTTGACTGCTATTCCATTCAGTCTACCTTCAAGTACTAACAAAGGCTCCACTGGTATAGGTCCATCAGTGGGGATGCTGTCATCATGATAGACGTGATTCCATTAGATTCGGCTTCGGAGATTCTCGACTTTTTCCTGTCCTCTGAGAATTTAGCTCCGGTGATGTCCACAACAGTTTCACTCTGCTCATTGGGACTCTGTTCACACTCACTACTGGTCTCACCTGAGTGTTCACCAAGTCTGGTGGACCAACTAGTTTCCGAGTCAAAGCCATTCAAATCATTACTGTGTCCTGCCTGTGTATTGTTCGCCACTATGCGAGTACACCCCTTTACCTTTATTCCCGTTTCTTTTCTGTGTTTCCAAGGTCTACATCCCACCTTATGGCACGTAAAGCATCGGTTCTCCATCAAGTCTTTCTGACGCTGCCCATCGTTTTTACGTTCCAGGTTTCCAATCTCCATCGGCATAGGACCTGAGGCATTTCGATTGGTGTGAAATGAACCTCTGCCAGTGAAGAAACCTGCACCGTAAAATGCTCCATCAACGTTAAGAGCAATGGTAGTCGCAGCTTCAAACTTGGATGGGTTCCTTTACGAACCTCCAACAGAATGTGGGGTTTGAGACCTTCACAGAACCGCGCCAATTTTTCCGACTCACTGATACCGGGAATATTGATAACCAAATTCCTGAACTCCGAGAGGTACGCTGCCACACTCGTTTTCGGCGGATCTTGGTAAGCTTTGTCGCGAGCTCGAATGACACTGTCCTGGGGACAAACTCTGCCTCAACAGGAGTTTGAAAGCTTCCCATGTAGGCGGAACAGCATTCTCGGACACACTGTATACCACCAGTTTGCGGCAGTTCCGGTCATGAATGTCGAAGCAAAGTCGATAGCATTCTGGGCACTGATGACTTCTTCATGGCCCACCTGAATAAGTCTCAGGTACTTTTCGACTGAATGCAACCATGACCGAACCGTAACGCATCTCGAGTCCCATCGAAAAAACAGGCTTATTTGGTTTGAAGAAAGACATGTTCAACAAACCTTACAAAGCCTTACACCAACACCTAAACTTGAATACAAGCACTTGAAGTTGAAATCTGCAAGGGATTCGTCCCTGGACGACGGGTTGGCTCCCTACCCGCGGAGAGAGTGACTCACCAGCAGCTTTATCACACCTACACTCCGGTGTGACTCAGCAATCCGTTCGGGATATCCCCACCATCTAGTATGAGACCGCGATCGGTGTCCTTACCCTATAGGAAAGCCTCTCAAGCCGACTTAAGCTAGCGAATAACCAAAGAATACCCTTTCTGAGCACGTACCCTTAGTCCAAGTCCAGTCCAAGTCAACCCTATGAAGCGTTACCTGAACCCGTGACCCAGTCGGTGCACCTAGCTAACAGCCAACGAGTGCAATAGGATTGTATGGAATACTGTGAGGGGACCCTCAAATGGGGACTTGGTCAGAAGTACGGCTTTACTAAGGCAACTTAGTTAAGCCTAACTGTCCAGTCTAAGTATTCTGAACAGGATCACGCAGCTTCGTGAGGCCTGCACGCTACCTGAACAGAATAACCTAGAGAACGCAGACTATGCTGCACCCCCAAGTTCCCGGTTACCTAGCTCTCAATTAGTAACCGCGACCTGCGTAGAACAATGGGGTTTAGAGTACCTGGCACTCCAGCCCACAGTACTCTCCTGTACTTGGCACTCCAGCCCACAAGTACAGTATAAGATATTGCTTACAGTAACAACTGTCAGCAAAATTTTTCCAAAATTCAAACCCCAAAAAATACACGTGTAAAAAACCTCAAACTAGAGCAAGACGAAAGCGAAAAGCAGCGGAACCGGCGAAGCGATGCTACCAGTGAAACAGAGAGGGAGGCAGCCGGGGCGCTGCTAAAGGAACAGTAGAGACGATGGAGTGGGTTTCAGAAAGTTGGGGCAAAGGTGTGTGGAGTGTACCTGGATTCCACAAGAATCCAGATGAGCCCCATTATATAGACAGTACTGTAGCTCTACTCTAGAAATTCTATACTTTGTTAGCTCAGTAGAACTTACTAGAAAGTAGAGGTGTAACTATAGAATTGTACTATCTAGAATATAACTACGTAAAAAAACGATGGGGCTCCGCGTCAAATAAAAACATTGAAGGAAAATCAAACTTCTAAATTCATTACAGTTTCTCTGTTACACCACTGTGTAATAGAGAATTGGAATAGCGACAGCGAACAAGTCTCTATTAAACAGTGGTGTAACAGAGACATTGTTACAGATGGCGACGCTATTATCGCAGAGGAAAATTGAGGCCTTCTATTCCGTCAGCTTCTTCCAGTTGATGCAGATGGGGCTCCAACGCTGATTATTATATTTTAAGGAAAGCTGAAGGTTCCCAGAGTATCCCTTGTAGTCGATAAGAGGTCAAACTTTCTGCAGTTGGTACAGCTCAAGATTTTTGTGGTAGAGATATGGGCAATAATGTGCACGGTGGGATTACCAGCTGTAAGTTTTGCAGGGCTATCCCATCGCCTTTATATGTCACCAGATTACATGTCGACGATAGTATCTCTCGCAAATAGAGTCTAAACTCTTGTTGTTGACCCATGGAATACAATTACTACTGCTATAGGTGAACAAGCGGTGAAAATGAGCTATCTTGTCGATAAAATTCAACGTTCGATCTTAGTATTGCCCTTCCAACTCTTCCGGTCATACTTCCTCAAATGTATTTCAGTGGTTATGTAGTCCATCGCTGGCGCCCTACCCCAAGCCACGCCGTTTGGGGGCCAATGTAAGGTTATCTCCTACGGTGGGGATCCTAGAGCACATGGTATGCGTGCGCAACCCATGGTGACCGCTGACTTGGCCCAGAACGTTTGAGCGCAATTTCTCCTTGACTACTGGAAGGGAAGACCCGGAACGATCCCCATAGGGCCTCTGTTTGAGACGTCTTGGAGGAGGAGTTCAGTGTGATGTTAGGCTGGATGCCTCATCCGATAAGCTACAGCATTGAGTAACGTGAATATGGTGGTCTTACAGGTTGTCAAGGTGAGCAAAGATGAATCGCTCTCCACATTGCCTTGTGGAGCATTTGTACCTTCCAGTGATTTAAAATTATGCTTTGACATTTTGTATTTGATAATACCGTTGCTGTTGATTGGTTCTGGCCCTTACAAAGGAGGAGTCCTGCCGTGAGAACTTTGAGGGTCTAGAGTATCTTGATGGTAACTTCTGCTTAGTGTGCTAAATCAGTGATCTTGTGCTGTTGGACTCGTGAAATTATATAAGTACCTAGATTTACTTCGAGATCTTGCCGCAACGTTCGGCAGAGCAGCAATCAGTAAAGGTCCATCGGTCTGTCTCAATTCGCTGTACCTATTTAGAGTAGCTTATCATAGATTTTATCTGGATCCATATTGGATCCCTGCAACCGGCTCACCTGAACCGGCGGCGGGCAAGGGGGAACTCTTTAAATATAATGTCCAATACATCACTTTAGCCCCACCTTTGAGTTTAAGACCACCTTGGACCTACTGGATCGACCTACCCCTTATAGTTGCGACTCAATCAATCGATTCTTTCCTTCTATAAGCGCCCATCGCGAAGCGCGGAAGTCCTTGGTAACCTTTTATCCCTTTCCATTTCGTCGCTTCCGTTAGCAATTAGCGTTGGTTCCATTGCGGCAGATTTCCACCGCCACCGGTGACGGCGCGTGCCAAGGGTGCGTGCGCAGGATTAACCTCTGAGTATTGGTGGAGGGAGCGACGCACCGCAGTAGTGTCGTGTCGGCGATCCCTGCTGGGGATTGTGAGGTGCGGTAAGGTTTCACCGCTGTTACAAATATCGACGGGACCACTGTAAGTCCCTCAAGGAGTCGGCGTAGGGTATGATCCACAGCGACAAGACCAGTCAGGGGCCCTGAGGCGGGGCGCTTGCAATCTATTTTCCGAAGGTAGGTCTTTGCTGGACAGGTTGGAGTTACGCCCCACGCCGAGTAGAGTTCAGTATCGGCTTGGCCGTCCAATTCTACACCATTGCGGCGACAAACTTTTGCCGCGGCCGAAGCTACTTTCAGAGGAGGGAGTCGGGCAACATCAGTGCTTGTAGAGCAGGCTGGCAGCTATCGATTGTTGGTTTTGTTAGTAGTCAGCCTTTGCACCACATTTTCTGGCCTCCCGACCTCGAAATCTAACTTCGAGTTGCACAAGTGAGCTATTAAGTTCCAATCACGCACAAGAAACAAGAGTCCTCAGGAGGAGCTACTATGAGCTCGCAGCGACCGGAACAAGAGGACTTGCGCCCAAGCTAAGCCAAGTCGAACCCTGCTTCGAGCGTGACCGCGATCCGGCGTGGACCTCGGACGCGCAGTCAGGGGCTTTTCAACCCGAAGCACATTGAAAGGGTGGTCGAAGAGCCGATCACACTGCGGGATGAAGAAGCCCTCGAAGAGAGGCTGCGAAGCATCCTCAAGGATCTCATTCAGTTAAATGAGCAAGAAAGGCGCCTCGCACATCAGTAGGAGGATCCATGATCCGTAAGGAGCTAGAGCTGCAGGGAAAACACTTTGGCCTAGTCTTAGAGGTCATTCAAGCCCAAGGGAGATTATTGAATGGGATCTTTCATTAGCTGACGAAACTATAAGTCTCACCTCGTTAGAGGACTTCGTTCGCGAATTTAGTAAGGATATTAACCAGACCCGTGAGGACCTGAAACATATCCGAGATCAACTGAATTTTCGTTTCGCTTGCGTCGGAACCAGGCTCCAGACGTTGGAGCAAGGGTCGAAGACCGATTTTGACCGAGAACTTGCGCAAGAAAGGGTCGGAGAAGGACGCCAGAGTCCCAAAGACGATGAAGAAGAAGACTTTCTGTCCGGGTGGGGTGTTGCTAGTGGCGATTGCAAGGAACAGGATTTCTCCCGAAGAGGGAAGGACCACTGGGGCCGCCGTGGACCGCCTTATTCTGACCTCTCCGGATCGGGGTCCGACTCCGAAGGTTCACGAGGTCGCCGGAGTTCCTCGAGTTCCTCGGAAAGCGGGCACTGGAGCTCATGAGGAAGGAGCCAGTCGAGGCACCACCGTTCGACCAAGTTAAGGTCCCGCAGGGACGAGGTCAGGTTGACCTCGTCTGCAACGCACCGTGATGGATATGTTCAATCTGAGGACAGAGCTACCCGACGCGGCCCGCGCTGGAGCGGCCTCAAGGAGCTTATGCAAACGGATCTCCACTTCAGGCACTTGCAGTCATACCGGACCTATGGGCTCCAGAATCGTATTACGTTGCTGTCCCCGAGTCGTCGTCGAGCTGTGCGCAGCATTCGAAAGGATATTCCGCTTAAGATTAAGAAGAAGCTAACCTTCACTGGCCAGGACGGCCTTCTTGTCATGGACTTCCTCGCTAAGATCGTCCAGGAGTTCGACACTCAGGAAATGAACGAGAGTCAAGCCATGAGGATAATCCCTGAGTTCCTGGGCTATTTGGCCCTGAGACAACTTACTGCGGTGCCGCAAACAGCGGTATCACATCATGGCAAGATCACTCATTGGCTTTAGGCGGTCCAGTGCTTACTGCGCAGTTTCGCGACAGATGAGAACATCCGTCAAGCCATGTTGGCTCTAAGGTACATCTCTCAACGTCCGGGGAGGACGGGATGGAATGATCCATCCTCCTCACGGATGCTTCAAATCTGTGTGGCAACGTTTATACCATGAAGGAACAGATGACCATGTTCATCGAAGGCCTTGACCCATCTTGTAAGATGCCCATCGCGGAGTACCATCAAGAACATCCGGATATCTATTTCATCTGTTTGGTGAACAATGCCAAGTCCTCCAGGGAGTTGCGGGACGCGCGCGAGAGAAGAACACCAAGAAGGTCACGGTACCCTTGACGAAGACCCTGCACCCGCAGGGGTCCCCGAGGACCTCCGCGCACTATGTTGAGGAGGCGTCCGACTCCCGGGATCACAGTGAGCCCCTAGAGGAGGTTGATTTCACTGCCGAGGAGTATGTATTGGAGGATGACGGACAAGAAACCGTCTCTGGTACTGAACAGGACCAGAGCTACGCGAATAATTGCGACTACGCGACGATCACTAATGAGACCGATTCAGTTCCCGTGTTCGAGTCTCGAGGTCATACGCCAGCACCTCGCCTGACTTACGAAGACCGCCAGACGAGGAAATATCGCCCTGGATGGTGTGGTCGTTCGTCGCACCGCCCTGAGAGAGGTGATCGATATCCCGTGGATCGGGGACCAGGGGACAAAAATCATTCCCTGGTATGTTTCAAGTGCTATGAGAATAGGCACCAGATTCCCTTGTGTTTCCTCACCTGGAAGGGCTTCAATAAAGTTGTCCTCAACTACGAGGCACTCACGCCCATGGAGCGTTTCGGGCTACCCATGACGAGCTACTTGTGCGCCAAGAACACGCTCGTCGATCCTCCCTGGCACACCCCCGCGGTTTCCTCCAACGGCAAGGGCAGCAATATCCCCGACACCAAGGAGCGGCGGAACCCAGGTAGTCCCAATAAGGGAAACTGAGTCGGGGAATCTCTTGGAGTGCCTGGGGGAGGCGGCTGAGAACTATTCCCCACCACAAGATTGGGAGATAGTTCCTCACGATGCTTTAGTTCAACCGCAAGGCGAGGGCGGAAATGTCCGTCCTTACGAGCATAGGCAGGTGAAACGAGTGGTAAGACGGGTAAAGTGTTTCACGAGATCTTGCGTCGCCCTTGACACCGCATATCGCGGTGCGATTATCCCCTGCAAGTTCTGGTACTCGTTCGAAAGAAATACAAGGTCTATGCCGACCTTTGACCAACTACTGGGCTTATGACCCGTATGGTCACCGTGCTCGACTCGGGCGTCGGACTAAATTTGGTACGTAAGTGCGAAGTCCCGCCCGGAAGGGAGGTCCTCATCGCTGCGGGCCAGCAATAAATATCGGTGGTGCGCAGAATCGACCGCTCCGGACGATCGGGGCCCTACAAATGCCGTTGTGACAGAGCCAGTTCGTCCCTTTGGTCGATTTTTTCGCGTGTGACAAATATGCCGTTCACATCATCCTTGGCGCCGACTTCTGTGATCGCTTCGTCGAGTCGATCTATCCGCGAAAGAAGATGGTAGAACTAGCAGACCATTCAAAAGTGCCGATAGTGCGAAAGTTACCATCACTTACGGCAAAACCGAAGTGGGCACCGGGACAGAAGGATGCCCTTACAAGGGATGATGGCGACCGCAAATCACCCAAAGTGAAGGCGGCGAAACTTGTCACCATAGAGCCGAGGACCCAACGCGGCGTCCCAGGTACGTCCCAAAGTTCCGTACTGGTGGTGTTGCAAGCATATAAAATCATCTACGGCAAGCATCGGCTTGCCGCCGCGAATGGGGTCATCCAGGTCAACCCCGACAAACCGTTTAACATATGGGTTGCCAACTTCGGGACCCATCCGGAGACCATCCATAAAGGCCAAGTGGTGACAGAACTTCCGCCACACCCGCGCTCCGCACTCTAGAGAGTCCTCTTACTTGGCAACGCAATGGGGGTGTCGCCGGACAAAGACAAGAAGGAGGGGAGCCAACCCTCTCGCACTAAAGAAGAGCGACCACCGGACCCCACTCCGATGGGCCACAAGGGAGAGGACATATCGCCGCTGACTTTTGCGGATACAGAAGAAACCGAGGAGTCCCATGAGTGTCACCGTATCGGGCCTTCTCCGCCCGACAGAGAAGGGCTGGACTTGAATCATGTCCCTGCTCACCTTCGTGGGACATTCAGCGAAATACTGCGGAAACATCCCAGGATGTGGACGGCACCCTGGGCGAAATCAAGACCATGCAACACCGAATAGACCCGGTACCCGGTGCGCGACGTATCGCGCAGGTGCCGTACAGAGTCAGATATAAGGCTAGAGAGATTGAGGACAGGGAGGTCAAAAAAATAATCAAGGCTGAGCGGTTGAACCGACGCAGTCCGAGTGGGCGCCTCCCGTGCTCCTCAGCAAGAAACCCTACGGGTCTCTTCTATTCTTTGTCGACTACAGGCGGCTAAACGCGGTCACCGTCAAAGACACTTATCCCCTTCCTCACATAGATGGCTGTCTCGATTCACTCGGCGATATGCTCTTCTCGGCCCTTGACGCGATTTCCGCGTACTAGTAGTTGCTTATACCCGAAGAGAACCGGGAAAATACCGCGCTTTGTCATTTGGGACTGTTCAGGTTCAGTAGGATGCCTTTCGGTTTGACGAACGCCCCGGCCTCCTTCCAAAGGGCGATGGACATCTTGCTGTCGCCCTTCCAATGTAAGTCATGTATCGTCTATTTATACGATACAATCATCTTCTCTAAGACGTGGAAAGATCACTTCGAACACGTCGAAGATATCCTCATCGCCTTGGAAGGCGCATGTGTCAAGTTGAAACACCGCAAATGCGAGTTATTTGTCGAGAAGATCAAGTACTTAGGTCATATCGTCCGAACCGGCTCAATAGAGGTCGATCAAGCCCGTATGGCCGCGCTACGCGAGGTGAAGCACCCCCGAGACCAAACCAAGCTCCGCAGCTTTCAGGTATGTTGCAACCTTTATCCCCTTTTTCACTAACTATGCGAAGCTCGCTCATTCGCTGAACCAGCTCCTCAAGAAGTGGATGCTAATCTAGCTCCGATCCTGGACTGACGTTGTCAGAAGGTATTTGACGCCCTTCGAGACGTCATCCCATCCCATTCTATCCTGGCCCTTGCAGGAAAGGCTTGCTGTACTCCATTGATACGTGTGCCAGTAACTACAGAATAGGGGTCGCCCTGTTCCAGACTCAGGGGGATGCTACTCGCCGGTCGCTTGGCTTCTTCTCTCGAAGCCTCACCGAGCCATAACAGAACTACTCAGTCTTCGAAAAGGAATGCTTGGCGGTGATCTTGGCCGAGCAGACGCTCCGGTCCTACATGTACGGTGAAATCTTCACCATACACACCGCTCACGCTTCTCTCTGCTGTTTTATTAACGTCAGTGACCCCTCCGGACGCCTCATCTATGAAAGCTGCGCCTTTCAGAGTTTGACTTCGAGGTAAAGTACAAGAAGGCACCTGTGAACACCCAGGCTGACGCCACTCCCGTATCTCGCCGAGGGGAAAACCTATAACCCCATCGACGAGAAAATTTCTTGCTTTCTAGCCGAGGCTACCGGAGGTTTCGAACATAGCGCGGCCGATTACGACACGTGCGACGAGCTTCCCACGCTTGAGAGGGGGGAGGCGCCTGTGGATCATATATAGGCTATAACGTCTGAGGAGTTGCTCCGCGAGCAGCTTGTCGATCCATTTTGTTGACTAGTCCGCCGACAGATGACGGCGGATACATTCAAGACCTTCGCCACGGAAGCCCCAGAATGGGAAGACACACTATGCACGAAGGCATCCGAGCAAGTCTAACTAGTGGTTCCCAAGGCCGTTCAAGATCGGTTCCTCTCCATGAGCCACCATGCCAAGTTGGCCGGTCACCAAGGGGGACGGGAGCTCTACAAGAGTCTCACAGACAATTTTACTGGCCGTCCATAGCTCTGCACTTTGACGTGGTGGTTTCAAACTGCGTAGTATATTCAAAGAAGCACATGGGGCTCCGAAAGAACGTGAAGGAACTACAACTCTTCACAACGACCGCCCCACTGGAGAATGTCGCCATAGACATTTTCGAGGAGCTGATCAAGACCAAGAGGGGCAATTTCTACCTGGCGGTCATCAGCTACCGGTACTACAAGCTGTTACGTAATTGTTCTTCTCAAGGAGATCTCGTCTGTGCAAGTTTCGTTGGCCTTCGTGCACCACTTGGTCTTCATCTACGGAACTCCGGTCAAAATCTTGTTCGACAGCGTATCCCCGTTCACATTGAGATTCTTTGTGAACGTCTGTCGGATCCTGGGGATTTGGAACATTTAAACTACCACGTACCACCCGCAGACAAACTTACAACTGGAAAAGCTCAATATAACCGTTCTAAGCGCGTTACGTAGGTAATTTGGTGAGCATCCGCAGGAGTGGGACCTTCAACGAAGCCATGACGTACGCCTGCAAAACCCAAGTCCACCGAATGACCAACATTGCACCTCTAGAGCTCGTAATGGTCCGTACGCCCAAGAACTTGGCACTACAATCTCAACCGATTCCGGAGTAATTCGAGTCTAGGCGCGAGTACCACCTGAAGTGGAAGCCGCGGTTGCAGATCTTGGTGCGCGCTACCGACAAGAGCCTGCGGGAGGAAGAGGAGAGATACAAGCGCAACTTAAACGAGCGGTTGCGCACATTCCCACTGGATCGTGCGTGTTCGTCCGACGAGAATAGGACACCGAGGAGCCCAAAAAAGTTGCCAAGGGTCACCCATGACCCCTATCAAGTTCATGGAGTTAGCGGGAGCACGGTAGTCATCCGATGGGGTGAGGAGGAAGAGCTGATCTTCCGCAACCTCGTTGAACTTGCCCCAAGTTCCCTGGAGTCGCCAATAGCGGCCGGACTGCAAGCAGCGCTTCAGTCTCTAGGTAATGCGGAGGTGGACTTACCCTATAGGATTCTTCTTACCCTTAACGGGGATGCGTAGTATGTAAATCCGCAGGATCCAACCCAGGGAGCTGAGCGGAGTTAAGAGCGAATAAGACTCACATCGACGTTTTCTCTGTCGCAGCAGGAGCAAAAGGTAGCCCTGGACGCGAAAGGGGGAGACAGTAGGCACGGATAGAAGTCAGCGACAGAAAATACTACCCTGATTCCCAAACGTGTCCAAAGAGCAGCCACCACCAGAACGGAGACCGGAGTCAGAGGAGTAGCACGTGATCGACTTCGTAGTTGATCAAGGCTATGTCGACGAAAAGCTACCCCTCCGGTTTCACTAGTATGGATATCCGGAGTCGGAGGAAACTTGGGACCCAGTCACCGGCATGTTGCGGAGCCATGTCGTCCGCAACCTTCGACGCAAGGGGAATTGCCACAGGACGAGCAGCACAAAGCGCTGGCTGGTTAGCAGGGCCCGCACCGTAGTTAGCTCCTCAGAAGCAGTAACCCGTTCAGCGGCGAAAAGGTTTTGAGCGAGTCGAAACGCATAGCGACGTAGCAAGGAGGCTCCTTCCGCCAACCCTGATATGAACTACATGCCGTGTTGCGGCGCTCCGATCCGCCCGCCACCTTCAAGAGGACTCGAGTTCTCGACGGCACCGCCGAGTTGGCGGTGGAGTCCTCAAAAGTGGGAAAGAAGTCGCCGAAGAATACCAAACGAGAACACAGTGACCATCCAAGGCCCCTGCAGACTCCTCGAACACAGGTCGAGCCAACAGACTGGCTCTAGAGGGGCATCGAAGCCCCTTATGCTACCCGCACCACTACCTCCACAAAGACCTCCGTTCTGCAGAAGGGGAATGGGGACTTTGTCCCTCCCCTAGTATCAGTGGAAAGGGTTCACATCGAAACTCGCGCACATCGCTTAGCGCTCGAAGTAGAAGGAGCCTAGACGGGAAAAAGGGGCAAAAGAGTGAAACAAGCAGAAAACAAATTTACTTTGAACTCAATGGGATGCCCATAATGGGCTCTACTTGGTGCAGTTTGAGGGAGTCTTCGGAGGCGGAGGTCCGGTCACCGAGGCCAACAAGTAGCGGAGATAGACCAAGATTGCCGCGCGTGTTCGATGGTGACTAATCCCGCACGTCAACAACATGTCACGATAGACGCCATTCAGATCCGCCTCAGCGGACGACCATTCCAAGTCTGGAACGGTGGGCCTGGACGAAGAAGGCGGTGACGAGGGGATCTACAGCTCGCCTGCTATCGCTATAGCGTCGTCGTACCAGCGGGACCTCCTAGGGTACCGCAGGTGAAGGAGGCAGAAAGGGGCCAACGAGAGCATTGGGCTTTCCTGGGTTGAAGAGATTGACTGCTCCCTCCTCGCTCGCGGCCATGTCGTCCTACAAGAGGAGGCGGTTTTGCGAAGCAGAACCAAGTCACATTGCGGACTTTTGGATACCTGCCGCGTCCCGCGATCGCAGACCGGGCAATATTGTAGACCCTGACGGGCCACTTGAGAAGGCAGCCGGCGGAAGAGGATTCTTTGTCGTCACTGGAGGCGGAAGGGCGTCCAAAGGAGGCATAGTCGTTAGGGGCGCCGGCATGTAGCGCAAAACAGAGTTGGTCGTATTTGGCTGGGCAACAGTGCCCTCGGAATCGGCAGCCGCGGCCTTTTTGGCAGCTGCAGGCGCCGCTGTGGTCGCCGACATCGAGGGGAGTGACGATGGTGTGGAATAAACAAGCGCAGCCGGGAGCACCGAAGACGAGGCGGGCTAAGAATTCGCCGGCGGGATAGTGGAGAGGGGTTAGTTAGCAGCATCGGCCCCGTTGAAGCCGGGGGCGTAGTCGTGGAGTCCACGAGCATTACGTCGGGCGAGGCGCTCTCATCATCCCGCTGCGCATCCATTTGCGCCGCTTTTTGGAAGCTTGATCTTGTCGTGTGGAGTGGCTCTGCCCAGAATTGAGCAACGAAAAGGAGTCGCGAGTGGTTCTGAGGAAGCCCCGACCTTGTGAACCTTGCCGAGACGAAGACCCCGACGGGTGGGTCAGATGAAGGAGTATATAAGGGTCCCGCTGATCCGAGGACCTCCTTCGCGAGGGCGAATCGTGCAGAGTTGAGGGAACCGCCCCGATGAGTAGGGATCAGCACAGCACGAGTGTATGGGTCGTTTGTGTCAGGGTGACTCGAACGAGGGTAGGAGTCGTGAGGCTGGGACCCGCCAGCTTGGTAAGGGTCACATGAAGGGTGGTTTGAGGACATGATGACGTGAGCGTGAGCGTTGAAGAGATAGAAAATGGAAAGAGTGCGTTGAGGGAGGAAGGAAGTCGACTTGAACTTGCCCGGGCAGCGGTATATGTAGCGCGCCAGATGGGGTCTTGAGAAAAACGAGTCCCATCCGGAGTGGAATCAACTGACGAAGGCTCGGACGATAGGGTAGTCGGACGAGCAAGAGGTCCTACGGGCTGACCGAAGTTGTCCGATGGAACCGCGAACGGAAGCGAATGCTTGGAGAGGACACCTTCAGGGAGCGGAGGCGTGAAAACCGGGCGCCACATAGGGGTACAGCCGTGACACCGCCTTACGTGGCGTACCAGGAAGTCATAGTGGCAAAGAGGGAGACTCGATCGGCGTGGCCATGTTGATGACGTCCCCGACGTGAGGGACTGTAGGAGACGGTGAAGGAAGGGCGAACAACGGTGGCCGCGGAGAAGTGGTGGGAAAGACGGTGCGCCCCTCGGTATGACTACGCCACCACGGGCGGCAAACGCTACACAGAAGAAGCCGCGCCGAAAAACAGCGGCAGCAAAACCGGTCCCATGCGTTGCGGACTGAGGGCAGTGCAAGAGGTCAGGTAAGCGCCCGTACAGAACCGCCCAAGGAAAAGACGTAGAAGGAAGAAGAAGTAATACGTTCAAAAGGGCGCCGGAGAGACCTCGAGGCATTGGGACCACGAAGGAGGCCCTACGCAGGTCTTTCCACGATGATAAGCAACCAGAGGAGGATCCAGAACCGGCACATGAGGGGCTACCTATACTCGGGGACAAGAGCCGCCCTCCTATTGACCGTTTACCAAAGAAAAAACTTGTAATTTAGCCCCGCTCACCGTAGGCGGCTTCGAAATGGCGAGTGGCCACTTAGATTGGAGAAATTTAGTGTATCGCTGGCGCCCTACCCCAAGCCACGCAATTGGGGGGCCAGTGTTATGTGATCCCCTGCTGTGAGGATCCTACAGCAAATGGTATGCGTGCTCAACCCATGGTGACCGCTGTACCTATTTCTAGTAGCTTATGATAGATTATATCTGGATCCATGTTGGATCCCTGCAACCGGCTCACCTGAGCCGGCGGCGGGCAAGGGGAACTCTTTAAATATAATGTCCAATACATCACTTTAGCCCCACCCTTGAGTTTAAGCCCACCTTGGACCTACTGGATCGACCTACCCCTTATAGTTGCGACTCAATCAATCGATTCTTTCCTTCTGTAAGCGCCCATCGCGAAGCGCGGAAGTCCTTGGCAACCCTTTATCCCTTTCCCTTTCGTCGCTTCGTTAACGACTAGCGTTGGTTCCATTGCGGCAGATTTCCACCGGCCGCCGGTGACAGCGCGTGCCGAGGGTGCTTGCGCAGGATTAACCGCTGGGTATTGGTCGATCGAAACATTTCAGATAGAGTTCGAAGGACAGCTTCCGACATCTAAACCAGAGGAAAAATCCATCCCGTTGGTATCTAGTACATTTCTAGTTAGCTCTACGCTTCTTCGCACTTTATCTCAGTCGCCACTGAGATAAAGTGCAAAAAAGAGTTCATAATATTCATACAGGATCAAATTTTATAAATCCTACGACCCTAAAATCCTTTGATATCCAAAAAATCCGAGTAATTCTATGACTCTTCCGCTATTCATTTTTCGAGGTTACATTAGGTGTAACACTGTACTTTTTTATGCTACCACAGCGAAAAGGCGAGCCATACTGATGATTCGTTATAATAGGGGCTGCTACTAGAAAAATAGTCTTAGTGCAAGACATCTCGTGAAAACTGTCATCACGTGGGGATTATGCCCGTAGACTGCTTGAAAGGTTAACTTATCGCCGTCTTGCATCCGACTTTTTGCCATTCGAGCTTACGTTCGGCTTAGTTACAAGCATGAATACTTTTTATACGTCTCGTTCATAGCTCACGCCTCCGCTAGAAATCGCAGACTCGAATTGATAGCCGCGTTAGCGCTTTAGAACGGTAAACGGGCTCCCAACAGACAGAAATGGAGACCTAATCTTCTAAAGAACCGGCAAAGTTCCATACAGGAGACTATTTAATAGTTTCATCGATCAAATTTTATTCTGTCTGTTCGCACCATCCTAGGCCTCGTCACATATGGAATATTTCTACCGGAGATACAGGCAAAAATACTACGGATCAGCCAATCTCGTCCTGTCATGTCATCCATGGGAGATTGTGAAAGAAATGATCTGCGATCGGAGTCATGCCATCCCACTGACGCTGCAGTCGAAAATTGATTACACCGTAATGCCGAATGGGCTATTTTGTAGCTATTCAACATGTATGTTTACTGAAATGATGCCGCACAATGATGATGTCACTGCACAGCGATTACAATCATTTTGAGTCTATTTTATTTCTTGTCAGTATCTCACGGAATGCAAGTGCAAAAGTCATAGTTACTGCGGATCTTGTTGCATTATTTACTACTACTCCGGATGGGAGATGATAACATCTAGCATTAGTACTTAATCACCAATCCAGTCTAGAACCATGACTTTAAAAAGAAGAAGTAATAAGAATCAACAGTGTAGTAAACACAATTTTATTAATCGTGTTGAAGAGAGTTCCTCTGGGAACAACAGGAATCCCCTGGGACCTGCCTTTTCTCCGTTTGTAATAACAGAGATGCTTTGACCATTTCACTTTGAACCAGTCTGGCCACAATAATTAGCCCCACAGGTGTCACGAAGTGATGTTAGGAGCAGCAGGATTCTATAGACGTAGAGATATTTCTCTCCATTTTTCGTTTTATCCGCCTTATATTTGAAATTGCGAAATAACGAAAGAGGCAGAAAATCAGTAAATTCTGAAGAAGAAGAAGAGAGAAAAATGAAGGAAGCCCAATGAAGTACTTCTCCGAGGGGTATAGGGAGTTCTGGGTACATATTTATCAGAATTAGACGTTGATTTTCTTTTGAATTAGCAACACTCCTCTAAAGTTCTCTGCCTAGCCATTGAAATTCCTCTCCAATCTTCACCGATCAGCAGTTATTCAACCGTTGCTCAAAAACAAAATAAGGGACAGGAAAAAGGAGTTTTAAGAAAGATTTGGATAGACTCGACGCCTGGTTATTATGGACCGAGGAGAGATTAGAATCACGGCCAAGGTCGCCAAAGATAGTTTACATCGAGGCGGTTACAGCAGATCAACCGACCCAGTAATCTTTCTCGTCCATCAACGTCAGTCGTCAACCCGGAGGAAGAGAAAGACGCGGAGATAGCGGAGATGATTGAGACCACAGCCCCGAAGAAAAGAGACGAAAGGCCTTACCAAATTCCACGGTGACCTCTGATAGCTGAATTTTCCTCCTCTTCTGTATGAACGCATCAACGCGCCAGTGCATCTGGAAAGCCTCCTCCGAAGCTAAGGAGAATCTTCAAAGCCTCGTAACACTCCATCATTCAGATGGCCAACGATAAGGAAACGAGGATCAAGAAGCCCAAGAGCATTCCTCGGAGCTGCAATGTCTGCCTGCGAAACTTCCAGTCCGTGATACAACTGCAACACTTCAGTGGCGGACCGCATAAGGACAAAAGTGTTCCAGGTCCAAAACCCGAAAGGGTATCATCGCGCCGTGTGTAACAAGACGTTCGACTCTCTTCACAACGCCGAAGCACATATGTAAGTCCAGTCCGAAACACCAAGCGAGAGTGAGATTGGCAGGGGGCACGATGAACCCCGTGAAAGAGAGGCCGTACGGCCGCACCTAATTTCCGTCTCTTTAGTCAAGGGGTTGTCCGATTGAAATTTGAGTCGCCATCGAGTGAGTAAGATTTATTGCCTTTCCGGATTACCCTAATCGAAACCGCTGTAAGCGCGAAAGCCCATTCGGTATTGATCCAAATTTCAGTGCCAACACACTGTATTTTGTCAGTGGCCCTAGGAACGGTCTGTGGGCAGGGTGGAGCTAGGGACATTTTGATGGAATTTTGAATTTTCATTTATTTTACTTATTGCTGCTGTATTCATGTTTTCCAGTTGATCTCTATGCTTGCGGTTTGTCACCGCCGGCCACCCGCCCCGCCCGGATGTAACGTGTAGCGGGCCGGAATTTAAAAAGAAATAAAAGGGCGAATAGGAACATATTACGATCACCAATCCTTTCCCAAATTTCCCCCTCCAGTCCTAGTTTGAACTCAACGTTGAACTAGTCTACTGTACAGTACAGTACAGTACCATGTGATCATCCTTGAGTCCGAACCTCAACACGTGTAGGAGTTGATCTAAGTAATCGAGCAATATTCCGAAAACCAATTTTTGTCTATTCTGCATACTGTGTAGGACTGATTTACAGTAAATATTTCTTCGGTACAGCACTCGGCATCCACATGCATGGTGGGTCGCCGTAACCACTGCGCAAAAGGCAAGCTCACAAAAGCGTACTCAAGTTATCCCGGAGGCAAAGGCACCTGAGTGTGGACCTCGCCGGATTGCCGGTTCTTTACCCTCCCACTCTCTGTTCCACTTGGATTGTCCCATTCAGCAAGTATTAAGGGAAGGAGCCAATCTTTTTCTTAAGAGTGGAGATGGTGAGAAAGCGGGAGAAGTATAATGTTGGTGATCTTGTATGGGTCTCGTTACTGGGTTTCCATGGTGGCCTGGCAGAATTGTTTCGGCAGACAAATTCATTCTAGGTCCTAACCATAAAGCACCTCCCACTTCGAAAGACTCGTACATGGTTAAGTTTTTCAATGACAACGGCGAGTTGTTAAAGTTAATCACTCTGATCTTCGCCCGTTCCTCAATCCACGCTACCAAAAAATACATGTCGGGTACTCAGGAGTTCTCAGAACACTTGAACGAAGCGGTACGAGAGGCTCGAGAGGTTGCGTCGATGCAAGGCTTAAAATACGCTGTGCCTAATGCATACGGAGAGACCAATAATGGCAGTGCAACCGGGAAGAAGAACAATGCCAATGCAAACGGAAAGAAGAATAATGCCAACGCAAACGGAAAGACGAATAATGCCCCCGCAATCGGAAAGAACAATAATGCCAGCGCAAATGGAGAGAATAATAATGGCATTGCAAACGGAACGAAGAAGAACGGCAGTATAACCGGAAAGAACAATAGTGCCAGCGCAATGGGAAAGGTCAGCAGTGGCAGCGGAACCGGAAAGAACAAGAATGGCAGTGCAAACGGAAAGAACAGTAATGGCAATGCAAACGGAAAGAACAATAATGGCAGCGTGGCCGAAAAGAACAGTAATGGCACTGCAAGTGGGGAGAAGAATAAGGTCAAAGCAAACGCAAGAAGAATAATGGCAGCGTGGCCGAAAAGAACAGCAATGGGAGCGTAAACGCGAAAAAGAATAATAGCAATGCGAGCGGGGAGAAGAATAACGGCAATGGAAACGGGAAGAAGAATGGTGGCAGTGCGAAAGGAAAGAAGAGAAAGCGTGCGGCGTCTACTCCTACTCCCGCACGTAACGTGAAGGCAAAGGTTAACGAGCAGGACAAAAAAGCAACACCCCAACAATCCAAGGTCCCGCCGCCAAACTCCACGCCAGGACCGTCCACGCCACACCTCGGTCGACTTCAGAGATATCCAGAGGACGAGAGCAAACCGATTGCCCTATGGCAATCCTTTCCGCAAGCCAAACATTCTCCGAGTCCTTTGATAAACGGCCGTACACCGGGCGGCCGAGTACTGCGGTCCATGGCACGTGCCAACCAGCGTGAGAGTACTGCCTCAAAACGCAACACACCAGGCGCTCCCGGTCCTTCGACCTGGCAGTCTAACCAGTCACAGAGAACTAACCCGAACATACGGCCACCGGTTGTGATAATAATGAGGAGCGGTAAGCATGGAGGTAGCCACGATTCGCGATATGGCTGCAGCGGCGATCTAAGCAACCAGCAGCTCTACACCTCCGAGTCCAAGAGCACTCTGATCTATTTGGTGACCGCTTACGAGCAAGAGCTTCGTTTTTTTCGTCTGCAGGGACTGCGGAGTGCTGCCCAATCATCGCCTGAAGTTGTGACTAAGCTGGAGGACTTCATATGGATATGTGCCCCGGCATTCGATGACGTTGAGGAGTTCATCACGATGAGCAAAAATGGTGCAGACAAGGGAGAAACAGATAGGGCGGAGAAGAAGGCCGGGAGAAGTTACGCAAGCTGGCGAACAGGCCTGTACAACAATCTGTCTTGCGCTCACAACGTGCAGTAATGAGGCGTGGAATAAAACTGGCCAGTGAAGCTGTGCCATACTCAAAAACAGTAACCGTCTTCATGCGGAACCTGTGTATTCAATGGTTGGATTTGGCAGGGGATCCAAGCCCGCCTCGAGTTGCTGTTCCAAGGAATTTCGGGGCGAACCCTTAATCTTCAGCAGCTGGACTGTTGCTAGACTTGTTGATTGCATGATCATGAACCATTGCTGACATCAGCCGCCTCAAGTTATTTGAAGAGCAGCTCAGGTGACGCATTGGAAACGGCCAAACCAGCCTCTGATGAAAAGCAGAATTGAAAGTTTAAGTCCCTGTGGAGACACTGGTTCAAAAGCTGGGGCGGCTCCGGATCAAGAGCCGAGCATACCACACATAGGCAATTACGGTTGTCGACCTCACCAAGTGGAGTACGATTCGATATGTTAGCAGAGGGAAACTCAATGTCAATGCAGTCTGCACTCCTCGCCATTTCAATTCGTCGTTGTGGCTAACGTTAGGTAAAGGAATTTCTCAGTCGGAGGGATGCAAGCATATGCAGCAGCAGCGGTACTGGACCAAATGACGGAACTAGGCCTATGATGCATGGGGACAAGGATCGCGGCCTTCGTGTACCCAGAGTGGTATGAGAGGTGCTGGACCTGTTTGGTAAACTCCGTCGCAATACACGCAGAATGGGCGCTGAAGTTGGCATGCGTTAAGGGAACAAGCTTCCAGCCTAGTAAACAAAGGCCGGCAGAGTCGGGGAGGGATAAGGCTTGCTGGACATGGCGGGCACAGTGAGCTAGTTTGCCGAAGTCGGCAACGTCGAGTATGTAGGAGAGGCCGAGGATAGAAATGTACGAGCTGCAGACGGGTATGTTGCAGTCGGTAGAGGCTGAGGAAAGGATTCTAAGAGGTACGGTGGGCTGCACCGGGATGTCAGTGGGGTCGGAAATGTTTGGAGACCTGTGGCGGGCTATTGTATTACGGCTGATATTGTGGCGGTGCGTAGCAACAAAAGCAGGTGTGGAAAAGAAGGCGTGGTGGCTGTATGGCACTATCGCATCGGAGGATTGCTGCCACTGAGCACAGGGTCGCCGAATATGGGAAGATCAAGATGGTGGTGGACCACATGGAGGAGGAGAGTGGAAGGGGTAAGAAAAATCGAAGAGGCGGCGGGAAGATTAGGAAATGTCCCCGGCGGCGGACAGAGAACCGGTTGTGGTTGGCACGAGTCGTAAGGGTGGTCCAAGATGCCCGTCTCCAATGCCCGTCGAGAGCAGAGCGTCGCAATGCATGGAAGAGCACATTGTGAACAGGTCAGGACACTGTAATGGTGCGTCTCTCTCGTTTTCCCAGAAAGTCAGGGAAGCATCGGGAACTCGCGGTCAAGGGTCGCGTTTTGGGAGGGCAGTACAGTTACTGCACATGTGGGAAGACGACCGATGGAAGAGGGTGCCTCGCCCCAGCTGCCACTCTGAAATGTCCACACGTCACCGGATTCGAGCCTTGGGCTTCCGTTACACCGGTGCTGCGG
The DNA here is from genome assembly GCA_002205965.3 of Kappaphycus alvarezii. Taxonomy (NCBI): domain Eukaryota; phylum Rhodophyta; class Florideophyceae; order Gigartinales; family Solieriaceae; genus Kappaphycus; species Kappaphycus alvarezii. The sequence goes on along the minus strand of NADL03000032.1, from coordinate 108,842 downwards.
CGTTCCCATATGCCCATCCGACTACTGCGACGAAGGTGTCATCGGAACACTGGGGCATCATGCTGCGCAGGCACCTCGGTCTCCCAGTCTACAGACTCGGTGCCCTTGAAATGCCAGCACCGCCAGCAGGACATGGATGTCCACGGTGACTATGCCGCCGACCGCTGCAACGAGTTCGCGTGGCGCGTTTTCCGCTCCGCCGGCCTTGACTACGAGTTTGAAATTCAGAATCTCCTCCCCGGTACGGACCACAGGCCCGCCGACATTCTCCTCGTGCAACCCCCCCGTGACATTGAAGCTGGCCTACCAGACCGACCCATCGCATGCGACGTCGCCGTGACGTTCCCGTTCATGCAGTCCTCAATCACCAAAGCGACGCAAGTCGCCGGTAGGGCTGCCGCCCTCACTGATCAACGCAAGGTTCAGGACCTACAGCACAAGCTGTCAATGCGCCTGGTTCCCCCCTCCCTGCCCTCCCGCGACCCAGGTTTCTGATTCCAGCCTCTGGTTTTCGACTCCCTCGGTGCCCCTTGTCTAGAGACGGCATTATTCATTGAAGCGTTTGTACCACGTGTAGCCAGGAAATGCCACACCTGGGACGCTACGATACGCACACGCATCTACCAGCGTATCAGTTGCGCTTTGTGGTCGTCGGTGGCTATGGCCATCATATCGCGCGCCCCACTGCACGTGACCGATTTGGTCCATCCAGTTAGGTCTAAACTAAATAGTGGGTCAGTCGGTGCACACTCCAGATAAGTAATAAAGATCTTTCACAAGTGAGCTCTTGGTGCGGCGACAATCACACTTGGGAAGGCCACAGATGGTACAGTATGCTACGTAGGCCAGACTGTTAGGGGCATAGCTGAGGAGGGGTATATTTGACGATGTTACATTACAGTTTGCATTACATTACAGTGTTAGTACAGTGTGTAACGAACGTAACGAATGATCTACAGTACTGTAACGAATGATCTACAGTACTGTACAGAACTGCACGGCAGGGAGCGATTTTCATAGCTGCCTTTTGGTCCATATGATCTCTGCAATTTTCAAAATACCGGACACGTACAAATCTTGATCCCTTTTACTCTGAAGAGTAGACAAATGCTGCCAACTACGCACTGCATTTTCTTTCAGATCTTCACCCGACTGCACATTTTGTTCGATGTAGCGCGTACCCATGTCCCAACGAGTGATCTGTTCAGCACTGAAACAGCTTTGCGAGAAATGTGCTGCGCGCCCTTGTCCAGCAGTAGATGTCGCCGCTTTAAAACGTGTACTGCCACTAGTGAAGGCCGCTACTAGCTCCGTTGTGCTGCCAATTTGCCGGATTGAAACCACGAGAGCGTTTCACTGGCTTTCAGCATCCGCTCATCCAATTCCTACCCAGTCCGAGTTCGAGGCTGGTACCAGCTGGGGGCCAATGTAGTAGAACATATTTACAAGTGATCGGCCCGCTACACAAGTTTGGTTTCCCGTCAGCCAAATGCGTCAATGTACCTTAAACATGCCCGATAAACCCGTCTCAGGCGTGTACCCCGTCAATCCAAGCAACAGAGCCAGCCATGCCTCTTGACATGCGCCTCCAAAACCCTAATCCCCGTTTGGTGCAAGATCAGTCGTACCACTTTACAGCAAGCTTTCCGCGGGCACGAGGCGACGGAATGTCGCCAAGACAAGACCCCCTGCAAGCGCGATATACGTGATGATCAAGGCAAACACCGACTCCCTTCCAAAATGGCTCCATGCAACGCCCGCGAGCATAGCAAACGCAACTCGAGCGACTGAGCCGGTTGCCGAGAATATGCCCAAAAATCCGCCGGCCGGCAAACCTGCCAATACCTTGGAAAACAGCGCGAGCACGGCAGTTTGGCCAATCGGGTACGCGATACTCCACGTTAACCCTATGCATCCAACGTACATAACCAGTGGCATATGTCGGCAGTGGTGGCACAGAAAGCGGTAGACAGCCGACAATCACAATCAGCAATCCGAAGAATACCAAGGAGCGGTCTGAGAAGCGTTTGCGATGGGCTTAAAACCTAGGTATACAAAGAGACCGAAAACCCCAATTAGCGAGATGCGGAAACTGGCGCCGCCGTACGTCATACCAAACTGTTCCATTAAAAACGGAGTCGATACTGTTTCAAACTCGGCCACGACGCCACGGAAAACCACATTGACCAGTAGACAAACGACGAGGGCCAGGACGTCAGGGCCGTGCTGAAGGGGTTGGTGGGTAGCGGAGGCTGTCGGACACGAGATCGAGTGGCAGACTCGGGAGGGTTGAAGTAAGGGAATGAATAAGTAGGACGGAAAGAATGTTGCAAAAGACAAGTACATAGGCAGGGTAGGTGAAACCATCAAGAAAGCCATGGCCAAGGACGTTGCTCAGGTAACAGTGCAAGGAGGCCGCCGGCGCCAGGAAGAACAGCAAAGCCGATAAACTGCAGGGCGGAGAGGTATGCAAAATGATGAGTTCGCAACGAGGAGGGAACGGCGCGGGTGAGATGGACGGCAGACAGACATTGTGGCGCTTCCAAAGCCGACGATGATGCGAGAAAGATAAAGGACGGAAAGACTTGGGGCCAGAGCGTAGACAAAATGGCCGAGCACTGGATTAGGGAGGCGAAGATCAGTACGATGAGGTGGGATACTTGTCGGAGAGATAGCCGAGGGGAATGGTGGTAGCCATTCTGCCCATGGAGAAGGAGGCGACAAAAACGCCGAGGGTACTCTTGGCGCCGCCCAGGGATTGAAAGTAGGCCAGGTAGAAGGGAGCATGAGGCCGCGAGAAGCCTCGGACACCAGGGTGATCCAGTAGACGACGGCGAGGGAGACCCAGTCGATTTGACCGGGTGGTGGGCATCGAGTCCGAGCGAGGAGCGCAGACTGGCGCTGGAGAGGGACGGGGGCAGGAAGAAAAATGAGGTACTTGCGGCGATAGTGTGGGACCGAGGGGGGTGTGGGGGGGGCGGGTTGGAGATGGGGTGGCGGGGACTGTGGGGGTGAGATGCAGAGTAGGAAGGAGAGATGTGGCGGTGAGGGCGTTAGGATGTTGGGGTTTGGGGATGACGGGAGAATGGAGAGGAGTTTGGTTTGGGGGGCGGCCTCGGAGGCTTTCCGGATAGGCAGGAAGCTGAGTGGGGCATGGCGGGGCGCACGAGATGGATCTGGTGGAGTCAGAATTAGTTGAGGGATTGTGCAGGGGTAAACAGACTTTAAAAGGCGCAAGGAAGTTGAAGCGAAAGGACTTTTAGCGAGTGTGGATTCGCAGCGATGCATATATACATGTACATTGTAGAGGTTGAGGTGGGGGTGAGGAATTCTGGGCGAATTCTGCGGAAATGGATGCAATGGATTGTGTCGACAAATGATGCGATGAGAAACTGTACTGTACGGTGTACTGTACTGTACTGTACATTGGTTGGAGGGCTGAAACGGAAAGAAAGCAATGAACTCGCAATATTACAGAAATGTACTTCATTCACTGTACCTTTTCGATGTCGACTCTACTACCCTACCCTGTATTGTATTGTACAGTACTGTACAGTGTACTGTATATCAAGTGTGATTCAGCGATCAGGTCGTCTAGACAGGAGGACATGAAAAGTGATGAAGATAGATGAATGTGATTTTTTCACGCTTTCCGGACTAAGACGCGTGTCAAAGTTTCTGGGAGGTTAAACATCATTTCAGTGACACGTCCGCCTTATATTGGATGCTCTTGCAGCAAATCAAAACTTCATTTCATTTTTTTCAGTCGTCGATTGGCTTCCCCAAACTGAATACTACTTGTATCTCATCCGCTTTACAAGCCAGCGTGTCTGAATTTTCAGCAACAGCTTAAAAATTACATGCGTATTGCACCGTACTGTCTTGCACAACTCAAGCAATATTTTTTTTCGGCTGCTGTGCACAGAACATTCAAGTCCTGATACTGTTTTGTACAGTACAGTACTCTGTCCTTGGGACTTACTGGAAGATCCAACACTTGAGATCTCCGTAAAAAAGGGACCACAACGATTTCAAGACCAGACGGTAATCTGTTCCTCCTTTTTTAGTATTCGGAACCCAATGACGTGAACACTTGAACAAGAATTGAAATAAAAGTATATCACCATCAAATAGTCGATTGTCTTGTACGCCCTTTATAAAACATGAAGTACAGATGATTACACAGTTATAAATGGAGTAAAGATGATTACGCATTAATAGTCGTTTACAGTACTTTTAAACCTGCATCGTACATGACTTTTTGCGTATTTAATATTTTCGAGAATAGCTCAACTGCGCGAGGCGAGTGAGACTCGATGAATACGAGACAGAATGTCACTTCAAGTCACCGTAGGTCAGGGGACGCAAGGGGCTGGCTGTCTACATAGACCGCATGTGTACGCGTACAGCAGCGTACTGCGTATGAAATACATAAAGATTCACTCTCTTAAATCCCTCCACCACATTACACAACTGCGTCCTCAAATATAAAGCCATCGCGAGACTGCACAGTGTAAGCATTGAGATCAATGCGCCTGAGCCGAGCTGCATTCCAAGGACCCACGCCCCCAGGGTACATGCATTGAAACGCACGGTACAGCAAGGAGAGGTTATAAATCAACGCTTGAAAAGCTTCGCCCCGAACCCTGGGTAAACAGTATGCTCCGCGACGGACCGGCGCAAAACTTGTAGGGTTGGTTCGATCACTCACCTGACGTGGGCAACCAGCTGTGGGTATCGAGGCAATTCAAAACGAATTGCATGAGAGGTCGAAGTGGATCTGGCACTCGCTGCTGCTTGTAGCCACATGAAAGCGAGCAACTGGCGCAGGATTGGTGGAGCGTTGTAGGATTGTTGGGGGACGTGGCAAAAATGTATTCCCAGTGGTCGAGAATTAAGCCTGCAGCGGCTTCAAAAGTCTCTGATGAAACCGCCAATCAGGGGCCGACTTGGCTTTGGCATTGTGCGTTGTGCGTGCGGTAGCTATGAATTGAATGGTCTCACTCCTGATCTGCGGAGGGAGCTGTACGTACGTTCTGGAGAACATATTTGAAGAATGCTGTATGTTCGCAATGTACTGAACGATTTCGAGGATGGACGGATTTACACTTCGTGCAAAAGTACGGTGTAAAGAGCGTTGTGTTGAAACCGTTGGAAGAGGTTTTTTATGATACTTTATAATTTGTCCTCTTTTGCTTCTCTCTGCCTTCACTACCTACAGACTAAATCCGTCCAACAAGTTAAACATGACGCCTTATCTCAAGGAATGAAACCTTCCTGCGGTGATTGCTACTGGGGAGGTGAGTGTCCAGGTCTACCATTTGGCAGAGTGTTTCTTTCGAAGTTATTGCTCTTTGGGGTCCGTTTCCTTGTAATCTCACCTCTGCTCGCTTGCCCCTTCCACCTGCCTCGTGATTCTGCGTCTTCTTTTCACTGAAGAACTCAATTTAAGAAACTTGGCAGAAAAACTTTAGTTTCCATTTCTTTCTGTTCCTCTCCAGCCTCCCTTTGCTAGTAAGAACTTTTAGAGCATTAAAAAGGCCCGATTGTTGATGCTTGGCGTCTGGAAGAGTAATATGACTGCTGAGAATCCTGAAGCGATCGTTTGGTTCAAAGGGTGAGTACATGACCTTAGAAGATGAGAAGATCCCTCCTGTGCTATTATTCGGAGCTGGGCTAGGGAGGAAAGGTTTGGGTGTTTACTCTTGGAAGATACATCCGATCTATCCCATGGTTTTCAAGACAACCACAATCGACTCGAAAAGGGTATACCGACACAGTAATGGGTTAGGGCGAACCGATGAGCACCAAACTCTAGCTAGCGGTTATAGAGCTACATTCCGAGCCCAAATCTTGAGACGCTTAGGTTGTTCGTCGTCTTCGACTGGCGTAAAACCAGTAGTATAATGGGCATTCCCGTGGAATTTTGATATCTACACCATAAATCGAGGGAGTTAAGGGACATTGCCGCTTTAAATTCAGGAACCTGATATATATGATAACTGAATCATTCGAAGTTTTGAGTCAGTTCACTTGAATGGTCGTATCTTCGTTTGATTCATATCCCTGAACAGTCGTTCTATCTGTATCTCATGTATTGTTTATAGTGTCTACACTTCTCTCTATCTCCTGCTCTAAGGACTATATAAGAGTCCTGTATTTCGCTCAATGTAAATTGCGGGCAGCGACTTGCGCCTGAGTTTAATAATTGACCAGAAGTATCCAGCCTCAGTTCTTTGAAGTCTCTCTCTCCTGTATCTCAATTTTTGTTGGTTCTGGGCCCAGTCCCCAATAATTCGCTACCAGCCCGCCGGCAGTTTGCCTGGGACTCCATAAGTCCACCATGGACCGACGGCAAAGGAAACCAAGAAAAGTTTAAAGCCATCGTCTACGACTTGAAGGAATATCACGATTCTCCTCCTGACACGAGCTCTAGTAAGCTTGCCCCTCCAATTCAAGCTCTTGTGCTAAAGTCACAGCTCTTTGGTCAGGCTGAAGACCTCACTGCAGACCTGACAAACGAGCAGTTGAAGAGCGAAAATGGTGTCAAATTGATTGTTGGCGCTGTGCATCAGCTTGACTTTTTATCTGTTATAAATGGAGCCTTTGATGGATTTAACTCACTTTGACATACTCTATGCTCTCAGTCTGAGTCATTGAAGACTTTCGAAACTCGCTTCCCTGCTTCTGTTACGAAATTCAACTCATTGTCGAGTACTACCAGACTGCCGCAGTGCGTCACCGCCTTGATGCTTCTGAGCAATGCAGGTATCGAACACTCCCAATGAGTCTCGGCACTGGTCGTTTCTGCCCCAAATGGGACGACGTTCTCCGACCAATCTTGCAATGATGAATATCTCAAAGCGGTGACGTATAAGCAACTGGCTTCTGTAGTGAAACAGTGTGAGAAAGCATCGACTAGCACTTCACATGTTCCGCTAACAGCTAGCGCTGCAGATACCATGACTAGCTTCAAACGTGATAGCAGTAATTGATTTCGTCGTCCTTCAAATGCCTGGTTGAAGCGTCATCCTTGTCACGTCTGTAACAAGTTTGTACATTGAAAGGACAGCCATAACCGTGATTGCTCCTTGCAGCCCGGTGTAAAATGCTACGATACTGCTGCGGAATTTATGTCGTCCATCAGACCCACTGCTGGTTCATCGAGCTCTGGCAACAGCTATTTGAACTGCAGAAGAAAAACTATTTCTTTTAATACAGCCGTTTTGTCGAGCAATAATTGTTCAACTAACGAAATCGATGGCTCCTGTGACTCTATTTTTGACAACGCTATCGGGCCACGCGTGCATGACGGTGCCCCGTACTCTGTCATTGGCAATATTGGGGTTCGTCTGGTAACAGAACAGGTCAGGCATGGCGATGTTTTTCGAAATGGAGTCAATCCCATCGTCACTTAATCACAAAACACTGGAAGTATGGCGTCGATGAGCACTCAAGTGCTCCTTGTTTAATTCTTGGATCTGTCTTAATTCCTTCTGTGTCTGACAGCGAACGAGAGGTGCTAATCCGCCACCTCATTCTGAACAGTTCCAGTCAATGGGTCATTGGGAAGAATGTAACCAGCAAATCAAACATTGTCCATATCGATTGCAATGCCTTGCAGGTTTACGTTGACGGTATGGCTGACCACTTTACAATGATCAACAGAGCAATCCTGAGCTACTAACCATTGTCTTCCTTCTCCAATGAGACATTTGAGAAATCCTCACTCGCCTTCCTTAATGGTAACCTGTCAAAAGAACGACCATGGAGCCAAGTCAAAGCCAATGTTGACAAAGTGTACAAGCATGTCTGCGAACATGCTAACCTGACTGACATGAAATTGCTCCTTGAATGTAATGGACTGTGGAGTGACGCTGTTTCGGACTACATGTCGCAGATGATAGAGAACTGTGTCTCATGTCGCGCTACTGCTCCGCCACAGCCTAACCGAAAGGTTTCCATATCATCCATGTCGCGTGAATTCAACGATATTGTCTGCATTGGCCATTTCTACCTCGATTCTTATGTCTCTTTCATTGCACGGATATCGCAACGAGGCTCTCTGGTCCATCCATAGTCAGTTCCACCTCCCTGGATCAGGCAGTAATTAGCTTTGAAGCCTGCTGGGCATCGCATTTTTGGCTACTTTGCTCCGTACAAGGTGATGACACCTTTTGGGAAGGGGATTTTCGTAAGTTTCTCGATAAACGCAACATATCATTTCGTCTTGTACCTCCACGCTGACACAGTAAGAACCCTCCGGAGAGCAATCATGGCGTAATACGCAAGAATTTTCTCAAGCTTGGCACTGGTGAACCTCAAAAGGCTCCGGAACTCCAAGCTCTGTGTGCTGTTTCCATCTCCAATGATTTATACGGAAATGATGCGATGTCGCCATTCGAGCTTGCCAAGGGCTTTATGAATCCTCTGGCCGATGGATCTATGTGACCAATCCCCAGTGATGTCATAGATGCACACACTACACCTCACGCAAAGCGCAAATTAGCGCTTATACTGAAGTCCAAATCTACAACCGAACCTCAAGTTGCAACTTTCGATATGATTAAGGTCTACTCTAATAGGGGGATGGGGAAGAAAGGAAAATTTAGAACACCCAAGCTTGTGCTGGCTGTTGATCCAAGTACTCGTACTGTTCTGATATCCGCGAAAGATGGAAAATGTGCTACTGCTGCATTCGAAGAAATCCGCATAGCACTTCCTGAAGAGTCTTTTCCAAGCACTGCTCAAGCAGCAATTGATGCTGTCGATGACGGTACTGATGATGTTCAGCATTCGACAAGCAAGATGATGTGGAAAAAGCAAACGATGTCAATGTTTCCTCAGCTCCAAGTGCGACCCATACCTATGATGATGTAGACTTTTTTGATGAGCCAAAAAATTCTGTTACACATGGAAATACAAGTTCATCTGCAGTTAATCATGGTGGCCGTGTGATGATATACTGGCCAGAAGACGAGGTAAACTACAAGGGAACTGTAAAGACGCTGGATCGCGACGGCTGTGTCACGGTAATATACGATGACTGTGAAAAGGAACGACTGAACTTCGACGACGAAAGATCGCAGTATGAAGTTTCGAATGTTACCGAACATTCGCTCTTTGTCACTAAAATAGACCAAGAACCCGTAGAGCTGCAACGAATGCAGGAACAATTTGGGAACAAATCTTTTATGTGACACGAAGCACAAGGATTTCAACAGTTTCTGCTTGTGAAATCGTATAAAACTGAGGAGTAAACATTTTTGAAGACAGTTCGTCCTGTTCCCAACAGTTATGTGCCCCACGGCGCAAATATTATCAACAGCGTTCTATACAAGCTCAAACAGAATGATGATTCGTCTCTCAAATTGAAGGCACGCATCGCGCCAAATGGAAATGAAGATGAGTTGAAGAACGTACTTGCATCCGATTGTAAGACGTGTCCGCCAATCGTTCTCCGGATTGTTGAGTCTATTGCATTCTTGTTTGGCTGCAAACTTTATAAGGCAGATGTCAAAGCGGACTTTTTCCAGATGGGCACTGCTGGTCGTGATATCTACGTGAAGCCGCCAAAGGAAAGTCAAATGAGGTCCACTCAACTTTGGTACTGCTGCATATGGCTTAGTCAATGCTAACTCAAAATGGCAAGTGCAGTTTGATAAGTGCTTTGCCAATATTGGATTGACTCTATGTCAGGAAGTGCCGCAACTGTTTTAAAAGCATGTGTATGGCAACCTGGTGCTCATTGTAGCTAAAATCGTTGAAGAAATCAAAGCAGCTGGCATTAGTGATTATGATAAGAATTTTGTTGAGAAATGCAATTAGTCATTTAAGCTCGGCACTGTTGCAACTGGACCAGACCGACCGAGGTTCTTCGGCATCAACATAGTTCAAGATGAACACCTTACTGTCTCAACTGATGTCGATGAAAAGCTGATTGCCTTAGCAGAGTACCTAATATCTCGCACTCGTCGTGAACAGTCTGACCAACCACTCAACGAAATTGAGAAGTCATACTTTTCCTCTACAAACGGCTTCCTTGGTTGGATAGGCACGGCTGCTTCCCCATTATGCTTATTATATGCATTCTATTTACAGCAGAAGTCACCTGAAACGAAAGTTTTTCATCTGATATAACCGCAACAAATTGTTCGAAGGCTTAAGAAACTCGGTACCACGATTAAGTATCCTCGCCCAAAGGGTTCCGCACAGTACGAGCTTTCAGTACTCTTATTCGCTGAAGCATCCAAGAAATACGAGAATGGACAACTAGGGGTGCTCACTGGGCTTCTTTTTGGCCCGCTGGCCAACAACGCTATATACCACCCGATCTCATGGATCTCTCACAAATCTAAACGACCATCGAAGAGCGTGCCTTCAGCCGAGATACTTTACTCAGCTGGGCCATTGATGAGGCCAAAAGTGTGGCACATCCTTACTCTGAACTTCTCAACCTTGATGTTCGTGTCCATCTGTTGGTGGACTCTAAAAATTTGTTTACATCTCTATCTACACAACGAATCTCAGTTGATCGCTCTGTACGCGGAGATGTTGCATCTATTAGGTTTGCGTTCCAAGTCGGAAACGTTGCCAAGATCACCTGAATTCCTGGTAAAGTCACCTTGTCGGATGCGCTAACAAAAATGGACAGCTCGCTAACTGATGCTCTGCAGCTTTGTCTTTACAACGGTCGATTGAATATTGCTTTCGAGTAAATTGCCGAAACCAAGTCTACAAGGAAGAACAATGGCTAAAGGAGAGAAAGTAGTATTGATGATAACTGAATCATTCGGAAGTTTTGAGTCAGTTCACTTGAATGGTCGTATCTTCGTTTGATCCGTATCCCTGAACAGTCGTTCTAGCATTTTGTATCTCATGTATTGTTTATAGTGTCTACACTTCTCTCTATCTCCTGCTCTAAGGACAATACAAGAGTCCTGTATCTCGCTCAATGTAAATTGCGGGCAGCGACTTGCGCCTGAGTTTAATAATTGACCAGAAGTATCCAGCCTCAGTTCTTTGAAGTCTCTCTGTCTTGTATCTAAATTACTTTACCTGGGGATAGAGATGTTTGGATGACTGAGGTCGGGCTTTGTTTCATGCTTTTGGGTTTGCGTTGGTTGGTGCTCTTTTTTCTTTTGAATTCTGGTTGGGAAGATTTAATGCCCGACAATTCCCCTACCATGGTTTATACTAGCGCCAAAATAACCAACTAAGCAAATATCTCTAAATCGTTCTAAAAATATATAAAGCAGCATGAGCGATTCTGTAGCTCCTGTTTTTGTTACCTGCGACTCCACAAAGTACCCCAACTCCACGAACTGCGGAACAGAACTTTACGGGTACAGTAAATGTCTTCGGAGACCTTTTTTGACTCCAGATATTGCTACAAATATTGGTGACGCTATAGCACAGCTGTGATCGCACAGCGTCGTTCGTTGATAGGCCTCCGACCGATCTGTTGTCTAGGTGAACGCGTTTTCGGTCGGCCGGACAACGCGGGAGAAATGGTCCTAGGAGCAACATACGACGGGAGAAAAAGTTGCAGTTACATCTGGGCATGCCCGCCGTCATTATTTATTCGGGGGAACAAGTAGCGAATGTCGTTACGGCCTTAAATCAGTATTTAAACATACCCCTAAACAGAACAAACGATTCAATACAGAACTCTACGCAATCTAGTCGTTTCAAATACCCTCATTTTCAGTTTCGGGAGCTTGCTCTGAGCGTACTACCTATTGACTCACAATGAACCCATTGATACCGGTCGCCAAGACATTTGTCAGCACACCTTTTCCTGCACTTTAGAAAGAACATCCGCAGGGTTATCTGCGCAGTTAAGTAGCCCAATGTGTGCAATATCTTTGTTCTTATAAGCCTGACGAGTAGAGCATATATCCATCATCATACGCTTTTCGGGGCATGCTGACCACTCGTGATGGCATGAAACAACTGCTGGAGTCCGTAAGACAATGCAGCAGTATTCTAATGCCGAGTGCGTGCTCCAGATCGTGTTGGAGTAGAAATGACCTTTCGAACCGATCTGAAAAGGCGTAGAAATCTCCCCCATTATTGGTCGAACAACGCGCATAGATTTTTTGTTAGAGTAGTCAAGCACATGACACTTTCTATACTTTTCGGTAAACAGGATTAGAAATCCCAGCTGTGACGATAGGTCATCGATTGTCACGAAAGCTGCATCAGCGTACATCTTTAGATGGACAGAGTTGAGGTCCAGTGGTCTATACTTCAGACCAGACACATTGACATACTTGATTCTTCAACAGATTTGTTAAAATCGGCTAACTTTTCCTTAGAATATGATTCCTCTTGACTTGCACAGGTAGGTTAACTAGCAAGCAACGTTCAGGGTGAGTTTCGACATCCACGCCAAAGACGTTCGATTCTTATGGAATTTATCGAAGCTACAAGTCTCAGGTGCATCTTGGAGCTGCATCTCGTGCCGATTCTGGCTAATCTTGAATTCTCCCGGCCTAACGGTGTTAATGATTTTCTCGAAGAAATCAAAGTTGTCATAAAACCTTAGTTTCGAGTCGAACTTCTTGAGGCTTTTCTTCGCCAGTTCCTCTAACGTTTTGTTCCCTGCATTTGTATTACAGTCTACATAGATTTGCATAAGCCCTTCGAGTTTGCCGCCTTAGAAATTGAGGTATATCGCCTGCCGCTTTGCGCCGGTGACATGCCCAGGTCTTTTTCGGCATAGAGGTGAATTGTGACTCCTCAGTATTTACCTACATCACGCGTGCCGTAGAGTGGCTTAATCGGCTTCAGAACTTCTTCATCAGTCATCCACAGAATTCGTATGTCTTCCTTCTTCGGTAGGATGAATTCACTTCCCGTCATTTTGTCCTTACTCTGCACTTAGACTTGATTGAAGTCATATGAGAAGATACTGAACCCCTTTATGGTGGCGCTTGAAAAAATCAATCTGATCGAAGAAGAACGGGGTGCGGGTTACTTAGTGAACCATGAATGTTTTGTCCTTGTCCTTGTTTTTTGCGCAATTTATCGCGCCTTTGCCATCTGATCCTTGATGAAGACGTTCTGCAGTGCGATTAATAATCTTCCTCCTAAGACGTTTGCTTTCGGAGGTACCTTGTATTTGGGTATGACTTTCCAGACTTTGCGTTTTTATGTCCTTTAGTCTCTAAACTTTGCGTCTCGTAATTCTTTGTTATCTCTTCTGGGTCTAGTGGAGATAGAACTTCTGCGATGTTTATGCCAACACATCCGATGGTGAAGGGCAAATCGTCCATCGAGTCCTGAATTCTCTTCTTTATCGATCAGCTTGTTCGATGTTGGTCAAAAGATCGAATAGTTCGTCTGTTTTATCTCTTCTTGGTCGTCTCTGAGTTCCGACTCCCAGCGATGATTCTGCAGTGGAAACATATCCTTGGTCGGCGCCAGGGGTTTGCCCTGCAAATCGTGAATTACTTCTGGAATGATTGGAAGAGGATAATTGTTGACGTGTCTTCATTTTCAATGAATTTCTTTCTTTTATCAATTGATGCCTTGATGATATGATCCTCGTTGTCCAGAATTAGCATATTTCCTTTGACTTCCCTTACGACAAGAGGTCCAACTCACTTCGCGGTCAATTTCTCCCGATACAATAATACCTCCTCTCCAATGAAAAAAGAGTGCTCGGACGCGAAAGTTGCATCTGATTTTAGAGCAGTACTTATCCGTATTTTGTGGCAGAATATTTTCATCTCTTTTCGTGCTTCTGCCAGAATTTTCATGCGCTTGGTGCGGTCCGGGGGTCCGTTGGAATGAGAAGGATACGAGAGAGCACTGCGAACACTAGTAGAGTTGGAACCAGCCCAAATGGTCCTGCCGATCGTTGGCTGCTTTCACTACCAGCTGTAGTGCCCAATGTCGTTGTATGCGAGGCTTATCGGCGATTATTTTGTTGAAAATGCAGAGGATGTTATATGGATACCTCTCTCCGACTTCTAGGGCGTTGTGAATCTCTACTCTGGATAGCTGTTCCGAGATTCCAGTGGCCTTTACTAAACAGCCCCACCCCAGAAACTCGAATTGCCTTCGTTGGCCCACAGCAATGTTTTCGGGGAATCTCAGGTACATCGAGACGTATATACGGATGAAAGCATTCCATATCTCCGCAGTGGACTCTCCCTGTAGAAAACACGCTGCACTGAATTTTTTGTCTTTGTCGACAACATGGAGGCCTGTGGTTTTTAGAAGTTTCATAAAGTCTACGCATACTGTCTGGTTGAATAAAAAATTTTCGCGAGGCAAAGATATCCTAAGGCTATTTGGAGCGTCGATATCACGTGAAATACGCCACAGGCTGCGTTAATTCGCTCGAGATACCTCATAAGCCCGGGTGACGTTGAATCCGTGTCAGAACCTCCCATCACAGGGTAAAGTTTGCCTGTATGTGGGTAGTGGAAGTGTCTGTTGATTCTTAGGAGTTCTGTTGAAGTGAAGAAAATGCTTACGCACCACTGCATGTACACATGGCCGCGCTTCCGCACCAACGGTAGAGTCTATCCATCAGTCTTGGAGATTACTACATCTTCAGCGAAGTCTAGGATGAGCTTTGACTGCGTCAGAAAATCTAAGACCAATAGCAGCAGTAAATCAACTTACACGGCTTCTGCCGTGACGGAGATGAAAAAAGTTTGACAGACCGGAATCCTGATGGGAATGTTTTCCATGTCCCTATGTTTCGCCTCACAGAATGTGAAAAAGAAATTTCTTCCCTTCAAGATACTGGCGAGGTCTGCGTTTAGAAGGGCCCAGTATGCGTCAGCTTGCGGCTGGCCGACGGCAGTTCTTTCCGCGCCAAATTCTACGCAACCTCACTATAAATCCTGCCCGGTTGGGCATCCAATGTAGATTCCATGACAAGGATCTCGTTGTGATCGGATTCAATGTCAGGAAAGGGTCCGGGAGACCTGTTACAGATTCAACTGAGCTTTCGAAGCCGAGCTTGCCAGGAAGTTCCGCTTGAAATATTTAAACGTCATCCTGGTACTGACCCTAGCAATTAGCCTTATTCAACTCGGGTAGGTTTCCATGCTGCCCAAAGAGGTCCACAAGTACCATATGTACGGCATGATTATTGGAATACTTCTTGCAGTAGTACTCAAGCTTCTGAGCGGCAGCCTTGGATGCATTCAGTGGCTTCTTGCAATCCTTGAGCAGTTTTCTTGGGTCGCCACAGTTGAAGCAGCCAGTGACGTCGAAAGGCTTGTTGTAGGTCCTATGCGGCAATTTGTTTCGGGTCCGCACGTGCTTCGGGTTTTATCTATAGTGTTCCTGTCCTGCATTGTGCACTTGGAGCTTCTGTTCGTAATTCAAAGGCAGCCTACAGAGCGCATTGTCCCCTTCGATCGCCAGCTTTGCTTCCTTGTCTAACTGGAGATCCACTTCTAGCTTACCATAAAGCACTTGGAAGGATAGATTTCGTTTTGCAACACAATTTAAGGGCTCGCGTGGTGATGAGAACCGGACTGTGGCGTTCTGCAGAAACTCAATCTTGTGGGAGTCACCTCGATGTAAAGCTGGCACCTAGCGTGAGAGCTTGGCTATGAGCTTGTAACTTTGGCAATAGCTAACGATAATTCGAGGATATTTCTGAAAAGATCGGAAACACGCAACGTTCTGAATTATTTCTTGGCCCTGGTCTCCATCACAGGGGAGTTGTAGTCTTGTTTTATCATTTCTACGGCTTGTTCGAAAGTTTTCCAGTACTTTTCCACCTGAGTAAAGTAAAATCTCTTGGCGTCTTTTAAAGAAGATTGTGGAGGTACATGAGTTTCTACGAAGGGCTCAGGCTATAGTCTCGAGATATTTGAGAACACTCGTCTAAAAAAACTATCTATCATTCGCCGAGGTCGCTGAAGAACTCCTTTTCGTCATCCTTAATCCGCATATCAACATTTCGTGCTAGTACACGCTGTTTCCTCTCAGGGTTTCATGTTCGCCAAAGTCAACAGTCTCGATGCCAGTGGTAGAAATTTATTGGCTTCTAAGGCTGGAAGGTCCCTTCTGTCCTGCAGATATACTGTATTTGGCTACCTGAAGTTCCGCGTCTAGAACTTTCGCTTCTGGATACTTCCCGTGTGCAAGCTGTCTAATGATATTACGAGAAGAGGCCTGGGAAATATTTGCTTCACGAAAATTGAGGAAATTCCTCAGTTCCATCCAGGCAGATGGTAAGCTGCAGATCTGTTTGGAGAACAGGCTCGCTGGAGGGAATATCCCCGCAACCATTAGGCGTAGTTTTTCCACTTTTATTTTCGGATCAACTAAACGTATAGAAACGCTGAAGTCCTTATTTGCGCTTGCCAGCGATTACAGATCATGGGAAGAGATATATTTCATGAACTGTTGGGTTATATATCCACTATCGGAGCTCAACGGGCCAGCTTGAGACGTTTCAAATTATTTTTATGCCGAAAGAGAGGAAATGATTCCTTGAACTATTGAGGCTATGTGGTGGAGATCTTTGGGTAGACCTGACCGTCTATATTCGTTACCTTTTCTTTAGCCTTTTGATGTGGTATAGAAGAGTACTCCGACCATAGGCGACCGGTCCCCTAACGGTGGAGTTTTCTGGGTATTAAGTTCCAATTATGCCGCCAGAAACATAACTCCATGCTTGGGAGGAAGCAGAAGTTTTAGCTTGACACGGTGCTAAATAAATCACAAGGCAGATTGCTAAGCAATTTAAGTGTTACCGAACCGTAGTTTTACAGTCTGCTAAATATTCCAAGTCTTCCTTATCAAATAAAGGATTAATATACTATTCAAGATAGTATCGACTGCAAAGAAGGAAACTGTTCAGAAGATAGAGAACTCTCGGCACAGTTTCAATCTTATAATACAATATTTGAAGCCTCAAGAATTATTCCATTCTGCATTGAGAGTACTATAAAGTAGTTATAAGTCACGACAGAAAAAATGAGGACAAATTTTACCCAACAGGACACTGGCAACACGAGAGAGTCAAATAGTGCATAAAGAAAGAAACTTCATTTTTTGTCTTAATGCGGCAAAAATTCCATAAAAATATCGGTATATGCCTAGTTAACGCGCCTCAATGTGTTTTACTATATATATACTCACCGGCATGGTCTTTTTTTTTCCTTAACTTACGTTATTGTACTTTGTAAGAAAATATGTCATTTAAGTTAGCTTTTATAGAGATTTTTGTGGTATATTGATGTTCTGGCTTAATTCAATATTTTCAACTCTTTCAAGTCAGCAGTTTACTTTTGTATTGCATTGGAAATTTCAGTAGCTCTAGCATCTATACTTCGTAGCACTGTCCTCATATGAGGACAGTTTCCGTTACATTTTGGAAAGAAACATTTTTTGGAATTCCGAAATTTTTCCTGCAAAAGAGGTTTTTTATGTTAAGTTACAGTACAGTAATTCTTAATGTACACGTACCCTCGTTTCTGAAACCCCCACGATAATAAGAACTATATTTCCTTCCAAAATGAAGTCGTTTTCAAAACTTTTTGCGAAGAGCGGAAGTTGGTGAGGGAAAATTGCTCTAGCCTTAACCGATGTCAACAATCTTGAAAATTTTGTTATGATGGACCATCTACACTCATGAGCTAATGCGAAGGGACAAGAAATGCGCTGAGGCAAAAAATTTGTATTGAAAAAGAAGTGCTAAAAGTAGTCCTCAATATGAGGACAAGTGTTCTTATATGAGGACAACCGTCCTATACACACTAGGAGGTCTAACTGGAGTAAAATTATTGTTTTCTTCACTTTCATCGTCCGGGTAAGCTTAAACTAACCACCCTTTCTACCTTGTTGCGTGTACAGTACCGTATTGGTACAGTGCAGTACCATATAGACCACTTAGCAGGAACATAGCCCGTGAGGGAATATGCTAGAAGCACCTCGAAAAATTCGTGATGAAGACACAGGAAATTTATATTCACTACATGTCCCGCGATCCAACGTGCGTCGTTCCCGCAATATAGTGCATAAATTTCCCCTTTCAGACTATGCTTTTCCTATTCCTTACCCGCTCCTGCCGTGGGCACAAATGAAGCGAACCTGGATCTTATACCGAGCTCCGTTGTGTATGCACCTTAATCCCCTATATTCCCTATAATGCTTACAGGCCGGTTCTGAAAAGCTCTCAGGACGACCGGGAGAAATACAAGGTGGTTCCGAGAAAAACTCTTTGCATTCGTGATACTAGTAGGTGCAGCGATTTCAAGGTATAAAGGACCAATGCAGAAAATATTGGGGGTGATTACGGAATATTCCTAAATTCCGTATTATTCACGGGATACAAAGAGGCATATGACCACCACATCTACGGCAACCAATTTGAACTTGGCAACAGCGATCGAATTGAGGCCATTATCTACATCCACTCTTAGCGTGAATTGCATCCTCAACGGATGCATATCATAGCCTATATTATTCCCCAGCACCCCGATAAAATCTGGAAGCCTACCGTCTTGTGCCTATATCCTATGCTCATTTCATCTATTGAACTGAGGAGTGAATCGGTGCCCCTATTGCGAACTCCATACATGTACTAGGCGATCATGCGCAGGGAGGTACGTTTCTCGATGATTTAAAGTTTATTTATGCGAAGAAAAAGCTAAAAAGGTCAAGCTTTACGCGGTTTCGAGGCCTTTTATACGCGAAAGAGCATCCTCCTCAGAGATATATCGTATTAAAACGTACCATCCCACTCAAACCTCCGATCTATCCCATCCCCTCTTTCCCTTCTAGGGTGCAATCACGTTGAAGTGGTCGAACTAGGAAAAATGCGTCACTATTAACCTCGCCTGAACTGGTCTTCCAGAGCAACAAGGGTGATACCCTCGTAAAACTTACTTGGACTCATTGCTTTCTTGTGTTGGCGGAAACTACCCTTACTATTGCGAGTCGCCCGCGGCGCGGAGGGGCCTCCTCCGGTGGCAAGGGCCCTTCTCGGTGGCAAGGACGAATCTGATGCGTTTGTTGTCGGAACTTTATGACATCAAAAAGGTGCTTTCATCGGTGCGGAGGAGCGGAACCCCTTCGTCATCCACACAGACTCCTGCGGAATCCATCCGTACCGCGGCGCGTCTGGAATTGCTCGATCTCTTCGGAACTCACATCATGGATTACGTAACTCACTGCGTCGGTGACGAGGTCACGCGTAAGGACGCTTTTCAGCTCAGTCTCACCGAATCTCAGCAAGATCGGCGCGTGTACGATGGGGTACGAGAAGTGGAATGGATTATCAGTACGGTTCGTTGGGACGACTACACCTAGACTTATCGAGCGGTCCACACGAAAACGGGAGAGGAGCACTCGTTTTTGCTCTACGCTCTAGCGTTTTCCGGCCACCAAGAGCCAGACGGTCATTCCATCTCTCGTCAGGCCCGGTTCTCCTTGGGTGCGAAGGTCGACTCAGGGCCGTGTCGAGCGCCCACAGGTTGTGCCAACTACATCCTGGTCGTCGTCTCCAGTCGTAATCAGTTCGTTCCAGGGAGCCACGTGCTTCTCCTGATTCTTTCTTGGCCTCTACTCGCACCGATGTGGTATTCCGTGACGAAAACGACCTATGCATCGGTTTCTCAATCTCCAACGCCCTCTGGCAGCTGGGTGCTCCTTCTGTCCCCGAAAGTGGTTGGAGTACTATGAGAGTAACGGTCGAGATTTGAAGGCCGATGTCACGCGTGAGGGTCGCATCAGGAGTTTGAAGGACGCCCAGAAGCATGCGCCTCCACGTTCGTTCATCCTTCATCAAATCTTCAGTCTCAATCCAGGCATCAAGGAGACTTTGGCCCTTCCAAGTGTGGTTTAGGTTGTGAAGATCCAGGTTTCCCGTGGCGTTCATCACTGCGTTATGATGAACACTGAGACTGGCCAGATATGGGATCCGTTTGAGCGCTTTGCTCAGTAACTCTCCTTTCAAGCTCTCCGTGAATGCTTCGGTAATAATTCTACGTTCATTTCCGTCTTAGAGGTCCGCAAGGCGGTGCTCGCGACTGCAGAGAAGCGCAGGAAGCGGCGTCCTGGTCGCAACATTTTGTCCGTCCGGAAGCGCGAGCGGAGGATGAGGGAAAACCAGGGAGGCAGCAGCGCCGCTACCTAGCTACTCAAGATTCAAGGCTTCACCCGCAATGTTTAAGATTTCTCTGCATGCTTCTTTAGTACTTAGCCTTCTATCATTTGCGTTCTTCTCTGCCATTGCCCTTCAATCTACTTGATTCCTCTATTTTCTTGCTTTCTCTTAATTAAGTAAACTGGTCGATTTCTTCTTATACGGGACAATCCGGCGCGCATGAGTTGCTTTCCTTGTAACGCGATCGGTGCAGGACATTAACTCGTAGCGAGGGTGGTTCGCTTTAGTCACCCTGCACGGTCCATAGAAATACGGGTCTAAGGCCGGCCACTTGCGCCCCTTATTGAAGGCCGCACCGTGTGCTACCAACACTTCATCTCCAATTTCGAACTCCCTGACTTTTCCCTTGGTCTTGCGGGGCTCGCTAGACTTCTCCTCCACGCCAACCTGCGTTCCAGAATAGGCTAAGGTCTCGATAAGCCGATATTGGGTGCCCGAATCACTGGAAATGCTACCAAATCTGGCCAGCATCCTCGGATTAATTCCATATATCAGTCGGAAAGAGGAAGGGGCATCGCTTTGATCGAATCTGCGGTAATCATACAAGACTTTGGGGAGGGCTTCTGCCCAGTCTTCCCCACTGCGTACGATCGACCTTTTGAGCGCTTGCTTGATAGTTCCCACCATCGGACCCCGCGCGACCGTTTGCCATCGGCGCGTAAGCAAGCAACGCCTTCCACACTACTCCCTTCTCTTTCATGTACTCTAGTACCGATCACGCCATAAAAACAGTC
The DNA here is from genome assembly GCA_002205965.3 of Kappaphycus alvarezii. Taxonomy (NCBI): domain Eukaryota; phylum Rhodophyta; class Florideophyceae; order Gigartinales; family Solieriaceae; genus Kappaphycus; species Kappaphycus alvarezii. Next base: position 87,956 of record NADL03000032.1, on the reverse strand, counting down.
GCGTCATCCGAGACGACTCTCCTTGGCAGTCCGAACGTTGATATTATCTCTTCTTCGATGAACTTCATCACGGTGTCGGCAGTAGAATCCGTCGTGGCCCACGCTATGGGCCACCCAGTCATATGTTTCAGAGCGATCAGAATGAATCTTTTTCCAATCTTCGAAGGCTTGAATGGTCTAGCGAAGTCCATCGAGAAATTCTCGAAGAGCCCGGTAACGGGAGCTCTCAGACTCGAGTGATACGTCGGCAACCTCCTCGCATACTGACACCCATCACAACCTTGTACATACTCGGTCACATCAGGGTACACCCCAGGCCGCCAGAATCGGTCTCTCTCGAACTTTCTTGTCGAACTGACATCCCAGTGGCCAATATAATGGTGAAGGTGGCCAGTATCTCCGAGTCTTGACCGATCGGGGCACGACACGGAGTCCGTCCTTCTCACGACGAAAGAGGTTTCGTTCAGAGCATGAAACTCTTTGCACTCCGTCTGACTGCGACCTTCTCCGGGTCGGATTCTTGAACTTGTTCTCCGGCTAGGAACCGTGCTACATCTGGCAAGTGCGGTTCCAAACCGTCAACTTTGGGTCTGCCCAATCCACTGTCGCCACCAATCTTCTGTTATGTTTTCATCGTTTCTTCTTCTTCCTTCTTGTTTGGTCTTCGCGAAAGATAGTCGGCCGCCCCATTCGCTAATCCCGGCTATACTTGATCTCGAGTCGTACTCCGCCATCAATTCCATCCACCTTACCAACCGCCCTGAACATCGTTATTCTTGACCGCGGTTTGAAGGGCTTGATGATCCGTATAGACGACGAAAGGCTTGTCAGACAGAAGGTACACTCGAAACTTCTTAAGAGCAAAAACCATGGCGAGTGCTTCTCGTTCGCTGTGGAGTAGCGGCGCTCCTGGTCCGTCATCGTTCGAGAAGCGAACTGAATGGGATGTACTTTCCCGTCTTCTTTCTTCTGCGACAGAAAACCAAGGGCTGCGAAGAGGCGTCTTTTCCACTAAAAAGGAGAATGAAATCCGGAAACGCCAATACTGGAGGGTAGTCAGTTTCCCCTTCAAGTATTCAAATGCCTCTTGCATCTCCGGAGTCCACCGAAAGCCTTCTTGACAGACATCGCCGCTGCAACACTGCTGAGCTGTCGTCAAACCCCTTATAAACCGTCGTAGTACCCGCGAGCCCTAGAAAACTCCTGAGTTCGTCACGTTTTCCGGCACCGGAGCTTCCACAATATCTTTGATGTCGGGATCCCTTCACACACTTGAATTAACGATGTGACCAAGCAACTTCACTTCTGACTGAGCAAAGCTGCACTTGGTGGCCTTCAACTTCAACTTCGATCTTTTGATCCTCCTGAACACTCCTTGCATGACTATGTGTTCCTCCAACCTCTTCGAGAAGATAACAACGTCTTCCACAAAACATAGCGAACGGTAACCCGCGAAGGACCTCTTCCATCATCATTTGAAAGTCGCTGGAGCGTTTATGAGTCCAAACGGCATTACCTCGAACTTGTACGTTCCATATCGAGAGACAAACGTCGTATTTTCCTTGCAACTTTCGAACATCCTGACCTGCCAGTATCCTGTGTAAAGGCCCAATGTAGTGAAGAACTCTGCGCCAGAGAGATCATGAAGATTTCTTCTTTTCGGTAAAGGCCAGCGGTCTGGTTTCATCACCCTGTTCAACTGACGGTAGTCGACGCAGAACCGGGTCCTTCCGTCTTTCTTAGTGGCTATCACTACGGAAAGGACCAGGCGGACCTTGACGGCGTAATTCCAGCTTCCAATAATTCCTTCACTTCTTTCCTTACTACTCGTTATGCCTCGGCGGCATTCGGCGGGCTTCGAATGTATCTTTGTCTAGTCCGTCAACTCGAAAGAATGTACCACCGGCACATGAGCAGGCGCCAGATCGTGAATGTCCCAATCTATGACATCCGTTTCCTTGAGAGCTTTTGCCAGCTCTTCTGATTCTTCTCTTCGAGGTGGTCCAGCTTCGAGGCTAATAGAGCCGAGCGGTCACCTCCTTTTTACCTCTTCCTAATTTCAGCCTTCACGAGCGAGGTAGATCAGGCTCGTACGGTTCCTTTTAATGATGGCTAAGACCAGGTCTTGTTCGGTATCCGATCCACCATCGCTTTCGCTAGACGACGAGAAGGAGTGGAGAGATTCCTCATCGTCCGAACCTTTGGGGACGTGAAGTCCTCACTTCCGTCTGAGCCCCATTGATTCTGGACGGCTCGTTGACGAATGGTAACAAACCTCTTCTCTCCAATAACCAAAGTGACGTGTTGGAGTGCATAATCGATGCGCGTCTGGAGGGCTTCCAAGTCGCTTCCAACAATAACGTCAAACGGGGCATTGTTGACACCAGGAACTCTAGATGCACAACCATTGACCCATACGACACCGGCACTCCTTTGAGACAACCAAGAACCTCGGCGACAGTTCCGTCTGCTACGTCACCTGACGATCGGTTTCCGTCGGGGTGGGAAAGCCTTTTGCAGAGGTCCCAAGATATCAGTTAGGAACTGCACCGTGTCCAAAATCATGATCTCCGTTCCATACAACTTCACGGCTACTATCTTAGTCGGCGTGGACCTCCTGAAGAGTTAACATCGATTCCTGTGTAACTGGTAACCTCTTGGATAAAATCTCCTTAAAACCTTTCTGGCTTCCTCGGCATCCCCGCGCAATAGTTGCCCGAAGTTCATTCCGTGCAGCGAAAGCCAGTTCAGCGATCATGTTATACTTCCCTACATGATCCTGGAGTCCCCGGATTTATCCGTAGACTTGCGGTTTCCTCTCTTAGTCTTCTTTTCTTAGGACGAGGTCCACCATCGGCGGACCATTGCAGGGGCCTTGTTCAAAATGGCATCAAGATCCATCAAGTTTTCCTCCTCCTGTATCGGGAGGGCCTGCCGTCCGCACTTTCTCTCGTGGCGGCAACCACGTCCTTTTTGCGAGATTCTTTGAACAACGGAGACCTTATCATCGTCCTTTTGCTTCTTCATTTTCAATTCTTCTCCAGACTCAGACTGGGCCCTAGCAACTCCTCCTCGCTGAACATCACTACGAGGGTTCTTGGGCCAGATGTCGCTTCCGAATGGCCTCTTCTCCCACAAATTGTACAACGTGTATCTCTATGCGGATTATGCGGGCAATGGTTCCACCCATTGCCCTTCTGGTTGCAATAGCTGCAAAAATAATCTGCATCCGCCTTCACCGGCGGCGTCGTTCCGTCGAATTAGTTCTTCACTAGTAACGATAGTTCAGCGAATTGGTCTTCCATCTTATCCACCTTATTTTCCAATTTAAGAACTACGAGCATTCGTCCTTTGGAGATCTTCTTCGGCGCTTCACTCGCTGATTCTCCTTGACTTTCTTCTCCGTAGAACGTCTTCTTTCCACTTACGAAGTACGTGATTGCCTTCTTGAGCCCTTTGTAGTTCGTATTGGTTCTAAACATCACGAACTGCGCCATGTCTTGATTTTCTGCCACTGCTTTTCGAAGCAGGACAAAACGAAGCGGTATTATTGAATCCAGCTCTCTTTTATAGAGCGTCCAACTGCGCCAGGGAGCCCGTTAGATCCTTCATGTCTAATCTAGCGTTGATAGCCTTCTGTAGTTCTTCTTCCGGATTCAGGTCTTCCCAAACTCCTCGATGAGCTTGGTCTTAACGGTCGAATAGTCCTTTTCCTCCGCCAACGCCCCGTCTCTCGCGAAAGCCTCGTAGTAACGCTCAAATGCTGCGCCCTCGAGGTGGCAAAGGATCTGGAGCGCCTATTCCTCGTCGCTTTCCCCCGCATAACTACATTCTCGTACGTGAAAAGGAAGCGCGCGACGTCGGAAGAAGGGGAACCGTCGAAGGAATTATGGGGTCTCGGGAATCATTCATGTTCGTAGTCGACCTTGGATGCGGTACCAAGAAATGCTTGTTCTGTTTCCTCAACTTTCTTGTCGGCCAAGCGGAACCAACCTCCTTTCTCCTGGATTCCGGCCGCCCCTCGTCCTCTTATAGGGGCGGCAGGTTCGGGGCTTCTACGGGTGTACAGTGCAAGTACGGTGTACGTTACTACTGTACCGTACATTGTGCGACCCCACTTCCCGCTCGTACAGTGTTTAGTAGTACTGTATACTGTACGAGCACACTTGTCCAATCAAACAGCGACGCTGGTAGTCGCGACACAGAACTGGCGTGACATACACATACTGTACTGTAGCCAAATAGTGTACATCGCTGTCCTGATTACACGTGTGATGTGTCAAGCTTTGGCCAGCAGCACCATGTCTGATTTGTCCAGCAATGACACCATTGCTGGACTAATCCTGTGTTGTCAACAGCAGGGGCACATGTACAGTAATTCTGAATTTCTCCGAATTAAGTAACCTGGTTAATTCGACCTACTGTACAAACTGTACCGCACACGAGTGCACTATGGCAATACTGTACAGAAATGCGTTGCCGTAGACTTGCTCGGAGACCCGAGGCAACTAGTTGGCAGCGTTGAGGTCCGAAACGCAATGCTTAGTGTTGAAAATCGACTTGTCTCTGAAGATACCAGCGGCAAGAGACAAGCGGGTCGCTAGCCCTGTCCCCGCTTCTGTCACATCGTCCGAAATTTTCCACGACAACACGTCCGCGTCATCCACTTTGCGTATCAACAGACGCACCAGCTCCGAATGCAACAGAATCCACCCCCCGACCCCTCCCCAACCGCACCCGAACTGAACCCCGCCGCTTCCTCTTCCACACCCACCCGAACGCCTAATCGCCAGTCCCAAATTCAGCGACTCGAAGCCATCCGCACAGAGTCTGGCAAGGTAGCCGCGGAAATTTTCAACGCCACCCGTCATCTGCACAACAGTCCCAATGACGCCCATGTCACAGCTCGCCTTCGCCTTTTCCGTCAATTGCAGACCGACCTCACCGATATGACCGAGGCTGAGCTCCTGACCCATCGCCCGCTCACCATCACCGGCCTTGAACTCGGTCCCACCGACGTCCCAATGCTACTACAGAAGGCTATCCTGGACGAAAAGTCTCAACATGAAGAGGCCAAACGTCTCGCCAAAACGGGACACGTCGCCACTGCAAGGGTGGTAGCTCGTGATATTGTTCGTACCCGCAAGCTCAAGGCGAGGTTATACACGCTTGATGCCGGAAATAAGTACCGAACCGTCAAGGCCTTTGTGGAGGATGTCGAGGCTAGAGTCGCGCGGCTTTCTGACGTGGAGGCTTTGGCATCGACAGTTAGGCTTGGCGAGGAGCCGTTTGCAGATGTTGTACGCTTCGGCTCGCAGCTGGCGTCGGATTTAATGCTTTTGGACAGGTATGAGGTGGCCGTTAGGGCGTTGTTGAACAAGTTGGCGGTGGAGGGGCAATTGGAGGCTGGCCGTCCGCTTGCTAGGGGTCTTTTGGAAATCAGAAGTTGTAGGGATGCGGTTTCTCGGGGTGTACGTAGCTTGATAGAAAAGGCTACCGATGACTGCCTCAAGGCTGCAATTCGGTACATGCACAGTATGCCAGCAGAAGGGGGAGAATGATTGCAGTTGTTTGGAACTGCATTTGTACATAGATATATTGTATTGAAGACTGGTGTGTTGCAAGAACCAATGTGTTTCCTCAGTCCATGGGTTGGGGTTGGGAGTGAGTTACCAAGCTGCGCACGTCTGACTATTCCTTTGAGAAGCGACAACACTGATACATTCCAGAAACTCTGTAAACCCTGATGATAGAGTGTCTACCATGTGCGAACACCAGGAAAGGCGCTTAGTTGACAGTTGCATTCATCCAGGTACCAGAGGAGGAAGCGGTAATTCTCACATGTGAAACACTAGACCTAGAGATGTCCCGGAAAGACGTTGACCCAAATCGGAGCTGACTATCTAATGTCATTTGGCGGCACGCGGTTCTACCGCATTTGTATGTACGTAAGGAACCTCCCTCTAATTCCAGTGGTACGGCACTTCGGTCTGTCTTTCCAGAATCATTACATCAGGTAGCGACGTTTCCGTCCGCAACCACTAGTGTTGAGGTTGGCGATGCTATGGACAGCAACATCAGCATCGCGGGGAACCTTATAATTTCAATACCAACAGCAGGTAGCACCTGACTTTAGACTCTTTGCTACTCACAGTCGTATCTGAAAGCGGTTCCGAACGTTAAATGCTCAGCAAGGAGAGACACACTTACGTTAAACGACGTACTGTACAGTAACTCGACGTTCAATGATACTCGTTAGGAGAGGTCAGGGCAAGGAATCTGCGACTGCTGCGTGAGCACTGCTCAGCTCGCGGCGCCAGTTAGGGAGTGAGATGCAATGCTGAGACGGTTTCAGACTCTAACGGCATCGCTGGAGCTTTTCTTTGAGCAACAAGTAATGAAACAAACAGAGAAAATCTATCTTGTGCCCGATTTTCAATGATGGGTACTGTGCAGTACAGTGACCCTCGAAAAGATTCTAGCCAAACGGCAACTGGCGGGATTGCAAACGTAAGGCAGCTAACGATGTCAGTGTGCATACTTGGTACAAATCGTGGCTGTCCAAGTTGTGGGTTAAGAGTGCGAGTTCAGCGTGTTCAATCTGAGTCCTCTACAGTGATATATGAAAAACAGTTCCATTAAACATTCCACAACGAATGCCGCGCAGAATATATCCTTGCGAGCAAATCAGTCGCATCTCTTTCTTTCCTGCCATTAGCGCTTCGCAACCCCCTTCTCCCGCGATGGCGACGTTCCTAACTCATCCGCCGCTTATGCACCGCTCCCGTCAGACCACATCACCTGAAACTCACACGACCCCCATCTCCCGCATTGCGATAGTCGGCACAGTGCCGTCCTCCTTCCCCAAGCCCTGCTTGCGCCAGATGTGAAACCATCCGACGTTTCCCTTTCGAAAGCCATATCCCAACATCTTGCATATACGTATGCCATCTCGACCACTCCGTCTATTTCCTCGCTCTATCAATGCCCCGCCGTGTCCTCTTGCCCCGACAGTGTCTTCGTGGAGGACCCCGTGGTCATGCTCTCCGCCAAAACTGCGTTCATGGGCACTCCTGGCCACCCCACACGCGTCGGTGAATCTGCAAACCTTGCCGCGGTGCTGCGACGCATCGGTATTGTAGTGCAAACCGCAGATGTCAGAATCGATGGTGGAGACGTGCTACGAGTGCCAGGCGCTATTTTGTTGGAATGTCCTCCCGAACCGATGCAGACGCTGTACCGGCTCTTCAACAGGCTGTGGATGGCGAGTGGTCAATGAGTGGCTTGCCGGGGCCGAGGGTGATCCCCATCCCGCTTGAAAAGGCGCTGCATCTCAAGTCTGTGGTGACATGGGTAGGTGGATCACAGCAAGGAGACTGTGGTTTCTTGGTCGCGCCGGACTCGGAGATTGGACGACGGGTTGTGACGTCGATGACAGAAGCTTTAGGGGCGTGTTTGCCGGTAGAGTGGATCGAGGCCGTTGAAAGTGAGGATGCAAATGTGCTTTACATTGGAGAGGATGAGGGGAAGCGAGGAAAGGTGCTTGTGCAAGGAAGATGCGACGGAACTGCAGAGGCGGTGGAACAAGGGGTATTGAAGGCGCGTTTGCACGTGGACGTGGCACGGGTGGACACATCTGAGCTTCAAAAGGCAAACGGGGCCCTGACTTGCATGTCCATAATCATGTAAATGATTGGCCGAGCTGTTGGCCGTAGCACAAACCAATTTGCAGCAGCGAATAGGATTTAATTGAGACTATCGGGTCATGTGAACAGTTTGAGTTGTCTCAATACTCACAGCAGCGCTCACGTCTCATATGAAAACCTGCTGGTTTTGTCGCCTCCTACACTCACTGATACACTTGCGGCCCGACAACGATGTGCTGCTAACACGTGAATACTGCTCGAATTTCATTATCGTTGAATGTTCACGCTAGTCTCTACGTCAGTCTACTTTACTCGGGGATGATACTCAATGAAGTAAAGTTTCTTCTTTTCTTCTTTCTTCACATGATTGAAACACGACATCCAGCCCCGTGTCACAGGTAATGAGCTTCTGCCGCGCCAGGCACTATTTCAACAGGACAATTCAACAAATCCTCAAACCGCGGAGCATTCCCTTGTCAACCCGTCCTTGAGCAAGTGCCGTAACCGCAAAAACATGGATCAATACCAGAACTTGCAGCGCGAATCATCTTCCTTGCAACCACTCACATTGGTCCCTCCCCTCTCTTCATATCCACTCATTCGCAAGACCGTCCTCGTCGAGGAGAATACCTCTCCACAACGTCCTATTTCGGCCATCCTCCGCCTGACCTTTGCGTATCCCTCGGAGCTTAGCCTTCCAGTTAGCCGGCAGCCCAACACGTCAAGGTTGTCCGACCGGGTGCACTCAAAGCAAAGAGCTACACCCCCACCAGCGATTCCAAGCTTGGTGAGTTTGATCTGGTTGTTAAGATTTATCGTGGCGGTGGGACAAGCGAGTGGTTATCTAAACTGCCTCTTGGTACCCCAGTTTCGTTCATTGGACCCCTACCGCCTCCAGCAAAAAGGAGGATCTACTCCCCCGGACCCTCTGTTATCATTATAGCCCTCGGTATCGGTATCACGAAAGGCTATACTGCAGCGAGAGGAGAGCTGCGCGGTCGTCAGGATTGTCATGTTACTCTAGTCTATTGCATGCGGTTCAGGGAAGAGTCCCTGTTTGAAGACGAGATTCAGAAACTAAAGGAGCAACATTCTGGACGATTCCGTTGCATTAGGATGGCTAGCGGTGAAAACGTCTCCGGTTGGGGCCACGGTCGCATCACCAAGGACACTGTGACAAAGCTTGTGGCCGACACAGACAAAGCTGATGTTCGATTTCTCCTGTGGGTACAAAGGCTATGATCAACTCGTTGTGGAGATGCTAACAGAGATGGGGTTCTCCGAGCGGACACATTCACTTGCACGGAAGCCTTCGCTGTAACCTTCATTCTACGCGCCCCTCATAAGACATGTTTCAGAGGTAACATGAGGCAAAAGTAGGAGAGAAATGCCTCTTGCGTAGTAGCGATGCCTTTATCCCAGGGAAAATGATGCAACGGAACCAAGTTTGAAGGCTTTTAAGGCTAGTTGAGAAGATGGCGATGTCATCTCGGAAAATGGGCTTTGCAGTTCACCTCAAACATTGTGTAACGCTCGAAACGGCAGCTCAAAATTTTGTCCTCTACTCCTGCTCTCCGGTTATCCGTGTGGTGCCTACATTCAATCACCGTATGTGTTACTTTTTTGACCCGGACAGTTTCTCGCCCGGAAACATATGCGGCGTTGTGGTGATAGCGGAGGAGACGTGATAGATTTCTGTAAGTTGAAAAAGATAAATGACAGACAACTGCCATACCTGCCTCTATCGGGAAACTGAAACAAAGAGTAGTTGGTTCAGGACCAGTGGCCATGTATTCGTTTTCATGCACATCATGCACTCCTAATCTTCAGTGGATCGTTCGTCCGACTAAACGCCGAATTCAGCAGCCACTCTATCCCGCACCGTTATCCAAAATGCCACACTGTATGCGGCAACAGACCCAACGAAAAAGCAAGCATCTCCGACCGCGTTGACGTTACAAAGTAGAGAAGAAGACATCAGCCCATATATATTTCTCAGCGATTCAGGCGAAAAGTTCGCAGCAATATGACAGACGGTCAGTCCCGGTATTGCGAGAAGTTCACTGTGAGTGAGGACTATTTTTTTCTGCACTTCTCATGCTCGGACGCCGCCCTTGCGAAGCACACACCGATTTAGAGTGCAAACCTGAAGAGTACGCGGACTGCTACATCAGTGCAAATGAAAATCCGCTAGACACTAGCCGTGTCGCTGATCTCTTTCGCCCTTGCAAAAGGCCCGAACAAAGCAGGAAGTGAAGGCGCAAGGGATCAAAAACTCGCCCTGATCCAAGCTACTACTCCGGCGCGCGCCCTCATACTGGTCCACTCGACACCAAAATAGAGACGAATCCCAAACCTACCAAAGCCGACTCCTCCTCCTCAGCATCCCCCCACCTTATGGGTTTCAATAACATTCAACCTACCCGAGCGGTGGCCCCGCGCCACTCTGGAAAAACCCACCGAAGCGGTAGTTTCCGCGACGCCCAATGCCTCTGGCACTCAACCATAATCCTCCCCCTCCTCCCGCACACTGTGCAATCATTCAGAATCGAGCGGCCTAGCCAACGGTTCCAGCTGACCTAACCCGAGACCCGATGGCCCTGTATCGATAAAAGTACAAGGGACCCTGCGCCGGCCGATTCGAAACTCAACGTCGATCGATCAAGGCAGCTACCCACCAGGAGCTATCACACGATTCCGTTCAGCCTTTCACACTGGGACAACATAAGAGACCAACTTTGTCAATGCCGGGCCCCCCGCCTTGCGCTTCCTTCTCCAACCCCCAACACCTCGTCGTCCATTATCATGGAGCAACTTATGCCCGTTAACAGCCTTATTTCTCTTCGTGCTTGATCAGCTGCCCTTCCTCCTACGGCAATGCGACCTCTGGCAACACATCGCCGACCCTGCATTATGCAAAGTCAAGACCACGCTCAAGCAGATATGAGAAGCTGCCACCGCACGTGGGCCGCCACGAGTTCCACCTCAATTCTCGCGGTTATATATGGTCCCAACAGTAGTGCTGAGCCGCTCCCTCTGCAAAGAGCTGGATTGGAAACTCGGCGCTGGACCAAATGCACCCCCTACTAAAAAATCTTCAAGAAGCTTCCAGCGCGTATCCGCAGAAGAATGAGGCGGCCCATCTGGGTAGGCCATCAGCGATCAGAAGACGTTGCAAGAATATCTCGCGAAACACCTGGAACAGCACCACGGCGACCTGGCGGCAACCAAATCATCTCACGAGCAGTGGGTGCGCCGCCATATGCAATACATTTTGCCAGCGCAGCCTGACACAACCGTAGAAGATCGATAGAGTGAGGGCACTGTAAGTTAGGCTTGCGACCAATGTGCAACTTCAGGACACGCAAGGACATCCCGCTCCGCACTATCCCCCATTGCGCGGAACGCCGACTCGCGCTGCCCTGCGCATGAAACCTTAACTCAGCTCCAGGCGGGACCAAATCCAGCCCTGACTGGTACAGCCCTTACCAATCACAGATATATCCTCGAAGGCCGAGGATATGGACCTTTCAATACTCTTTCGCCTTTTTGTCCGGCTAATAAGAGGCGATATGCTGCGCCCTTGGTTGACTCTTCTCAGCCCGCAGCTCGCCGTCAAGCGCAGAACCGCCCGGGAAAACTAGACCTATATGCGTCGGCTAGACGCTCCCCGCTTGACCGCCAAGAATTTGCCCCCGACTGCTCTCACCGAATCCCTTAATTACCTCGCTCCGCGTTCATCATAAAGTAGAGCTCCTCAGCGGAATGGCGCCGTGATGCACAATGCGCGAACGCTACACGACGGTCTAAGAAGCGGCTAATTTTGTGCTACGGTATATACCAATTGCTGAAGAGCAAATACCCGGGAGGGTCACCTTTTCTTGCCTATTTCGTAAGTGCCATGTAGGAGAAAGCGCTCGCCCGTTGTCACATCGAGCTCCGCTCCCAAAATCCTGAAGCAGCATGGAAGGGACCCAACATGGCAACTCCACTGGGAAACTGCTGATCCCCATCGAGTGACATTCTTTAACGCAAGAAAGTAAGACCCGCTGTGACCAAGAACGACACAGCTGGCACGCTTACGACATACATCAGCTGCGAACTCTGTCATTACAGGAGCTGAAATCATTAATGACCTCGAACCGAAACAGAACTTCACCCTGAGCGAAAGGGCAACGGCTTACAGATAGAGTCCCCGACGTCGGAGACCTCCGGCCATTCCTCGTGACAAATTCTTCATCGAGAAAGGCATTGAAATGATAATGATTTGGTCCCCTCACACATCCACCAGATTGCTAGCTGGAGTCTCCACTCAATTCAACTGCTATCGGAATAAGCCCATGTGATAGTAGCTGTTCGGAAGTGGGCGATACTGTTGCAGAGGCGCACCGTAACAAGGTGACCGACCTGTTAATGGAAACTGTCGCGCCGTCTCCCGCCCCCTTGCGACAACCCTACACAGGCACCCAATTTCGAGTTGCAACCACTGGCATTTGATTCCCTGGGTTCGCCTTAACAGGGACGATACGCCTGGCATCAGTTTTCGTCTTAGCTTTTAAGGGACGGAGCTACTAGCGCTACTTTTTCGATGTTATTCTGTTCAACCGTGGCATCTGTGTTACCTTTAACGTACCACCGCCGTAACGCTTTTTTTGCATACACCTGCTGCGGCATTCCTCACTGCCCATGTCTGTGGTCACCCACATATATGATGATGTGTGGTCCGTGATGCTGCGGCGCCACTTAGGAGTTCCCGTCTTCGACGAAACTGCCCCGCTCCTTTGCGCGGAATGCAAGGCGCCTATGGACCACCTCGGCGACCATGCCGCTGACCTGTGTGACAAAGGTCTCGGTTGGAAGAACCGCCACGAAGCAAGTGGCAAAAGTGCTCGGCAAAGACCAGTTCAAAGCCGCTGGAGCTGGCGTCCACTATGAAGTCCCGTATTTACTTCCCGGACTGGACGCCCGACCTGCGACATACTCGTCCACCCGACTACTTCTCCGGAAAACCCTACGCTCCTCTCCCGTTGCACATGACATCACAGTCTCCTCACCTTTCCAACAGTGCTTCCTATCCAAGGGAGCCCGGGGAGCGCGCGCTGCCGCCAATGCGGCAGAACGACGGAAACTGAAGGACTTTGCGACCAAAATCGCCGCCATTCCTGGCCATGCTTCACAGGGACGCCCGCTTCCCGGCTCGCAGTTTGTCCCGCTAGCCTTTAATTCCCTGGGATGCCCGGCGGAGACCACATCTGGATTGGTCGACGAGTATGCGGCGCCATCGCGGCCCGTATCGGAAGCTTTAAGGCGAAGGTATCCTCTCGGCTTTATCAAAAGCTCAGCTATGCCATTTGGTCCACGTGTGCAGCTTCAGCGATTGGTCGTAGCCCGCAACATGCAGAAAGTTAACACCAGTCCCCTCTCCAGTGGCGTATGACGTGACTGTATCATCCCCGTTCCAAGAGAGCTATAAGTCAATGGCAGCACGGGAAGCGCGAGCTGTTGCAAACGCAGCAGGAAAGCGAGAGAAGAGAGACTTAGCTACGAAAGTGGCAGCGATTCCAGGCGAGGCAATTGATGTGCGCAAATTCGCACACGAAAAAATTTAGATGAGGACCATAATTGTATACAGTATTGGAACTGGGAAGATATTTTTACAGTTTTTGAATTTGCAAGATATTTTTAATTTGGGTGAGTGTGGCAAATTCATCGGTTGATTTTTTATTTTAGGACACGCTGTCATAGTGGATGTCAGTACAGTTCTAGGTTGTGGGTGATACTACGAGTGACTCTGAAAGGTCTATATAATGGCCACATCAATTCCCACCCCTGGCCGATGGGTGGCTGGCATGGGTATGGCACCTAGATATTTACCTTGAGGAAATATCTTCTAATGGTCTCTCTGGTTCACACGATTCCCGTGAATGCGTTTTATGGTATTTAGTATGTTTGATTGAGACTTTAGGATTAGCCGAAAGTCTATATAAGCTGAGTAAAGTGCTTCCTCCTTGAGAGGTCAAGCAAGTTGGCAGACAACTTCAGGTCAAGCTCCGAGTAGTAGGAAGTTGAGAGTCAACTTCAGACCCTAGAAAACTTTTTCCTAAGCTGGTCGCAGAGCATCAGTGGTAGACCCTGCCCCTTTTATACTTGCTTGTAGCCCTCTCAACTCTCTCCCATATACACTCCTTTTTATTTGTTCAACTATACCACGGTAGCACTTTTGTCGCTCGCAACACCTCCGTCTTGGGGTAGTTGGTTCTAAGTATCTCTTCTCCCGACGATTTACCCCTATCATTTGGTACTCTTGTGGAGGGGGTTGCACCCGAGGTATTCGAGTTGAGCAGTCTTAGGGAACCATTCGAGGGGATTTCTTTTCTGTAATCATGGATCTCAACGCTGCTCGTATAACGTTCACAGGGGGCAAGAATGAAGACGTTGAGGAGTTTCTCTATACATATGTCAACGTTGTGATGCGTGAGAAGAGCGATGAAGAGAAGGCCGAAAGTATCTTCGCCTATCTTCATGGTGACGCAAAGCACAAATATAAGGCCAAGTTTATCAACGGGTGGTCTCTTAACGGGAATGGGCGTAACTTCGGTGAGGTATGTGAGTGGCTTGTGAAAGAATATGCTAAGAGGTAGAACCAGATGAGATGATTCGTACCGCCATAGAGGCCCGGCTCAACTTCGACGATTTGTTAAGCTCATTGGTATACTTGTGTGATCTCTATGAAAAGGCTGGGTTCAACGCCCAAGCCAAGTACGGAATGCTGCGTAAGGCGGCGATGGGGGATAAGCGGCTCTCCGATTTCCTCCTCATCAAGGGCCCTCACACTTTTAATGAACTGAAGGGTACCATAGTAGAATTTGTCAAAAATTCGGAGACGTTTCAGTCACTAAGTGATACCGAGGGAAACCCGCACATCTGTCGATCGTACATCCTGAAAAGAATTATCAAAGGCCAGCGACTAGCGCAGCAGCATTGGAATCAGTCAGGAGCGATGTCAAAAACTTGGAAGAAAGGTTGGAAACCCGATTCGATAATCGACTTGACATGATAACCTCGCAGTTGGAAAGCCTTACTCTTACCATTAAGAAGAACCAGTCTGGGGCCCCCAAGGCCGCAGAAGTCTGTTCCTACTGTCACAAGCCTGGACACTTTGCAAATAGGTGTCCTGATAATCCACATAGAAACACTCGTTGTGGAAAGTGCGGTCGATATGGGCATCATGAAAGTAACTGCTGGTCTAAAGACAACAGAAGAGCAAATTTATCGGACGCAAGGAGCGAGTCAGGACCAGAGATGAAAATCTTACAAAACAGAAAGGATCACAAGTTGACGGATGCCGGTAACGTATCCATCGCTGAAGAAATCAGTCAAGTCAATGTGACAAAAAGGGATGGGGAAGGGAACATTTTATCGAAAAAACCTAGGCTAGATTATGGAATGCTGGAACATATCCCAGCACCTGTACCTCCTCGAACCAAGAGGTCTGATCAAGTTGTTCCAGGAGTGGAGTCACTCCGGCCAAGAAGACGAAAAGAGTAAGAAATTTAAGAATATCCCAAAGGACGTACTAGAATATGTGAAGAAGTACAATTTGGTGGCTGAGCTTGCATCAGCCCCAACTGGGATAACGTTTGGTCAACTTTTGAGGGGCGACGCAGAGGACGCGAGGAAAGAACTCAAAAAAATTATCAGGTCTAATAAGTCCGCTAAGGGTAAGAAACTGTTTCTTCAATCGGCCTCGACAGCACCAAGACGTCTTAAACTAGTACCAGTCAAAGTATTGGGAATGCAAACCCAAGCTCTTTTCGATTCGGGCGCTGTTCCAAACCTTATTTCAGAAACTTTGGTGACAGATCTAGGTCGAAATTATTCCAACTACTCGAAGAATAACTGTGGCGGATGGAACCGTATCAAAATGCATGGGCACTGTTGACAAGGTTTCCGTGTTCTTTGGGGACTCTAAAGTTGATTAGACTTTCTTGTCATGCCTGATCTCCCTTTCGATGCAATCATTGGCTGCCCTACCATGGAAAGACTAGGGACCTGCATTGACTTGGGCAACCAAATCGTTTCAGTTAATGTTGACGGCAAACGTGAAGATGCCCCTGGATTTCGACAAAAGCACACATCCGGAAGATCTAAGAGAGACGGACAGTGAAGATTTCACTTCTAGCTATGACAGCGAAGATTCCGAACCAACTAACACTTTCGGAAGTGGAAAGGGTACGCTCGGGGGAATGAACATGACATGGGACGATTATGATTCTGGGTTTGAAACAGATGAAGATGGAATTCTAGGGTAGGTTTGACACCTGAATGTGTTTCTTTTTGCGATAATATCGAATCAAAGGACGGAATTCGGAGCATGAAAGAAGATTACAATTGCAAGGAAAACAGGAATATATCGATTCCATATCTGAAGATGTGAGCACGCCGGAAAGGTCCTTCAAAATTTGAGGTGAGATCAAGAGAAAAGGGCGCCAAATGGCAGAAATTCAAGAAAAGTACAGCACCTTCCGCCCCGCCTCAATGAAAATATCCGACATGTTAACATCTTCCGAAGTAATTGCATGGAGTGTATCAGATTTAAGACAAGCAAGTGTACCGGTCACTCACTCATTTGAACTTACCGATACTCAACCAATTTACCACAGGCCTAGACGTCAACCGCCAAAATATGACCAATTTATCTCAGAGAATGTTACAAGTATGCTGGAAAATGATATCATTCGGCCAGTTTCATCCCCATGGTCATTTCCAGTTGTGGTCGCACCAAAGAAGGATGGAAAGCTGCGTTTTTGCGTCGATTACCGACAACTGAACCAGAGAATGATACCCGATCGATTTCCGATTCCGAATATGGAGGAAATCCTCGAGGACTTGAAGGACGGGAGATACTTCACCTCAATTGATCTTTACACTGGTTATTGGCAGATTCCATTGGATGAAAAATGCAAGGAAAAACAACTTTTACCAGCAAAGCCGGTACATTCAGGTTCGAAGTGATGCCTTTTGGTCTCATGAATGCCCCAGCTACATTCCAAAGAATGATGAACGAGGTTTTGAAAGGACTTCCATTTGCAAGAGTTTATATCGATGATGTAGTGATATTCTCAAAAACCTTGGATCAGCACATATCGCATGTCAAGACTGTGGTGAGAGAAATAGCTGCGTACAGCCTGAAAATTAAGTTAAGCAAATGCTTCTTTGCGAAAACGTCTATCCAATTACTCGGTCATATCGTCGATCAAGAGGGAATTAAAGTGGATCCAGAGAAAACGAAAAAAATCAAGTTGGCACCAAGGCCCGCTTCAAAGACGGAGGTTCGAAGCTTCTTAGGACTGGCCTCATATTACAGGAGATTTATCAAAGATTTCGCCAAGACTGCAGCACCGTTACATGCCAGCACAACAAAGAACGGAAAATTTTTATGGAACAAGGAAATGCAAACCGCATTTGAAGAGCTTAAAGATAAGCTATGTGTCCCCCCAGTGCTCATGTATCCAGATTTCAAGAGACCATTGTTGTGGAGACAGATGCCTCAGAACGGTCTTTGGGTGCCGTTTTGTCCCAAAAAGATGAAAACGGAAGACTACACCCGGTTCAATTCGCAAGTCGCACTCTGAATGATGCGGAAAGAGATACTCAGTCTGCGAGAAAGAAGCGCTAGCTGTCGTCTTCGCACTGAAAAAGTTTCGTGTTTACCTTTTATCACTCGAGAAATTTGTCTTGATAACTGATCACCAGGCACTTAAGACAGCATTCCAAAAGAAAGATGTACATCACCGCTTGGCCCGATGGCTCGACATTTTCGCAGAATATCGGTTTGAAATTGTGTATAGGCCCGGACGCAATAATCAGCCTGCCGATTACCTATCCCGCTTGAGGGATCCACTGATTCCAAATGAAAAAGCTTCCGAGACATCGTCGGAGTTGCCGAGTGCAAGTGCCGAACAATAACGAGTACGAAGCTAATATTCACGGACTAATTAAATTCCTGATGGACTAGAAATGAGAAAGGTTGATTGAACACAGAAATTGGGTACGCAGGAATCAAAAGGCTTTACATTGTGGAATGGGAAACTCTTCCGACACACGAAAGCCGGTCCTCGACTAGTGGCCCCTTTGAAAGAAAGAATGAAGATCTTGAGGACTTTTCATGATGAGTTAGGGCATTGGGATCTCGAAACAACCAAAAAATTCGTTACTGAGAGATTCTGGTGGCCCAGTATCCATAAGGACGTCTATAATTTCGTGAAAAGCTGCGACAACTGTCAAAAATTCACTCCGATACGAAAGTATAAGACAACTCTAGCTTTCCAGTTTCCGGTCTCTTTGAAACCTTCTCAATTGACTTTGCCGGCCCATTCAAGGAAACCTCTTCCGGAAACAAATACCTCCTTATAGGGGTGGAACATCTTACTGGATGGCCAATAGCAGTTGCAGTTGAGGAGGCCAATGCTGAGGTGGTCCTGAGATTCATCGAAAAAGAAATAATTGAACCGTTTGGTCTTCCAAAAAGGATCATCTCAGATAACGCCCTTTGTTTTACTGCAACTTCACTGCTTCGTTTTTTGGAAGAAAAGGGATTCAGCTGAAGACAGTTCTCGCATACGCTCCTATGTCAAACGGTAAAGCGGAGAGGATGGTTGGAACCATCAAACGAGCAATATCGAAAACTATGTCGAGAATGAAATCCAGTGGGAAGATGCCTTACCAAAAGTGTTATACGGCTATCGTCGAAGAAGAGGAAGAAGCGGACGGTCACCATTCGAGCTAATGTACGGAAGGCTCCTAGAATGTTACAGAGAGACATGGAAACAAATATTATCGATGAAGAGAGTAGAGAAGTCGAACTACTGGCCACTGAAGGCTGGAGATCACACCGCGCGCTAACACAGACAAGAAATAAGAATGAAGAGCCTCCAGTCCAAACTTTCCAGTCGGCTCTAAAGTACTTGTAGTACATGGGAAAGCAATGCAGCAGGCTGTGAAGTGGCCGGCCTTCCAAACAAAGTACTCGAATCCTTGCGTCGTCACGGAGGAAAGACACCCGCACTATAAGCTATGTTCAAGCTCAGGGAAGAGATCAAGGAGGGCCATCCATGCACGTCGTCTAGTCCCTTACCATCAGAGGCCTGAAGAATTCCTTCTCACACAGGACTATGCGCAACCACGGGGCATACTCATCTTTAACTATAGAATGATTCCTATGGGAGGAAAAAGGGCCTGGGAATGGATCATCTCGATTACGCGTGACTACTACGAACTCCACGTAATCATCCATTTCTACATTAATATATGCCTATGTTTTCGTACGTTGAACGGACCATTGCTACCTCAAGAAGATTTCCGACTATTGATCAGATTCTATTCTCATTCCAAAACGGAAGGTTCACGGAAGCAGGTCCAGAGTTTGTGGAAGTCATATATCATTACTCTATAGGAAGGTATGGAATGGTAGCTATCGGAGACTTGTCGCAAACATATCTGAACATTATCCGTCCAGTTTACGTATTTCTAAGAACAACCAAGATGTGCGACTGAGAGGTTACAGCTTGCCCCCTGATATGGAATATCGACTGGTCCCATATCCTCTATGGGAACCTTACGTTGCTCCGCTCAGAAACACAACCTCAGCCGAAGACCAGGATCCTCCCGAGGCCGTGATGATGATACGAGCTGGACCATCAAGTGATCGGGGCGGATCATCGAAGAGGCAAGGCGTCGGGAGCAGCGAGGAAGATCGCCAAGAAGATCGCCTCAAACACCGCCTAGTCTCCCAGGGGGAAACTATGCATCCTTAATTATTGGACGGCTACCAATTAGACGTTGGCTTCGCGAAATGACAGAGGACCCACGAGAAGCAGAAGTAATTTCCTTTTTTGCCATTAGTATTTGCATGTGCTTCCAGACCATTCACGGGGCGCACCTTACTCGTGAGGACTCAGTCCTTATGTTGCGAGTTTTTTTCTCCTTCAGATACCCGTTTCTGGACCCGTTGCCAGAAAAGTTTGCATACTACGTTTACTACCTCACATTTGGAAGGTTTGGAGAAGTGAAACGGGAGGAGCTCATTAGAGAACACTATGAAACCATACGCCGAATCTACGAAACTCTTGACCAAGGAGATGAGCCGGTCATCGCACGGTACACACTCTCTCATCATATTGGAAATGAGCTACTACCATATCCTTATAGTGAACCCTATACTCTCCCTGATGAATGGATAGAACTCCCACAAGAACAACAAGAGCAGTGACGAGCCGGGACGTTCGTCTTGAGCGGGAGGGCGTGATGTGCGCAAATTCGCACACGAAAAAATTTAGATGAGGACCATAATTGTATACAGTATTGGAACTGGGAAGATATTTTTACAGTTTTTGAATTTGCAAGATATTTTTAATTTGGGTGAGTGTGGCAAATTCATCGGTTGATTTTTTATTTTAGGACACGCTGTCATAGTGGATGTCAGTACAGTTCTAGGTTGTGGGTGATACTACGAGTGACTCTGAAAGGTCTATATAATGGCCACATCAATTCCCACCCCTGGCCGATGGGTGGCTGGCATGGGTATGGCACCTAGATATTTACCTTGAGGAAATATCTTCTAATGGTCTCTCTGGTTCACACGATTCCCGTGAATGCGTTTTATGGTATTTAGTATGTTTGATTGAGACTTTAGGATTAGCCGAAAGGTCTATATAAGCTGAGTAAAGTGCTTCCTCCTTGAGAGGTCAAGCAAGTTGGCAGACAACTTCAGGTCAAGCTCCGAGTAGTAGGAAGTTGAGAGTCAACTTCAGACCCTAGAAAACTTTTTCCTAAGCTGGTCGCAGAGCATCAGTGGTAGACCCTGCCCCTTTTATACTTGCTTGTAGCCCTCTCAACTCTCTCCCATATACACTCCTTTTTATTTGTTCAACTATACCACGGTAGCACTTTTGTCGCTCGCAACACCTCCGTCTTGGGGTAGTTGGTTCTAAGTATCTCTTCTCCCGACGATTTACCCCTATCAAGCAATGCCGGGACGATCAAGGCTAGGATGAGATTTTGTACCACTAGCCTTCGACTCGTTAGGAACACCCTCTTTAGAAACATCCAAGGCTATAGAGACACTCGCGGCAGCAGTAGCGTCTCGTAGCGGATGCCCGACTGGAGGAGTGAAGACTCGCCTGTATCAGAAGCTTAGCTATTCAATCTGGTCAACATGTGAAGCATCCGTAAATTGTCGCGCACCGCAACACGCAGAGCTTAGTCACACAATTTCAACTTAATTTTAAGTACTTTGCAACGTTGCACATTTGGACTATACACCAGTAATAAAAGATGAATCAGTTCGTTCGTCCAGAGTTTTCTTCGTCGTGGTTGTCGTTGTCTGCAAGTGGTCATGCTAACATTCAAAGTTTGTCAAGCTGTCTGGATCTCGTATTTAGATGGTGGAATTTTCTTCTGGTCCCACTTTGTCTTTGTTGGAGTGGGTGATGGTTCAGCCGTCGCCTAGAGATGTTCTCCATCTTTTAGTGTAATCCACTATCTATCTGGTTCAGGTTTTTGAACACAGTACAAGGTACCCCCAGCTACATACACTGCCGCCTACAATTACAAAGCAGCCCCCAAAATACAAAATACAGGTGCATCAGCTATACACACAAATTCTAAAAAACATAGTACCAGATATGAATTCAGTGGACTTTTATAGCCGTCCTGCATCTCTAATCAGTAAAGCACCCCATTCTCCCCACCTTTTAAACGGTGGAAACCAAGGAAATATTTACAGGTCGTTCGGTAGTAGTGCTAGAAGTGTAAAAATGTCAATTTAGGGCAACTGTAATCATAAGGTACCTTCAGTTAACCCAGAGCAGGGCCTTCACGGGCTTCGCGGCCAATTTATTCATGTATCTCCTCCGGAACGCTCTAGAACCTCGATACACCAATTTGGCATCGAACGAAGTAGAGAAATAACAACAAAACTGGAAATTTCACTCCCACATTGTTTCACACAATTAATAATCTCTTCAACTGAACCACATTTTTTTGCAATCTCGTATAATTTCTTAAAAGCCAACCGAACATTCTCTATCGGATTCAAGTCCGGTGACGGCGCGGAACAGTAATTTAGACGAGTTCCATTCTCCGAAAACCTCTTCCTCGGGTCTTGACTCACATAGATGGGAGCATTATCTTGGTGATAATTCTAGTCTGACGCATACAATTTGCCACAAGAAGCAAATGTTATTAAATCACTTTAAAATAGGTCTTCTTTGTTTGTTTTTCATTCGAGAAAACAAATGAGTCCTCTCAGAGCCGAATATCCCCCCCAAAAATTGCACCATCACCACCTTTCTGCTTCCTAATAAGAAGCGTCTAGTTGCCATGCAAATCATTCTCGTACTCCTGAAAGCCACCGGGTGCATCGAAACGGAAGCTTTTCTCATCGCTGAACAAAATTTTGTTCCACTTCCCATGATTCCACGTAATATGATCTCCTGCCTACTTCAGGCGAATATAATCTATATTAGATTGACTTAAAAGGGGGAATTTTTGGCATTGCCAAAGCCCATGTGCGGATCTTTAGCCAGAATTGCTCGCGTTCGCGACACAGGGACAGGTAGCCCACATTTTTCTGCAAGGACAGGGCAGTATCCATACCTTTCTCGGCTTCTCGGAAGAGACTACCCCTATCATGCTCTTCCAATCAATCGCTGATTAACAGTGACTAAAACATTACGGACTATCTGTGTGGCCAATATCTAGGAAGTGCAAGATTTCAAACCGCTAACTTTGAACATCGCGTACTGGATTTCATTATGGACTTCAGTTTTTGGCCATTTACAGTTAGTCTGCTGAGCGACTATGTTTCACTCTATCCTTGCATTCGTTACCTTAGTTGCTGCCCACAGAAAACGCCTCAGTTAGCTAGGCGGTAGTTGAGTTATCCCCTAGTCTTTGGCTGTTTGGTAGTCGACTTCCGTCTCCGCTAGCACTAATTGTTGCACTGACCACCTCAGCTGCATACTCTTGGTTCCCTTTTTTTTAATAATTTTACCCTCCTATGACTATATTGGTTGCTGTTACCTGTGTCGATCCTTTTAGCCGACTAACATATCTCTTCTTGGGTTTTCATGCAAGGTAATTTCTTTAATGTACGTAGAAGTGACCCATCATAAACTATTACAATTTACTCTGCACCATATTGATGGTGCGCTGGGAGCTGGAAAAAGATCAGAGACGAACAATGAGATGGAGTCGGATGATGATGAGGTCCCCTCGCTTGACTGCAGCAGCATCGGCAGTTTGGCGAGGAGCGCACCAGCTGGGGAAGATGAACTATTTGGTATTGAGAAATACTTTCCGGTTAGTGATGATCAGGATGAGCATTACAAAGGACCACGCCCGATTCTACGTGAAATAATTTTGATTTTGGAGAATATCACTCCAAATGAAATACAGCAACGCCTTTATGAGCAGAAGAAAGCAAGTAAACAGAGACACGCCCAAGCAGCAGTAGGAAGCGATCGAGTTGCAGAAATCTCTTAAAAACCATCGCAATTGATTCAATAAGGCTGCATGAATGATTATTAAAGGAAGGAGACGCTGTGAGAAGTTGATTAGAACAGGTACAGCCGATTTAGGTGTCTTTGAGCTGTTAGGAAGGAACAGACATTGAAGAGGGTAACGATGGTTTGTCTCAATAAGTACTGCAGTGGGACAACTGTTTTCTATTGGAAGTCTCGCCATAAGAGGTGAAAGTTGAATTTGTACAGTAAGCATCAAGAAATGCCTAAGCCTGACGGATATATTTGAGATAAAGAAAATGAGGAAGATTCAGTCCAACCAAATGGTACAGCGGAAAAAGCAGAACGAGCTCTGCTTACTGAATTTGCTGACAACCCAGATATGAAGACATCGAAGTGGCTCACCTAGTTAAAGCGAAGTGCATATATCGACGTCAGCCGTCATACCAACATTATAAGGCGGTGAGAAGAGAACTTGTACGTTATTTGTCAGAAAATATTGGAGTGGATATGGCAGCTCTGGAAGGATACATGGAAATGCTGTGTGAGAAAGGTCATACAGTAAAACTGTTCATATTGTCAGGGAGGGAGAAGAGAGCAGCGAATAAAAGCTGCACGATACATTCGAAGTCAGTATATTAATTCAAATAATGGTGGATATATTTCCGAGATTAGAGGAAAAGTCGTAGATGCCTGTGCGCTCCAAGTTATGGTAATGTGCAAAATACTAAATTAGGTAATTCCAGAGCTCTATCAGCGCATCTGGGAAAGTTCCTAGGTTTCGAATTGTATCATGAATGTTATAATCTAAAAAATAGTCATAACGTCACGAGAAACTGAGAGCGGAATTTTGGCAGCTCTTCGGAATATTGTACAATCTGTAAAAACACAGAAGATATTGAAATGTGTCTAAGCATAACGTGAAAGTTTCTTTCGTCAGAAATCATCCGCTTTAGACTTAAAAAATTGCAGTATTACCGTACGTTCAGGCTATATTGGCAGAATTGATTCAGCGCTCCAAATTATATCAGTCACTATATAGTGGCAAGACAGGAAAGCTCAAATGGAAGCAAAATTTAGGTTAACTAGCGATGAATCCGTCTTGCTCCATCTTATGCTGAACAATGAGTACTATACTCCTCCTGCTTGTTGCTCGTACAGTCAAAACGGATTTTTATTCCCTATTCTCATGGAGTCGCTGTTTTCTGCGAGATTTATGGTTCCTATTATATGCATCTGTTTATTGCTAGAAGAAATCTCACGAGCTCTTGGAAAATCCAGTACAAAAACATAACATTTCGATGTCCTGAACCGTTCACAATATCAGATATGAGGAAAGCTGCCAAGCGCTTGGTAAATAAAGGAAAACGACTACAAATTCTCATGTAAATACCTCCCACAGGAGAAAGAACTTCTAAAATCTCTGGAGAGCAAAAAAGAAACTGTATAGATGATTACCGCAACGCAGCGAAAAACAACCCGCAAATGTTCGCTTTGTGTTGATTCGTATCTTTAAAGTCAAGATTTCCCTATCCGTCACGCTTTTCAGGATGAAAACACAAGATACGTCTTCGAAAGTAACTTTGATTGGTATATGTTATTTATGCTATTGTTAGTTTTCATACTGCGCTCTTATAGTCGGTAGAGATCTAGAAGTAGATGAAGGCCGGTATGCTCGGCGTCTTCTGTAATAACGAGTTTTCAAAATGTGTTGAATGAATAGTTTACATCAAATAGTTTCTATGGGGTCCACTACAGGATCCAATTGTAGGGATAGGAACTAGTCGGATGTACCAGTTCATTCAAGTGCAGCGGCTTTCGAGCAGATAACCCAAGTAATACACGACCACAAGATGAAACTAAGGCTCTGATACACACGCTGTCGTATCATATCTGCATCACACCAAACTTAAGCGCTATTCGCGAGATTAACTACTAAAGCAAAACTATAGTTTGGGGAGCTGGCGTTTGGGTACAGTTGTCATTGATGAGGGCAGAAATATAGCTGCCATGTCTCACAATTCTACTGTAACGTGGGATTGGAACATTCTCATCATACGGTACATGTTCTCGGCAGAGTAGCCGCCTTCCTCCCGGATCAAGGGGCAAGGAGGAACAAAAGTAGTGAAGCTACTTTACGTCCAGCTACTCCTCTCCCACCTTCTCTATCCAAACACTTCCCTTTGCTTCCAAAACCAACGTCATTTTCATCCTCACTTTTGGGCTTGGACCCATCTTGACCCGAGTCGTACCACAATCCGGATTTCGCGGCTCTTTGAAATATGCCATGACAAATACTGTAGCTCTACGGATGCTCGCATAAACGCCGATACACATTCGTTCAAGGCAATCGAACAATTCAAGACGCAAAACAAAAATGCTCAGCAGATCTTGCAAGCTGCTTGCATTACTCTCCAGATGAATCTAATCGGAGCCGAATTGGAGAAAGATGACATCGTTGTGGTGATTCACAGGGGCTACCACCCGCGCAGGTCCTATTTGATGATAATTGCCTGAGGCAACCTTCGTATTCCGTCATTATGCTCAAGAAAGTTGTACAGTTCGACAGTTTTTTTCCAATGCAAGGTGAAGTACTTTCGGCGATTGATGACGCGTCCCTTCAGATGATACCGAATGTTATCGGTCTCGTATGTTTAACACCAGTAGTAACTGGGAAAGTGGGTAGCGTACGTGAATTAGCTCAGTCTGTCGTAGATCGTTACAAAAAGCTTCAGAATAACGGAAATTTGGATCAAAATGAAAGTGAATTTACACCTATCAACAACCCAAATATGTGGTTTCCAAGGCAAAAGAATCGCCAAGTTGATGAAGTTGTCGACGATCTTCAGCAAGCTGTCCAGAACCAAGACTACCATCGAGATGCACCACCTCACCGAAATATATTTAACCGATACAGAATCTAGAAACAGGGTTCGAGACGGAAACACGGAGCAGAACTCAGACACAGGTGATCACAACGGGAGTAATTAATTTCCCCCCCTGACTCGAAGTTTTTTTCCGCCGTTACGTCCCCTCTAAGAGATGTGACTTTCAGAGGAGATCTTGATCCTAAAATGCACCAGATTTGTCCGCTCACTAATGCTATCCGTGATTACGAGGCGTGTGTCATACAGCTGACGTTCTCGAACCTATAGAAAGCATTATTTCCTGAAATCTGTTCATGAGATCTGCTCGTGGTTTTTTCTTCACGAAATTTGGCGTGACGAGGCTGTCTTTCGATGAGCAGGTGAAATTAATGTTCACAGAATTTGACTCTGATTCCAGGCAGCTGGAAGCGCAATCGGAATTGGAAATTGTGACTTTGTCACGTGTGATGAAAGAGACTGATACGGCGAACGTCAATGTTTGCTTGGATCTCCTTGTCCAGCGATTCACCTCTGTCTATTCAATGTCCTGAGGAATTTCGGTCCGACGAACACAAAATACGATACCTTTGTTCAGCCGTATTCGAGTTTATTCGTGGACAAAAATGGCCATTAGTCAGATTTACTCATCGAACTACACCTATTACCGCTTTATTCTTGCTTTTCGAGAGCAACTACGTTTAGACCGGGAAAATCAGCATATAAGTTAGAGCAGTACCAACCGAGATACCGTGTTTTATCATAAATAAGCTAGAACTCCGAGGAAGTACCGTTACGCACGTCACGATCGCTGCAACAAGACAGAGTTTACGAGGCTTGAGAGGCAGAACCCGATCGGACGAAACGGAAAGCACCCCAGGTGCCACACGTGCGGTTCGGATGAGTATTTCTCAAGTTTCCATAGGACCCAAGATGTTAAACGATACGCACGGGAGGAACTTGGAAAAGTCACATCACCCGTCCGTCTATTCCACGAGCTTTCTCACACAAAGCGATCAGCTCCAAGCAGCCACGGAAAACATGGAAGAATTACAAATTGGTGGGTCAGAATCGGATTCGTCCGCCGACGATGATACCGTGTCTACACATCACCCCACAGGTACCTCGGACTCGGAATATCCTCTCAGAGACCCATAATACAGAAGGCGGCACGGTTACCACATCGGGTGACACTCCGAGTGCGTTCGAGGAAATTGATAGATCCAGCGCTATCAACCACCTCTGATCCTCAATGAGACAGTCCAATCCAGAACAAAGAGTGACAACAGTAAGCCGGAATGAGGATATCTTGCAGGGCACTCACGAATGTGGGGCTTTCACGCGTCTAAGAGACGACGCCGTACAGTTTGGTCTGCCGCACATCGCAAATCAACCCCAAGACGTAAACGACGATATTGGAAATTTGTGGAAAAGTACGACACCATTGATATCAGTCTATCCCTGCGGTCTTTGTCACGCAGAAGCGTATAATGCACCCGGGTTTCTGTGTCAACACCGCTGCTCCGACCTCTATAGTTTTTCTGAGAGAGATGCGCGGTATATTTGCACGCATGGGGTACAGAACTCCGCGTCTGCGAAAGAGTTTTGAGAGATTCAGGTTCGGTAATGCAAGTTTTGACTCGCTCGGCCAGATAGATCTGCCGCTCGAAAAAAGGTCCGGAAATCAAGCAATCTTCAGGCGAGTAGATGTCCTCGTCTCCGATATCACCGCACTCCATGGCTTGAGTGACATTTCGCGCAATCGATAACACTAGAAATTGTCAGTAGACGATTCTTGAAGTGTGTTTTCGTTAAATTGAAGACGATGAGAGCTCTAAATACACAGTGGACGACTGATATGTGCCTTTACTCATGGTCAGTGGTCATATTTGCGTGGACGTGTGTTTTCAGATACTAACTTCACGCGATTTTAATTGCGGAAGCTGCACCAGCAGTTAGCTCACCAATCGGCTACTAAGCTCTTTATTCTGCTGAAAAGTGCCATATTTACACCGAAAACCTTCAAGGCACCTCAGGAGATAAAAGCAACCGGTACTTCTAACCAACCCGTGCAAGATGGACCAGGACGTTTTCTCGTGACCATTGGTGGGGAAAATTCGAGTTTCAACCTCACGCTGATACTAAACATTATGCATATCAAAGGGAAGTCGATATTACACGTGATTGAAAGCTTTAGATGTCAGTTCTGCACGTTTCTTGCGTGATTTGTCGACGAAAACAGTTCGGGAGACAATCATTGCGTGCTGGTCACGTGTCTAAACTGGTCTCTCTAACAAGATGCGGGTTGACCAAGGATTGCAATTTCAGGCCTCTTTCGTCATCGTAGGTCGTGCATCTGGCGTGGATGTCGCTAAGTCAGGGATAGAGTCCCATAACGCCGTTAGCATAGGTGAGAGCTATCATCATCCTCTTCGCAACACCTTCCGTAAGTTGCGAAACGTATGTATTGCTGTTAGCGAGGCTGTTCTACTTTCTATGGCCGTCAAAGCACTCAACAATATCAAGGGATCTGAAGGATTTGTCCCATCCGCGCTCGTATTTGGCGAGTACCAGTCCTCAAGAGAATTCGGAGAGCCACCAATGCCAAGAGCAATCATATAAGCACGAGAAGTGATTTACACCGAGCACACCGCACTATGGAACAGGAGATGGCACGCCTACGAGCACAGAGATCGTTACGCCACCAAGTGCATACTGTTGCCGACGTCACATTCGATGTCGAAGATCAGGTTTTGGTTTTGGTCATGCAGGGCACGGCTAATCGCGGACTGTTTTGGCGAGTGGACAAAACCGTTCGTCGGCAGTGCCTTTGATCGTGACAAACGAGTCGTGTACGTCATTAATCAAGAATCAAGCGAGCCACCTAAGCTGATCGGAGTGACTCAGATTAAGCACTATAAAGGCCCCAGGACGTTTCAGAGGCGTTCTTCCTGGGTCTTTAACATTCTCTTTCAGCTAAAAGAGTCCGCCATTGGACTGCGACGACCACTAGGTATTTTTGGCCGAGATCATACTTCCGAAGGATGATTGTTGCGCCTCACCTGAGATGAAAGATGCAGTTCGTGCAGAGACCGAAGAATTACTCCAGCGTGGAACTTTTAAGGTCATTATCCGCGAAGAGATGCCGCCTGATGCAAACGTGATACCGAGTCTCTTCGTTTTGCCGATTAAGTCAACAGAAGATGGGCAAATCAAGTTCAAAGTGCGTTACGTAATTGATGGGCCCGGGGGAGTCAGAAAAAATATCACGGTTCATTCGTCACAGACCTTGAAACCGTCCTCAATCAGGTTAGTTATCGCCCTTGCTGCGATACAAAGCTTTGATGTATGGACTTGCGACGTCACACAAGCATATGTACAATCGTTTTCTCATCATAAGAGTGGCGTCTACATCAAAGATCCGGCCCTGGAATTCGCGCTTTCGCCTGATCAGTGCTTCAAGCTCCTAAAGCCCCTATACTGCTTATGTGATGCTGATGATATCTGGTGGGAAACGCTTGATTTTCATTATTGAGATAGTTTTGGCATGCGCCTATTCCGATCAGATTCCGCGTTATTCACCTTGATTAATGGAGGACATCTACAAGGTATGTCTGGAACATATGTCGACGACATGCTTCATGCTGACAACGCTAAATTTAAGGGTATCACAAACGCCTCTTCATGCCGATTCAAAATGGGTGAAAATGATTGCTTTCCTTTCAAATTCACCTGGTACCATGTTTGAAGTTCCGCACAAAACTTCAACATGCTGGAAATGGAGCAGTACCGATACATTGAATGAATCCCAATCTTGACCGAAAAGTCTAGTTTTCGGACTTCGCATCTTTACGAATAAATCTGATGTGGTTATCGCACACCAGAACAGACGGCCTGTTTGAAGTGTCCTACTTGACGTAAGTCACCTATGAGCGGTTCCACTGAGAGCGCTATGAAATTATCAAACGCAAAAACCGCACTACTGATTATATCAAGAAGAATCGCGTCTCAATCCTGTTTCTAAAACTGGAAATGGACTCACTTCAGATTATCGGGTACTCCGGTGGCTCATCCGCAGCGAACTATGATTTGACGACACAGCTCGGATTCATCGTCATGTTGGCTAATAGAACAGGTCATGCGTACCTCTCTGTTCCGGTCTTATAAGGCACGCCGAGTCGTCCGCTCAGCGCTGGCTGCAGAACTGATCGCGTTCGTCGAATTTTTGGATGCAATCCAAAATTTCGCATTTGGGGAAGAGCTTAGATCCATGCACCATCAATCCGAAATCTTTTTTGAGTCATACACTGACAATAAGAGTCTATTATACGTAATTTCTAAGGGCACGCGTAAGTCCGAGAAACGCTTGATGCTTCATATATCTGCCGCTCGAGAGGGATTTCGAGAAAAGGAAATATGTGATATCGTTTCGTGCGCACGGCGCGTAATTTGGCTGATGTTTTGACAAAATAAACGATGCAGGCCGCGCTTCGATCCGTTCTTTCATCTGGTCGTCATGTTGCTCAAGGGGACCAGATTATCATCCGTCCGAGAGCAACCGGCTTCGGCTGTCGCAAATGGTAACACACCCATCGGCCACGCAATGGGATCATCGAAGAAAATATTCAAGAGTTTGTCCTAATTTATCGCCCTGTGTCTCCTACCTTTGGTTAACGTCCCCTGGCTGAGAACTCGACTCTTTGGAGGTCGGAGAGTTTTCCGTATCGTCCAGTTGTTGCCCCTTCTCACCTTACCGAATGTAGATGTTTCTGTAGTGCTTTTCTTAGGACACGGATACTAATCCCACTTTGCCCAAAACCGAGTGAGTTGTACTCAATTTTAGTACTGCATTACAGTACCGACAAACCATGGTGTATCGGACATGTGTTCACAGCAAGCTGTTCACGCATGAAATGCGAGGATCAAGGGCTATATATACCAGAAAGTCTGGAATTTAGTCTCCTGTTCAAGTCTCGAGACTCTGGTCTAGCAATATTCCGTAATTCCTCTTCTTTGCATTTTCCAAGGCTTCGTTTTTTATGTGTTTTTCTGGAATTATTCGACGGTTGGGAGTGATGAGGGCAGCAATACAGCTGCCGTGTCTCACAATTCTATTGTAATATGAGATTGAAAAACTATCATCATACAGTACTTGTTCTCGACAGAGTAGCCGCCTTTCCCCAGGATCGGAGGGCAAGGAGGAACAAAAGTAGTAAAGCTAAGTTACCTCCAGCTAATCCTCTCCCACCTACTCTATCCAAACACTTCTCCTCGCTTCCAAAACCAAGGTCATTTTCATCCGCCCTTTTGGTCTTGGACACATCGTAAACAGAGTCGCGCGACAGGTGTGTCCACGATAACAGCATTTTTGTCACATTAGTAACCGAATAACGAAACAAAGTCGCAATGAATACTCACAACAATGATTTAAGTCGACTGGTGGTCACATCAGATTTCACATTTCACGTACAGTCACAATAGGACTTTACCAGTGACGTTGTGTCACAATTCATGTTTGCAATTCCCCTTAGTTGCAAGTGTTTACTGTTAGAATTAGAATTAGATTTCATCAACAGACAATGTCTACCTACAGAAGTTCCAATTTATTACGTACTCCTAACGTACCATATCTTTCAAATATTGAATCACTCCACATTTCCCCGGTACTCCTAGTACTGAAAAAGAACTCTGCGGCAGATGATTTGAATTGATATATTTTAGATTATTTTATTATAATTTATGCTGTAAGTTTGCCTACAAGACTGTAATGTATTTTTTCAGCTAGTCTGCAATCTACAGTACTCTTGACCTGCCCATATCCGGCAGGGCAATCTAAAGTACTGTATAAAAGTAGTGTTGGTGTTGCACCCCGCACACTATCACCACCATCAACAAGCAAGGAGACTACAATAACGACAGCAACGCTTGTGTGCGCCCCCTCATTATTGGGCTCGGTATAGCACAAACGAATTGGCCTACATTCGGCTTTCGCCCCCGCTCAACTACGGGCAAAACTACATTTATTCAAGAATTTGAACGCTGTCAAAATTTGTTTTGAATACTTCCGGAAATGAATTGCCTGGAATTTGCGTCTTGATAAATTGGGTCTTAGAGAAATGCTTTCCTCTACCTAAGGTTGCACTGTTGGAAATTAATTATATTTTAGCGTGTATATATAGTCCTATTTTGCACTTGCAATCGTCTAACTCCGTCAGATGTTCCACTGCGATTAGTACGAACCTTTCCCATGTGTTGGACGGCTTGAAAGGGTCATAGAAGTCAATGGATAAAGTATCGAATAACCCAGTGACTGGCACCAGCAGGCTTTTGTGTTATGTTGGAATCCTCTTTGCGTGTCGAAAACCTTCGCATGAAATAACGTAGTCCGTCAAGTCGCGAGAGACTCTGGGCCACCATAAACGATCCCTTACGAACTTCCTTGTCGATGCTACGTCCCAGTGTCCTACGTCGTCATGGAAAGTAGCCATAATTTCCGCACGCTTGCAAGGGGTCGGCACGACTCGAAGCCCATACTTTTCCCTACGGAACAAGGTTTCGTTCAATAACATGAAAATCTTCGCGCTTCGCCCTACAGCGACTCTCCTCTTCTGACCTGTCTCTTGAACCTGCTCCTCCACCAAGAACCTTGCCACGTCCAACGTTTGTGCTAAAAGTCGGATAACTTAGCGTTTGCCCACTGAAAGGTGGCAAAAAACACCTCCATCAAATTCTAAACTCCTTCCTCACCTCATCCTATGGGCCGACTAGATAGGTAATCAGCGCCAAATTCGAAGACCCTGCGCGGTACTTAAACTCAAAAGTGTACTCGTCGATCAGATCTAACGTGCCCACCGCCATGAATATTCTTCTTTTTAAAGGCGGTTTGCAAAGCCTGATGATCTGCATAGATGAAGAAAGGTTTCCCGGACTGAGAGTAGGTAGACACGGAACTTCTTCAACGAGAACATGACACCGAGCGCTTCTCTTTCGATGGTGGAGTACCAAAGCTCTTGCTCGGTCATTGTACGGGACGCGAATTGAATCCGGCGTACTTTCCCGCCCTCCTTCTGGGCCAGAAGGATTCCTAATGCCACTGAATAACCATATTTTTCAACAAAGAATGGGAATTCAAAGTCGGGAAAGGCAAGAAACAGCGGCATTTTCAGCTACTTCTTGAGATAATAGAAAGCCTCCTGCATCTTTTTTGTCCATTTTAGTGACTCTTCACGGATGTAACACCATGCAGCACTGCCGAATTTTCTGCGACATTCCTTATAAACCGGCGGTAGTATGTGACCAGACCGAGAAAAATCCTGAGCTCGGCTACATTCGTTTGAGCTGGAGCCTCTAAAATGTCCTTGATTTATCTTAATCCACTTCCAACTAGCGGCGTTGACAGGGTGGCCGAGTGAGAGAAGCTGTACTTGGTCACTTTGATCCTCAGGTTTGCCTTCTTAATCCTTTCGAAGACTTCCTTGCAATTGCCGACATGTTCGTCCATTTTTTCGGAGAATATAACCACTTCATCGACGTAAACTATTTCGGGAGGCAATCCCTGAAGAACGCCTTCCAACATCTTCTGGAAAGTCGAAGGTGTTTTCATTAACCCGAACGGCATCACTTCGAGCTTTTACGTTCCATAGCGACATACAAATTTCGTCATCTCCTTGCATTCCTCCGACATCCGCACCGGCCAGTAGCCCGTGTAGAAATTCAAAGTCGTGAAGACCCTGGCGCCCGCGAGTTCATCGAAGGGTTACTCGATCTTCGGCAACGGCCAGCTGTCAGGCTTCATGACTCTATTGAGCTGGCAGTAGTCAACAAGAAAACAGGGCCTTCCATCTTTCTTTGTAGCTATATCGACAGGGAACGACCACTTCTAACTCACAGGAGTGATTATCCCTGCTTCTAGAAGCTCGTTCAACTCCTTCTTCAGGACGCAATTGTGCTTGGGGGCATCCGGCGAGCCCTTGAGTGAGTCGGAGTGTCTCCCATCAACTCAAAGGGATGCACCACCGGGACGCTAGCCAGCTCTAGGTCTTGTATGCCCCAAACAGTGGCGTCCATATCCTTGAGTGCCCTCTGGTCCGTTCCTTCCAGATTCTTAGCCTTAAGTCCTCTATCTCCAAAACGACGACCAAATCCTCGTTAAATTATTCCTCCTGTTTGGTCTTCTTAGATGACTCGACAAGAAACTTGCTCTTTAAGGCGTAATAATTCTGGGGCTCCTTGGTGAGGGCTCTATCCGGGACGAAAATTTCGTAGTACCATTCAAATACCTTCCCCTCTAAGTGGCAAAGAATCGGAATTGACCTCTCATTGTTCGCTTTTTCCGCGCATCGCGACATTTTCGTACAAAAAAAGGAACCGCGAAACGTCGAACGGCGGAGATCCGTCAAAAGATACATGAGGGGAATTTTTGTTGTTCATTACGATATACCTTGGATGCCGTACCTTTAAATGATTGTCCCTTTACTCCTGCCTGGGCAAGGCGTAATCACTACCTTTTCCTTTTTCGAACTCTAAGCGTCACCCTTCTTCCTTTTGTATGCCGCCAAGATACTTGCGATATACTATACAGCAGCGAATCATCCTGGGACTCTCTTCTGGACACCTGCCCCGACGACAGATACTACAATACTCATGGTTTTATTATTATCTTAATAGGCGGTCAGGTAGTGTACACTCGAAATGACAGATGAGCAAATTATTAGCGAGAGTATTTTCCAGCGCCTCAGTACTGTAGTGTCATGTGGTCATCCACAGCGATACCCATTCTGTCCCGCACCCTTATGCATGTGGCTAGACATACAGTATGGTGTGGGGTGGTGAACATTTATTTTGAGTCTTTATTAAAAGCCGCCACACGGGCTACGTTCTCAGGGTGATCTTGAAATTGAATACTGTAAGCGAACTTTACCGCATTAGTATCGGGGGTGACTCCTGACTGAAAGCCGCCTTAGGGCTATAATTTGAGGACAATCTTGCAAGAGAATGATGACCATACTGCCTCTCCATGCAGCAAGTAGGCACCTACAAGC
The DNA here is from genome assembly GCA_002205965.3 of Kappaphycus alvarezii. NCBI lineage: Eukaryota > Rhodophyta > Florideophyceae > Gigartinales > Solieriaceae > Kappaphycus > Kappaphycus alvarezii. Next base: position 52,881 of record NADL03000032.1, on the reverse strand, counting down.
GCTCGGTTGCGTATGGTCCCAAAGGCAGGTAAATGTCCTTCTCTGTGGCCGTAATAACACCACTCTCGCGCCTTGACGTCTACCCATAGACGCCTTCGGCTTTTGTTTGAAATTGAGGGCTTCCAAAATGGAAGATTAGAGCCTCCTGGGGATGTTCTGGGGACGGGCGCGAGTTGTTTGGTACCACAACAATATGGACCCGTTTCTTTGGGACGGGCAACTTTGACGAATACCATTGAAAATCAGCGCCCTCCTTGCACGTCATTCCCGGTTCGTCCAACGTGCTCCGGCAGAGACAGGCGGTACTGTGGACAAGGGTATCGTCGAGATCGGGGCAGGGAAAGTGCAGCGGTCGCGTTGTATCTATTTGCACGGGAAACCAGCTAGACTGGTGGAAGTTTTCGCGCCTGCACCCGATGACATGTCGCAAGGGGCGGGCGCCGAAAGCAGGAAAATGTTGACGGAGATTGGTGGGCTGGTAGGGGATGGACGGAGAGTTGCATATCGGTGTGAGGAGGATGCGCAAACTTGCAAGTGAATCCTGTTATGCAGAAAAGTGATGAATTGAATTGTTCGGCAGAATTGAATTGGCGCCATTAGGGCCAATACGGATGCAGGTGATAGAGAGATCCAAGGCAGTGGCAGCTAGCAATTACCGTGTATAACAGTGAAACCATCGGTGCACAGGCACCTAGTTGCAGGGATACCAGAAGACCCGCCTGTAACGTGTTGAGGTAGTTGCGATATCGCGATTGGTAATTTTCTTTTCCTTTGCCTCAATCGAGACAGGGCGCAACCTTGACTTTACTACTTGTAGACTATCAGCCGACGGCGTACTGTCAAATTGACTAACACCGTAAACCATCATGCAAATTCGCCATACACAAGATGTGATCGAACACAACGAAGGGACACTGTATTCCCTTTCTTTTCGCGAAGTGTTGACTATGGTTTCAGTTGGGAAGGGGCATTGGTTTTCTATCTCTTTCAACCAAGGCGTTCGGTTTCAATTTGATGGAGTTGTTCTCTGGAAAATTTCGCAACGCGTTACATGCGTTGGATTTTGTGAAGGCATCTGCTGGATTCTGGGTTTTCTAGATCCAGAATATTTCCGTGATTTCACGACGCTCGTCGCTTTGCCGTATAATGGGAAGGTCAGTTACTGCTGTCTAATCGCCATAAAACCCTTGGAGTAAAGTAGGCACGGGTCATGTACAGATGGAATAAGTTTGAGATCTTGGGTGTGGTAACGGTGGTAGGTTTGGAGCAAGTGATTAACAGCCTCGGGTAGACCATACAGTGGACGATTGACCTTGAATAACACTTACCTGGAAAAAACAGAATCTTGGGTGGCTTGACGAAAGCGGGAAGTGGAAGGGTTTTTTCAGACTGGACATATGCTTGCGAAAAGTCACGTGATATTACCTTAACCGATCTGTCACATACAGCTATTGAGAGGAGGAAGCGTCGAGATGCACATTGGACGGTGGTAGCATGCGTCAAGAAACAGTGCCTGTCATTGAACCCTTGCACCACGAGTCTGTACTTCTCAAAAGCTTTTTGAGTTCCTTTGTGCTTAACTTGGTCGACGAATCTCGCAATGTAAATACATAGTCCTTCAGCGTTGCTCTTTTTGATAATTGAGAAGACGCCACGTTCAAATGACCCATTAATTTCTTTCTCACGAGACGCAGCATACTTCAGATTTTCGGGTGACTGTGGAGTACGGCTTGACCTGAAAATGACTGGAGATTTGGAAGAGAAATTTACATTACAGTGTAAAATGGTGTAAAAATTTCTATATGATTGAAAATGTTCCCCCAAACGAGATGAAGTTGCAGTTCGAATCATTATCCGAGTGTATTGTAAAATCATTGCAACAGGATCATTTCTGGTTGACTTTTGCTGCTGTTACCAGTTACTAGGAGGCTCATCAGGTATGAAACGTTTCAGTACTGTGCTCCGAAAATTCGATGGGCTGGAGGGAGGAAGTAATAGAACAGTGCATGTTTCCCCTTGCACGTCGAGCAAAGTATATGGACCGTCCCGGAGATCTTTCTCAGGGCGACAAACGAGCAAATATGAGTCAATAGGGGCGGTGTTACTTCAGAAGTGTTTAATCGCTTACTAGTTTGCACTGCTGCACTCAATTGACGACGGGCGAAGTGCTGCGATATCTCACGTTGTAGTTTTGGACTGCAACTGCAACTTTGGATGAGCTCAGTATCGGGGATCAGAGTAAAGTCCAATTCTGTGTAGTGCGCCGTAAACGAGAAGTGTAGGAGCAAGACTTTCGGGACCTGCAGAATCTTTTACATACTTAACAGCCATTTGAAGTGCTTCTTCTACATCTGTGTCTTGGGCTTCGTTCTTAATTATACTATAATCGTGAAGAAATGGGACGTAGTATCGCTCAACAAGTGACATTGACTTCGAAGATTCAATGGGGACGAGTTTTGTCTGAATCCGCAACATTTCTGAATTCTACTGGAATGCCCTTGCCAAGAATTGCTTACCAGCGTCATGCATAATGACCTCGGGAGCCCTAAGTAAATGTAAATTAAAGAATGCGCAACGCGAGCCAAACGGCGCCAGCAGATACCTTGGGTAGCCATGGTACAGCTTAATAACGCGTATGTTCGTCAACGACATGAAGAATAGGGCACCCATCAATATAAAAGATGTCCAAAAATATTTTGTGGTTGAAGTCGTTATCCTCGCGTAAGTTGACCTTGAGGCATCTCGGCGCTTGCAGATAACGTTGGCATTGTAGACACTTGCGCGTAATGACTTCAAGGAGGTCGCGAGTTTTCGAGTAAACATCGGGTAGTTTGGATCGTTTAAGGACATTTTAAAGTTTGTCCGTATGCGGATGTCCAACCTTTTGTGCAAGCGGCGGAGTTTTGCCCCGGTGAAAAAATGGTTGAAAGGATTCCAACAGAGGAAAGAATGGTAAAAAGATCTTGAAATACTTGCGAAATAGCCGGTAAGGACGTTAACAGTTTGTCCGCAAGGTTATAATAATGCACTCGAAGGAGATCCATGTCCGCTAGAGACAACAGGATGTGCAAATCTGAGTTAATTATGTACAAAGAGATCTTGAAATGACGTTTTCAACGGGAAACGCGATAAGAGTCACTCCAATAGAACTAGTACGCTAATACCGAAATTACGGAAAGCGGTTATTGTCCGGTCGATACTTCCATGCTGCCCAACGTGTCTGCAGTAGATACGATATTGGTCGAGGCCTCCGCTACTGGAGCACGGGCAACCGGTATCAATGAGGATACCAAAGGACTTGCTGGTCCGGTACTGATTCCTGTTGAAGATGCGAGCTATGAGGTTGTGGGACGTTGTCAAATCTAGAGGATTTGCCATGAACCAAGTAGAAATGTCATTGCTATCAATTCGCGCAATGATTGCACTAGGGCGAGCTTCTGATGGTGATTTATCATCGAAGCTGAATTTGATAAAGTGCGCAGCCGTATCATCAAGTTGGTCCGCAAAGTCGTCCTCCTTCTCGCTGTCTTGGCCTTCGTGCTCGTGCTCGTTGACGATGTAGGTCATAAACTGGCGAAACGACTGGTTTTCTTCATAGCTGAGATCCTTTCCTCTTTTTTGTGTTCGTAGACCAACATACCTCGCGTTTGATGACGAATTATGTGCGGTGGTTGATGACTCGATCGCGACTTGGGTGATCTCTACTGAATTTGCGATCGACGAAGTGTGCATCTAGCACCGTGTTTTTGCCAGCGGCATTTCTCCTAGCGAGGAGTGTAAGTAAGCAATAAATCCATGCAAACATTCGCTAGTTTGCAGTAAGCCAATTTACATGCTTCGATGTCTTTGAAATCGTTGAGAAGCTTTTTTTTCAGAAATAATTCCTTCTGAGAGTCCTTTGTGAGGCCAGATTGAATCTCCTGTGGCCGAGCAACGAGTAAGTCCGGGCAATCTGTTGTCTTCTTTCCACTGTTCTTTGACATAATAGTCTCGAACGTGGTAGAATCTAACTCCCGTAAAAGTCCACGAGTATGTTCCTCGGTGGGTAAATGTCTCCATATTGAACCACAGAGGTCTTCGAATTTTATTCGCTTGCCCTTGAGATCAGCAAAATAGTACGAAGCTCTCTCTTTGAGCATAATAGAGAATACCTTAGGTTTATCGGATTCCTCTAGGCCGTTCTGCATTAATCGCTCATTAAAGATCCTTAACTTACGGTGGAAGTAGTCACCTTCCTTCCCTGAGAATCTTTCTTCATCTCTTGAATGGGCCCACGAAACGTTACCTACGTTCTTCATTAAGAAAAAACTTACACCACAGTCAAGTCTGGATATAATGTGTGCGTCAGACGGTGAAAGAGTTGAGCTGTTTTGATTTGAAAGTGGTTCAATATCATCTTCTGGCCAAGAATATCATCCTTTACAACCTCGTATAAAGCGGTGGCAATGAGTACGTTCCGGCCTTTCTTGATTTAAAATACCTGAAGGCACAAAGGATCTCCAAGCTCTCGACAGGTGCTCGCACTTAGTTCGGCGAAGTCTTCTTCAGAATGTGACTTGATATCTTACGCAAAGTATTCCGATAAAGTATCTTTTCATCATCTTTTTGACTTGAATAGCTTCACACTGCACCATGCAAATTGTTCACGTTGGGCATGGTCAGCTCCATTCGGGAGGCCTTGACGAAAAAATGACAGCCATTCATCAGTAAATACGAACGATGCAGTATTTGGATCACTTACAATTGGAACGGTGCGGTGGCTGTGCGCCACGCTTGACAAAGCTGATTCGGTCATTTATTTGCCGATCTTTGCCGGTCAACATTAGGACTGATCCGTATTGGTGCACAGCCACCTAGTTGCAGGGATATTAAAAGACGTGCCTGTAGCTTTTCGAGGTAGTTGCGATATCGCGATTGGTAATTCTGTTATTCCCCTTCCTCAATCGAGATATGGGCACAAACTTGACTTTACGACTTGTAGACTATCGGCTGATGGCGTATTTTCAAAGTAAATAACTCATAACACTGTAAACCACTATGCAAATTCGCTACTTACAGCATGTAAGCGAATGAATCGAAACGACAGATACAATAGGGAAAAGGTTTGGGTGTTTTACTCTTGGAAGATATATATGGTCTATCCCATGGTTTTCCAGACAACCGCAATCAATTCAAAAAGGGTATACCGACACAGTAATGGGGAAGGAATTACGCTCCCTAAAATGCTACTTCAGGCCAGCCGATACAATAGCGCCCCGTAATTGTAAGAGCTGTCTCTCGGTAAGGATATTGTCACGGAGGAGTCATGGTCCGGATAGCAGCTGCATTGGGCGTACTCGTAGGCACTGGGTCGTTCGGGAATTGTTGCCATCCAATTTGGTACACAAGGAAGGGAGCTGAGTGTGGCAACTCAGTAGTCACTGCAATGAAATGTAGGTTAAGCAACAATCAACAAGTTCATAACTTAAATACAGAATTTTTTTTGAGGTTTTGATGCACAATCGTCTACTGAGAACTAACTTTCTTTCTCCTTGCAGCTTCCACGTGGGCTGAAGTACGTAAGTGACGCCCAAGTTTCGTAGACCGATAAGAATGGCCTTTCAAAAGCACGAAAATACGGGGGATCCTTCTTTTCCCTCTGGTGCTGTGTAGCTCGAGCGTGTGCATTAGAGGCACAGCATAACTCCCTTTCACGCAGAGTGCTAAAGAACTTTAGACAGCTTACACAGGAACCTAGAAAACACACCCCCAACACCACATCAGAATTGCTGAATAAATCCCGGAGTTTCCTAAGAAGCAAGCAGGTTGTCCTAAAAATTGTGCAAGGGTTCGCCGGTTGGGCAGCCGAAACATGAAAGGCTGTACAATAAACTTGAGCAGATTCTCCACGGTAGAAACCCGAATTTACAGTTGCTTATAATGAATAAGACCATGGATTCGCCACTGTAGATCCAAGTTCACCACTTGAGCCCCTGACTGGAGCAGCAGGCACAGCACACACTGACCCTGTGTAGTACTGTAAAGTAGACTAGAGTGTGGCGGATGGCAGCTGAAGTCCCTCCCTGAGCCTGTGAAAGCAGTTACAGGCACGGCACACGACAGACTTTGTATCACACAATAGACTGTCGTGTGGCGGAGGCCAACTCACAAGTGAATCCAGCAACATCAGAGAACAGACAGCAACAAACAGTAGCGGCAGCGGCGAGAGCAACAGTGAATGACGGCCGCAGCAGTAGTCGATTGGTAGTGCAGTAGTGATCGGTGGTGCAGTGGTGCTCGGCGGTGTAGTGGTCGGTGGTCGATGGTGTAGTGGTCGTCGGTGGTTCGGTGGTGCGGTGTCTGGTGCAATATTTATGCACCTTCTGAAGGCCGGCATCGTAACAAAACACAGTACGCCTGCATCGTAACCACGATGCAGGCCCGTGGTTACGATGCAGGCCTACTATGTTGTGTTTGAGGCTGATCCCCTCAACCAATGGGATTAGCCACAAAAATTGAAATCTTGATGAGGGTAAGGGGAATTGTCCTGCCAACGATGCAACAGGAACCAGTGCAAATCCAGCGAGGTCCGAGGCGACGCGAGTGCCCCTGAGGATGTTGGAGGTGAGGAAAGACAGGAATGATCCATTTCGTGTCAAGACGGCTGCGTGGTGGGTGAGAAGCGACTTTGGCGGCGGCATGAGGGGTTGTTACGGGTGTTCTAGCGGGTGTTCCAGAAGGAGAGGTAAAGTTGCGATGGGTGCGCCGGGGGGGGGGTGGTAAGAGTTTTGATGAGTACTGAGTTTGATCCGTACGATGTGATGTAATGTAATGTGTGGGCTGCCGTAGTCTTCTGGTTGCCTTTGTCCGCCTGGGTGGTGGCCTGGAGCTTGGAGAAGAAATTTGAAGCTTGTTGTTGCGGCAAACTGGTAAGATCAGGGATTTGGAAGATAGCTCGAGGGCGAGATAAGTGGGTGGTGTGGAAAGTAGTTCTCGAACGCAGATAGGATGCCAGGAGTAACCGCTGAATGGAGAGGTCGGGGCTGCGGAGTTTATCCACGTCGCGCAGCAGGATAGCTCCATATGGGTACATGCTGCGTAAGAACTGGAAAAAGTGGCCAGGACGGGCGGGGGCCATGTCAGAAGTGCGGCGCGTTGCGTGTATGAGCAAACGGGTGCCTTATCAAGTACGACGTGCACTGTTGTTCTTCGCGTCGGGGTGTGTCCCTAGGGGAGTGATTTTCATCCTAATGGGCCTTGTCGGATAGGCGGATTACCGTCGATTGTATTGTGATTGGTAGGCGTTGGTGGACTTGGTCCTGAGAGATTACTGTGCATTAATTGGGTGCCCAGTTTATGCGTCTGGCGGATGCCCAGAGTTGAGGAGAGTCTGGATGAGGAAAGGGTCGTGGGAGTTGGGGAGGACGTCGTCTGCGAATATTTTTTGCATGGGGTGGGAGTGGAGACGGGTCGTGATGTTTGTCGAGGCTTCTTGTGGCCCTTCATCGGATACGATCCCCTGCATGTCACAACGCTGGATAACTGCCACAATATTTTTCAAAATAAACCACCCCACACTTTCCCCAACTTTGGAAGCTTTGGGGCTCACTGTAATTCTATCATTTATGGTAATTTGTTAATATAAAAAGGAAAGAATATTAATGCATACATATAAGTACTGGTCCTCAATCCATAGCACTTTGCTCTTGTCCAGCATAAGGCACCTCCAGCGACGTGGATACAACCGACCACATCATCCGTACATTTACGTAGATCACCCAAAATTTTCTCACTGAAAAGAAGAGGAATCCGGAGAATAAAACTTGGGGTATGTCTTTTGTCCATTACGCGGTCAACAATCCCTGTGGCAATTCGGGTTATGGTCGCCTTGGGAGCTGTCATCGAAAAGTATGGTTTCTTAGCATATCAGAGCAGTTTCGACGTTCCACCCTTATAACGCATTAGCCGCGTGGATATAACCGACCACATCTTCCATGCATTAAATAACCCAACAATTTCCCCCACTAAGTTGCCAACTTTTTTAAAATTCTGATTATTCCAGAAATTAGCTTTTCGCCGCAGTTTAGCCGGGTTTTTTTGCTGACTGGGCAGCGCAGCAAATGACTCTGAATCCTCCTGTTATGGATGCCAAGGACGTTTGCTAAACATTTACTTCGGCTATGGGGAAATTTTTGGGTTATCTTAATGCATGGAAGATGTGGTTTACTGTAAACGTCGATACATATACAAAGTCGTATTTACCGTACCAGGTGTCCACCCTATCATGGTAGTGCACAGTAAGATTGGCTATCGAAAGCCCTCTGAAATTGGAAATCGACCGGCCAGGCTCCCCTGACTAAGAAATTCCTATGTGAAGAGCGCCCGGCCTAGAAGATCGATTACTGGTTCAATACCACGTATACAGTGTTTCTCCTCCCTAGAACACCTACTGCATAATACTTTGTGGGCCTTGCGCGAGGTACGGTGCAGTACTAATTCAGGTTACAATTCGCGTTAACAATCAGGAAGGATCAACATCATAGTAGGACGATTCTTCGTTGTAAAGTACCGGGATACCTTTTGGGTACTTCTTATGCAAGCTCTTCAGGTGCTTGATACCTTGCCGCACGTATTCTGTAACGGAGCTCCTATCTTCTGGTGACCCAAGTTTTACTCTTCTGTACCTCGGTGACTCCATGCAAAGCTCGTTCGTTTCAGCGCAACCACTTTCTTCGGGACTCGCCATTTCAGTAGACTCGTGACGGTAGTAGGCAAGTCCAGAATTCATCCCGGCCCAGTAGCACCTAGAAGGCACGTCATTCGGCAGAACCTCCAGCAGTCCACCAAACGGGAGCATGAATACCGAGTTGACAAGGTTGGCGCCGTGGATTCCTACGACAAAGCCAACTTTGACAATATTCTGCACCTGTGACTCTAGCGTCTCTGACCCCGACGTGGTAAACACATGAAGTCCAATGCCTGCAACCTTCGTTTCGTTCTTCAACATATCATGGAACCATTGCTCATCCGCCGTACTGAACTGACGCACTAATCCTTCCGGAATCACGCCAGATCCAACATCCGCCTCGCTGCTTAGACGTTTCGCATATCCCAACACTAGTGGGGGTAACTCTGAAATACCCTTCTTACCCTGTGGTAATCGCAACTGTATATTTGACGCCTGGTACACCGCGCGCTTGAATAAGACAGCATCACGCGGAACGGAAAGCCCATGCACGGGTACAGAGGTGCTGTTCGGGAACGGCCATAAATTAACGTGTCCCCTGCGACCAAGAACCAGGCGTTCCGCATACAAATATGTTCGGTGTTTGGCATGTTTCGTTGCGTCGAAAATTTGAATATTTGTTTGTATGCCTTTTGGGCGTAAACGGTAGTCTAGCAGAAAATGCAGGAGCTGCATGCCCCATGGATTGCTATCCAACTCCTCCTTGGGTATGCGAAAGAGGATAGTGACCTGGGAGAGTGCAAGCTGAGGTTATTGGAGAAATATCTGGTATTGGCAGCATTGAGAGCTTTGTGAGTGCCCACATGCGGATCATGTTTGGAAGATGCTCAACAAAGTAAGGAATAGAGGAGGCGACGTTGGCAAATGGAATATGTTTTTCGGAAAAGGGTACGCGGGGACGAGGATGGTGAAATGCTCAACCCAGGTGGTGTTTCTCAATCTGTGCGGGTTGACTTGAGCTATGCGATCGGGGCATTCTGGGTTACCCGTGATAAGGCCCTTGCCATGGACGCACTGAACCTGACGACGCTGCAAAATAGGACACGAGGAGAAATCATGAGTGAGGAGATGGTTTGCTCGAGGTATGGGTACAAAGCCAGGATTGACAACTGAGCAGGTAGTTTCGGAAGCATTTGCAGCATGGTAATAGATGTCTTCCGGGGTTTTGGTAGAGATGCAAACAGATGAGGATAAACAAAGAGCTCGAGAATTAAATTGCCATAAGGTGGGTGCGCTAGGATCGTAGCCGACGATAAAGCAGCGGTCTGCTAAGTTGGAGGGGGAGGGTGGCAAGCGATAAGTAGAAAGGAAAAATGAGACAACAACAACAAGAGAGAGGGCGATATAAATGGTAGGACGACGTGAGCGGGTTTGGAAGGGCGCATTGTACCGAGAGTCTTTCAGGAAGAAGAATTTGTGGCGCAAGCAAAAGACATGGGATTCTGAGGTTCATCGTTTCTGCGCAGGACACAGTAAGGCAGCCATTTAAACGAATCCAGAACTGGTGTGGGTGTGGGCTGGACATGACCTGCATTTCTGGAATCAGTGACGCATCCAAAGCCTTCTGATAAAATGGACTGCTTTGCTCATAATGCACCCCACATTACGTTCCATGCTGCTCCGCTGCGATTGTGGGAAAGCGTCAATGTGATCAACTTGATTAGACGGTCCCACAGATCACTACTGTACCACAGATACGGTACAGTACTGTACATACAGTAGACCCCTCTATCGTATATGAGGGATAATCCGAAAGAGCCAATGTATTCCTGACAATGAGGGTTGCCCGTGGAAATATTTTAATCATTTCGCAATGATCCATAAAAAAACAAAAGAAAAATTATGTAGAGTATGACAATAATACAGTATCGTGCAGAGGCGCAAAGGTTTGGTCTTTTGCTCTTCGAGGGCCAGCTCTTTTCTCACTACTCTTCTGCTCTCACTCTCCGCTTCGCTGGCTTTCTCCAACCTTCATCCCGCCACTCTCGGCGCCCGCGCTGTTATGGGCGCGGGCGCCGGACGCTCGTTCCTTCTTGCATCTTACAGACGGCTCTTCGTTTACTGGGCTTCCGCTGCAATGCCGTTGGCCATGTCCTTTTCAAGTGGATTGTCTTCCCGCGCCCCCAGCGCACGTGGGTCCTCGAACTGGGAATGGCGTGTAAGGAGGGCTCTCTTCATGAATCAAGTTCTGCAACGCTCAACGTACCCTGCCGCACTTAATCCGGCTGTCTTTTTGGACAGCAAGCGAGGGGTCCTGGGTCCCGTGGTTCTGCTAGTTGTGTCCGAGGCCGCAAACCTTGAGCACATGTCGACGTCGTCGCCGCTCTCTGTAAGCATCGCGCTTACACCCGGAGTTTTTCAAGCTAACACCGCCTTGGCCCGCAGGTGTGTCGGTGGTGGAATTTTCTTCCTTTCCTTTTGTTGGCGTGGGCATCGGTTTAGCCGGTGCTGAGTTGAGTCTGTCTAGCAGGCCCACTAAAAATCAAATTAAAGGTCTCCATTTCTCTTCTGTCGTGCAGTGACTAAAAAGGAAACTTACATTCAAATCAACTACAAATGACGGCAAACTTTAATAGCAAGCCCGCTCTTCTTGTTAACAACCTAGGCATTGATATATCGCTCAATAGACCTTTGTCGCAGTTACCGAGTTCCATATGAATTACAAAGCTTGTACAGTATGATGTTAGTCAAACAGTGGAAGGGTATGTATTCAATTATTTACACGCCAAATGAGAAAAAGAGAAATAATTAAAAATAGACATAGTTTTATAGAATAAATACAGAAAAACAGAAATACTCCGCAATTGACCAGTCACCACCCAGTCCCCTCCATCCATATCCCCTCAACACCCATCTTTCGAGATCTCCAGGCAGCCATACCCTACAAACTTGCCAACAAGCGTGCTACTACGGGTGTCTCAGCCAACCAGCCGCTAATTACCTCAAACTACTTGCCGATACCGCTGCCATGAGGCAGCGTGAATATGACAATTTTTCTTCGGAACCCTTAGAATCCCAGTCTAACGATGAAGACAATTCTGATACTCGAATTATTGAAAATTTCGTATCCTAAGGTGGAAAAGCCGCTATACTAAGCATGAAAAACTTCACTCGTGGGGAGTTCGCTGCTCTCTGGAGCCGTATTTAGGATTAACACATTGCTTAGAACACTGGGAGGACAACCAACTGATTACAGCGTTCATGACTGCTTGTTTATGCTACTGGTTGTTTGCAAGCACGGAGAGCAATGGGATTTTCTCGCTCGAATGTTTACAATCAAGGGTTCTACGTTCGAAAGGCTTATGATACGGTTTTTGAAAGCCATCGTCCCGGTTACCTATCGCATTTTCGTTCAGGATGCATCCGAGAAGTACACAGTCTCGAAGTTGATCGAGGATAAAACAACTTTTGCGACATACAAACTGCACGGTACGCAACGAATGTGATATTTCAGGAGTTAAACCGGCCGACTGGGAACCATCAGGAGTCCAAGCGCTATTTTATCGCCAAACAAAAGTTGTATGGCTACAAGACCGGGTATCTGTACTGCCCAATGGAATGGCTATAGGCGTAACGAAACACCAATCCGGGTCTTTTTCAGACATTGAAATATTGTGCAAGGCTCGCCAATGGCATAAGAAGAGCCTGAGGAAGCATCGAAATGAGAGATAAATATTGGATGTTCTTCCTCATAGCACTCAGTATCCAGATCAGTGGCCATTTCTGCTCGACAAGGGCTACCTGGGTGTGCTCGAAATTTTGCGTGGAATAAACCCGAAGAAAAAACCGCCTAATGGGGAGCTGTCCAGAGAGAACGAGGAGGAAAACAAACTCATTGCATCTGACAGAATCATTGCTGAGAACTATTTTGGCAAGTAGTGTAATCTCTGGCAACTCATGGCCAATAAGTGGAGATGGGGAGAGGACATATGCGATGGATTTTTCATGTTCACCATAGCCATGACTAATGCCCATATATAGTTCCACCCACTCCAACAGTCAGAATTTTTATTCTATCAAAAATGAATCGGAGGAGAATGTCTATTGGTCGGAATCGAGTTGAAATACGTCGCCGTTCTCAGGCTGAATACAGAGCAAATCGCGCTCGACGCATTAGCATCGATTTTCAGTCTGATTTGTATGAGTTTGAGGAAGGTGCTGGTAATATGACCGAATAGGAGACCTGTTGTGACCCGGCATGTGTCCTAGTCTCTCACAAAAAAGCCATGGGTAACCTTTTAGTTGAGTTCTTGTTGGTAAATGAGCAGTTGAAGTGATAGTGCGTAGTACTCTCTATTATTTGCATTCGTCAAGTAAATGTGCATTTACCGGGACTGGAATGATGAGACTGACATACTACAGAAAAAACGTTCAATCTACGCAAAAACAGAGTAAATACTTGATTAAAGAGCAACTGACGAGAAGATCTAATCTTCTCACAATGCATTTCAAATATACGCATACCAAATACCTTCAATCTCAGAAACACAATTCAGTCCTCGTGAGACAGACAGCCCAATGACAGGGTTGGAAAGGTGGCAAAGTAGAGTGTCGCGTAACCGGTCGTACTGCCTCACGACACCTACCGCGCTCTTACAAACGGAAGCAAGGTGACCGGGTGCATCAAGTATGGGGAGGTGCAGGGCGTTGCTTGTCTTGCACATCAGGCAGAGACGAGACCCGTCGAACATAGTGTTACCGAGGCGAACGTCAACCATAGTGCGACAGACCTCGGCCTCAATGAAGTGGTCGTTTCTGGATAATGGTAGGTGTAGAATGGAGCGGATGCGGCTGTGGAGGCAGCGGCTACCAAGCGGGCACGGTGATGAGTGGAGGATGCAGGTGTTTGCTGTTGCAGACAGAGTTAAATTTCGGTGTGAAGGTGTGCGGTTATTTATTGCTGGAGATGGCTGGGGTCGAAGGCGTCCTGTCGGGACGTCCTAGAGACCCGTTTCTGTAGTTGGAGATCAGGAGGGAGGTTGAGGACGATTGCAAGGGGTTCATACGATGGAGCGAGGAGGCGGGCAGTGCGGAATGGGGTATGGCCAAGAACCTGTTGTACCAGTGCAGCATTCTTCAGGAGAGATACTGTGTAAACGATGATGTGAGCCACTTTGGTTTGGCGTAAGCCGAGACCACCCGAACGGAAGAGTGTGGCCTAGGTCCAGCCTGTGTCGACTTGGCGGAGATAAATGCTTTCTATTACCCTACGCATTCCCTCGTCAAAGGAATTGGCAAGGGAAGCGGTTAAATGCGGCGGGATACTGCGGAAAAGATACATAAACCGACAGCAGGATGCGCAGCAACGAAAAATCTGGAAAACGAGATGAGGTTCTTTCAACATGACAAGAGACGCCCAGGAACGGATGGTGTCGCGGTTATTGTCAAGGAGGCGAAGGCATCCCGCGGTACTGCCAACCGGGCTTCCGAGCAGAGTATTGGCCTCCACGGTTTTGAATTCGCACGGCATTGCGGCGGCGGTGAGAAGTTCCTGGGACGGGGCGGTCGGCCACCATGCAGCAGCCTTGTGGCGGGGAATGTTGATGTGGGGCCCAGAGGCCCGTCCACGGTGGAAAAAACCCGGAGCAACGAGCGAGCGTATTCCAGTGGTACAATGAGGTTTCTGTCATCTGTGTACCAGGCGTTAAGGGGGGTTGTGGAAAGGCATTGCGGAGTTCGAGCAGCAGAGGTTAAGGCGCGAGGGCGAACAGGAGCATACGTAGGTAATTGGTTGTCGCATAGGCATAATCGGGACGCTTGGCGACAGCAACAACCATATCAAGGAATGTACTGTACAGTACTGTACTTCTCGGACGCCATTTTGGCGGTCCGAAAATGCTTATTTTTGTACATAGCAGAGGTAACGTCTGACTAATGATTTTATTAAATTTTAATGATGTGCTTATGCTGAAATGACCAAAATTATTAAATGGCTCGCGCTGTACAGTAAGAGGATACAGTAATTTCCGCCAGGTACCATAGAAATCCTCTTGGATTCGACGATATATATTCACTGTAAGTCAATCATCATTTATCAAATGATTGAGATATCACCCAGTCTTTGGTGGAGAGCCCTAATATGTACTCTGTTGTACTGTACTGTTCCAGATTGATGCGAGCAATTGAGACGAGTGTCTGAGGGCGATAATGGGACACGGCGAAGCGGTGCGCGCACAAGATGCCTGTGGTCGCTAATTGCTTTGCATTATATGCAGCCACTTTGATATCCTTTTGTTGAGGGCGCGAGTTTACGCGCGTGAGTTGCGGGAAGTGAGGAGACATCAGTAGGGGGTGTGACGGATGGTGGAGAGGACAATGAAGGGATAGCTGGCAGGGGAGGCGGTTGTGGGACTAGATTTGTCCTTTTCTTCTTAGCGTCCTCCATTCCCCTGTAGATAGCTGCAGCCCTATTATCTATTGGACCATTGTACTCATATCAGGACAACTTTGAAAAACTTATTTTTTAAATACAAAAATTTTTAGCCACCTTTTTTTGTTCCCACGTACTCTTTTAAACATTTAAATACTCGATCAAAAACTTTTCGAGAATTTCCACTATACTCAACGCAGGAACAACTTTCCCTGACACAATGTTCATCGATTTTGCCTCAGTATTCACAAAAATCGATCCAAGAACCGGGCCAGGAAATCCCACGCACTGTCGTGCTTCCCTGGTTACGTCAGCTGCAGAATGTCAGCGCTTGTATAGGTCAGGTTAGAATACGAAATTGCTCGCGGGAACCGTTATTACCGTCCACATCGACATTGTAAGCAGTCGAAGGAGGAAGTCAGTGGAGGCAAGCTGGAAGATACGTGACCGTCTCAAAACTGTCACGTTGAAGATTGTCAACATCAAAGCGGGATTACCTCCATCAGACGTCGCACTGGAGGAAAGAACCACTCAATTGAAAAACGAAGCGGTACATGAAGGTTTTGGCGCTCTCCAACCGTCTTCTGCGACATCGGAGGGGAATTCCGATGATTCCACGGGGCAATCAGTCAGTCAATCAGATGCACTTTTTTTTCTCATGGACGAGCATGGACCAATCAGGATGTTTTCACACCTATTAATGAAAATGTTTCAGATAAAAGCTGCAAAATAACTGGCTACTCTGGTAGTACTCTCGTGTGTGGTTGTGCTCCTCGACATTCATCGCCATTTGAATGCTTTATGAGCATGTTTCCGCTCCGTCACCTAAACTTCATGCGTGAACTTACAAATGATCGATTGGATGCCATTGGAAATCATCCCGCCTCATTAGGAGAGATGTTGAAGTTCGTTGGGATTCTCATACTAATGACAAGATTTTCATTTCAAACCGTCGCGATCTCTGTAGTGAGTCTTAATCGAAGTACATTCCAGCACCGAGCTTTGAAAAGATCATTTGAAGTAGAAGTTATGAGCTGATTATGGAAAAAATTTGCTTTAGTCACACTTCTGAATTGGAGGAAAGGCCTTCGGATGACTCTAGATGGTCTCTAGTAAGTGGATTTTTGAAGGCCATTAATGACCACCGCAGGTAATATGTCACGCCATCTTCTCATCTCTGCGTCGATGAAAGTATTAGCAGATGATACGGTCTCTGGGGAGATTTAGTGGATTTAGGATCGAGAAAGGGCTCCCATATTACGTTGCAGATGACAGAAAGCCCGAGAATGACTACGAATTGAAGGCTTTTGAATGTGGCCAGTCTGGAATAATGTTCAGATTGGAGCTCTTGATGGGGAAAACGGGTGGCCTTCGGCGTAACTTCACAGTAAAGCACTTACATTTCGTCTTGTTCAACCTTGGCTGAGGACAGGTCGCGTCGTATGTGGGGATTCTTTTTTGCATCGGTGTCAACTGCGGAAGCCTTGATGAGATTTGGACGAAATTTATTGGTGTGGTCAAGAATGCGGTTAAGTAATTCTCCATGCAAAACTTGTCGTCAAAGGAGCTCACGGAGCGCAGAGATCATATCTCGATGGTTCCGAAGAATCCTGACACCAAAAATCTTTAATGGCTGTGTTGTGGATGGATAGAGAACGAAATATTTCGTCAGCAGTTGCCATACAACCAATCAGAGAACCCCAATTTGTAGGGAAAGATGGAGAACTGTGGATGGCGAGACAAGGAAAGTGGAATTCGAGATTGCAGTTCCAGATGTTGTGGAGAGGTACTACGACACGTGTTCTCAAATCGATCGTCACAGCAACGTAGGCAGATACCCTTGGAATTGAGAAGAAATTGGAAGTCAAAGATTGGTCGCTCAGGGTCAATTCCTCTCTCCTGTCGATCATAATTGTTGTTATTTTTACTGTATAAGCATTCTTTCGGTCCAAGACTCTGCTTATCACAATCCAAGTTTTATGAGATGCTTGCCGAAGAACTCATTGAGAACAAGTTTGATTCGATATCACGTAGGGCATCTAACTGCTTAGAAAATGATGATGATAACGAGTGTTGGACCCTGTTTCAGGGATTGGAACTCATCTTGCTGTAATAACAAGAAGAGGAAATTGAGTAATGGTGAGTATACTAACGCATCTTACCAAGGTCGCTGTCGAGTTTGTAAGGTCAGTAAGTCAAAATTTCTTTGTTCTACTTGCCGTGACAACGGCCTTGGTGATGTTTATATCTGTCACGCGATAACAAAAAGGTGTTGCTTAATGGACCACGTGCGCGAAAACATCATATGGATCTCAAATAGGATTCCAAGTTGATATAAAATAGTGTGACTTTTTGTATAAAAGAAAAAATGATCAATGAGTTCTATTTCTATAGCCCCTCTGGTTTTACTTGCGTCATTGACTTAAGTTAGCTGCTGTCTATGGCGTACTGAATTATCCCTTTATGAGATGTCACCGTATTCTGTCTCATGTTCAAGTGGATGCCTAATGGCCACTGAGACAGCAGATTTCCCGTTGGAATTTTTGAACTTCTTACAGGAGCCCGGCGAGAATCGAACTCACGATCTCTGTGTCATCAACCTACGATTCGCACCATAGGCCACCATCCCAGTGAAGGATGTGAGGAGGTGACTGGAGTACATAAAGTTGGAAGCTATTACATCTTCAGTACGTCGATCAGTCGAACACTATTGTAACTAACTCCTTACAGTGCAACGTTTTTACTAATAAATATTGGGACAAAAAAAATTGTTTTGACTACCACAGTGCAGTACTTCCTATTTTTGTGCCTCATATGAAGGACAGTGGCTTGATGGATAGACACTATTCTCTATTCGACAAATGTACTCAATTGAATACATTTGGCATCAATTGACTACATTTTCAAAATACATTGATAGACTTTATTAAACGTGTACAGAGCAAAGAATTTCTGCTACTGTACGGTGGCCCGCTACGACTGGTTCAAATTTATTCATTTTTCATGATTTCAAAGTAATATTTATGGAAATTTTTAGTTTTTCAGTTTTACAACAATTTGTACTCAATTGAGTACATTTCATGGTCGAATAGACAAGTGTCTAGCTAGCGAGCAATAAACAATATAAATACCCACAATACACCGAGACAACTTGAGCCCTCCCTAACCTCTGGAAGCCACGTTTATGACTGGAGGGTGGCAGCGGAGACTACAGTAAAGCGCGAGGTGTGGCGAGCACAGTACATGAGCTCCCGATTTTTTGATACCTCTGGCTCCCTGTTCCGCTGATGTCCCTCGCACCCACTCTCCTTCCTTCAATCCCTGCCTCTCACAGCCGCGCTTCACACACGGGTGACAAACACGACAACCATTAATTACTGTGCCAGACACAGCACCTTTACACCCGTTCTAATGCATTCCGACCGCCGCTATTGTGTCGCCCAATTCGAGTGCTATCTCTTTCCTGTGTACCACTAATGCCTCCTTGCCCAATTGCATATTGACCTTGGTGTCTTTTCACACCACATATCGCGTATACAATTATCATCCGGATGCGATGACATGCTCAATCTGGAATATATGCTTTGCCTTGACTCAAGGCTCTTGAGCATCTTCCCGGAAATTTGCAGTAACATCTTTAGTTTACTTCATCTGTGCGGTACGGTACACTAACTGGTGCGACTACTTGGCTAAGATTTAGATAACCGAATGTTGCACTTCAGCCACGTGGGCATCGCTAAAGACGACATCACAACTGTAAACTCCACTGCATCGTGTTGTTTTACATGTAATAGTATAGTACTTTAGCTCCAATCTACGAAAAAAAGATTTGAAAATTGATAAAATCGAGTACAATCCAAGTAGAGACTTCATAGTACCTGACAGTGCAGTGCTAGAATTTTACTCCTATACTGTAGATACCCGACTCGGCGGCGACAGTAAACGACCCCTGCGACTGGGGACATAGGTCACCTCTACAGGTCATGGGCCTACTACGGTACGCACCGATTCAATGGACACCTCGAATGATTACTTTCGACCTGGCGCACAACACATGGAAAGCCCCACGCTGTCGCTTATATCCACTACGTAAAGCCACACTGACGAGCTCACATGCACAGCGGCCATAGCACAAGAGGAAGAAGATCAAAAACGAGCGATGACTAATCAACAACTGAATTTCCACACAAATGTCCTCAAAGGCAATACCTACAACATATGGCACTTCAAGATCACGAACATGGCAGAAAAACACAACCTGCACACCATTATCACACAGGACATATTACTTACTGATCATATGCCGGCCGATGTCTGAGCCTGGACAGCAAGGGCCAGAAAAATTGACACAACACTTTCCCCTGAGATATCAGGCAGGATTTGCGAGAAGTTCCTCAGCAAGGCTCCACACGGCATGATGGCCGATCTTTATAAAGTTTTTCAGTCAGATTAGTCCTCCGGGAGACAGTAATCACTCATAGATGAAGCAAAAAACCTTCGCTACGACGCTAGACACAACTTAAGCCACTATGTCCGAGACCAAATGAAGTTGAGATGGAGAATGATAAATGAAACAGTACCATTCATCAACCATGAACGCACCTCACTTAAACATAGTATCATAGGATTGAAACACTCCCAAAGTTAAGCGTAAATGCCACGCTATTAATCTCGCAGAATCACGATTACGTCAGATCCTTACAAGAACAGATGCAAAAGTTCGTGTAAATCATTACTGCTCGTTGCAACCCCCACAACGCAGGGAAACTCACGCGCCCAAATCCAAATGGTGGTCATACCACCGCTAATGGGACATAGACACAACAGACTACTTCAGGGCACTCGAGGCGATGCGAAATCAAGCGCGTCACAGACAGCAACCTCACGGTTCGGAAACCTCCACTGTCAGAAAATGCCAAATGCTAAGGGAGTGCCTCTCGCAATACGCCAAAACCTCGGATGCACATCGCAGGAATTAAGAAGAGGGTGACTACGAAGAAGAACAGTAGTGTAGCATATTGCCGACTGTAGCGCTCGGCGAATACGTAAGAGAGTCCTAGACCCGGGTTCGGTAACCGTGCGAGTCTTAATGACCGTGGGACCGCATGACGTAATTCTGGTAAATGGGAAACAGATCGAATAAAGGGCGTGAAAGGGAGAATTGCAACGAGCGTGATGCCCACACGAGGCACTGAACAAGCCTGTCACCGCACCGCGTAGTCTTTGAGGTGCGTTTGCGAGTCTCCGACGTGCTCTGCCGGTGATAACGCGCGTGCTCACGTCATTTGAGGGAACGGATACGGGGGCTACCGAAAGGATAAAGGTAGGTTGCCTTCCGATCGGCAAAAAACGAGACTGAGGACTCTGGATATAACATTACCACTCCTGCGCATAGAGCAGGTACCTTCTAATAACAAGACCTGGAGCCCTAGCCGGCGGTGTCCATTGATACCTTACAATAAAACGCTACCCATTCAAAACGCGCGTAATTATTTAAAGGTTAGTAACGGTTTTAGGCGGGAAGTCAGGCGTACAGTAGCTGGTGGTGCTTACACTGTATTAATGTACGTTAACTATAGCTGTAAGACGCTGCTCTTGTAAGCTCGTATCGTTTGTACAGTATTCTACTTCGTATTTAACCGTTAGTTCGTTATATCTCGTAGTTAACTCACCGAAAAATAGCGTTAGAGTTACTCTAAACGTAAATAAATTACAGTAGCATGTGATTATACTACAAAGAGCAGCCAAGACCAACCTCATTAGCCTGCAGCCCTGCTGATCCAAGTCTGTCCGTCGAAACCAATAAAGAAACCTTTGACTAGTACATTCTTGACTCAGTGTGCTATCCGTCTTACACACACAGCAAACCGTGCCACAGACAAGAAGACAGGTCACACGTCAAATGTTCGGATGGGAAAAGGTTTTGCACCACCGGACTCGCACCAAAAACTTTGCGTACCATTGAAAATCTGAGCTCAGTATACCAAAGCTGGTTCACGTATGCAATTAGTTGATGGTTTCATTGTTAACTGATATACCTATTGTAATGTGCGGCACATTGTGTCACTTACACAATGCGCCACACAGTCGCCGATTACAGATTACGATTTAAATTATAAATAGTCAGTAAAGAATTGTGTGTTATATAGATCAGTAGCATGAATCAATAACGAAGGTTGATTTTGATGTGAATTTTTGTTGCAGTTTTTGCCGCTGTATTGACTAAATATCTCTGTAGATAATTTAAATGTTGATCTAATGGAATTTTTGATGTTCATGTTGACCTCTAAGGTCACCCAAAAAGAGAGGACAGATTCCTCTAAGCTCAACATCAACGTGGAGTTATTATCAGCAGGGAATCAATTTTTGCAAATCAGAACCCAAAAATGTGTGCTAATGCCAGTTTGACTTTAAAAATTGACCTCTATCGTGATTTAGGAGTTTCTTGTTCTTAAATAGTATTAGTCGGGCCCCGTCAGTTCAGTACATAACTAGGTGGTCTGATTACCAGATGAAAATATCTGGTGTTGCCGTGATTTGTGCGTCTGAACGCCTATCGGATTATATAGGTAAGAAAAAACTGCTTAATCAGAAGAGTAGATGAAACTAGTTAAAAAAATTAGTCTAGTACCATGTACTGCGGTACCCATGTAGAAGGATCACTTCCTTACATTTTCCAAAGAAAATATTGTATGAGGTCTTATCGGAGTAGTGACAGGTAGAATAAAGCAAATTATTAAAGAATGGTTATTTTCATGTACTAAATAATTGTTACAGAGTAGGAATATTACAATTATTAAAGCTAATCTGTTTGAAGCTCGGGTCCTCCTCAGTTCACAAACCTATTTTCTGGATAACAGAGCCCGTTTTTGTTGAGCTGACCGGTTGTATAGAATTCGTGAAACCGATGGCTGGCTCAGGCTGCTACTTGGCTGGACCCAGGTATTTATTTTACTCTAGTTATGCTAGCAAAGACCAGACTACATTGACTAAAGAAAGCAGGGCTAGGTCTGTAGGAGACCGAAGAAACAATGTAGATTCTAACGTTTCGCTACCCAGACAAGTACGGCAACAAGGATACTACGATAGGAAGCAGAATTCGCCCCAAAACGATGGACGTAATAGAGGAAAAGCTACCTATAAAGGGAGCCTGAAAGGTTAATTGAATCGTCACACTATTTGACTGTATATAGTGTGGATGGCTAAGTTACCCACATACAGTATTTGACAACTTAAACTACTTTACTGTACTGACTTGAGTCTAATCGACTGGGTCACCTAGGATATGACTAAAACTCCCCAGAATTCTGGTCTTGAGACTCAGGAGATACAGAGAGATGGTTTCGACGTGTGAATCATTGCTCAAAAAGAAGCGAACAAGTTTGGTTCTCCAGGATGGTGGTCTGTCAAGGCGGAGAAACGGTGTACCTTGGCGAAGGCATCGGCTGGGTTCGTAGAAGTGCGCATAAACCCAACATTTGAAATTTCCTTGTCATCGTACTCGTGTTTGAAAGCGGTGATATCAATCATAAGCCTTTTTTCTGCCGTTGAAGAGCATTTTGGAATGACTTCAAAGAGGATTTCGAGACTGTAAGCATATTCAAGGGAACGTCTCGATGGAGGAATTTTTGGAGATCCATTCGAAGTGTAAGTGAAAAATCGAAGGCTTCTGCGAAGGCAAGCACTTCAGCTGCTGGAACAGAGCGAGCGACGCGATGGCTTTTCTTGCTGGAGTAGTGGAGTATATGAAACTTGTCCAAAGCGTCCAGTAATATGATATAAACCCTAGCTGAGAGGAAAGATCAGTATTATTGGAGAATTCGGCATCAGAGTATTCGGTGAGGCGGAGAGAGTTGCTATCCAGGGGAGGCTACGAAAAGATATGTTGGGATGTTTTTGGACATTCGTCACTATTTTGTTCAGATTTGTGATTTTGTCTGAATTTATTTGACTTTCGGTAGCCTGGGCAGCTAAGACAATGGCAGAAGAAATATCTGGTTGAATGTGCGCTTTACACGGAGGGAGCGGTAGTCCTCAAACGATGAGTCTTTAGCAAGAGTCGGAAGCTTAGAGATATACGAGCTTTGTGAGAGGACGATTGCGTTGGGCGTGGTAGAGATACGAACACCAGCGAACGTAATATTGTCGAACTTAGATTCCATAAACTCGAATTTCAAGCATTTGTCCTGAAAGACGAAGAAACGCTTTGTTGCCATTGAGGATTGTATCATTAAGATAGACAACTATCAGGCCTTGTAGACCATTAGAATTACTTGAGGAGAACAGAGCCATCTCATTCAATGACGGTGAAAGTTCGAGGTCTTCTTTAAGGTGCGCAGCCATTGTGCGATCCCAGTAATTTACAGTATATGGTAGACCGTAGAG
Source organism: Kappaphycus alvarezii (assembly GCA_002205965.3). Classification (NCBI taxonomy): domain Eukaryota; phylum Rhodophyta; class Florideophyceae; order Gigartinales; family Solieriaceae; genus Kappaphycus; species Kappaphycus alvarezii. The sequence continues at coordinate 29,401 of NADL03000032.1, read as the reverse complement.
GGGCTTGAGTAATTTGAGAATATTGTCCTTTGGGAGTCGAAACTGAGGATGGTGTCTTAAGTAGACATTTCGAAAGAGACCTTCTGAAGACTGAAGGTAAGCCTGGCTGACATCGTTGCTCCAGATGCGTAATTTGTGAATTTCTGCCAGTGAATATATGACTCTGGTTGAATACTGTCGTGAGTTCGTGTAGTTATGAACCATTAAGTTTTTATCCTTGTCTCACTGCCCTTGCGCGACGAATCGAGATTTGTAGACGGGTGCCTCTTTCTCGACATTTTTATCGTAATAAAGAATCTACCATTCAAATGTGAGCTTCTCTGGAAGAAGCGACTTTGAAACAGTATCCAGACTTTCTCCAGGACGCTTTCTATTTCTGTACGTATAGAGTCCATTAATTGCGGGAGATATCTACTAGAATCTTTATGATGGAGCTTCTCTAAGAGGTAGACAGGTAATACCTTTTGCGGTTTATAATTGAAGGGTGTTAGCATGGAGCGTAGAATGACTGCGAATGTTTCATCTGCGGATAGAAGATGGTTCAAATTTATTGTTTGCGGACGAAGATTAGTCACTGAAAACTGAGTTTTACTTCCATCAGCGTCGATGAGAGCTTGTTTTCCTTCAAAACGTAAGATTTTGTACGGTAAAAGCCATTTTATATGCTCCTTCTCACGATAAAAAATTACCTCTTGACCTGGCTCGAAGTTCACATTAGAATAAAAGGAATTTTGGCTAGAAGTGCCTTTTGAAGAAGCAGCCGAGAGGTAATGGTTTACATTTCTGCCCTAGCGAGGGATAACGCGCGCATTCGTTATTCCTGATTGGGGAGGGAATTGTTGACAGAAGGGAAGCGAGGGAGGGTCCCGAAAACAAGCAGGGAGGGGAAAAGACCATCTGCATTCTTGGTATCTTTCATAGCTTTGAATGAAAGGGAAAGAATGATATGACGGTCTAGTTGGGGATATCTAAGGGGACTTTGAGGTAAAATCTGCGCAATGGGTCGTTAAGTTTTTCGTCAGCTCCAAGAGAATTATGGCTTTCAACACCTGAGAGATCAAGTTTGAATTTTGCCATTGAAGCAATGTCTTAGAAGCGAGCCAAAGTGCAGACGGAGCATTGATCAGTGCGTATAGTGTCAAGTTAACCAGTGTAAATGGTGGCCGAACATTGGAAGAAAAGTGTACCAAATATATTCAATTGATTCGCCTTGTAGGAAGCGGGCTGCCGAAAATTTTGCACCGAGTCTACAACGTGGAGGCGGGTTTTTGGAATGTTTTTGATGTGTGAGAAACATGAGGTACAGAGATATCTTTGAATTTAAGATATTTCGTCTAAAGACGAAACTTTGAATGATTGGCGTCGAGGGGAAAATTGTTGAAAAGTCCGACATGAATCTGTGATTTGTTGTAAAAGTCTTTAGTTTCAGAGGTTGCCTTTTCGAGCTGTGCTCCAGCGATGAGATTATAAAGTTTGTGGTGGAGGGGTGAAAAAAGTGGTAGTGGAGACGACGACGTAAATGATGTTGGGAGAAAAGACGGATGCGTAGTCCCATTCTAGGGACAAGTGTCCATGCTTTCAAGTGAAGGGCAGTGAACAATTTAGTTCTTGCTTAAGAGGATATTTTCGACGTTATCGAAGACAAGTTTTTCCTTGTCTAGGACGTTAACACCTGGTAACATAGGTGTATCCGCAGTGACGACATCCATACTGGTTTCTATGAAGGAACGATCAGGGAAAGGTATGCGAACTGGAAGAATCCCACTGGAAGCAAAGGTTCCATCACCGAAGCTAAAGAAGGTATTTGACTGGTTAGGAGTCATCTTGAGTCCAGTCATTTTGCTGTATGCAGCTGCTTTTTTGTCCCGTAACTGATTTTTGGGCACCAAGGTCAATGCAAGCACCACTAAATCGAGAAAGGGACGAGGCCGTGAAATCAGAAATCTTGGTATGGAGGACATTAGCAACAGTACAGGGAGTATCTGTGGCATTACGGCGCAACTAGGGAGAGAAAAGGATCTGACTGCGGCTTGTTGGTAGATCTCCCGTCAAAAATCCGTAGAATCGTCTTTAGTGTCATCAAAGGGGATGGAAATGGTAGGCTGATCATGAATGATTTGGTCTGAGGAGAAGGGGTCGAATGCATCTTCAGCGTTGGATTCTTCGACGGGGTTTGTCGCAAGGTCTTCAAATAGGCGGGTGTCATAAGCGCTATCTGGATGCGAACTATCCTCAAGTTCTGAGAAATTGTTGATAGATTCGAAAATTACTCGTTTAAAGACTTGAGTTCTTGATTCGGTATTTCCTGGAGTAAAAACAAAGATGATTTTCGGTAATTTTTTTGATATTCTTGGGATAGGGTCATTTGTTGAGAAAATAATTATTCCGCAGTTCCAGCAATGCAGAGAGGGTTAGGGGGAAGGGTTGAAGTTGGAGTGACGGGGATGTGGTAGGGATGAATAGTTTGGGAGTAGAGGTGTGGAGGAAGGGAAGAGGAAGTACATGGGCTGCCGAGAAGCAAAGTACGTGTACGCCGCTGCAATAGGTCTAGAACGTCGATTGCGTACAATAGACGATTACTCCTCTGTTTTGATTGCACCGTGCAGTTTCGACAGGAGGTCTTGGTACGATATCTCGTGGTTTTGTTTTTTGTGCGTGAGAACTTGTGTTGACCAAGAGCATCGTGAAACTGCGCCGCGGAGCAATCCAATTTTTGTTTCTTCGCCTCTCTGGTGACGGGGTGGATGTGGTTCTTATTTGATAATAATCAAATTGATTTTGTCCAGAGCTGCTGAAGGCGGAGGGGATGACGCGAGATGATCTTCAATGTTCAAGTTGCGAAGGTATCGGTTAGAACTGATTTTGACGTGACATGGGACTACAGTGTTTGTCGATCGTGGCAATAGCTGTACCGAAATCAGCGACACGATCCTCAATATTATTTTGATAATAAACAAGTTCATCATCGCAGAATAGTAAATGGACGAATTGCATTTTCTGATCTTGCGACAAAAGAAAATCTCGAGCGGCATATCGTACTCAATGACGAACGAATATAAGTTTCCGTGCCGGAGTAGTTCCCAGCGGCCCCATTGAAAATCTGTGACAAATTGCTGGCCAATTTGTGAATATCTTGGTTGTTTCCATTGGACGGGAGGTAGATGGAGAAAGAGGGTTAATAAAACAGATTCGGTTGACAATATTGCCTTGATATGTTTTATACATTTATCAAGTTCTGGGCCATGGAAAATAGCGGAAGCTGTATTCTCAAAAAATGTCATCGAAGTTTCTAGCAACGGTAACATTAAGACTTTGAAGGAATGATTTAATTTTTCTGTAAATAAGGGGATTTGAGATTATTTTTTCGTCCGAACAGGAATTCAGGTTTCAAATCTTCGCGGAAGACGTCACACAACTCATTTTCCATGAAAGTTTCGTCAACGCGTAGCCAGGGATTATGTAGACGAAATTGCGCTGTTCCTTGCTGCGAGGGTCACTCCCGAGCAAAACAAGTTTTTGTTGATTGTTTGCTCGCTTTGGTACGTGTAGATGAATTGGTTGCGGCGGAATGACATGGGGAATAGAGGCACCGAGATGAATAGGTAGAGAGAGAGTGGTGCAGAAGAGACATTAATTTGGGGGACAAGGGCATTCTGTCCGTAAGGAGGAGTTGGAATGGAAAAATTTTGTGGACTAGGTAGACCAGAGTGTGGAGATGAGTGAAATTGTTGATTTGCCTGGTCTTACTTTAATTTGCGGTTCATTATTGGTTCGCGTACCCTGAGAAGGGTCGTCATAAATGCGGAGCCATTCAGAGCGGTGTTTGGAGAGGTTGGGAGATTCTCCGATGCAACCACGCTTGACGGCCCAGCGAAAGGTGCATGTAATGGACGGGTTATTTCCCTGGGGGTGTAGATTATCCATTCTTCCGTCTGTCGAAGAGAAGGGTACGTGACGCTGCGACACCTTGGTAGCGAGAAGCAGTGCGTCTAGTGTTGACCATATGGCCACCTCCAATATTTCCTCTTCTTTCGTTCGTTATTGGAGAGATTTATAGGTCCGTTTGCGAAGTCATTTGCGGTAGAATAGCCTTGCAGTAATTGCATACTGTGCAAATTTGACTTGTTGTCCGCAAATTAGAATCTTACGGCACTGTAATGTCCAGATACTGTACGAAAGTGATAGCCGTGAGTTCAGGTGCACAGTGCGAGTTGTAAGCTGTACAGAGCTCCGTAAGTCGTACAGCGGAAAAACTTAGTGACGATTTTTTGAATTTTGAATTTTGAATTTTGAATTTTGAATTTGAATTTTGAATTGAAGGTGTGTTTTTCTTTTTATTGTTCTTTTAATAAAAAATAATGGAAAAAAATTAACCAACGACGGACTTGCAGGTATCGAAGGCGGCGACGATGAGGTGTACTATTTTCGTGGTTCGTCAGGTCGTGTTGACTTGGAAACCAGTGATTGCACTGCGTCCAGTGTAAGCCTAGACGCTCGGACAGTCTCTGTAAAGTTTGCTTGCGGGGGTCCTTGTGAAACTGTATTTGGATGCAATTACTTCACGACATGTTGCATACAGTACACTCAAGTGTGTTGCGGTATTTTTTGCCCACGCGCGAGTTTGCTACGCGGTAGAGGGTAGCGCTTACCCTGCCGGAGAGGTCTGCATGGATGTGGTGCGACGAGAGGCGTTGGTGGTGCTTTTCACAGTGGAGCGGGCGCAGGTAAATAATCTGTGGGGGCCAGCGCTGGTGTCGGTGGCGAAGAATGGGGTTGGTCGAGTGCTTTGGGGAGCAGGCCGGAGGGAGGAACACCAGTAATGCCCGGATGTGAGGAGTCTGAAGGGGGTGGTTGGGGACGAAGACGGGTTCGGGTGGTGGGAACGGGAGCAGGCCGGCAGCGGATGGGTGTTCACGAGGAGAGCCGGGGGGAAATGGTAAGGTCGATCACCTCCTGATGTGGAGGGAGGCTTTGAGAGGAAGTGCGACTGGCGACTTCCGCCTGGACTTCCACCAGCGGGTAACCCTCGACTGAGTCCCAAGGTCGTCAAGTATTCCGATGAGGATGATTCGGACGGCGAAACGGGCAGTAGCCTGTAATTCCTTCTGCGATCAGTCGGGGATCGTTTGAATCCCTTTTCCTAACAAAAATACACGATTAGTTAGCTTTTAAGTAGCTTTAGAGTCAGCCGTAGGCCGGGGTATATCTCTGTTAGACACCGAGCTACTGGTCATCTATCCAACAGAGATAAGGACACCAAACTCTTTCCAATAAAATCTTTTGTATTTTGAGTAGGGCAGCGAAAACGACGGCGACGGCGAAAGATGCGGCGGCAGCGATCGATGCGGCAGCGACGGACTCGGGTAAAAATATGGTGATGAGCACGGAGTCGTAGTGGTAGAAGATTAGGGGGTTTGATGGGAATTTTTGGTAAAGAAAATGTGCCTGTTGCCCGTCATTCGCGAATTTCCCGATAACAGAACCGTTTTTGTTGAGTTAACCGGTTGGATAGAATTCGTGAAACCAAAGTCTGGTTCAGGCCACTACTCGGCTGAAACCCAGGATTTATTTTACTCTAAGTAGGCTAGAAAAGACAGAACTACATTGACTAAAGTTAGCAGGGCGAGGTCTGAAAGAGACCGAAGAAATAATGTAGATTCTAACGTTTCGCTACCCAGCCAAGTACGGCAACAATGATACTACGATAGGAAGCAGAATTCGCCCCAAAACGATGGACCTAATAGAGGAAGAGCTATCTATAAAGGGAGCCCAAAGTGTAATTGCATCGTCAAACTATTTGACGGTATATAGTGTGGGTGGCTAAGTCACCCGCATACAGTATTTGACAACTTGAACTACTATACTGTACCTAACTTGAGTCGAATCGACCGTGTCACCTAGGATATGATCAACACCTATCGATTCCGACTGTATTTAGAAGTATAATTTGGTTAGAGTAGAATAAGGGTTAAATGGAACGCACAATTTAGCACGACTGAATACCGCAAAAATCAGATCTGTTGCATAACCTTTGTAAACAGGCTTTATTTCATTGATTTATTTATTCATTCTACATCATACAAGCTCCTAGTTTCAAAGCAGGAAAGGTATCAAGGAACAGGGAGACATTCGGGATCAGATAAAGGAATGAATGAAATACTTTTTACAATTGGAAGTTTTGTGGGCCCTGTAAAGAATAAGGTACCTGCGGAAAACGCTTGAAATTTCACAAATGTTCATTAGTTATTTAGAGCGAGGTGTAAATCGCTGAAAATTAGATAGCTCCAGATTATCACTGTCAATCTCTGTATTGTAATTCATGCTTTAAAACGTCGAGGCATCCACAGCAGAAATATTCTTAGAAGTATTAATGTACGCCAAAAAAAAATAAAATTTTATGAGTCATACGTATACAAGTGGCCTTTTTATCGATTTCTCTTCAATGGGGTACTTGCATGATATTTCCTGTCGTGAACCGAATTCGTAAGAGAGATATCTGTTTAAGGGATTTTGACTTAATAAAGGTGTTACTTTAAACTTATTATCCTAGGGATTCAAATTTACGGTCGACATACAAGTTTCTGTACCAAGTCTGGAACTAGCATCCTTTTCATCAGATTGCTTCAAAAACAATAAATGTAGCAGGCCTACGTAAAGCTAAACGAGTTCATGGCAGTTAAGGCAGCTCTAGAAGAGCTATTCATTGCGAATGTGGCCGGCGGAACTTACACAGTCCGCAGCATGTCTTCACGCGAGCAAGTGTCGCACACTCAACGCGTCCGTAAGTTCTGTACATTTGTAATCTCACAGGACACCCGTTATGCTGATACCATAAAGTTCTACACCATCAGGTTCGCGGCAATATATGCTCATGCAGACAACAGCGTTCATACCGTATCAAATATGTACCGTCAGGTAACGCCTTGTATGTTTTGTGATAAAATTGCGGTGGTTTAATGATTGAAAATAGGATAGCCTATGTTTCGAAGTGCATCAAGTAATTGGTACTTGGTACAATTTAAAATAATACAACGATATATGTTTACGTAAACCTGACCGACAATAGACAAGTTTGGCCACTAACAGGTTATTGATACTGCCAGTTTTCATAAATTAATTTTTCAACATCGCTAATTTCAAAATACTCGCAAACACACCTTGAAACTAGAGGTCGTGAGAGTTTCTTGGTGAGCTCTAGCACCTAAAGTTCTGCTGGACGCTGAAAACTACCTCCGACTGGCACATTACGCGCCGAACCCCCACTCTTTAACACCTAATAGACCTTCCTCCCTCCGCAATTTCTGCTTTGTGACCACCTCCTGGTGCGCCCGGTCTCGTCTCGCTCTCACCTCATCTCCTGCACTACTCCACAGTGATCCTCACGTCGCCCTCCGAAGATCTCCGCCATTCCACCGCCAATCTCTCATCTCAATCCCCGCCGCCCTCTAATTCATCCACCCTTACCCCTTCAATCTCTTCCACCCTGCAACTTCAGTACGGAAAGCGATGAAGACTTTCCTCGATAGCAATTATTACGCACGAAATGACTTTCTTTGAGGTATGCAGTTCAGCTATGCAGCTATTTCTGCTCCTGATAGACGATCGACAGGAAGAGTACAATAGCGACTACTCTGTAAAACAGTCAATCCTATTGTTAAGCCGCCTAGACAGTCTTATTAACAGACAACTGTTGCTCATGAAGGCCAATATAGGATCTTTCCCGGGAAAACTGGAGTGTTTATGTCAATTTATCTGCCGCTTTCTACCTCACGTGAGTCAATTTCTTTCCAAAAAAGTGGTCAACCACCAGACATCCTGGGTCACCAAGCAGATAATGTAAAGAATAAGGCAAATTATAATCTACAGTAAACTAATGAAGCCTGTTCCGTGCGAAATCTTTATCACGAAACAAGTATATATTATGAAAAAGACCACGTGGTAAGCCGCGACAAACCACAAAGACCATTGTTATCAATTTCGACAGTATTGTTGAAACAGTAAAGCTTCTTTCAGCCGTTAAAATATGCACAATGATGAACGCTCCGCAGGCATCGTATTTTGTAGAGCGTACTGTCGATGTATCCCAAGCACCCCGGAAAAAAGCGGTTCCTGTTGCGCCTGACTGTCCTTTGCTCCGACATAGACCACGTAATCTGTGCTACCATGACCTTTTATAATACTGTATATGAACATATAGTCGTTTAGAAGAAACGCTCTGCTTTGGTTCCAGCAGGCCTCCTCGGGGCCAGTATCGCTGCAACCAAGAAGGTAAAGTGTGGTTGTCAAACCTCTCTCGCGAGAAGAGACTTTATATTTTCTTCCAGCAGAGCTAGCACGAGACTCATGGGTATAGTGGCTGCACAAAGCAGTAAGAGATATGATGTCCGTATTTTTGCTGGTGTTCAACATGGGAAAAAATATGTATCTTAAGTAGAGGAACTAAATAGATTTTTAAGAACAATTAACAAAAATGAGACTAATCCATTGTACTTGGTTTGCCATTCCTTGCCAAAGGGAAGTGAATGGAGAGAAATATGTGATAAGAATGGTTATCATTTTGTCCTTCAATCAGTAAACACAATTAACATTCTGCAACCTTTAGACCAAATATCAGTAAACAATTCACATTTCAAGTGAAAAATGCCTAAGCAAAGGAATTTTTTCAACATATTGAAATCTTTGACATTCATCAGGTGTATTTCAACCCTATCTTTTGCAGTCTATGCCTATGAGAGTATTTCTAAAGCATTCTTCACAAATTATTTTAGAGTTGAGGAATTGTTTACTTTTGACCATTAGTGGTTACTTAGCTTTAGAAAGAAAGATGTTTAACGAGAAAGAAGATACTGACCAGCGGGTCCTCATCTCGTACTCCTCTGCTACGAAGTGTAAACGTGACCAGGAAAGAATGGTTAAGGTGCAAAAAATACTGGTATTCTAAAATATTTTGGTCTGTTGCGCACATTGGATCAGCTCAACATAGCTCTTCGTGATTAGATGATTCATGAACATTGAATAATACCTTGATGTGAAACTTGTTCTCAGAGACTACAATTAACGCACAAATCACCAGCCCCGACAACTTACAACATTCAAATCTGGTGCGCCGGCAGAATTTGTTACGAAAAAGAAACAATTTGGCGCTTCCGTCTTAAGGATGCAGGGAAATTCACAGTTTAATTAGTAAAGCAGAAAAGTAGCACTGAAAAAGGACAAGCTAGGTTTAGAATAATTTAGTTGGCTCTTAATGAGCAAGAACGGGGGATGCAAACAGACTCAATAGTAAGAATTGAAAGATAATATCGTGACCCGAAGCGTTCATAGAGAATTAAGTAAGTACTTTTCGTCAAAATGAAGCGATGAAAAGCCGCTTATTCCAAGGAAAACGTGATTGAAGCACCTAGATTAAAGTAATAAAATATTAAAGTTGTGGAATAATTTACTGAATCAAAACGTAAAAACGTAAGCAGCAATATCAAGAGTGTTGAACAGCGGGCCAATTGTGAAAATGACATACGCCGGGTTCCTTTTCGGTCAATATATCTTGCTTCAACGTTGTTTGATGATGTTTTAATGGCAAAAGATAGATGAAAAACTTTGAGGAGGTGCCACGGATTGACCCGTTTCTGGAGTTTATCTGCAGCTCGAGTCGAAAAGCATCACATTTGGACATGCCCGATGCAGTTATCCCTATTTTATGTCTTGTTCCATATTCGAGCTTACTTTTCGTGAGGGCAAATAATCTGTTGCTTACGGGCTTCTGTAGTATCCTATAGATAAAGATAAATGTTTTTTAAGTTTTTACTAATTGTCTAAAATTATGCCGCTCGGGAAGGGTACATTATTTTGACAATCACCCTCCACTGAAGTAAAAGGGGGATAATTGGAGTGTTTTAATGATTAAAAATTATGTTTGCCGGTTCAAATCGCATCAAACAAAATGAAGTACATGCTAGGTACCAACAGTGTAATAATTGAGTGAGGACGTGAAGGTCCTGTTAGATACCTAAGTGACCTCGAGTTATCTCGGAAGTTGGGGACAGTCTGTCTAGTTTGTAGATGATCCGAGATGGATACTTAATTGCGAGTGGCATACGACTAAAAGTAAATTGTAGAGAAGACACTTTCCCCGCATGGTAGCATCGCAAAAGGACGAACAAGCTTCACCGAGAAACATCACTCAACAACTCTATTCTCAACCAACCCTCCATGAAATCAGAGGATCCTGTCACCAAGCTTCGTAAGCTTAAGAATTCCAAGGACTTCATTCACTGGCGCCGTCGGGTTTACGCTTTTATTCGCCGGGATGATATAGAGCTTCTTGGATTCACCGAAGAGCCAGAGAATGCTTCCGCTTCGGTCCAGAATAAATGGCTTGAAGAACATGATCAGGGCTAAATCTAAATCATTCTGACACTTGGATCTTGCCCCTTCGCAAAGGGGGGAATTTTTGGGTTATTTTAATGCATGGAAGATGTGGTCGGTTATATCCACGCGGCTAATGCGTTATGTGGAATAAGTCGTCGCTGATGGGTAACACTACAGTACAGTACATGACCTTCCTTACAGAGCCGGCTCAATGCCGGCGAGCAGGCATGCCGCGTTGGACATGACGGCCGCAGCAGCGTGCCTTTGGGTAAGCACCGCTCTAACCATCCCATAGGTCTCCATCGCTCGAACGGCCACGTTCCGCGCGACATCGGTTAGCACCGCGTACGCGTCTGGGTGCCAGCCTCCGAGGGTGGATATTGGGATAGGCACAAGCCTCCCTCTAGTAGCAGTCGCGAGCAGTGGTTCATACCTTCTACGTTTGGCGGAGATGGCTGCGTTGAGGGAGGTGAGTGGGTTGAAAGTACGCACTCTCCTATTGGAGGGCGCAAGGGGATTGACGAACGTGACGTCAAAAAAGTCCGTTCCTCCGTTGCTACCCATTGCCTCGATATCCGGCCTTGTGCGGTGGAGCCCCTGTCGCCGCTCTATAGCCGGATGACGGGCCGCCTTCTGGAGGTTCGCAAATGGTTGCCATCACTGATGTCGACAACCAGACCGCAAAAGAGCTTTGGGATTCGCTTTCGAAGCTTTTTTCTGCATCGAACTCTCAAGCTACTTCAACCTCGAGAATGAGCTCGAGAATATCCGGTTCAAGGACAATGAAAATTGGGAATCCCATGTGCGGAAATTTTTCGAGATAATGAGAAAGTTGGCCGAATACTAATCTCCTGTGAAGGAGGACGAGAAAACGTCTAAGCTTTTGAGGACCCTTCCTGAGTTCTCTGCCCCACTACAATGCTGGCTCAAACAAGTGACATGACATTGGATCGCGTAGTTTTCGCTGTTGAAGGAGGGTTATGTCACCGCTTGAACATGAAGCAGCAAGAACGGAATAATTTATTTACTCCTAGAGTAAAAGCTGCAGATAACATAGATAGTATGAATTATCTTGGTGTACAGAGTGGAGGCATACAGAGGAAGGCCGTTATACAATGCTTTGTTTGTTGTAAGTATGGGCATTATGCAAAGGACTGTTGGCATACACAGGATCCAGCTACACAGTACGCCCAAGCTCGTACCCGTGGACCTGGATGTGGTCGAGGAGGATTTCGAAGACGCCCTTTAATGTGGTAGGGGTTTTAGGTATCAACGAAGATTCACAAGATGGGGGCCATTTTCACAAGGTTTTGGTAGACCCAAGTGGCCCACACAATTGCCTGATGGTGTTTCCCCAACCTTTAACCAGCAGCAGCCAGAACCGAGGCATCAAAATAATTTGAAGAATCGCAACCCTCAGCCAAGAAATCAACAACATTTGGATCCTACAAGAAACTATTATGGATTCATGGCTAAGTTGAAATTCAAGAGTTCCGTAGGTACTATGGACGACAGAAAGCCAATCATAGCGCTACTTGACTCCAGAGGTACACACCATTTCTTGTACATCAAAAGACGATTTGTCCATTACCAAAATATGTCAACCGGAGAAGTAATGAATGCCTCAGGATCTTCTCTTTTTGTTGGAGAGGGTCCATTGTACATGCGACTTAATGGAGGTATGTATGTAGAGGCATACCATACTCTTAATTTCCATGCCAATATCCTCTCTGTTCGTAAGCTATCTGAGTTCTTCAATGATATAACCTTCACCGCCGCACATTTAGCTTCGGGAGTAATTAGTAATAGTCTCATCATTCGCCGTGTGTAAAATGAAATTTTATTTCGGCAAGAGATTGAAGACGTCTTGTATCCATTTCCAATCACATATTCGTCAAGTAGGAATGGCAAGAGGGAAACTTGTACAGCATGTGCTGCAAAACCAGGCGTTTCTCCCGACATGGACATAGCTTTGGAGTAACATAATAACAAGTCATCCCAGTGTTGAGAGATGCATGAATTGTTCCAGCATTTTCGAACACGTGCCAAATTTCCAAAGGAACTTTCTTCGTAGTCTTCTCAGTATACCATGAGAGATGAAAAAATAAAAAAGGGCACCACTACCTCAACCATCTCGTATTAATCAGACTTCATTGGCACTCATACACCTTGATTTGCTCGGGACAATGCCAGTTCCATCCATAAATGGCGATCGGTTCGCCCTAGGAATCGTTGATGACCGCACTGCAAAATCAGATGTGTTCTTGTTGAAAGCGAAAGAGTGAATTTGCGGGACATCTGATCTTTTATCAAGCGAAGCTGGAGAGCATTAAGGGATATATGCTACAGAATATAAGACTAGGTGGGACAGGAGAGAACAGAGCTGGTTTAATCGAGACTTATGCACGTCAAAGTTGTATTCTTCTTGAATTTTCTCCACCTAATGCACCACAAAGGAGTGGTGTAGCTGAACGTTTTATGGAGGAACTATTTCTTCGTTGTCGAGTGCTACTTGCCGGTTTACAAGTTGTAAAAAGCCCTTTGGGCAGAAGAAATGTCACACATAAAACTGGCTACGTCACCGAATGTCTTCATAATGATTGCACGGGAACATTCCGATTTTTGAATGGAAAGCAAAAGCTTTTATCTCATTTCAAGATCTCCCTTACTTTTGACAATCTGTTTTTGCTTCCGCTATACTTCATCAAGGGCTCCGAATAGTAAGTTTCAGCTCTCTCAATATATATTGGCTTTTTGGTATGCACGGCGATTTGTTCTGTATCGAGTCCTTTTGAACAATGAAAGAAATGTTATCAAACTGCGAGAGCAAGATTTCCATGTCATCACACATTCATCATTGGACAGTGTTGAGACTATAATTGATGGATTGTCAAGGCAGGAACTCGATGGAGAAGGTAATAAAGTAGATGGTAGAGCTAAGTAGGGCTTCAGCAAGCATTTTCTGCCCACCTCATATCACTGTCCGCTTGTTTCAACATAAATACCCATTTACTGCGTTATGTTCGAGTACCTAGTTCGATTCGTGAAGCAATCAAGGAGAAGGGTTGGAGAGATGCAATTGACCGTGAATTTTAAGCACTTATTCAACGCATAGTATGGAAATAAATACCACGAACCCCACTCATGTCCCCACTACAGAACGAATGGGTATTCAAGCTAAAGAAGATTGCTTGTTTTCCAATGAACATATTTTCAAGGCTCTTTGTTGCGTACGAGGTGACATGAAGGACCCGCGGTTTGACTTCGATTCAGATGCCACTTACGCACCAATGGCCTCACATAATTCAATCCGTAAATTCTTATCAATAGTCGTCTCCAACCAGCTAATCGTCGAAGGATGGTATAGCAAATGCCTATTTGTACGGAAAGATTGACTATCCCATCCTCATATAACAGCCACTAATTCGAGATGCGAAATGGAAATGCGTGGTAATTTTTGTGAGCTTCCCAAGTATTTTTACGGTTTTAAACAAGCTGCGAAGGTTTGGCACTCACTTCTCCGTGAAAATTTTCTAAGCCGGGGCTTTCAACAATCTACAATGAACCTCAGACAATTCTACAAGGGCATCAACACTGAATTCGTTGCTCTTTTTATTGCCGTTGATAATATAGCATTCGCGTCGAAATAGAGCAATTCGCTCAACCATTTCAAGACTAGACTACATCTGCATTTTGATTTCAAGTTGTTTGGACGACTGAGATCTTTCATCTTATGGGAAGTTTCGCATGATGAGGATGGAGTTTCAATAACGCAAGGTTCCTATTGTATGCCAAGGAGATAATCAAGAAGCACAATATTCAATTCGCAAAATCTACGAAGACGTCTTAACCAACTGATGCATATTTAAGTAATACGGAACGAGTATTGACAAACGTTGAACATAGCTGGTTTCTGAAGTCAATTGGCGAGCTACTCTACCTCTCCTTTTGTACGCGTCCTGATCTTTCCTTTGCCGTTGCAACTCTTTCCAGAAACGCATATTCTCCAGCCGGAAGACACCGTTTGTTGCTGAAGAGATTGTTGCAATACTTGTGCGGTAAAGTGGAATTATGGTATTGAATTCCGTTACTACAGTTAGTCTCATCCAAATGTTCTGGAAGCCTACGTTGACTCGAATGGGGATGGTTGCCGTTCAACTAGGCAATTTACCACTGGATATGTTATCAAGTTGAACTGCTTTGATGTTAGTTGGAAAAGTGTTAGGCAGACGTTTTTTGCAGTATCAAGTGCAGAGGCTAAGTATGTAGCAATGTGAATGTGTGTTCGAGATGTTACTTGGACTCGAAAGAATTTGGTGGGAAATATCGAACAAGACACGCTTTGGCCCTAACGCAGTAATGGCTCCAACAAGGCTTTTAGTTGAAAACATCGCACCAATATCATTGGCGCAACGAAATGAGCTATAAACAAAGAGCAAACTCACAGATGTTCAGTTTCATCATATGCGCAACCTAAGAAAAAATGAAATAGTTGAACTGACTCACATCGAATCAAGGAATCAACTTGCGGATATGCTACCGGAACTGATTAGGTACGATTTGCTTGAAAAACATCGAAGGGCGCTTATGTACGAAAACGAGAAGAATCATTGATGAAATGTGTCGATGATAGCTGATGGTGGAGTGTTCTAGAAAGGATGAAGCGAGAAAAAAAGAGTACCGCCAGTCGCTCCTGCCATTAATCTCTTCCATCTGCTTGCAGATGTCCATGGGAGGTCTAGTTAAATGCACTAAAAGGCGGGGCCTTAGGAGACAACCATGTCCCGATGTAGCACTCACCGCGCAAGTCTGCGGCCAGTGGTTTTCAGTACACAATCTGCATAAACCCCGCCTCAAATCTTGATCAGCTCAGTACTCTGTGCAGTGAGAGAAACGCAAAGGTATCCGTAGTAGAAGATGCTGAAATGAAGAGATTTACTGGCCAAGGAATTGCTGGCGTGTACACATAGATGAATTTACTTAGAGCGTCGTGCGAGTGATACAGTGGGCAAGAGGCCATGTTAAGGAACTAGAGGTTTCGAGTTCAATAGTCGCTGATCCCGAGGAGGGGTGTTAAGTACCAACAGTGTAAGTACTTAGTGAGGACGTGAAGGTCCCGATAGATACCTAGCTAACTTCGATGACCTCGAGTGATCTCGGAGGCTAAGGACAGTCTGTCGAGTTTTTAGACGATCCGTGAGGGATATTTTATTGCTAGAGGCATGCGACTGACAGGAAGTAAATCGTAGAGAAGACACTTTCCCCGCAGTACAGGACATTACGGTACGGTACGAAAACTACGGTACGTATCTTTCATTGAATTAGTAAGTACCAGCTCTCTTGAAGCATAGTTCTAAAACACCCAGGTGTCCATTCGACCATGAAATGTACAGTACTCAATTGGGTACAAGTTTTCGCAAAAACGGAAAAACTGAACAATTCAATAAATATTGCTTTGAAATCATAAAAAATGAATACATTTTAATATATTTTAATATTCGTAGTGGGCCGGCTTGCAGTGGCATAAATTCTTTGCTCTGTACAAGGTCAATAAATTCTATAAATGGCTTTTGAAAATGTACTCAATTGATGCCAAATGTACTCATATTTATATGAAATATTGACCTTGCATGGATGTATTTATATTAGGGTATCTCCACTCGACGCCTTCTTTGGGCGCCAATTGCCTCCAGTACACGGGTTTTTATTGGCTCGAGAAATCGTGCCAAAAAAACAACCTTCGGAGAGGGCGGACGAATGGCCCCGCCGTCCACTTGAACCTACACTGTACCGCGAGAAAACTAGACGTGCCCACCCGCTGTGTCCAAACATAAAAAAAATGACCCACACCTTAGCAGCCCTGCTCATCACCACCCATCGCAAGCAGCATCCTGCAACCGCGCAAACGGACCTCATACCAAACCCCAGCAGCTTGGTACGAAACTCTCAACTCATTACTTCCTGCCATCACCTGCCCCCCCTTCGGTCCCACGAGCTCCTTACAGTCGACAACAACAGCCCCTCTTGAAGCCAGGCATCACATCTTCAACATTCAAGCTCTCCTCCTGGCTTATCAAATCTGCTTCTCTGACCGCCAGTGCGTTCAGGCACATACTTCCGCCTGACAACTCCGTTCCAACAAGGAAGCCCTCCACAAAGGAGGTGTCACGGAATTTAGAAAAGGATCTTAGAGGCAAGAAGTTTGTGACATATAGTCACAATGACAGATCAAGAAGGGCTGTTTCAAGAAAACATTGACGCCCGAAAAGATGAACTTCTTGATGAATTCTTGGAAGACGGCAAGGAAGACATGATTATAATGATGCTGGACGTGAACTAGCAGAGGGAATAAAACAGATGGGGTGGGTCTGTGAAAGGTGGAAGGGGAAATACCAGCAGGAATTTTCAAGAAACTCATGATGAGTTGATGTTGAAATATTTCTATCCCGTGTACAAGATAAGACCGGATGGATCGTTATTGCTTTGGCCCAAGTTTTCTGAGGAAAAATTTCAGCGGCGGTTAAGGGTGTAAATGACAATTTTCCAGGCATATTGAGGGATTTCACAAACGTGAGTACGTTCTTTCTTCTGGATTGAAGAAGGACGCAATGGGAGGACTTGTGCCTCTCCTCTTCTGAAAGTTTGTGCGCATTTCTACAACTTTGCTACCCTTCCTGTAGACATAGCAGGAGAATTGAACTCTCTCGGGAGTCCACCTCCGCGGAGTGTCTTGAATCGTTTTGTAAGACTATTGCTCCTTTACAGATCCGAACATCTACGAGGTCCGACCATGAAAAAATTATAGAAATTGAGAAGCAGTTCGCTGCTGTCGGGTTTCCAGGTTGTATAGGTTGCCTTGATTGCAGTGGGTTGGCATGGGAAAACTGTCCAACTGTGTTGCAAGGGGTAGAGACTGGCAAGATAGATCCCACGTTACGGATGAAAATTGTGTGCGATTTAAATTTGAGGATGTGGCACTTGTACTTCTGATGCCCGGCGTAATGAACGACCTGAACGTAATGTCAGTGAGCAAACCTTTTCAATAGGGTTTTGCATGAATCTTGGCCGGATTTTATCCCCTCTTTTCAGATTGGTGCTGAAACATTTGATTGGAGTTACTATCTGACTACTGGAATATGTCGCACCTTCAAATTTTTTATTTATTCGTACGCAGATAACGCAGAAAAGCACTACAAACATTTCAACGCTCGCCAAGAAGGCGTTCGAAAATGCGTACAGAGAGTGTTTGCCGTTCTCAACAAACAGTTAAAATAGTGGAAATGCCCGAGAGGATATGGTATCAAGAGGATATAAAGACGGTGGGGAGGCTTCATCTTGCACAATATGGTTGTCGAAGAAAGGAAGGAGGAGTACCTTTATGACGGATTTGGTGGGCTTCGGATGGACACATGGTGCCGTGAGAAAATAGTTCTCATTGAGTGGGAGGCCTGTGGAGAAGGGAGGAGAGGTCGATCTACGGTATCCCGCACAATGAGGTCTCGGACGGAACACTCTAGGCTTACTAGTGCTATTTGCGAGCACATTCAGGAACGCCTATCGTCGACATGATCGTATTCTCTGCTGTCTGTGGTTCATGCAAGCACTTGCTGTTAATGGCATAATGGTGTGATGTTCCCTTCTTAGATGACGGATAGAGTTTCGGGACACCTAATGATGGAACCGCAATGGTTTCCATCTACCACTAACGTAAATATCACTTCGCTGTTCCAATTATAGCACCAGTAACAACACCTCCTTCCCTGCGAATCAAGCAAGGGGCAAACATCGGTGTCCTCTCTTCTTTTCCTTGCCCTCTCTTCTTTTCCTTGCTCGAAAGACACTCTACACGACCAACTTGTCTTATCAACCTGTTTTTTGGGACCATTGTCTACGGGAAGACCTCCTCTTCTGATGCGCAATTGTTTCGTCCAGTGCGTTTGACAGTGCTACTTCTACAACATCTGCCACGTCCAGGAATATCTATGTTGAAGCCAGGTCTGATCGCGATATGCGATATATTACGCTATGCAGTAGCCTTATGAAGCATCTCACCGTCATGCACCGTTAGGTGCAAACAGTGAAAAGTGGCAAGGTGCGAGAACGCGTTCATCTGCATCGAATGGAAAAAGGCCTCGACCACGACGCGAAACTGGAATATTTCGCGTCACATGGAACACTGAGTGATGGTGGAATATTTTTTCGAGTCCTTAGAGGGTGGGGATGGTAGATGGATGTGTTTCATGGATATAGCATTGCACTGCATTTAACCATGTGAGTAGATGTATCGAGTAGGTCTTGTAATTGCGAGCAATATATGTCGAGCTTTGAACGGGCGGTCGACCACGAACGATGGAAATGTGACACCGAATGGTTCTACTGCCTTGCCAACTACATATTGTCTCTGACCTCCAGCGTCTTTTTCATTCTTTCTTTGAATATCAGATGTGCTATTCTTGCAATAGGTACGTTTCTCGATGGTTTTGCGAGGTGCTCCTGAGCTCTGTGTCACCTTCTACTGCCTGATGCAGGGATTAATCACATTATTTGCGGTCTAGATTAAAGGAGGGGCCATAGAAAGGTAGGAACACATTAAGGGAGAGAGAAGGGGGCTAAGTGAATGAGGCGGCGTTAATGATGGTGAAGGTGTTGCGCTCATGATGGTGGGGTGGCGATCTTGGCATGGGGCTGGTGCTGCGGCGGGCACATCGGAATAGCGATCCAGCGACGGGGGGAAGGAGGAAGAAAGCACGCGGGGGGACCAAAGAGGCGAGCAGCCAGGAAGCAAGGTGGCGTCGTTTCGGTTGAGAGGTAGAGCACCAAGCAGATTGAAGAGCAGATAGATGTGTACAACTTGGCTTAACTTAAGTGGTGTTGACCATCAAGAAAGTCCAAACCGCGAGAAGAGACGTTCATCTCTTTGACTGGTGGAAAGGGAAGTTGCGATTTGACAGTAGGGCTACCGGGTGCTATGGAAGAAGACAAGAGCAGTTTACTATTGAAACTCAAACATGGTCACGTTTTTCGCGCAGGAAGTTAAATGAGCTTCAATTGCTCACAACAAAATGCCGCCAATGTACATCCGCTTTTCCGGCTAAACTTTGTTGTCCACATCCTTCTTATCGTTCTCAGCTGCATCCAGGACAACATTTTGCTCCGACCCTTGGGGATTTGTAGAAAGGTTTTAGATATTCTCTAGCTACTGAGCGGGTTTTCCAAGTCCACCTGCAACATCTGGTCTTCCAAATTTGCATTAGACTCGTACGCCTCGGTCCCAATTGAGATGGATACCTTTCCATCTCTTTTGCTTGACTTGTTCCTTTCTGCGCGCATATCCGCGAGGAATTGTGATTGCATCATTTCCGCGAACTCCTTGCGAGCGGCGGTTTGGATTACAGGCATTGAAAAACACAGCATTCGAGTTCGATTTATCTGCATTTGCGCAAATTTCTGGGCAATTTCTGCCGTTTTCATGTTGATTTTCACAAGCTCCGCTATGATTTCATTCGACTTGACCGCCTCGCGATGTTTTTGCATAGCTTTCTTCACACTCTGCGACCCCATAGGCCTTGAAATTTTTGATGGGTATCCTTGACATCCTCATCCGATTCCAGCACAGCTGCCTCCGTCTTATTGGGTTCCGGGAAGCATCGTGACCTTCCCCGGACGTTCTGTCATAACTATTCGCAAGATTCTCCTCTGTTTCTCCTTTTCCGGGCTCAAACATATCTTCTTCCAGAGATTGGTGGATCATAAATATTTGTAGCAGTTGAGGAAAGCAAAGGGCTTTCCACAATCTACCCGAGAATCTCCGATGGCACTTTAGATGTTAAGAAGGCCGACATTGTTGTTCCATAGAGCCGTGGCGGCATACATCTGATCATCATCCGTGGGCCCTCCGGTCAACTGCGCAGAAGAAACAGTCCTACACACACATTTCGAAAAAAATACGTTCCTTCTTTATATTCTTGAACTCTCCCCGAGCGCGGTTCCCATTCTCTCATAATTCACCCCCTCCCGCTATTTCATCCGCTTATCCACCAATTCCCCGAACTTTATCTCAATCGAGGCTTGAAATTTTGCCGTCTTCAGCCCACTTCCCTTTATCGAATTCTCCAAAGCGTTGAAAAAAGCCATACACGCCAGGAGATTCTCCTCCTTGGCCTATTTTTCCCCAGTCATCATGGTGAAGTACGTAGAAACCGTCAAATTACCGTCACACCCTCTCTCATCAACCTTGTTCATCGCGACTCCCAAACTATAAGTGACCAGCCCGGTCAGCGCAAACAGCTTCCCGTGTTTCTGTGCGCGCAAAAGTCGGTAAATATTGTCCAGGCTATACGGAAGGGTCAACCAGAAGAGGTCTCACATAGAATCGTTTCGTAAACCGCAATCACAGATACCAATAGAAGTCCTGTGCAAGATGCAGCCGAAGAGATTGGATTGCAAAGAACGGTAGGGAGGCAATAGAGGCGGCGAAAGGGAAGCGATAATTTTTACTCTCCTGCAGGGCAGAAATGTCACAGCACAATTGAGTCTGGGGCGCGAGTTGGGGCGCCATAATAAAGTGCGTTATGTACCGAAGAGAAGGGAAGCGCGTTATGGAGATCAAGGAGCACGCGATCGCTTCGAGGTGCGCGGAAACAGGAATTCTCGGGAATGAGATGTACAGTACAGTACTCGTCGGCTGGTTCATCGAGGATACCGTCTCTGTTTCACCGTTGGCGGTAAGCTTCTGTGCATGCTGACAATGCATTTGTCGAGGGGGCCAAACTCCTGAAAACCTCTACCAAATAGCGGCGTGTGTGGCCCCCGTTGTGCAGGGTGTCAAACGCTTCTCGTCAACTGTTGGGAAATTACAATTTTTTCGAGTGGGGATTCTTTTTACGGTTCAAGGTCAAAATTTTTCTTGGCCCCTACAGAGGGCGTCGAGTTGAGATACCCTTACAGTAATAGAAATGAAGAAACGGAGGATCAGAGCAAGTTACCATACTAATTTTTATTACAGTGCAGTAGTTTTATAGACTAGTTCTTAATAAATTCGCTGTTTTTTATAGAAGTGAGCGGTAACTCTGTTACTGTACTGTATATTACAGAAAGTCTACATTTTTGCGCGGTGCTTGCCTGTTGTTTTCTGCCAAACAGAGGACCCAAATGTGTACCCCAAGACCACATTTTGGCCCAGCACCAAAATGTCTTGTACGGAAATATTGCAATTAACGTACCTTGCAGCCGTGTCTCCTCGGATATCTCGTTCGGGGATTTCTGCATTATAAAACACCCAAGTGTCCACTAAACGGCCGATTTACGTCCACCGCCTTCATCCGCAGAATAGTGCTCCAGTATTTGATGCTCTGTTGCTACCCAAGCATAGCGACACGGCTGCGAGCGCTGCGCTGACCTCCACCGTCTCGTCACAGAAGAACATGGGTGAAAGATCACCCCCTGGATCATCTGGCCTGCCCATCATTGGTGAAACACCAGCGTTCCTTGGTGACGTTTTCGGCTTCTGCAATGATCGAATTCGTCAGTATGGTCCTGTTTTCCGCACCCATCTCTTATCTTTGCCAACAGTCATGATTTGTTCCTTTGAATCCACCCTTCGTGTTCTCTCCTCCGATGGCCAATCCTCACCCCTGCAGGCTGCACCCGCTTACTCAGAATTTCTCAGCGATGTGTACCCTAAGCCAAACCTGCTCACCAGCAACGAGGCGTCCCCAACAAGGAGAATCGCCTCAGGTTTCCTGCCGTCGCTGTCTGGGCCTGCTCTCGTTTATTACAAGGCTGGTGCTGAGACTGTCGTTCAGAAACACATCCAGGGGCTTCGCTTGCGTATTGGTAACAGTCCAAGTAGTGTAGTAGCTTTACGTCCATATGCATTCTTCAAGACCATGTGTGAGGAAGCAACTATTCGAATTGTGCTGGGTCCTATAGAACCAGGATTGTACAAACGCATACAGCAGCTCTGCAGTGATCATTTCAACGGAGTAGTGGCCGTACCAGTCTCTGTCAGTATTTTTGGGCGCCAGACAGCACGCGCAAAAGGAGTTCGCGGATTCAAACAACTTGAGGAGATTTTGGCAAACCTTGTGCGAACAAGGGCGACACTTAGTGCGTCGAGGAAGGAATGCGTCATGGATGTCGTGATTGAAAGTGTACGAGAAAAGGACACACTCACTGCGGAGTTAATGGATCACGTGGTGCAGTTCCTCTTGGTGCTATTGTCGAAGGCAATCCCAAAGTCATTAGCGAGCGCTCTTGCAAGCATGGTGAAGGAGGGGTCGAAAGATAAAGAGCGGTGGGAAATGCTGGCAGGCCATCGTCCAGGACCAGCAGTGTTAGAAGTCTTGAGGCTGTGGCCACCAATGATGGGGGGGATGCGAACTTTAGGGGGTGAAAATGTAGAAATCGGGGATCATGTGATCAGCGGACGTTGTCGTGTATGGTACTCAATATGGCACTCTAACAGGGATGAAAATGAGTACGAGAAAGGAGCGGAGTTTCGAGTAGAGAGATGGGGGAATGTAACAGGACAAGGGTGTCCATTTGGTCAAATTTTTGAACCTGCTGCGCCCCGTCTTCCACTAACGTTTGGGGCAGGGGCCAGGATGTGTGCTGGGACGGAAATTGCCTGGATGATTTTAAACAGTATTGCGCAGTCATTTTGTCAAAACTTCGTGGTGGATGCCCAACATTCCTCAGCTGCAATGAGTACTTTCCTGTACTGAGGGAGCAAAAAGACCCAGCCACTGAATGTAAAGTTAAGAGAAATGCCAACTCCGTAGAAACGTGGGATAAAGCTACTGCTATCGGGAGCAATTCCATACTGCTCTGTACCTCATGACTCTGCATCATTTTTCAGACTCTAATACACAGACCTGCCCCACTTAGTCTCGGAAAATAGCCGTCCTGCATCCCAATCAAAGCACCCCAACTTCCCCCTTGTACTGTACAGTACTGTATTATGGACGAGACTGCCCGACCTTGCAGCTGAAATGGTGGGAAGGCTTGGGCCCGTACGTTCTGATTGCCTGACGGTCCTGAAGCCACTCCCTCTTCAATTGCCTCCTCCCAGCGATCGCGATCGCTGTAGGCGTTTGGTGCAATCTCAAGGTGTGCCATTGTCGGTAGCAATGTCAGTCTTATGTGACGTCAAGTGCCAGGGTTACCTGCAGGACAATATCAAATAACTCCCAACTTTTTCAAGAATTCTTGGGCCAAGGCACTGTAATTTTCCGAGGAGCATACACTTTTTTTGGGTGTTGACGGTGGGCCACCCCGGTTTGGGGCAGTAAAAGAGAGGATCACTGTGTAAAACGAACCGAAAACCCGATTGACTAAGACGCCCCTTGATTCCGAACGACGTGGTCGGTGTAGCAAAGCAACACTTTGTGTCACATGGAGGCTGTAAATTTAGAATTGTTTTCGTGATCGAGTAATGAGTGCGTACAAATCGGGAGATTGGGCTGTTCTCGCAGAAGGGACCTCATTAATTGTGTGCTCAGCTTAAATCGCTTCTGAGCGGGCTGATTCGGCAGCACCGGGGATCGATCCGCTGAGGCACTGTAGGGCCGTTGATGACGTGGTAGATGGCAGATTTCTTGGACACGATGCTCGCTTCACGGGCGAGGTTCCGAGCCAGGATGTCCGCCGGCCGAAAGTCAGGGCATTTGCTCACCAGCCAAGGAAACGTTGCAATTCCGTTACCTAAAGCCTCCTGCGGTTGGTGATATGGAGCTTATTGCGTCGCTCGAGGATGTCCAACCCATGTTTGCACGTCCATGTTGGTAGCCAAGTAGCGGGTACAAAGCCGCGCAGGGCAGAGGAAAGGTGGGATTTCAAATTTGCGAACCACAGAAACTGTTTAGCGTAACCCCTGTCTCTGTTTGAGGGCGATCCGAGTTTCAAAGGGATTTCCAGTTGAGAGGCAGTCACAGGACTTGCGGATCTACTGATGATTCCGTCATCAGGTGTTCGCGGGCGGATCATTAAGTACCAACTGGCCGGGAGGTGGGAGATGACATTTTATACAACAGTTGAAAAATATTACTCATCTGTCATTTCAAGTGTACTGTATGTACGTACCCTAGAAGAAACTTTACTTCATTGAGTATCTATCCTGTACACTGCAGGTGTGACTATACGGCTAAGAACTAACCGGATGTTCCACGTCAGGCACGTGCAGTGGGGTTCGCGATAGAATCGCCATTGCAACAGAAGACCACAGTGTGCAACTTATGCGCTGACAAATACGTCTGCGGATCACTCCTGTGGTTGTGTTACACTTTCTGCGATGCGCGGATGAAGTCTTCCAGGGACAGAGTAGAGGCGGGTAATGCCTGACCGCCTACTAAAATCAAGATGCTGTAGTAAACAGAACCCGCAACGTTGTAGTCCAAATACTGACATGACTGTACAGTACTACGGTACAGTATCATGAATGTCACCAAAATCCCCTTAATGTGGTGTCCTCTGTATTTGCTCTCCAGAATAAAGGGAAAATGGTTCTCTGGAATACACTGTATACACAATTTCAAGTTAGCCTAAGTGTCGCTCAAGACTCCTTCCAACAAACAACTGGCGTTATTCTGGACGAGTCTCGCCGCGTGACGAGCGAACAATGTTCGCTGCGCATCAGCAATCGGAACGGCTGCCCGTGCGCAATCCATTCGCAACCCGGTGGCGAAGTCCCGAGCGGAAGTGCCAGCCCCCAACGTGGGAGTGGAAGGGCAATGAAGCGATGCCAGGACCCTTGGAACGTATCAACTCGGCAAAGCGAGTGTCCTTGCCCAGGCGAAGCATGGTTAAGGGCTTGAGTGGGCATCGCGCCAGAGGGAAGGCGGGCGGGGATCAGGGGGATGGATAACGGTTACATCGTAATAGTCCATAATGTTGGATTATTTCGGCTAGCGGACCCTCCTGACCCTACAGCACCAAAATCACGTCAGTATCTTACAAAAAATAACCTTACAAAATACTGTAAGGCCGGTGCAATACTGTAAGGCCGGTGCCACATGAAAGGCACCCTGCGCAAAGGGCGACCCACCTTTTGCAGAGGGCGACCAGGGCTGTTTAACTGTATAAAAGACACCCCATCTATAGAACACACTGAAGGCCTTTCGAAATACATCTTTGTAAGGAGCACCCATTAAAGACGTTTGGAGGAATTCAGCGTGCCGCAGTAGGTCGCTTCTGCGGCAGGTCGCTTGGGGTGCCCATATCTCCACCCCTCATCACACCCCAACCTTCGAAGGAAGATGCGCACCTTGGAACTCCGCCGTCTCCCTGAGGAGTTCAGCCTTCCTACTTGCATCCTCTAACCGTCCCTGCAGTATGTCGCCCTTGCCCTGGTCAGCCACGCTCCCTAGCCACCCCGACCTACCTGTGTATGTTGATCCTAAACTCTCGCGGTGCCTACAGTGTAACGGCCCTCCTGTCCCAGCCCACCGGCATCAGCACTCCGCTTGAGGCACCACTCGTAGATCCCGGCATATCCCAATAAGATCCGTCCCGTTGCAATTGAGACGGCTTCAGAGGGCACGAGAGTTCTGGCCGCGGGACAGTTGGCCAGAAAACGCGTTTTTGCGGTGTTGAGGTGAAGGCCGTATGCGGGTCCCTCGTCGCGGAGGAAGCGGATCGCTTTTCGGAGCTCGGGAGAGACCCAATCAGCGTCCCATCGTCGGCATACCAGTGATTCATGACTACACCTGTCTCTGCGGCGATCCGGCGGATGAGCGGCTGAATCGTTAGAGAGAACAGGAGCATGCTGGCCGGGTCGCCTTGTTGGGTCCCTTGTGCACTTTGTATTGTGGTTTTGTGACGGTTCGGCACAATCAGTTGGGGCTGCGTGCTGCCGTATATCATATTGACGAACCGGGCAAGGCCCGGTGCTAGCGAGGGCAATCGGTCCAGCATTGACTGGCGATCAACGAGGTTGAAGGCGTTGTGCGCGTCAACAAGGACCGTGGCGGTGTCGCAGCGGCGGGAGAACCGACTGAGCAGCGTGCGCGTGGCGTGGGCGATTGCGTCCATTCCAGCCCTGATCCCGTTTGCCAATTGGAACGGGGCTAGGAAGGCGCGAGTATCGTCGATTGCAGCTGGGAGCAGTGTCTTCGTGACCAGACGACGGAGTACCGACCCGACGGCGGTGGGCCGGATCTTGCCAGGCTTTGGCTGGATGGGTAGCAGCGTAGCGGCAGCAACAAGCGGCAATACAGAGCACGGCAGGTCGCCCTTGGCGATCCGGGTGACGAGCTGGGTGAGGACCCCCTTGCCCGTGACTCCGGCTTCTGGGCTGATTGGTGTCTTGACAAGGAGGTGCAACCAACGCGACGGCGTGCGGTCGGGACCAGCAGACGTATCACGAGAGATACGGTGGACTGCTAACTCGACGGCATCCGGTTTGACAGCTGGAGGAGGTGGGAGGCTGTCAGCCGGCAGCGGTGCGATAGGGCACCGCGGCTGTGGGTGTAGAGTGCGAAGCGATTGGATGGTCCGCGGGTCGTTGACATCCGCCAGCGGTGCGTTGTGAAGGGACCGCATAGCCTTGGCGTAGCGGGCATCGGCGCACAGCACTTGGGCGCGGCGTGCTCGGCGCGTGCTGCAGGACGCAGGTAAGGAGCGGTGCTGCTCGGTCCACTCAGTTCGGGCGTGGTGTGCCTGCATTGTTTCAGACCAAAGGGCGGCCCACTCTTTGCTGGTATGAGCCCGCCGAAGGCGAGAACTCAGCGCTTCACGTTGGCCCTTCGGATACTGCCAACCGTCCTCACCGCGGAGGGTCCGACGCATGACCGCGGTGGGGAGCATGTGGAGGTGGAGAAAAGCGCGGTACGTTGCGTCGTCGCCGCGACCATTCGCCGCGGCACGGACCAGCTTGATAAACAAGAGGATGAAGGGCTTGAGGCATGGGAACGGGATGTCCCGAAAGATGTCGGCTCCGCGGTATGAGGTGCGAAGAACATCTTCAGGGGTGGGAAGGGCAGATTGATTGTGGTTCTCTTCCATAGTGGGTTGGTGGCGGTCGGGGGGTAGCTTACTGAGGTACCGCCGTGTTCCCCTGCGGACCGGTGGGCGGGGAGGGTGCGGAGGCCTCTTGGGTGACGTTGTGTGCGGGCGGCAGGGTTGTCGGGGAAACGGCTGGGACGTAGGCCATGGCATCAGTCCTAGCTGGCTCCGAAGCGGTCGGCGGCGCAACCGGCGAGGCTGTCAGTGCCGCGGTGTCGGGTTGCGGACGGTGGTATGTAGCCGGCGGCATGCTGATGTTGCTGTTGATGTTTTTGTTGGTAGAATAATTTCCGTTTTATGCCAGAGAGTATCCAAAAATCAAATATTCAATAATTTGAAAAAGAGAGTCTTGGCCAAATCGTAGCCAAACAAATATTGCCTTTGTCCATGAATATGCGGAAAACAAAACCGCTTAGAACTGTACAGTATTATCACTTGGACGTGATTTGCATGTTGAACGTAGTCTATATGAATCAAAAAAATGCTATTGAGGGCCATAGTCGCCTTGGTCCGGTTCTCGGAGGGTTCTCTAGATGCCGTAATGACCAACATATCTAATTATGGCACCTAGCGAACCCCCTGTGAACGCTCCATAAGGCACCGAAAATAGCTCTGAAAATTACAGAAAACCCTCGAAATATCTTGATAATCAACAATTTCTTTTACTTCTGTCGGACACCCTTAAGCCCTTTCTGTAAGCACAACAAGTGCTGCCAATTGTACGCGCAAACCCCCAATTGACACAAACATGTCACCCTAAAAAATGAAAAATTTTTATAAACAACGAAGTTCAGGTTGGCGACACTATTGACACCGGCGCTTACAGTGCAAAGGTACTGTACACACACGTATTGGGGGTTAAATGGGGTTAATGAGGTTTTTTACGTATTGAAAAGTGGGGTACTGTAAATGATTTGAAAAGTCGGGTAAACGGTGTAAATGAGGTTGAGCAAAAATTACGAGCAACTAAGTTTACTTCAATGAATATCTCTCGAAGACGAGGCCTACTTCGTTGAGCGACTGATATTCCCTGAGAATGGAGGATCTCCACAACAAATCTGCGATGGCATCAAATGTCGCTCGAAACCCCTTCCAACAGACCACTGACGTTGTTCTAGACGAGCCTCGCCGTTTGACGAGCGAACAGAGTTCGCCGTGCGTTAGCAATCGAAATAGCTGCACGTGCGGCAATGCCAGTCGCAACCCTGTTGGCGAAGTTCCGAGCCGCCGGATGCCGCCACTATTGTGGAGAGTGGAAGGGCAATGAAGCGATACCCAGGACCCTTCGCTCGGATTAGGTCCACTAAGCGAGTATCCTTGCTAAGGCGGGCATGGCTAAGAGGCTTGAGCGGGCATCTCGCAAGAAAGGGGAGGCGGGTAGGGGTCAACAGATGGATGAAAGATACGTCGTTATGTCGAAATAGTCTGTGCCCCCGTCCTCTCCAACGGCCTTGATGTCCGGGCGAACTGCGTTGCCGCCCGCGTTGTGGGGCTCGAGAACAGGGTGCCGGGCAGCTTTGGAGAGGTCTGCAATAAACAACCGTGTTTGCTTGGTAAACCAACAAACAATGTGTTTGCTTGGTAAACAAACAAACAAAAGTTTGGAAAAAAACAAATAAACGTGTGATAATCTCGATACGCCTCGCCAATGACTGTAGTGAAATTGGCACTCACACTGTACTGCCATCGGCAGCGTGAAATTCAAATGGTCCACTGTGGTGGTGCCACTGAAGAATCACGGTAGTTGGTAGCTTGAGAGGTATGCTAGTTTTAATGATTTTTTATGACGGTTGGCACTTCCAGATGCGCGGCGCCGTAAGAATAAAAGCGTGTTGCTCCGGGTGGAGTCCCCATGTTCCACCCGGTAAGCTTCCGTTTTTGTCTCGTACGTCGAACCTTCCCGCACGCTCTTTCCGCCGATGGAACGAGCGATTCCGCGAGAAGCCAGGACGATCGAAGGCCTGGGCCACATCGAGACATGGCAACTACACTAATTAGTTCCGTTGCTACCCGTTGTGTTTCTCACAACAAA